>OX451735.1:302463562-303063562 GCA_948472305.1 Vicia faba | reverse complement strand
GGACTGTTGTCTGGGGATAAGAGAGGAAGAACCCGGATAGTAAGGTTATGAGAAGGAACCTGTATGGTAGGGTTACTTCGAGATGAAAGCCTGAATAGTAGGGCTGTAAGAAGGAACCTGGATGGTAGGGTTACTTCGATATGAAAAGCCTGGGTAGTAGGGCTGTGAGAAGGAACCTGGATGGTAGGGTTACTTCGATATGAAAAGCCTGGGTAGTAGGGCTGTGAGAAGGAACCTGGATAGTAGGGTTACTTTGATATGAAAAGCCTGGGTAGTAGGGTTGTGAGAAGGAACCTGGATAGTAGGGTTACTTTGATATGAAAAGCCTGGGTAGTAGGGCTGTGAGAAGGAACCTGGATAGTAGGGTTACTTTGATATAAAAAGCCTGGGTAGTAGGGCTGTGAGAAGGAACCTGGATAGTAGGGTTACTTTGATATGAAAGCCTGGATAGTAGGGTTGTGAGAAGAAACCTGGATAGTAGGGTTACTTCAATATGAAATCCTAGATAGTAGGGCTGTGAGAAGGAACCTGGATAGTAGGGTTACTTCGATATGAAAGCCTGGATAATAGGGTTGTGAGAAGGAACCTGGATAGTAGGGTTACTTCGATATGAGTTTGGGTAAAACTGCAGAAGGAATCTGGGTGAGGTTGCCTTGTGATGAGTCGGTGTGGGACTGCTGAAAGAAACCTGGGTAAGGTTGTATCTGTCGCACCGATGATTACTTTGTCTAGCTTCGAGTGTTGATCATGTACCTGCTGGAAATTATTGATAATAACTGTCTTTCCTGAAATAAATACAGGGTTATTTATGTGCGATGCATGAGATACATTGTGATGAGGTTCTCAAAATAACTGAGATTATGTTATATGTAATGTATGCGCATGTAATGATGTATGAACATGAAATGCTGACGTAATAATATGAGTCCGGGAAAATAAATCCTTGACTGATGTTTGGAGAGTATGAGGAATAGTATTCTTGACTGATGTAAAAACCATAGTTCCTCTACTTCTGTTGGGGATGGTGTACAAAGATGACTATGCTGGGGATTTTCCCCTTGTTTATGAATATTATGCCGAGGAGAGACTCTGCTTGAGAACAACTCTGCAGGGGAATAACTCTGTTTAAGAGAGGAGAGACTATGTTGATAGATCTGCTGATTTGGGAGGAATAAACTCCACCGGGGATGAATTTCCGTTGCTGGTGATAATGAATCCTGTTGGCAATTGAATCTCTACTTATGAGAGAAATAAACTCTGCTTGGGGAAAAATTTACTGACTCGCTCGTGATTGTGAACCTCAGCTGGGGAGAGTTGTGTCCTATTTGGGAAAGCTAACATCATTGTCCTTGGATAATTTTTACTCTGTTGGGAGTGTACGTACCACCACTCATGCTCTCCAGCTGGCTCTATCCCGATACCTGATGGGCGGAGTAACTGTAAGGTTTGGGCACTTCTTGTTTTCCCTGTTTTTAGCATTACGGGTAATCGTCTTTTGTTTCTTGTGTAAATGTTTATGAGCAGCAATCATTTTCAAATGCATATATCATAAAATGAATCATTGGACGTTCTTGCAAAAAAAAACAAAAAAAAAACAAAAAAAAACAAATTGAAATTTCTTGTAAAAATGAATTATATTGATTTTTTGAAGTTGGCCCGTAATAGGCGTTTTGTACAAGGAGGCTGACGTTCTAGTAAGAGAACGCCGCCGAAAGATAGAAATTACAATTTATGTAAAAGAAAGAAAAACAGCTATGTGAAACGACCCCATTGGGTTCCAACTCTGTTATTGCCTTTATATCTTCAAGCATCTCATCACTTTGCTGCTTGGTCGAAGGTGGATCAGATTGATTGGCGTCGTCCGAGCTTGATAGTCGATACCGAAGACTGGTTGCGAGATGATCCCATGAGGCATAGTGTTACGCTTCAATCCCTAATTTTTGCCTGCACCTCCCTTTCAGGTTTTCAGTCCACCGGGATACCCTTTTTTGCCCAAGTCGCCTTTTCAGGTTTTCAACTTGTCGGGTGTACATTTTTTTTCATTTTCATCCCTTACTTTTGCCCGAACCCTTTTGGTTCGCCGGGAAGCCCTTATTTTTGCCTAGGTCAGTCAACCTAGCGGGTCTTTGATTATGCGTAGTATCTTTTCACTATGTCTGCATTGACGGGGTGAGGAAGGTCGTCACCATCCATGGTGGTTAGAATCATAGCTCCTCCTGAGAAAATATTCTTAACCACAAATGGCCCTTCGTATGTGGGGGTCCATTTACCCCTGGGATCACCTTGCGGTAGTATGATGCGTTTGATCACTAGATCCCCAACTTGATATTCTTGACGTCTGACTTTCTTGTTAAAAGCCTTGATCATTCGCTTTTGATACGTCTGACCATGACAGATAGTAGTAAGTCTCTTTTCATCGATTAGATTCAGCTGATCAAGTCGGGTTTGGATCCAGTCGTCTTGGTTCAAACCCGTATCCTTCATAATCCTGAGAGAGGGTATCTGGACTTCGATGGGTAGGACTGCCTCCATGCCATATACCAGAGAGTAAGGTGTTGCCCCCGCCGACGTTCGTGCTGAGGTACGGTACCCATGAAGAGCGAATGGTAGCATCTCGTGCCAGTCTTTGTACGTCACCGTCATCTTCTGTACAATCTTCTTGATGTTCTTGTTAGCTGCTTCAACAGCCCCATTCATCTTCGGCCGGTAGGGAGAAGAGTTATGATGTTGTATCTTGAACTGTTTGCAGAGCTCAGTGATCATCGTGTTATTGAGATTTGTACCATTGTCAGTAATAATTCTCTCTGGAACACCATATCGACAGATCAGATTGTGTCGAATGAATCGCGCCACGACGTTCTTGGTTACTGTAGAAAAGGAAGTTGCCTCAACCCATTTTGTGAAGTAATCAATTGCTACCAGAATGAAGCGGTGCCCGTTAGACGCAGTAGGTCTGATCTCGCCGATCATGTCAATGCCCCACGTTGCAAAAGGCCAGGGAGTCATCAAAACATTTATGGGAACCGGAGGTACATGCACCTTATCAGCATAGACTTGGCACTTATGACATGTTCGAGAGTGCTGATAACAATCGGCTTCCATAGTGGACCAGTAATATCCTGCCCGTAGGATTTTCTTTGCCATGGTATGTCCACTAGAATGAGTTCCGAAGGCACCTTAATGTAACTCCGCCATGATTCTTTTTGCCTCGCTCTTGTCTACACACCGCAGCAAGGTTGAATCATGGTTACGCTTATAGAGGATTCCATTACTGATGAAGAACTTCGCAGCGAACCTTCTCAGAAACTTCTTATCATTAATAGATGCCCCCTCGGGGTATTCTTGAGCCTCAAGATACCTCTTTACCTCGTGAAACCAGGGTTTATCTGCTACCTCTTCAGTCTCAATGTCACAGCAATGTGCGGGTTCATCCAACCTCTCAATGGTAATCTGGGGAGCTTCATTGTCCCACCTAACTTTGAACATAGAAGACATGGTAGCTAGCGCGTCCGCCAACTGGTTCTCTTCTCGTGTAAAATGTTTAAAGGTTATCTCCTCAAAGCGTGGGAGAAATGTCAGTACATACTCTTTGTAAGGAATTAGATTCGAGTGCTTCGTATCCCACTCGCCTTTGATCTGACTTATTACCAGAGCAGAATCTCCGAATACACTCAAGAACTTAATCCTCAGGTCAATAGCATCTCGAAGACCCATACATGCTTCATACTCCGCCATATTTTTGGTGCAGTTAAAACATAATCAGACGGTGAACGGAGTATGACAACCCTTAGGAGATATAATTACAGCGCCAATGCCATTACCCAAAGCGTTCAAGGCTCCGTCAAAATACATAGACCATCAGGATCCCACCTCAGGTCCTTCATCCAGTCCAGGTTCTTCGTATTCAGTTACTAACATGATATTCTCATCCGGGAATTTGAAATTCATGGACTGGTAGTCATCCACGGCCTGATGCGCCAAATGATCCACCAATACACTCCCCTTAATTGCTTTTTGGGTTGTGTATTGGATGTCATATTCGGTTAAGATCATCTTCCATCTTGCTATTCTTCCGGATAAGGCGGGCTTCTCGAAAATATACTTGATTATATCCATCTTTGATATCAACAAAGTAGTGTGAGTCAGCATATATTGTCTCAGTCAGCGAGCAGCCCATGCCAAAGCACAACAAGTTTTCTCGAGCAATGAGTATCGGGTCTCACAGTCGGTAAACTTTTTGCTAAGGTAATAAATGGCGTGCTCTTTTCAACCAGACTCGTCATGCTGCCCCAACACACACCCCATTGAATTGTCTAGAACGATCAAATATAATATCAAAGGTCTTCCTTTAACTGGAGGCGTCAAAATTGGTGGTTCTTGAAGGTATTCCTTGATTCTTTCGAAAGCGGTCTGGCATTCATCATTCCACTTTACCACTTGATCTTTCTTCAGCAGCTTAAAGATTGGCTCACAAGTAGCAGTCAGATGTGAAATGAACTTGGCAATGTAATTCAGGCGTCCCAAGAAACCTCTAACTTCCTTCTCTGTGCGGGGAGCCGACATCTCTTGTATGGCTTTTACCTTTGTAGGGTCTACCTGAATACCTTTGTCGCTGACAACAAAATCCAGAAGCTTACCAGACCTTACCCCGAAGGTACACTTGTTCGGATTCAACCTCAGCTTGTACGTCTTCAACCTGTCAAACAGTTTCTGAAGATGATCAAGGTGCTCTTCCTCAGTTTAGGCCTGGCTATCATGTCATCAACATAAACCTCAATCTCGTGGTGAATCATATCGTGGAACAAAGCGACCATGGGGCGCTGATAAGTTGCCCCAACATTCTTTAACCCAAAAGGCATTACCTTGTAACAGAAGGTGCCCCACTATGTAACAAAGGTTGTCTTCTCCATGTCCTCAGGAGCCATCTTGATCTGGTTGTAGCCAGAAAAACCATCCATAAAGGAGAAGATCTTGTGTTGTGCGGTGTTATCGACTAGAACATCAATGTGAGGAAGTGGGAAGTCATCCTTGGGGCTTGCCCTGTTCAGATCTCTGTAGTCCACACACATCCGTATCTTACCGTCCTTCTTAGGTACCGGAACGACGTTGGCAACCCACTGCGGATAGGAAGTGACAGCTATGAATCCTGCGTCGAACTGTTTCATGACCTCTGCCTAGATTTTTTATGACATTTCAGGGCGCATACGGCGGACCTTCTGCTTTACCGGAGGGCAGTCTTCTTTAGTCGGCAGGCGATGTACCACAATATCAGTGTCCAAACCAGGCATGTCTTCATAGGACCAGGCGAAGATCTCAACATAGTCGTGTAGCATCTGTATTAACCGTTGTTTGACACTAAGCTCCAAATTCGCACCTATTTTAACCTTTTTCCTGTCTTCCTCTGTACCCAAATTCATTGACTCAACTGGATCTTCATGAGGCTGTATGGCCCTTTCTTCCTGATGTAATAGTCTAGAAAGTTCTCCAGGCACCTCACAATCATCCTCACCTTCGTCCTCGGCTTGTTTGATAGGATTTTTGAAGTCATAATTGGCAGTAGTAGAGCTGTTATCAATGGGATCCAGAGTGGATATGGATCTGCATTATGATACGTGAGTGTGTGTAAGAGAAATAGCTGTTTTGATAAAATGAGAGACATAAAAGAAAAATAAGGAGCGCAAAATTTGTATGCAAGAAACATCCAATGCTTTATTAATGATATATGAAATGACGAATGATAGCCCTCACAAGAAAATCCAAGGTGCCTCGGGCAAGGCACCGGGCCGTAAAGTTTCAAATTGTTTATTACAAATCTTAAAACAAATGAGTCAATTACTGTGGAATAAAAGAAACAGGCATGAAGTCCCTGGTCATCCAGTTATTCGGTCTATCGTTGGTCGTTGGGTAGATCCAACTATCGATGTCTGAATCCTCTTCACCGTCTTCCATCGCATTAATTCCCCTATTACTGATCTGTAGAGGAGGTCTTCCAGTCCGAGCGCACCTAACAGCCCTTTGAGCCCCTGTAGTAAAGCCCAAACCAAATTTTTCAGTTTTGTGAGTGAAGTCAGGGAGCTGACCCCAATTGGTACACCCACCTTCTTCAACTACAGCCCTGGCGTCCTTGAGAGAAGCCATCTTCAACAGAGGTTTGTTGGTAGTAACTTCAGTTGATTCCAAGACCTGAGGGACCTCTTCGAAATTCTGACAAGGAGTTTCTATAAATTCCCCATCCATCTCTACGTAGCGGAAGGAATTGAGGTGACTCACCATGTATTCTTCTTCACACCGCACTGTGACAATCTTTCCCTTCACCGGGTACTTCAGCATATGATGGAGCGTGGAAGTAACTGCCTCAGCCTCATGGATCCAAGGACGACCCAGCAAGCAAGAATATGACGGCCTGATATCCATTACGTAGAAGGTGGACCCAAAAGTATGAGAACCCACTTTGACAGGGATGTCCACCTCCCTGTGCACCATTCTCTTTGATCCGTCAAAAGCCATTACCACGATGTTACTAGGCTTTAGAGTCAAACCCTCACAATCCAAACGGTCCAACTCTTTCTTCGGCAGAACATTCAATAAAGACCCGGTATCTACCAGCACATGAGCCATAGTGGTGCCCCTGCACTCAATCGAGACATGTAGAGCATCATTATAATTCCTTCCTTTCGGTGTCAGATCCACATCTGAAAAACCCAGCCCATTGTCAGTAGTCAGGCTGGCCATGCAATCTTTGAACTGATCTGCTGAAGTTTCCTGCGGCACATGCGCAGTCTTGAGAAATGCAATCAAAGCCTTTGCATGGGCTTCAGAACACAACAATAGAGACAACATGGATATCTTTGATGGGGTCTGCCCCAGCTGCTCGACCACATTATAGTCGATCTTCTTAATAATTTTCAGTATCTCCTCTATTTCTTGTTTAGAGGCTTCCACAACGATTTTCTTAGGTGCCTCCGTCTGGGCAGGCTCACCTATAAATTCCTTGCCCTGAGTCCCAGATGGCTCAGCAGCAGGAGTGATAACTGGAGTAGGAACAGGAGAAATGTTAGGAGTGCTGGTTGGAGCAGCAGTTGGAATAACAGTAGGCTTGATGATCGGTGGAGAAATCTCAGGAGAGAAAATCCTTCCACTTTGGGTAACCTTACTAGTCCTGACAATATTACTGACATCAGTATCAGCTTCTTCATTCTTAAGATCTTGCTTAACGCCATGATAATACACATCAGCACCATAATGCCATGGGACAGCCTTACCTGAGGTGTACGGGATGGGACCAGGAACAATGATTATCAGTGGAGCAATTCTTTGAACAGGTGTAATCCTAACAGGTCTTCTCGAGGAAACCTTGGAAGGATTGGCGGAAAGGGTTATAATGGCAACGTCTTCGTTTAGAACAACAGGAATCATAGTCTTCTTGAACAATATCTCTTTATTATCCATCAAGCGCTGAACACCTGACTTCAACAAACGACAACCAGAAGGTAGAATCGAACACATGTGGCAACTTTCACCACAACCCGGAAATAAACCGGCCAACAACAAATTCTTCTTAATAGTCATAAGAGGAGTAGAAATTTCTTCAACAGAGGTCACAAACAAATCGGTGTCAACAACATTAACTCCACGACCATGTTTGGGCATGGGAGCAGTTATAACATTCGGCTTTTCTAGAGCATTAAACTCTATCTCCTTGGCTTCAAGAAAGTCTTGTACTTTGTTTCTCAGAGCCTAGCAATCATTTGTGTCATGGCCTGGACTCTCAGAATGGTAGGCGCACCGCGCGTTGGGATTGTATCTGGGAGAGGTAGTATTCGGATTCTTGGGAGCCTCTCTCAAGGTTGCCAAGTTGGATTTTAATAAATGAGGCAGAACTTCAGCCAAAGTCATGTTGATGAGGGTAAACTGCCGTTGTGGTCTTTCCACCCTTTGTTGATTGTTGTGTTGTGGAGAAACTGCGGGTCTTGGTATCACTACAACATTTACTGTTTAACGGTGTTCAGATCTGCTTTGGCCCCCCGGGCTATAGACTACACTAGCTTCCTTCTTACCAGTAAAAGGCTTCTTTGTTGAACTCGAGGAGGCATCCTTCTGTATTTTACCACTCCGAATTCCAGCTTCTACTCATTCTCCAGTTAAAATCAGCTCGGTGAAACCAGACGACAAGATGCCGATTAAGTGATTGAAAAATGGACCAGATAGCGTCCCTAAAAACACATCAACCAACTCCCTATCAGGCAAACGGGGTTGAACTCTTCCAGCCAAGTCTCTCCATTTTTTAGCATAATCTTTAAAACCTTCTCCTGCACCCATGGATATACTCTAGAGTTGAGTACGAGTGAGAGAAAGGTCGGCATTGTACTAATACTGCTTGTAGAAAGCAGCAGGAAAATCTTCCCAATTTCGAACACTGGCTCCCTCCAACTGGTAAAACCATTCAAGCTGAGTCCCTGACAGACTATCTTGAAAGAAGTGCACCCACAAATTTCTATCAGCGGTGTGGGGTTGGATTTTCCTGACATACGAGCGGAGATGGAGTTTTGGGCAGGAAACTTCATCATACTTGGCAAAAACCAGAGCTTTGAACTTATGAGGGATGACCACTCCCAATACTAGTCCCAATTCTCTGAAATCTAAACCAGATATCTTCTGAACTTCCATAGCACTCAGACGGTCTTTCAATTTCTTATATCTATCCTCAGTAGGAGGATATTGCTTATCGTTATAATCAGTATCGTTTTCAGAGACTGCAGGACTAGGGTCCTTTTCCCCTTCTTGGTTCTCTCCTTCCTTGGATGAAGAGGTCAGATCAGTTTGATGCTTCAACCTTTCTCCAAATCTTCTACCCATATTCAGAATACCAGTCTTCTTCTTCTTCTTCTTCTCTTTCAGAATGAGGGCTTTCAGATCCTCTTGCCCCTTAGCCAGATTGATGAACACCTGTTGGAACTGGGTGTTTTGTGCCTGAAGATCTTTGATGGCTTGATCGGAAGACATTTCTGCTGAAATAAGTAGCGAAGAAGATGAGAAACCAGTAGTGGTACTTGTAATGATGTATATGATAATGGGATGCGCATGTAATGATTTCAAAGACTTTGGGAGATTTAAATTTGCAAACTAAAATAAACAAAACTTTATTAGCTTAAATTTGAAAGGTTCAACATGCCTTTAAGGCGTTACAAAGGAGTAAATAAAACAAATCTAAAACTAGAAAAGAAAAGAAATCAAAAGTCCCATGGACGCTTTCTCTTTGTGCTGATATAGTCATTGATCACTCTTTCTTCTTCGAGCTGCCTGGTGAGCTTTAAAACCTTCCTCTCTTGATCATGGAATTGTTCCCTGTAAGTATCCCGCTCATTCTTCAGCTGAATCCAAGACCTCTATAACTCCCCAAGATCAATAGGCATATAAGGATAGAGAACCGTGTAAGGAATGTCGTCTTCAGTAGTGGGCTCCACAATCACTAGTAATACGGCCACATAAGTCATCATAAGCTTCTGGGCACGAGCTCGGACCCATTGGAGGTAAGGCTGCATAGGAAGGGAAGTCTTCGGTCCCACTCTTTGGGGTCAAATCTGTTTACCATGTCCCAAGCCCGTGTGAACCTCCGGCGATGCTCCTTAACATCATCCTTATAGTCGAATACAATGTCCTCGAGAAGTAACTCATGGGGACCATCCCTTCGAGCACGACCAAATTGTCGCAAATATAGACAAGGATTGTAAGTTATACCCCCTCTGATACCAATTAATGGGACATTAGGGTACCCCCCACATCGGTCAATAACAGCAGTGTCTTTCATAGCTCGGGAACACCAAAGAATATCCATATGAGCGAGTGACATTATTCTGTGTGACCAACCCAAACCTTCTTCATTCTTCAATATAGACCTAGGGAGGTGAGAAATAAACCACCTCGACAGCAACGAAATGCAGCACATAAGAGTCCCTCTTCTCTTCATGGTACGAGTATGGAGAGCGTGCAAAATATCTCCAAGCAAGGTAGGCACAGGGTTGCGAGAAAGGAAAATTTTGACAGCATTCACATCTACGAAAGAGTCCGGGTTAGGGAAGAGAACTAAACCATAGATAAGAAGAGCCAAGACATCCTCAAAAGCCTAAGACTCCATATCATCCCAAAATAGTTGAGCCTGGTCTATCAGAAATTTGGCTAGAAAACCCTCGACTCTGCTTCAAGTTTCCCAATTGGATACCACGTCGGCCCGTTTCAAATGTAAAGCTGAGGCAATGACTTATGGCTTAGGAACTTCTTCCATACCTGTGAAGGGTACCTGTTTGAGAATGGATATGCCCAATAGCTGAGAGAATTCTTCCAAGGTGGGTACCAACTGATAATCTGGAAAGGTGAAGCAGTGATGCTTGGGATTGAAGAACTGAAAAAGTACGCTCATCATCTGTTCATCAAGGTTTGAAGTAACCAGGCTGAGAAGTTGACTGTGTGTCTTAATGAAAGTTGAAGTTTCAGAAACTCTTGATGCTAGTTCTTTAAGTTGGGCAGGCATCTGCACAAAGTTGATTCAGATGGTATTTCTATGCACGGAAGCCATAATCTACAAAACAGAACAAAGATAAATTCCCTTGGTCTTTGAAATGGTTAGTGTAATGAAGCATGAATGCCATGTTATGATGCATGATGTCATGATAAACCACAGGTATAGCAAACACAAGTATTGCAAACACAGTCAAATCACACAAAGCCCTTAGGTTTAAGGCTTGCATGAGGTCAAAGGTAATACCCTCTTGAAGTTAAGCTGGTTTCAAACCTGTCCTAGAAAAAGTAATCGGGTTCTAGAGGATCTCAATATCACTGACCATCCTTTATCGGTCATGGTTTCAGCTCACGCAATCTTTTCTTGCGGCCAAAATATTCTGAAAGTCTGGTCTCAATGAGTGTAGCATCGAGTATCAACCAGTTCTCAGCTCTACACCGAGGCCTACTATCTCGCTACTTTCTAATGGCCAAGTTGGGCGATTAAAGGTTCTAAGGTCAGTTGATGCTTAACGACACCACGCAGCGGCCCCGTATTCTCCTCGTTTCTCCACAAGGGATACCGGTACCAACCAAAGTGCCACACCAACGTAGCTACTGCTTCAACCGTATCGGTCTACACCGTACAATTCCCTCACAGTCTATTGCTACTTACCTAAAAGGTGTTCCCCAGATCCGGGTGTAGAGTCTATAGTAACCCCAAACAAAACCCTCAAAAATAAAGCAAACAAAGCAATCAAGAGAAGCTATTTTAATGACCTAGATCCTAAGGTATACCCCACTTATAACTTCCCCAGCAGAGTCGCCAGTTCTGTGATACGGTGGCAGAACCGACTGTTTGATGCTGATTTGTGTTTTGCGTTTTGTGTTTGCAAAATGTCGCGGTAAGAAAGAGTCACCACCGACTTTTATTTCATCCAACTGGAAAGGAAAAAATTACAGAAAAAATCCTTTTTCGAGATTTTGAGTACGAGGGGTAGATTATAGAAAGGGAAGGTGTTAGCACCCTTTCTATCCATGGTTTTCCATGGGCTCTTAGGTACTTGCTCATTTTTAAATTGCTTGTGTTTGTGTGTTTTGCTTTGAAAAGTTTTACTTCGTGATAACCCTTGTATCAGTCCTCAAAGGTGTGACGAAGTTGTTTTGAAAATTGTTTTGAAAAGTGTAAGTGTGAAAAGTCTTGATTTGAGCAAGTACCTACTAGCATCTACCTACTCGAAAAAAAGATTGTTTCTATTCTTGTTTCCTTTAGACAGCGCTATCCTACTTTTGAGAAATAGGTAGCGCCGTCGTTGGAGTTGGTAAGGGTCAATTCGAAAGGGACGTACGGTCACTAAAGCAATATTAGGACACCTTAGTAATAACCCTAGAGTCTTAAGATCATATTCGAGGCAACATTTCTGAGGCAACATTCGAATGGGACGTTTGATCCTTTTTTAGACAGGAGGGAAACCACTAAGACACCCTATGCTTAATGATCGTTTACCGAAGGCAACCGGAGCGAGAGTATACCCTAAGAGTGATATGTGCGAGTGATTTGTTTTCAGTTATTTATCTTTGCACATTAGGGTTTTCTAACTGTATTAATTTATCATGCATTCTTGCCATACAATCCTATTAGCATACATCTAGCAGTTAAATTTTTGCAGGAATTGAAAATGCGAGAAAATAAACCTAACTATTACAAGGCTTCGGGGAGGGGGATTAATTACATAGCCAAAAAACGGGGATTTAAAGCAAGAAATAAAACCCTAATTTAACTATTACAGACCCTGAACAGTTACAAAATAATGGAAAAATAAAATAAACGCGCGGAGAATTAAATACGAGGACGGTAATTAATAACTTAAAACCCTAATTGAGAAAAAGAAATTTTTGTGGATTTTTATTTGAGAAAACATTTAATTGCAAATTAATTAAACCTAATTTCTAATTGTTTTTAAATTATGAAAGAAATCAAATTAACCTAATTTCCTAATTAAATTAATTAATTTATTATTAAAAAAGATTTTTGTATTTTTTTGATTTGTTGATTTTATGATTAATTAAAAAAAATAATTAATTTTTTGGGTGAAAAATAAATAAACAAAAATAATTAAAACAAAGAAATAAATAAAGAAGAGAAAAAGAATGGGCCTGGAGTGATGAAGCAGACTGGGGGTGCATGCTGAACTTCTGAACCCCAGCAGGATGGCCTAGAGTCTGGCGCCTGGTCCCCTGAGACCATCTTCTGGGGCTCATGGTGGACCTGCGTATGCTGGAGTTGGATCAGAGGATGAGATCAGAGGGTACGTGATGATCCTTAGAAGGTGTGCTGGATTTGGCTGGAGATGGATCCAGAGGATGATGATCCTCAGAAGGAGAGGTGTATGGAACCTGCTGGAGATGGATCCAGAAGATAATGGTCCTCAGAAGGAGAGGTGTATAGGACCTGCTAGAGATGGATCCAGAGGATGATGACCCTCAGAAGGTGAGAGATGCTGCTGGATCTAGTGAAAATAATGGAGAAAATGCCAAAAGCTCACGCCTGGGATCGAACCCATGACACGAGCCTTTGACTTCCTTCCTCTGAACAACTGCGTTGGATGTTAACTTGTTAATATAAAAAAAACAAATAATATATTAGAAAACAAGTTAGTGACCTGAAAAATGCGCCAGAATTTAAACCAGCCAGCCAGGTTATGACACAATGTTGTCTTTTTCCCCTCCGTCGTTTTAGGCTCTGAACCTTTACCTACAGACGCAAGTATGTTGCTAAAAACCTACGTTATTCAATAATCAAGCACACACAATATAAATTCAATTGGGGACCATGAATCAACTGGGTTTGAAACTCTGATCATCATGGTACCCATTATCAGGCCTAATTTTGCTTAAATCACAAAACCCCAAATTGGAGCACAAAACCCTAGCAATGGCAAAAGCTTGTTCTTGCACTGTAACTTAAATCAAACTATCCAGAAACATTACAAACATGATGATGAACACAAATATGTAACTTAAACATGCTAAAGATGCAAGAATTGCAGTAATCGAATTTGAATAATTTTGCAAACCGTGAGAGTGATAGGGAGCGATTCTGGACGTGTAGAGGCGTGCAATCGATTGGAGAAGCTTCCTGAGATGTCTAGCAAACGATTGGGATAGCCAGCACACCTTGAATTGGCCTGTGGAAGGATATTCTTCCAACACTTTGCTTGGAAACTTTCAAGTTTGTTCTGGTTCTTGGAGACAGGTTGTGCACGAAAATTCTTCCGTTTTGGGTTCCACAAACTTCAGTATATGTATTGAATCCAATTAGGTTAACAAACTTGGATCCAATCTTGAGAATTCATGAATGGAATATTTGATTTTTAAGCCATATTATATCTTTCTATTTTCATGCCAATCATGCTCTTTTTGTACCAATTGCCACTGATTCGAATTGATCATGCAAACTAAGCATATCTTGATTGCCAATCTATAAAAAAACAAATCAAATCATATCTTTGATAATTTTCATCATTTATTTGATTTAATTCACTTTTTAATTAATGAAAAATCAAAATAAATTGAAAAATGAAGCAAATAATGTGTGGATAATTATTTGAGTCGTGGACCACATTATAATTGGAGTGCAAGCATAAAAAGTTGGGCCCATTTAGCAAAAAAAAATGCAAATTTGAGCACATTTGAGTTTTGACAATTTTACAAAAATGGTCAACTTGGCCAATGCATAACTCTCTCAATTTTGAGCCTAGAGAGGTGTTCTTGTACTTTTTAGAAAGCTTATGATATCCTCTAAGCAACCCTTTTGGTCTCATATCAATTGAGTCTTACATGTTCATCTATGAAGCTTTGACCCAAAAGGTGTTTTTGTTGACTTTTCAAAAGGACCTATAATGTTAAAATTCATATCTTTTTGTGAGTGCATATTATGAACTTTAGAGATAAAGATGAATTGTAGGGAATTGCATCCTCTTCAAAATGAGCTTTGGATGGGTCATTTCTGATAAAGTATGAGAAAGTTATGCTTGGTCAAAGTTGAGTTGACTTTTCCTATAAAATCCTAATTTAACAACTTTTGGGTTTTGATGAATTGTGAGCAATCCTTGAGGAATCATGATCAACCCTTGATCAAATGATGAATAATACTTAAAAATAAGGATGTTGACCAAAAATCTTGAAGTTTGACTGTATGTGGGCCACAGTTGACTTTTGACCTAGCATAGTTGATTTTCAGGCATTTGAGTAATTGACTGAGCAAACTTCTTCTGCAAGGCTTGAAACTTGACATGGATGATCTTGAGGACATGTTGGGAGAATAGTGAGCATTTGAGTCCTTTGTGGTTCACACATCTTGATGAAAATAGAAACCCTAATTTGGGGTATACTGCCTTAGGAGAGAGTTTGTCTGGTCAACTCTTGAACTTCCTTGAGCAATTTGGGGACCTCACTTGCCATGTGTTGAGAAATATGGGAGAGAAAATTTTGGGGTACAACAGTATCCTCCTCTATTACCAGCATTAAAGCTACCTTTTCCTCTACCATTACTAAATTGTTTATTAGATTCAGCAGCATTCACCATTCCTGTGCCATCTTCAGCTGAATTGTTACCAATGGATATTCCTCTACATATCTTTCTTTCTTGCTGCATCACCGTGGAGAATACTTTGTTAATTTGAGGTAAAGGATCCATTAACGGGACTTTAGACACTACTCTGTGATATTCTTCATTCAATCAACAAGAATTGAATAATTCTATATTCAGCTCTATATGCACGACTATCTCTCATAGCTAAGCGTGTATAAGTTATTCTACAAGTACAAGTATGTACTGATCAAATTCCTCCCATAGACTTCTCAATTCAGTAAAGTAATCTGAGTCTTTTTTTAGCACCTTGCTTCAAATTGGAAATCTCTTGATACAACTGTGCCACTCGTATCCTATCACCTCTCATAAACCTATCTTTAAGATCGTTTCACATATCAATTGCATTATCAATGAAAACAACACTTTGTGCAATTGATGGATTAATGAAATTGACAATCCAAGTGTGTACCAAATTTTTGCATCTCTGTCATACTTTGTAATTGAGATCACCAACATCTGGTACTTCTATGGATCCATCAACAAACTGATACTTGTTCTTCATAGCTAATGCTCGTTTTATCTTCATTGACCAAACATGATAATTTTCCCCTGATAACACCGGTGTTACACACACGGTTGATGAGTTTTCCGATGGATGAATGTAATAAGGATCAAGCGTGTCAACAACTTGATTGTTACTATTGATGTTGTTATTGTTTCTCGTTATGATGATGAAAATTGATCAATCGAACATGAATTTCAACGAAAGAATTGAATGCGAAATGAATGAAATGGATTCTAGAATAATCGAAACAGAAAACAGATACAAGAAGAATCGAAAGAGAATGACGAAAAAGGAAGATAACACAAGCAAGAAAGAAGATTACGAAGAAACTGCTACTGCTATGAATTAGCAAGTAGAACTTCTAGCAAGCAGCGGAAACAGAGCAGGTCGAACCTGCTCTGATACCATCTAAGCAATCACAAACTCTATTGATGAAGAGCTTTAACAACCAAAGGAAAGAAAAAGAATAGAAATGAAGATGATAGTTTTATTCATTGTATGTTGAAATCAGTTACAAACAATTTATATACTACAACTCAATGTAACTAACTTAACAAACTAAAAATAGAACCAATACTAATATGACATGTATCACTGCAAGTTGAATATATTGATCATGTGCATATCTTATCTTCATTATTTGTTATTATAGGAGCTTGAGACGGAGTTAAGGGTGAGTTTGGATCGGAAATCTGGTTGGTGATTGCAGGTTTTGTATGGTGGTGCACGAAGAGTTGAAGTATGGATTATGAGTTCGGTTTGCTTCGAGGCGTTACGGTTGTTGTGGTTGGAGGTTGATCGTGTATGAAAGAAGAAGATGATGGTGGCACTAGAACGAGGGGGAGGTTTGTTCTGTTACAGAGAGGGGCTGGACTGGTAGTGTTATGTGGAGAGAAGAAGTATGTGAGTTGATCGAAAATGGTGTGAAGGTAATGTTGTGAAGAATATGAAGGTGAGCATGTTCTTCAGCTTTTCGCTTTTTGGCATTTTTTTAAATATATTTTGATCTGATTGTCAATTGGTTATAAGAGAGAGAAGACAAAATGGGGTGCGGTTGCAAATGGTTATTCCTTTTCTACTTTTCAACTCACACATACTGTGGTTTTATTTTTCAATTAATGCCCATTTCACCCTTGGTTTGATTTATTATTACTTGAAAATTAAAGTTAAAATCAAACTAAAACTGAAAAATGTTTTTTTTTTTTTCAATTAAGATAAGAAATTGAAACGGATCGAAACAAATAAAATTCAAACGTAGTCAAAAAATAAACATACCAACGCGACCTATGTGTAATGTAGTTTAGTAAAAATCTTTGGTAACGATCGAAATTATAATTAAAAAAACTCAGATAAAAGGCTCTATATATATAATGTGAACGCACGCGAACTCATAAAACTAAAACGAGCGCACCAAATTACCTACATGCAGCGTAGTTCCGTAAAAGTGTTTGGTAAAGTTCAAAACTCAATATTTTGTCTGCTAATTTCCCACGCGATGACAAATCACTTTTACCGATTTGCCTGTAGAATCGAACTTTTATTCTGTTGACCTTTGGTCGACTACACACAATGCATGAAGCGGTGAAAATGCATGATATGCGATTAAATCACTTTTTGAATTTTAAACAGAATGAAAGTTGACCTTATGTTGACTTTTGACTGAACTGATGTGTGAATGACTGAATCGATGATGCAAATGCCTTGATGAATGAATGGCTCGGAGTAAAATTGGGATATGACAGATGTCCTTATTTGAATATTTTTAACCGGAGGGTGTGAAAGATGTTAGTCTTCATATAATCATGGTAGAAGATATTTAAATACAAAAACAAACTCGAATTTTGTCCCTTCATGCAATGAGATGCTATGATATGCTTATGAGATTATGAAAATGCTTTTGCTGGAGATATAATAGGTCAATATCAACTCGGGTGTTAATACTTCTTCAACAACTGATTTTGGACGATCATGTTCAACCGCTTCTCATTGAAGATAGATCTCTGAAGAAATAAGTGATCGTATTCGACCGCTTACACTGAAGGTAGATCCACTGGAGATTGAAACCTTTTTGGAGAATCATATTCAGCCGCTTCTCACTAAATATAGACTTTTCTAGTGATTACAAGATCATATTCAATCGTTCCTCACAATACTCATACTTTTTCATTTCATTTGAGAATTTCTTTTTCCCATTGGCCAGTAGTTGGTTTTAGATATTCAAATTCTTTACTAACCCCGAGTTTTATTGAGGGATGTTAGCCTAGGAGCACTCTCGTCTTCTAAAGTTTTTACTTTGAGAGTAAAGATCGAAACTTCTTAATATAAATTTTTCTCTATCGAAATATCATCTTCAGTTGTAAACATGAAGTTATTCAAAGACATGAGTCCCGCCACATAAGATACACATTCAATCATGGTTATCTAATGGCTATACGGTTGCAGCTTAACGACTTTGTCCACATTACTGTCGAGAAGCAACATTTAAAAGAGACGGGGAAATAGGGAAGGGTTATTTCTATAACAAGAAGAAGTTGCCTCGTCTCCGCCTTGGAGAACTTCTCTTTCTGTTAGAGAAGTTGGGTTTTTTTTCCTTGACATACTAGAAGATACATTGGCTTTTGGAAAATGTGTTGGATTGATGATGACATCACTAAAAAGGAATGCACGGTTTCAATAAAGGGAAGCATGGGTTCAGTAGGAATAGTCATATAGACAATAACAATTTTTCTATTTTGAAAATTTTCTAAAGGTTCTCCTCTGGCTGAGTGTCTGCACATCAAACAAAAATTAGTAGGGCAATTGAATTAAGTTAAAAGCAAAGGGAAAAGACATATTACATGTCAAGCATAATTACGTCATTATCAAAACTTGAGGGCATGCCAAGGTCGGGTATCAATACACAATTCCTTGGTGTTGACTTCCATCAGGTTTTCTTATCCACATAGGTGGATATATCGAAAGGACAGACATAGTCTCAAGTTTGGGTCACATTTCCCTTCTCAGATTCATTCATAATTGTTTCATCCCACGTCATTTGTTATTGATCCATTTGAAAACGATACGAGGACCAACAACGAGAAAAATGTTGTTGACAAAATTATACATGTTCGTCAAGGATCATTGCAAAAACATGAGTGCAAACATTTTTGTGGGTCACATCATTTAGTGGCGAGATTATGACATGCTCTAAACTTGGATTTCTTAAGGAATTTGGTGAAGAAGTCAAAGAGGGACAATTGTTTGAAGGAGATAATCCCTTGAGGGTCGTTACGGTTAAAGGCCTCTTGGACCAACGAGAAGATGTTAAAGAATGCATGCACTATCTTTAGCATTTGTAAGTACTAGCGTACTTCCTAGAAGGTATGGATAAAGGCCCAACAAATTAGGTAAAGCGTGGAGGGGCTATACTAAGATGGC
Organism: Vicia faba; assembly: GCA_948472305.1. Lineage (NCBI taxonomy): Eukaryota > Viridiplantae > Streptophyta > Magnoliopsida > Fabales > Fabaceae > Vicia > Vicia faba. The sequence continues at coordinate 303,044,492 of OX451735.1, read as the reverse complement.
ACAAGATCTCCTTCTCAAACATTGAAAATGGAAAGTGAAAACCAGTCTTCCTAAAAACAAAGTATGTGTTTCAAATCCTATAAGAAGTAAAAGGGGTATTTACGACCCAGTCTACCAGGATGTTCGCGTTTGTGAACATTTAATAGGAGGTTGAGTCGACCGGCTCATAGTAAACAAAAGGGTTATCAAGATACTCCTTATTTACGCAACTATATCCCAAGTTTATCATTGGATCCGTGATTAACCCATCAAGAAGATACTTGACTGTCTCGTGCAACTTACATCTATCACAAACAAAAAGAGTGAGTCAAAGAAAAAGCTTTGATAATCCACCTTTTCATTTCGCATGAAAGAGTAGAAGAATACAATATTTTTCTCTCCATTTTCAAACCTAGAGGATTATTTAAAGGATAGTTTGTAAAGGTTATATACATTCACTTCATTTTAAAGATCCTCTATAATGAATAAAACATGAGGGGAAAGCAACACATGGGGGGACATTATATCACCGGAGATGAATTTCCATCAACGACAACAGTCTCCACTTAGAGAAAACGAAATAAGGGAGAGACAACACTTGAGAGGCAGGGACGGTTTTATAGTCCAACAAACTCACACACACGTCCAGACTTAACCCCTACTTTCTTTATATTCCCTTCAACTTAATAGCTGATTTTTAGACAAAATCAAAGACAAAATTATTTAAAATAGGGTGTGATAACTAAAATAGATGAATAACCAATGGTCCAGCTCTAGCCCAATTCATATGTAACTTGCAGTTAAATTTTTTGCCTAGCCTACCTAAAATTCCTGACTCCACCTCTATTGGGAGGGATCTTCTCCACCCATACCAACGGAGTCTTGACTCAGAGAGAAGACACACTTATACATTTAAAATATTCATAAAATAATAAGCCAAAGCTAAAGATGACGAAGAAAACTTAAAAGCTTACTAATAAATGAACACAAGGTTGTTTTGAGACAAAGCCGGAAGAGACAAAGTCATTAGTTTTATGACCTCTAATCCTGAAAGCCTGCTTTAAAGGCTAAAGAACAATTTGACCTCATGCACGCATTATCATAAAATCCTAAACCTTACACTTCCATCCGCAAATGATTGGATTGTCATAGTGTTTGCAAGAACCCACCATCAAACACACTACAAACAACTTTGTCCGTTTAATAAAACTATTATTAGACGGTTCATATTGGACAAACCCGTCAATGGGAACTTAAACCATAGACGATGACTAGGGACGGTGCCAAAATGACTAGGATCATGAAATTCTTAACTTAAATTTGAAAGTATAGCTCATAGAAGCAAGCTTTTCCTTATTTCCTATTCATTAGAAAGAGCCAAACACTCCCCGAGTACAAACTCCATAGATGTCCTGGCATGTCCTTTGCAGTTTGCTTGCACAAAATAACCATGCTATTTTAAACTCATAGGGTAAAAGCACTGTCAAGAATCGGCCAAATAGTGCGGGCAAAACATTACCTAATGTAAGATGTAACGATGATACAGATGAACAAACCTTCTTAGTAGTTGAATACTAACTTGTTGATAAAGATTCACTGTGCAAAATATAAAAACTCAAGAATCTAGCTTATTTCAGGCAGCAAAAAAAATTCAGAATGCCAGGAGACTTCGCAAGAAAAACTACATCCTTAAATCGATCATTTTTATACTTGAAAATTATTGAGAACCATAAACAGATTAACCAGCTCAGTTTCTGCCAGGCTCCAAACTCATCTCCTGAAGATTCAGCAAAAGATCATCTGAATTCAGGTAAACCTTGTTTGCTGCATTTGATATAGTATGTGCAATCTCTCTTGCAGCTTCAATCTTCCTAAGTGTGATGAAAGCTGGATTGTTGGAAATGGCTTGTCCAATCAGTTGGGCACTTTTAGCCTCACCCTGTTGATTAGTAAGAAAGGTCAGGGGGATAGATAGAATAGCAACCAACACTTTCTGATTGTAATATGCTTTGAAAATATAAAAATAGCAGAAACTTGTACCAAGCACCACAGCAGTAACTGCATAAGTATTAACAGTTTCTTCTTACCTGTGCTCTGATTACAGCACTTCTTTTATCTTGCTCAGCTTTTTCCACAACAAATTTCGCCCTCTCAGCTTCTTGTGCAGCCACCTGCTTGGCTTCAATTGCAGCAGTAAACTCCTTGCCAAAGGTTAGAGTAGTAATTGACACATCATCAAGAGCAATATTGAAGTTGGCTGCCCTCTCAGTCAGGACCTTTCGGATTTCACGACTAACAGCCTACAAAGAATAGGTCAGTAAAACAGATACTTCTTTGTTGATAATTGAAATTTACGGTAATGTAAATAAAACAAACAAAACAATGGTGTACTTCCCCAGTTCACATGAGATTAAAACAACAAACAACTATTAAGTTTTAATTTTAATTTTATAAAACTAACTGTATGTGCAAATGGATAATGGCAAATGAACTTATTTATAATACTTTAAAGCACAAATCATGTGTATGTATCCGCTGGGCTTCTAACAAATATAGAAACAAAATTATTTAACATGACTCGCAAAAGAAAATAGACAGCTCAGTAATTAGCAACTCTGTTCATATAATAACTTGAGGTTTCATGATTCACGATAACAAGCTTTTCTCCTTACCTCTCGCTGAGTAATAAGCTGGCTGGCATTGTACTGGGCAACAACAGCTTTCAAAGTTTCATGTATGATTGAAGGTAAAACCCTTTCATTATAATTCTCACCAAGGGTCCGATAAACTGTAGGTAACTGGCTAGGCAAGGGACGCGTAAGAACTCGAAGCCCAATTTTCACCTGTAAAGTGAGTATATGCAATTTAAAGAAAAGATCAATATCTCACGTGTTTAAATTTACAAAAACATTTATAGTGGACTAGTCTATAAACATGAAGTACTGGAAAATCGTTTCATCATTCATGACACCAAACACCTTTTCAACCTATAAAATATTAATTAAAACTTCTAACATTGCTATCCAGATAAATTATAAGAGGTATAAAATTAAGGCATCAAACAACCTTGGGCAAGTGGGAGAAAGGACATTTAGCAGATATTGTGAGAAAGTATGGATTCCAATACAGAGGCTAAACATGAAAAGGCAACTAGTAGCTCAGAATATGAGATTTTGATGAGGCATTTACGTTCCGATACCAGAGCACAGGATTGAAATGTCTACAATCGATGAGAAAAATCAAAATACCACCAGATTTTATTACATCACTAATCATTAAAATCTTACCATTTGAAAACATGATATATCCAAAATGGCCATTTAATGCAAAAACAAATAGCCCACTAGCAGTTGTTCAAAACTTTAACAAAGCTATTGCAAATGGGAATCGCCTAAACAAGTATAAACATTCCTACGTATAAAAGGATGCTAAGATAGAAGCTCTCTTAAATGCTTATTCAATAAACACTTGTCATTAAAGAGTTTATGTAAAAGCTACTTCTACAACGGGTGCGATAAAGAAAGTATACTCATTATAAACTACGTAAAATCTACATCTATAAGCTCTTCCAAACAAATTCATATGAAATTGTGAGTACACTTTCTAAAATCAGGATCCAGTCTATTTCTGTTTTACATTAATGGAAATTGTGTCACTGGTTAAACACTCAAACATAATGGAACAGATAGATGATTCAGAACTTTACTTCATTAACTAGCACAGAATGATGTCCTGACAGGTAAACCATCACAAAGAAAGGAGGCGGAAAAAGAGGAAAGCAAATGCTAAAAGAATGCTTAATTCTTCCTAAGAAAACTTATTCCGTCAATCACGATTCACAAATGAATTAAACAGTAATTGTAAAGAATCAATGATAAGAAATTTCAATTCCAGGAGTGGTATTAATTATTTATTTACCATCTGGAGATCACGACTCCCAGACGTACTCTCGACTAGATGGGGACGCGCACGGACATCATAAATGACTGGCCTCTCAAACCACGGAATTACAAAATGTGTTCCTTCAGGATAAACCTGCACATCAAGTAAGATACCAATTTAATTTCCAGCAAGAAAACATAACTTCGAGTTACAATCACAATAGAAGCACTATAACCACTCTTTCAACTAACCTTGTCTTTGACACCAATAAGACGGTTGAAAACAATAGCTCGATGACCTCCTTCAACATTGTAAAGACTGTTAGCAGCAGCATACAAACCAATTCCACCAATAACTCCCAATTTCATCAGCGCAGAGGAAGCACCGCCGCCAAGAACGTTCATTTTCTTCATATTCATTTATCGTTTCTTCACTAAACACAAATTGCAATCGAACAATTACATTAGCTGAAAATTAGACAGCAATTGCAAACAGCTTAATTTATAGTTTCAGATTTTGCGCAATGAATGAACCGAAAACAAGAAAGATAATCAGCTACACAAACTTTCACACAACATGCAGAGCACGCCGATGGAGAAAATGTAATAGATTTCACCGATTTTTTACAATGATTCGAACAAGAATAGAATTGAAATATCAAGTTGATTGAAAAAAATAGAATCGAAGTTAGTTGAATTTTTAACCTAGAAGATTTGGGAAATTGAAGAAATGGAAGGGAACGTACCTTGGGAATTTCGATCAACGATGAGATGAAAGAAATGCGGTTATGGGGTTTAAGCAAAATTTCAGTAGGGGTTTAAACTTTCCGAACAAGAAAACCAATTGATTCGGTCTTTGGTAAAAAGGAAATGAAAATTTTAATGGGCCTATTCATTCGGTGACCCAATATAAAATGAAGGGCATTACTTTAAGAAATTAACTTGTGAATCTCATATTATAGATAACACCTCCCAGACACGGCACATTTATGAAACTGTCTTTAAAATATATCGAAATTTTTTAATTTTTCAGTTTCGCACCAGAAATTTCATGCAAATATCAGAAATTTCATTAAATTTCCAAGTTATTACCGTGTCATATGAACGTAATCGGAAATTTCAAAATTTCTGATAAACTGGGACTTCTTTTTTTTTTTTTAACTATTACTTAAATAAAATACACTGTGAAATAGTGAACCGACTTAATATATAAATAGAATAAATGTCATATATAATTACATTAAAAAACTATAATCACGACCTAGACAATTCTTCTCAGTGCCAGAAGCGACCCACGTGTGCTGATTCACATGATTTTGTATCATTAGAACAATTCTCCCTGCAACGTTTAGTGACGGGAGGCAGTAGACTATCAGGTTTTAACTTTACCTGAATCCAATAATTTTCATTGACAAAACCAACAACAATGATTGTACGTCGACTCGTGTACGGGGGTGGAGTTATGAGAAATGGGAAAATGTTATGATAAGTCTCATGGAAAGGGAAACAAATACGATACTATATCTAGAATCAATAGGATAACTCATATCAGGAATCAACATTCATTTCTCTCTATCCTAGACACTCAAGTGTTTTACTTGTAACGAAGTCCTAACAACAGAGATAGTGTCATAGAACAACTTAGAAAACAAGTCAACATGTTGATGGACTTGAGTATCCAATTGCTTTTGAACTGAATGACATGCATCTTTCCTCCATCCTAATGAAGATGAAATACAACGGAAACCATAGTTTTCATCATTATCAACATCAATAATATCATCGATATATGGATGAAAGAAACCAAGAAATTGTGACAAGTACTCAGCTCTTGTAGATTTGGTAGAAGGTTGCTTAGCAATCAACATGGTTGACGATTGACTTCCACTTGGTTATGTGCATGATCTCTTCGTAGTATGACTCCCCAGCGAAGCATCAATATATTTCCACTAACTAGGATCACGATGCACATCACTCTCCTCACCCTTTCTACTATTCTTAACTCCCCTCTTTGACTTGTATTTCACCGGCGGTGGACACATTAAAGTTGTGGATAGATAGGTTAGATCACAAACTTTTTTCTTTAGCACTCGCTGACCCACAATATCCAAAGTACTAAAATATCTCTTCAACCCTTCACACTCTTCTTCTAAATCTCACTTACTCTCATCATGATTCATATCATGTTCTGAAATATGCAATTTCGTCCAAAATACATGAATTAATTCCAAAGGTATATGAGTGCCTAGAATTTGGAAACTGGCAAGCTGACACGCACACGGTAATCCATGTGTTGTTCTAGTGTAACAACCACACCTCTCCTTGCTTGCACCAACAAATTTTACTCTTTCTAGTTCCCTTCCAATGAGTTGTATACATTGTCTTGAAACAAAAATGTGCAATTTAGAATAGAATGAGGTGTTATACCGATGCTCAATATTGACGATACTTTTTTGAAAAGACACTATGATGGAACCTAGCTGCAACTTTAATATTGTATTTACAGCATTCCAACTTCGAAATAAATCACCACGACTTGTAGTCAACAAGTTCTTTAGTCTCCAATGTGCAGACTCTACCCTAGAAATCATGAACATATCGAAATCCATAGAAGAAGTTGAAGGTGTCGATTCATGATCGCAAAGATATAAAACTTCATTTGCAGACATACCACAATTTTCAAGTATAAGTGAAATTTCTTGTACACCGGAAATTCAATATTCCCAGTAAAGGTTTTCTACCGGAAATTTACCAAATTTCCGGTACGTGTAATGACTTTTGTAAAATTTACGAAAATTTTAAAATTTCTGATAAATCGCAATCAAAATTTTTGAAATTTCCTGTAAATGGAAACCGAAAATTTGTAGAATGTACAAAATTTCCGGTATGCGACAAAACTCAGTATCAAAAATTTGCTAAGAGTACTGGAAAATTTGATTTTTATCTCCTTCGACCAATAGTAATTTTTTTATAAAATTAAAAAAATTTAGAGTAAATAGTGAAAGGGGGATTTTAGGAATAATGAAATTTGGGGGGTGGCATGTACAATATAGGGGTGATATGTTAATTTGTCCATTACTTTTGGCACGGGTGCATGAAAAACTAATAATGTTCTTAAAATTTGGAATTTAATCTTTGAACATGTCAAAATGCAATCGAAGTCAAGTCTCATATGCATGTCAAAGATGAAACTATCTGGAGGTTAAGTTCTATGATTTTTATGAAAGTTAACTTTTAGAACTATCGTTGTTATTCTACACCAGAAACAATTGCAGAAACGAAAAGAACAATATAAATTTATATAAGTATTTGTTAAGACATACATAAAATATGTAACATTACATAGATTTTCTTTGACGTAAATCTAACTTTATATTTTATCATCAATAGATGATTGAGGATGTTTCAACATCTTTAAAATATCGTCAATTGATCTCATAATTGTCACATCGATCTCGATCGGACCCTTTATTTCGTAATAGTGAAATATACTCCATATAACCGTTAAATTCCCATTCTTCTTCAACTCAAACTTGTTGAGTTGTATTTTTCCTTCGTTGTCAATTGAGGGTGAATGGTAGTGGAACTTCAGTTTACAACTCTTTAATTAAGGATGAACGATAATTGAGGATGAATTGTCTTTACAAATAATTTTTTTTTATTAACATATAAAATTTTACATCAAATATTTCTATAATTAATATTGAACACACATTAAAAAGTATCAAAATGTATCCATATTACATCATCGACAATAACAATTCAATATTACGTATAAAAAATAATATTTTAACCTAAATACATTATTAGATAAAAACTAAAATCCATTAAGATATATGTCTCCACCTAAATATATATATCTCTCTCTCTCTCTCTATATATATATATATGTGTGTGTGTGTGTGTGTGTGTGTGTGTGTGTGTGTGTGTGTGTGTGTGTGTGTGTGTGTGTGTGTGTGTGTGTGTGTGTGTGTGTGTGTGTGTGTGTGTGTGTGTGTGTGTGTGTGTGTGTGTGTGTGTGTGTGTGTGTGTGTGTGTGTGTGTGTGTGTGTGTGTGTGTGTGTGTGTGTGTGTGTGTGTGTGTGTGTGTGTGTGTGTGTGTGTGTGTGTGTGTGTGTGTGTGTGTGTGTGTGTGTGTGTGTGTGTGTGTGTGTGTGTGTGTGTGTGTGTGTGTGTGTGTGTGTGTGTGTGTGTGTGTGTGTGTGTGTGTGTGTGTGTGTGTGTGTGTGTGTGTGTGTGTGTGTGTGTGTGTGTGTGTGTGTGTGTGTGTGTGTGTGTGTGTGTGTGTGTGTGTGTGTGTGTGTGTGTGTGTGTGTGTGTGTGTGTGTGTGTGTGTGTGTGTGTGTGTGTGTGTGTGTGTGTGTGTGTGTGTGTGTGTGTGTGTGTGTGTGTGTGTGTGTGTGTGTGTGTGTGTGTGTGTGTGTAGGGGTGTGGGGGGGGGGGGGGTTTCCACCTTTGAATTTTTCTTATTTGATTCTCTCTTAATCTCGCTCAACTTGGTGAATTCTTATTTCTTATCCAAAAACGTTATTCCGACAAGTTTCAGTTTCCTTTGTGGGATGAGTTGTTCACTCCGGTGATGTTTGTGGTATATGACATCACAATTTCAAATAAATTTGAAGAAAATGTAGTGATTTTGAAAGTCATTCAATACATATAATGCATCCAGTTGGATTTTAAGGTAGACTACTCCAAAGTGAAAAATATTTCTGATAATCTATATCTTATTGGATCAATACTCACCATATTATATGCATTTGTTATAAGATGTTTCTGACAATCCATTTCAAGGAAGCGCACCCATTTTTCCTCCAAAGTCAGACCGCTAACACAAGGAATAAGAGATTCATGAATTGCATCAAAATGTTCTTTTTCCTGTATAGAGTTCTATTGATTCCTTATGTGCCTTCAACTCTTTGATAAGTTATTGGTGGACAAGTGTATAATTCTCCTCTCTTATACTGAGCAAAGTTGAAACAACACGATAAATGTGGTTATCATCACCCTTAACATCTATAATTCATTCAATGTATTTGTGCATAAAAATTGGCATCTATTCAACATGTTTAATTTTTAATAAAGGTGGTGAAGGATATTGTTTACTAATATGAACACCTTTGAAAACACTTTTGAGATTTTGAAGTTAGAGAATTTGAAAAAATGTGTGTTAACATGTTCGAAATAGGAAGGAGGCTACTTCGTTGAGTTGTCACTATGTTTTGTATTGACCTTCTTAGGAGCACCCTTTATTTTTATTGGTTCCAATGGAGTTTTCAAATCTATGGTTTCTTGATACGAAATATTCCTCAATTGCTCTTTGATGTGCAATTTCATGTTGTCATCAAATTTCAAATATTTCTCTTGGATCACTTCTCATTTGTTCATGATAAATATATATTATTTATCATCATTCATCATACCATCATCATCAAACCCGGGATTTTTCCAGTGAGTATGTCAAACTTCATCTTCTTTGAAATTAAACAAGCACCTTGAATATTATACGTCTTCCTAAGTGTACAACCACATGTTGAGTTATCTAAACCTACTAGCTCCGCTCGCTTGTCCACGTGATAAATAAAGTTATATCCCGCTCGAGATATATTTCCCAACAATTGTGAATAAATATTATTGTCTCTAAATTTGTGTTCTAATACTATAATGTTGCGACCAAATGATGTTTGTATCTCGTTAGGTTGATTTTTGATCATTTAGTTCACAAAGCCTGAACCTCTTCGTATGTCACCTTTATTATTTCCCAACCAATTATTCAATGTAACATGAGAAGATTCAACTTTGTTAGTTGTCTTATTTTCAAAGTCTCCAACCTGATCAATCCAAGCACAAACACTCATCTCCTTCCCCTGGTCTAGAATTGTGTTTTGGAAGAATCTCTAATCAAATATTAGATCAGGTTTTATTGTTATTTAGTTAATAATATGATTATATGATTTTTTTGGATAGTTGTGAAGATCAAATTAAATCATATCTTTTTGTTTGAGATATTGAAGGAACAAATCAAATCTTCAACTAATTTAGCAATACTTTTGGACGAAATCAAATCCCATAGCCATGAAGAAAAGCCCAAAAGAATTGCTATATAAGGAAGACACAACAAGCAAACGAATTCAAGCATTCAAGTATACACATTAAATATTTTTAGAGTGATAGGTTTTGTGTCTTATATTCCATGTTAATGCCCTAATAGGAATCATGTAGAATCTATATGTACACCTCTATGTTTTAGTAGTTAGACATAGAAGGTTTGTCTAGTTTAGTTGTAAAATTCAACATCTTTCAATGTGTTGATTGAGGTTGATCACTAGGGTTTAGTGGTTGTAACATCCTATCATAGGTTGTGTGATAGAGAAAGAAAGTGGGTGGATTCTCAGAATTAGGGGGATGCTCTAAATAGAAAGTCATTGGGTAGTGTTAGGAAGAGGTATTGAACAACATGGAATTGTTATTGCTTGTAAGTCTAAATGTACTAAGTTACTAATAGTGAATTTCCTTTATTTGTGTTGTGGATTCAACCCTCCAAATGTAGGTGTGATTTCACTGAACTGGGTAACAAATTTTCCGTGTTATTTACTATTTTTTTCAGCTCCATCAACTTGCACAACTCATATTGTCATATTTGTGTTGGTTCTGGTATAACTTTCTGAACCTATTGTCTGAGCATCGTGTTCAACATATGTCCCCGGAGGAAAAAAAATTCACATTATCCTTTTTTTCACATACCAAAATTACAAACCCAACTCAAAAAGTCACCTCCATAGAAGTAACACCAAAGATTTCCATAAGTTGGAGCCTTTACTTGTTGGTCTTATACATTGAATTAATTATTAGCACAATGGGAAATATGTTGAACAGGTTGATGGAATCAGAATGAGTCCAAAATAAATTTCTAGCAGTTTCTCCCTTCTCGCACTCTTTATACCTAGATACATAATGATCATCATCCAAAAGCTTCAACAGTTGTTGCATTTTATTTCTTGGACCTCTTATGTCCTTGTTGTTTAAAGCACGAACAATATATATTTCTTAATATTTTATACATTATGAGGTCTTTCTGGTAAGTTCCAAGTATGGATGTTGGGTTGCACCATGTATAATGTCATGTCAGAAACAAGATCATTCTCTAAAAAATTAAAGTGTCATACAATGGGATTACTGACTAACATTTATACAATGTTAAACCCAGATTTTGCAACCTCTGTGTGGGTACATTAGAGCATATGTTCACGAACAGAAAACTCATGTTTATTTCTAAATTGTTTACCAACATCTATTTCTTAACATCCATAGATACAATAGGTTTTGGAACAACGTCAGATTCAACATCAATTGGTTCAACATCTACATACACAATTGGGTACAGTGTCAGGATGCACCATTGTTGCAACCAGTAATAACAAAATAAAATTTAAATTTACCCTAAATACAGTTTGAAATTAAACTTTTGGAACTACATGTAACATAATACAAAAGTTAACTTATGTATGCAACATTCATTTTAAACCAGCTAAACCAGATTATTACAAGCAATGAAGAATAAAATACATGTATATTAACCTTAAATTCTAACTTCTTTTGCTCCTTTTGATGTGAAAAAAATAAAGCAATGTGGTTTTTAAGTATAAAACTTGATTGAGAATGGAAGGAGAATTTTGTAAGGTTTTGGGAGTATGGTGAAGTATGGTGGTATGATCATGAAATAAAGAGTACATGCAAGGTGGTGTTTTATTCATTTTCCACTTGGTAAGTTCAGAAGTTAATTTCAGTTTTATCCACTGATAGTTTATAAGTAAACACAATAACATGAATTCTAAATGTGTCATGGGGTTAGTTCAGAACTTAACCTACAAACATATTTTCCATCAGTATGGAGGTTTAACGTTTGTACTATTTTTTTTATAAAAATGGGGGTGGCTCACTTATACAAAGTGTTTTGGCAGGCGCCCAGAAGTTAACTTTCGTAGTATTCCAAGGGAATTTTTGGGTTTCTCAAGGGTATCTTTTCACCACTAAGGATGGGAAGAGAAATATCCTAAATGATTGTTATAGGCCTAAATATTATTGTACCTTTTTAATCAAAAAACTTTACCCTACACTCCTACACTTATCCTTCCCGTCTATAATTTAAAAAAAAAACTCTCACTTTAAATAACAAATTATTTACTATTGAATTTTTACTCTCTCATTTATTTATTTTTTGAAATGGGTGTATCTGCACCCCTACATATGTTTACTGGATTATTTTACTTTCAATGTTGCGATACATATTTTTTCTTCATCAAATTGCGTTGAATCAATTTATCTAGTATGTATTGGTATTTACTCGATAACTTGTTATTAAAGTATTCCAATATGTATCTTTGTTTATCAGATAACTTGCAACAATGTTATTTTGCATTATAAGTTATCGTCAGATATATTAATTATAAATATTCTGACTTTTTCCAAATTTTGTTCACCATATTACTTACCTACGAGTAATACAATATTTTTTTATTAACTTTGTATGGTTCATAAATATGGACATCCCATTATAAATATGCCATAAAAATCAAACATATGTAGATACCCCTGACACATTCTTAACTACACAAAAATTTATTATACGAGAAAAGGTATAAGGTGGATTAAAGAGGTTAAGATTAGAGATAAAGGGACCATAATTATTACTTGTTGAGATACCAAAACAAGAAAGAGAAGGAGAAACAACAAATTAATATTTGGTTATGATAAATATGGGAAATACAAGAAAATAGATAGTACAACACAAAGTTCTACTAAAAATTATGGTTGTCTATTCAAAATTAGATCAACATCGTCTAAAAATGGTTTATGATGGAAGATCTATGTAAAATATGGACTTCACAATCATATTTTACCTCATAGATTTGAAGGTCACATGTTTGTTGATCGTCTAAGTGTAGATAAGTGGAAACATGTTGTTTATTTGACAAAGCATCATGTTTCATCCACACACATACTTATTTCTTTGCTAGAGAGAGATTTTGAGAATATCACCTGGATCACGCAAATATATAAACATAAGAGTAAGTTACAAAAAGATATTAGAAGTTATAGAACTTAGGTATAATATTTGTCTAAGCTGATAGAAGATGCTATTATGTTTACTTTAGCAGAATAAGAAATGATTTAGGTGAGAGACATTTTTTGGGCCCACCCATATTCACTCAAGTTATTGAATGTTTTTTACAATAGATTGTATTAATTGAGGATAACACATACAAAACAAACAAATATAGACAAGATTTGTTTGAAATTGTTGGTATGATATCATTTTTGTCAATTTAGGGTATCCTAGTCTAACTGTTTACTATGACAATTTCACTTTCACATGTGGTCTCCATTTATTACATTGATTTTGTCAACCAAAATCATTAGGTTTAGATAGTTATACACTTACTTTTGTTAAATTTATTACTTACTTTTGTTATAAATTTATTACTTAGTTTTTATGTTATTTTCTTAATCAGGTAAAATAAAGCAATGGTTTCCTTTTCCATAAATAAAATTAGATTAGAATAAATTTCATTCCTTAGGAGAAACATCTTGAATGTTAGGATTTTTCTGAATGACTACAACACTGGAAACAACTTAGGCATGTAATGCCAAACATTATTAACTTAAAATATTTTTATTGATGTTATTTATGTATGTTATATTTTGTTAGGTCTTATTAATGTTATATTAAATTGGATACTATTGACTTAATACACATGCCTCAAAAATTAATGTCTCATAAGTTAACTAATCCAAAGGTCCTCCATGAGCTAAGTGTAATTCACTAAATAAGAATCTGAATATAAGGTCTTCCTCATTATCATTTACTTGTTGGATATGACGCTGATGGGTGTGCAAACACTAATAACCTAGTATCGAACGATCCTGCATCATAGTCAGAAACAAGAACTTCTCTATGCGCATCTTGAGAGGGTGGTACTAAGCGAGGATGAGATACTATATAAAATAACTCCATGTATTTGAAATCAACCTCAGGTTGAGTTTTATCCATAATTGTGTGACCAATCACCACGTGAATGCTAAAATGGTAACCAATCCACTCAACAACAACATCATGGATGTTGTAATCAGGAGGTGGAGGTGGTATTGTCTAAAACAAAACTGACATATATGTATGTATGGTAAGTAAGGAGCAACGTGTCACTATCGAAGACAACCTTTATACACACAATATCATCAAATGGCTTAACCTATATTTAAGTCACATATGTGCATCATATAACACCACAAGGTGTCAATCAACCAACACACTCTTGAGCACATCAACCTTCAATGTCTCTTTATTATATACACATCTCTTGATTATGACCTCATAAATGAGATCACCTTTTATTTTTCCTTTCCCATACATCTATGTGTCCTAGTCCACTCTAGATACTCACAAATCTGATTCAAAGGTATCAACTGTCTCTCTTATCAAATATTAGGAGTTATTGCTGCCCTCCTGGCCTTCCTCAGTCATCATTATTGAGTCTCCCAAGATTGGTTATCTTACATAAGGAAAATCATTTCTCCTGTCAAGTCACATCTTCTTGATTCCTTTTATACACCATGCTTGCCCTCTACCTCTCCTAACAAGTAATCTCTAACAATTGATATCAATTGCCTTCTACTTCATTCTCTCTCCTTTTCATCATGACTTCAACAACTTCTCATGAAAATGATGATCACTTGGAAGTTATTATTAAAAGACATCCAAGACTCTTCGGTGCGAGTCCGGAATTCCATCTCAGCATTCTCTCCCAAAACTGGAATTACTATCTTTCCTTACTAAGAGGACCCGTTTATCCAAAACTTGTAAAGCATTTTTGGAAAAATTCCTCTATCAATATCTATGGCTCCTCAATCTCGTCAAATATTTATGGCTGGGATGTTTTCTTCACTATCGAATGTATTACTAAGATGATAAATTGTCCACGTGTAGGTATCGCGAATGGTTATGTCTCTCTCAATAGCATTTTTGATGGTAACATCCTTTCCATCTTTGAAGCATCTTCTGAGTTTGACTCTACCAATCCTGAAAGTCTTAAGCCCATAACTAAAGACTGGTTTCGCTTCATCTTGACAAATCTTTGTCTGCATGGCACTAACAAAAATGTCTTAACTAATGATGAAAAGACTTTAGTTTTCTGTTTGATCAAACAAATTCCGATTAATCTTCCTCAAGTTATCCTCAATCATCTCAAAAAGTCCATCACTTCTAGAAATTTGAACAAAACTTGCATTCCCTATGGAAGAATTATATCAGAAATATTTGTTCAAAATGAGATTGTGAGAATCCTTTGAAGGATTCCTGATCTTCCTAGTGATGCTCTGCATCAAGATATGTATGAGACGTTTGATGATCAGTGGTTCCCATAGGATTTCATTTTGTAATTTGTTTAATCTATCATCAATGCAACTATTTCTGATCAGTATTTATTGTTACTTCTGTTATCTGTTAAATGTTTTTCATGAATGATTATCTTTTAATGATGTCAAAAAGGGGGAGAAGTATAATAATTTTGATGAACCTAAAAATGCAAAAACTCATAATAATGAATGATATAAAATGATATGCATTTAACCACTAACATGTGCTTGTCTGTTTGATCATTAACTGAAGAACACTGAACAAGTTCATTAGGTATTCTAAGACAGGTCAAAATGAAATAACCCTATTAAAGTTATTAAGAACTAATTTTTCATATATTAGAAGATGTATACTCTTTGAACGTATGTTCAAGAATCAGATAAGACCCAATACTGTTCAGAAGTTGAGAACTTTCTGAAAGTTAAAGTTATCTTGATTTTGGTATCATAATGTTCAGAAGATGTATCATGTTTGAGAATGTAATAATCAGAACATAAGAATCAAAAGCAGAAGCATATGTATTCCAAAAGAACATAGCAAATTATAAGTTGAAGACTGACTGAAATTCCTGAAGTCAAGACTCTTAAGATTTCGATATCTTATCTATTGGAACCAGGGGAGTTTTTACTCAAATGGTTTAGAGTCAGGATTTTCGATCTTCATCAAGTCATTGACTCAGAGGGAGTATCAGAAAAAGGATAAGCATTTCTTACACTTCTAAATTTCACTGATTATGATTATATGTACAAAATTGTGACATCAAAATACACATTTTTGTCATCATAAAAAAGGGGGAGATTGTAAGAACAAGATTTGGTTCTGCAACACTATCTCTGAGTTTTGATGATAACAAATGAGTATGGTGGTATGAACAATTTTGTTGTACTAATTTTTGTTATTTTTGAGTACTTAACAAACAAGTTCTACTTCTGATGGATGGTGTGGCCAAGACATTAGAAGAGAAATGATTCCGCTTCTACGCTACACAAGTTTTATTGAACAATATCAAGACACTCCAGAAGAATCTGAAGTGTAAAATCTGATATTTTTCTGGAGAAACCAGTCAAAAGATCGGAAGACAAAAGTTGTTACTTATGTCAAGATGTTGAAGTCTTAAGCTTCTAAAGACAACGTGTTCCAAAGAAACTAGTCAGAAGATCTGAAGACAAAAGTTGTTACTTACATCCAGATGCTGAAGACTCGCGTTTCTAAAAGATAATGTGTTTCAAGAAACAAAGTTAGAAGATCTGAAGACGAATTTTATATTGAAGTCTAGATGCTAAAAACTTAGTTTCTAAAATATAACTTGTTCCAAAGAAGACAAAGTTAAAAGATCTAAAGACAACATTTCTAATTGTAGTCCAAATGCTGGAGACTTTATGTTTCTAATAACAAGGTTCTAAAGATAAGGATTCTTAAAGAACCAAGTGCTAAAGATTCTAAAGACAGAATGTCTGAAGATTCCAAAGACTTAAAGTTCTAAAGGTCCAAGGTTATCTACAAACAGGTCCTGAAGACCAAGTGTTGAAGACTCTAAAGACATAATTCTTAAGACTCTGAAGACTTGAAGCTCTTCTGATCTAAAGGTTCACTACAACGGGTTCTCACGACCAAGTGCTGAAGACGCAGTTCTGAAGACTCTGAAGACTTGAAGTTCTGAAGACCTTATGTTATGTTCCCGCTTCTAATCTCATGCTCGCAGAAGCCTCTGAAGTGTAGAAGGAAAGAATATAACAATAACACAATATAATAGTACACAATACACAAAGATTTATGCCACTACCTCTCCACTAACTTGAAGTGTGGAAGAGATAAGGACTTCATCATACTATTTGTAACGACTCTTTTTCAAATAGCCAACAACTCTATTTTGCTTGGATATATAAGAAAAGAATCATATGTTTAAAATGGTTGGTTGGTTGGTGTGATGGTTGATTGGTTAGTTGATTGCTTAACACATGATGTTAAACAAGATAAACATTGATAAGGTTACTATAAGATGCTTGGTTGGGTGCTAAAAGTTGCAAGTTGCAAGTCACAAGTTGTTGATGTTCAAAAGAAAAGCTGTCATTATTAGAACACAACCAAAACAAAGTATCATCCCTTATAACAACAACCAGAACAACTGCTATCAAATGAATCTTCAACCATGTTAATACTAATTAAAATGAAATCATAGATTCACCATTTGCTTAATCTCATATGCTGCACAAAGTTTTCTAAGCCACAAAAGATAACAAATATGATCATGAAAGCTTCAGTTACACATCCACAACATAAATGTTGTGCTCTAAGGTGATCATTCAAGAAAGTAGAACAAGGGTTGTTGTCCAGAATGTTCTAAAGTGAATATAGATGAATAAGTTCTTCTCTTTACTACATCAAGATCAATAAAGATTTTAGAAGCTTATGGAAAAGAAGACTTCGGCATTTCAAGTGCTTTGGGCCGTTGTCCGTGAAGAAGCTACTTGATGAAAAGAAGACCATACATTGAAGCTACAAGAAAATGTAATATCTTTTAGTGTGTATTAGGTTCTTCTGATGTACTTAATTATGTTTACATCCATCTTGTGTAGAAGCATTATTATTGTAAACAAATGTAAATCAAACATGTATTTGATGGTTCCTTGAGGGACTAGGTTGAGTCAGAATTCTCAAGAAGACTTTAGCTGCGATGATCATATATGAAGTCCTGGTAGTGGATTCTATTGGGTCAATGATAGTCATATCTCAAAGGGGATTGAGTGAAGGTCATCCTTCTGAGATCACTAATGGATATCATTAGAAGGAAATCCTGATAGGAGATTCTGGAGAATCAGATTCTATTGGATCAATGAAAGTTATATTCGGTTTAGATCACTGAATGTTTCATTGGATGTTAGTCACCGGAGGTTTTCCATGCGATTGTAATCAGAATGATTATATTGGATTAAGTCCTTGAGTTCAAGGAGAAATCACCTCGGAAGGGTGGACTGGATTAGCTTGAGGGTTTCTCAAGTGAACCGGGATATATCGCATGTTCTTTACTTTTGCTTATACTTTAGAGTTTACGTTTTATGAACCACATTAGAAGAATTAACTAGAAGCAACAATCAAAAGCATTGTTCAATGAATAATGTTTAGAAGCGAAAGGTTTATAAGAAAGGAAAACCCAATTCAACCCCTTCCTCTTTCTTGCGTTTTCTTCACACCTTCATTACCAACATTCAAAAAATACTCGTGAATCTAACACTATTGCAACATTAATATTAAATAATAAATAAATAAATGAATAAATATGTATAAATAAATAACAAATAAAAATAATTAAATATGTATTCGCTAGTATGCTTACGAGTAACATAAATTAATCTCCTAAAAAGATGTACAGGGTGACCAATGTTGGAATAAATTTTAAATATTATTTTAATATTTCAATAATTGTTATGTGGGCATATATATTTTAATTATATTATCTATTTTAAAAAATTAAGTGTCTTAAACAATTAAGTGATCAATTAGAGTTAAAAGGCTAATTAGATTTCATTTAGAAATTATTTTATTTTTAATTAATTAATTAGGTATGAGCTCAAATATGAGTAGATGTTAGGGTGACCTATTATGAAATAATGAGAACCCTAATTAGCCATCACTCTATAAATAGGCTATGGTCATCAATATATCGTACACAAACAGTTTAATTTTTCTCCTCATATAAAGAGTATCCAAGACATTAGGAGTACCAGTTGAGGAAGGACCAACAAGTCATCATGTATTCGTTGTTTGTCTCCTAACCTTCAATATTACCACCAACCGGAGCTTTCAAAGTGGATCCAGGTATTCCTAAAATCAATTTGCATGGCCTTTAATTATATACGCGCATGTATGATTATCCAGTTTTTGCATTAAATTATATGTTATACCTTGTTGATCATGTATATTTAATTGACTGTTATTGAATTAATTATAACAACCAACGCGGTTACGCCCTAACTATATCTACCACATGTTAGCAGGTTCATAAATAATGGTAGATATTTTTTTCTCTAGAAGAGAAAAACTCTTGTATGCAAAAATAGTGCATCCGACCAGCAACAACATATAAGCTCTGGCAACATAGTCGAATTAAATAAAACCCCAGTACATCTCAAATATAATATGTAATCAATATAGCTTGTAATAAGTATAACGCCCATTAATTTAATTAATTATTTAATTAAATTATTTCTGAATTATTTGTCGAAGTTGTGTAATATTGAGAATTGTTGATATAAGTTGTTAGATTATTATTAATTAATTAATTAGTTGATTAATAATAATAATAATGTTGGAATTATTAGTATTAGTTGTTGGGCTTATTTTGGTGGTATGTAGTATTAAGGGGGTGTGAGAATTAGGTCCAATAGAAATAATACTATTATTATTAGGTTTAGTCATAATGATAGAAATTAGGATAATTGAAAGGGTTAAGAGAAAGAATAGAGAAGTGTTGTACGTGAGAAGTTATAGAGAAGAAGGAAAAGAGGCAAAGCGGGATTCAATCGGAAAATTATAGGGCAACCTTCAATCCAAGGTAAGAGTGGGGTTCTGACTCTATAATTGGGTATATGATGCATGTTACGTGAGAATTGGATTGTGTGAAATTGATGTTGTGTGTGATTGTTGTATGAATAAATTATTGTTGGCACCTGTGATAATTGTGCTAACGTTGTAGTGATTCAATCAATGAATCGAGTGTTAGAAATTTGCATATATTGATGTGGGTATAGTTGTTGTGTTGGTTTGAGATCATTGGAAGGAAAGGAATTACTGATCGCAAGAAAACTTGGACGAAGTTGCAGAATTGCAACTGGAATTATGGACGTGTACCGAGCGGCATACCTATGTTGATGAAGGGTGCTGACCGACACCATGTTCTGTGCCAAGGGGCACGATTAAGTGTGCTGGGGGGCACAAACCCAATTACTGTGTTTACTTTAATTGTTTACGTGTATGTCTTGGGTGTCTGTTACTTAGTAGTATGTTACAGAAAAAGGTGTAGCAGGGTTAGAAAATAATGAATCACAATAGAGCTTATTTATTAGTAACAGAAGTGAGAAATCATTAGATTAGCATAATTATGTAAGGCAAGATTAATGAGTAACAAAGTTAGTAAATGTTAACAGGAAGTTAATAATAGCGGAAAATAACAGAAAAGCTGTTATAAATTAAAATAGCAGTAGAGATAATTTAAGTAGCAGATGAATAATAATTTCATTAATTTAGCCGAAAACTATTTATAAGGCTTATCCGCATAATAATTTAGTGGAAGTGCTTTAGTAGGAACGTGTTAATAACATTATTGGCGTGTGTAAGTTGTTGTTACTAATTATTGAAGTTGCAGGTGATAAATCTTATTTTGTTGCCTCTATTGATTGGACATTATTGAGTTGTAGGCCTATGTCCAACGTTGATTTATGTTGAATTGTTATTGGTTGTCTTTGTTGCTTTAATCATGTTGTTGCATACATGGCATATCATGTTGGAACTGATGCTCGTCAAGTTGGCCTGAATTGGCAAAAATATAAAGTTAAAGGCTTACGCCTTGTTGATGCCTCTATTTATTGGCAATATTTCTAAGTTGGGATGCATGTTCATAGTAATAAGTTGCATCCCACGTTGCACATTTGAGTTGTTGTGTTGATAAATTAATTGCTACATTTCATTGATGTTTTGTTGTGATTTATGTCGTTTAAAGTTGTGAAATGGTGATTTTGTATAGACTAATTTTAATGTAATATTTATCTTACATCCAATTATATTGTTCGATATCTCACCCCTTCTGTTTGAATGTTACCCCGATGTTGGTAACATGCAGGTAATCCAGAGTGAAGGCGATTTACCTTCAATAGTTCGAGTCGGTGTCATTGCTCTGATATGTAACACTCGGGGGGTGAATGCTTGTTGTTTTATTATTGATTTTTCAGTTGATTGAACTTTAAGTTGTTGTTCGTTAAATATTTGTTATTTGAAGTTTTTAAGTTAGACAAAGATGATATATTCTTTTAAGTTAAATATTTGATTCCGCTGCGTAGTTATGACAGTGGCTGGTTTAAAATATTAAAATTTGTTACTGTTGGTTCATTCCAGTTTAATGTGTTATGTATCTGTAATGAATGCAGTTGTTTTAAGTTGTAATTGTGGCATCCTGATTCAGTTGTCGGAAATTTTATGACTCAGATTTTTATATTAATTGTCGGGTAGAATTGGGGTGTTACAAGTTGGTATCAGAGCTAGTCGGTTTGTCCGACCAAGTTGTCAAGTCGTAGTTGTCTAACAATCGAGTATTGTTACCTTGAGTTCTAAACATTGTTTATGTTATAGTGATATGTTGAGAGATGGCTGGAAGGAATGATACTGCACTTGCTGCTGCTTTAGAGGCAATGACGCATGCTATGGAGAATCAGCCGAACACTGACGGGAATGCTTGATCTTGTAGTTTGGCGACCTTCCAGATGGAGAATCTGCCTACGTTCAAGGGTAAGTATGATCCTGACGGAGTGTTGGATTTGTTGAAAGATATTAAGAGAATATTCCGTGTGATGGACTGCACTCCAGTGCAGAAGGTTCAATATGGAACTTATATGCTAACAGTCGAGGCTGATGACTAGTGGAAGATTCTTGTTTTGAGGAAAACTCCGTTGAGGCATGCTAATTTTTCTCGAGAAGAAAATTCAGTGGAGAGTGTTGATTCCTGCTTGGGGAAAGAGTTTAGGAATCTTAGTTGTCCATTGCTAAAGTGGGGAGTTATCTCTTAATTAGAGAGAATGGAAATTAACAATTTGTTAGGGGATAAAGAAGTTAATTATTATCTGGTTGGCTTCCAGGCTTTGCAGCAATTTACTGGGGAAGATTAAATTAACTGTTATCTGGTCGCATTCCAGACTTCACAGAAAATTACTTGGGAGAGTGAAGTTAAACTGTTATCTGGTCGGATTCTAGGCTTCGCAGTAACTTACTAACATTAAACTGCTGTCGGGTCGGATTCCAGGCTTTAAAGCAAATTTTTGAGGTGGATGAAGTTAATTATTATCTGGTCAGGTCCAGACTTTGCAGTAACTTGCTCGAAAGGATGAAGTTAAACTGATATCTGGCCAGGTCTAGGCCTCACAATAACTTGCTAGTGATTTTGGAAGAGTCTACTAAGGAGGAGGGGTTGTGGTCTCTTGATTTGTAGTAGTTGGAGAGGCAAATTCAAGCTGGGGAATCTTACCGTTATTGGGGAAATAAACCCGGTTGCCAATCTGCTGGAGAGGTACTTTCTTTTGGAAGAACTCCTCGAGGATTCTTCTTGAGACCAACTCAGCTGGGAAGAAGGTTTTCCAGGGATTGAAATTCTGGCTAGGAGTTGTCTGGATCCAAATTTATGGGGACTTGACCGGGGGTCATCCTATGAAAAAGGACTTTATGGGAATTTGTCACTGTCCCAAGTAGCAAGCGTTCATAGTATTTCCAGGAAATATTTGCCCGACCGTACATAATACTTTGTTGGAATTTCAATGTTCAATGCCCCAAGCGACTTAAATGCAGATCTTCCCCTGGCTATTCAACATTTCTTGGGAGACTTCTTGGAATCTTGCCTTGATTTCCCTAGGTGTATTAGACAGTGATCATGCTGATGCCCCCTTGCTTATAGGTGATCTGTCATTGGAAGTGTCATCCCATTTGAAGTGATTTTGTTCACCGAGAGAGCTTTAGTTCGTTGGATCGTTGTGTGAATTTCTCCGCTGTTAAGTAATTAGCCATATTCAAATAGTGACATTCAAATAATGCATAGTTTATGCTTGTCTTGAAATTTTGAAAATGCGTTTTAGCAGATAAAAGAATTTTTGTAAAAAAATTCAACACAGGATTTGGAGTAAAGCCTTACAAGAGTCAGGATACCTTATGTAACAATATGCTTTTGAACTAACCCATGCTTCAGTTAGGACTTTTAAAGGGTTGTAGCGTGGCTTGGTTCACGGTTTAAGAAAGAAAGGATAAGGATCAAAGTGTATTTGTACCCGCCCATTCTTCATGATGTTCTTCAATCCTAAACTCAGTTAATTGTACATTTGAACTCCAATTGAGTCTGGAATGACGTTTTGGTGATGGTTCAGACAAACTAAATTTGTTGGAAGGCAGTCATTTTTGCAATGTTTTTTCATGTTGTCGAGGATTTATAGTGACCTCTTTTATTATCCCTGATTTTTCCTGACCGTTCTTGTTTTTGAGATTACAGTCAGCGGGATGCCCCAGTTTTTCTTAAGTTTCCTTCGTAGGTTTTGACTTAGTGGGCTTTTCTTTTGAGAGATAATGACTGCCTATTTGATAGGGAACTATCACTATCTTTTGGTTCAGAAGGACGTTTTTGATATCACTCATTGTATACGAGGTGAAAGTTTGCGACTGAACGCGTATTTGAATTAACTGAGAGACTACCCTGCCCCAAGTTTTGATTAAAGGTTTCAATTTGTGTAAAAAGGAAACTCTTACTTCTTTGTCTCGAAGGGGTTGACTAGGGATTATCCTCCTTATAACTCCAGTGTTTAGGAATCGAAAGAACGCCTGTACATCGTCAACAAGGTCTGTCTAAAAGCATATTGTATGAGATTATGGCATTATTTTCGTCATCCTCCCTCTAAAGTCTTGTAACTTTTATCAAGAGTTGAATGTCATAAAGAGAGTAAAAATCATAGCTTAAATATAGCGAAAACATATGGATGAATTCAAGACAAACATATGCAATGTATTAATGAAACAAAGTTTGACATTAATAGATAAGTGTTTGAACAATAACATAAATTACAATTAAAAATTCAAAATGAACTGGAATGTTCAATGATTTGGCATGGGAGCGGTGATCACGTTGGGAGTCTCCGGAAGATCAAACTCGTTCTCCTTGGCGTCAATCATGTTTTGAGTCTTGTATTTCAGCACCCAACAATCGTTAGTATCATGCCTCGGACTGCCGGAATGATATGCACATATTGCATTAGGATAAGGCCCTATCAACATAATCAAATTCATCTTCAACAATTGTTGCAATGTTTGAGACAATGGCATGTTGGTTTTGGTAAAATGTCTCTTGGGCTCGTCTTGTCTTTGCTGATTTCCCCTTTGTTGTTGCCGCGATGCAGGACCAGAGATTAGGACTGCCCTCACATGTTGGTCATGATCGCTCTTGTTATGAAACTTTTGACCATACACAACATTAGACTCTTTCTTCCCATTGTATGGCTTTTTCTGAGCATCAAAGGGTGTATCCCCTTGGATCTTTCCGCTTTTGATGCCAGCTTCGACCCTTTCACTAGTTAGTATTATCTCGGTGAACCCGAATGAGGAGCTTCCGCTTAGGTGATTGAAGAAAGGTCCCGCGAAAGTTCCCATAAAGATGTCAATCAACTCCCTATCAGTTAAGGGTGGCTTCACCCTACCATCCAGGTCTCTCCACTTTTGGGCGTATTCTTTGAAGCCCTCGTTGGAACACATGGTCATATTTTGCAATTGCACACGAGTTGGCGTAAGATCAATGTTGTATTGGTACTGCTTGTAGAAAGCAACAACCAAGTCTTCCCAAGTGTGAATGTGGGAACTCTCCAATTGATAGAACCACTCAAGTTGTGTCCCAGCCAAGCTCTCTTGGAAGAAATGGATCCAGAGCTTCTGATCAGTTGTGTATGATTGAATCTTGCGGACATAATATTTCAGATGTATCTTAGGACAAGAGACCCCATCATACGTGACGAAGGTAGGGATTTTGAACTTTGGTGGGATGACCACCCCAGAGACCAAACCCATGTCTCCTAAGTCCAAACTAGGAACAACTTGGATCTCCACAACTTTTAGTTTGTCTTCAAGCTATTTGTATTTTTCATCTGTCGGTGGATACTGCTCCTCAGAATAGTTTTCGTCATCCGTAGCTACGTTAGCCCTAATGCCTCTAGCTTCCTCTTCTTGAATGTCTTCTTCTTCAGAAGAAGCATCTTCTTTTCGAGCTACTTGGGCATGCCCCTTGGACCTTCTTCCCACGTTGAGGATGACAACCCTTTTCTTGGTCTTCCTCTTACTCTCTTTGGTGAAGAGTGTTTTCAGATCTTCCTACCCCTTGGCTAAGTTCATGAGCATTTGTTGGAACTGAGCGTCTTGTGCTTGAAGATCTTTCACCGTCTGCTCCATATCCATCTTACTGAAATAAACAGTTAGGAAGATAAGGAGATATGTATGGGAGAAACCTGTCATCATATGATGCATGGTATGTGGATGCATGTTTTCAAGGATTTTTCTGGGTAAACACAAGAAGATGTTAGAAGTTGAATTTTGATCAACAACTTTAATTGGAGAACTTCGTATCGGTGGATGTCCTTCCACGAGAATTAAGCTCACCATGTCAAGTGGGTCATAGCCCTTGACTCAAGTTACTGTGCTTTGATGGTATTTTGGTTAGAGAAAAGTAAATCCTCTTTCTCCTTGATAGACGTCTGGTTCAACGTGAACCTGCATCATAGGCCCTTGAGATCCTTGAAATGGTTATTGAAAATGCTATGGTATGATGTTATGATGTTATGTACAAGTAAGCAAGTTGTTATGTACACACAAAGCAGACAAGTCCTTAGGTTTAAGCTTGCATGGAGTTGGTAGGTAAGTACCCTCTTGAAGTTTAGTTGGCTCAACCTGTCCTAGAAAGTAACCGGGTTCTAGGGAATATCAATATCACTGACCTTTCTTTTAGGCATTGTCTCAGCATAATCAATCTTTTCTTGCGGCCGAGATATCCCAAAAGTCCGATCTCAATGAGTGTAGTATCAAGTATCAACCAATTTTTAGCTTTCCACTGAACTCGGCTATCTCACTACTTCCTAATGGACAAGTTGTTCAATTAAGGTTCTAAGGTCAGTTAGTGCTTCATGACACCGCTCAGCGGCCCCTTATTCTCCTCGATTCAACACAAGGGATACCGGTACCAATAAATGCGTCACACTAACGTAGCTATTGCTTCAACCATATCCGTCTACGTCGTACATTTTCCACAATCTATTGCTACTTACCTAAAAAGGTGTCCCATATCCGGGTAGAGGATCAAAACAAGCCCAAAAAATAACCATAATGTAAAGCAAACAAGTCAAACAAAGAAAAGCAAGTAAAGGTGATCTAGCCCAAGGGTAACCCTACTTTTATGTTTTCCCCAGCAGAGTCGCCAGTTCTGTAACATGGTGGGAGAACTGACTTGGTGTTGTTTTGCGTTTTATTGCAATTGTGCGGATAGCAAGAGTCGCCACCGAATTTTCTTTTATCCAATAAAGGAAAGGTTGAAAAGAACAGGAAAGACCTTTGAGATTATTTTCTTGAGTCCGGGGGGTAGATTATGAAAAGGGAAGGTGTTAGCACCCTTTTCATCCATAGTTATCTATGGGCTCTTAGTTGCTTGCTAGATCATTGCTTTTGTTTGAAAGTGTGCTTTTGTGGTGGTTTTTGAAAGTATTTTTGAAAAGCGCCTTCGTTTAGGCAAACTTTGTAATGATTCTCGTCTCTATAAGAATGTATACAAAGTGTTGGAATTTTGAAAATATTTCATGGAAAGTGTTGGTGCATTTAGAAAGGTGCTTGTATTTGAAGATGAGTAAGAAACTAAAAATGTTTCTACCTACTCAAAAGTCTTTGTTCTTTTCCTCCTCCTTTATGATATATTCTCTTTCTACCTTCAGTGAAAGTTGGTAGGTCACCTTCAGTGAAATTTGGTGCTTGTTATCTTTTTGCTACCTTGGTGAACGTTGGTAGTTCATCGTCAGTGAACGGTGGTGCTATGATATATTCTCTTTCTACCATCAGTGAAAGTTGGTAGGTCACCTTCAGTGAAAGTTGGTGCTTGTTATCTTTTTGCTACCTTCAGTAAACGTTGGTAGTTCATCGTTAGTGAACGGCGGTGTTATGATGTATTCTATTTCTACCATCAATGAAAGTTGGTAGGTCACCTTCAGTGAAAGTTGGTGATTGTTATCTTTTTGCTACCTTCAGTGAAAGTTGGTAGTTCATCATCTGTGAATGGTGGTGCTATGATATATTCTCTTTCTACCATTAGTGAAAGTTGGTAGGTCACCTTCAGTGAAAGTTGGTGGTTGTTATCTTTTTTCTACCTTCAGTGAACGTTGGTAGTTCATCGTCAGTGAACGACGATGCTATGATATTTTTTCTCTTTCTACCTTCAGTGAAAGTTGGTAGGTCACCTTCAGTGAAAGTTGGTGATTGTTATATTTTTGATACCTTCAGTAATCGTTGGTAGTTCATCGTCTGTGAACGGCGATGCTATGATATCTCTTTTCCCTCTACCTTCAGTGAATGTTGGTAGCTCACCGTTGGTGAACTTCAATGTTGTTATTTCTTTCCTCTTTCTACCTTCAGTGAACGTTGGTAGTTTTGCCTTCAGTAGGAGTTGGTGTATCCTTTGACTTTTTATTACCCTTTATAAGTCAGGTCTTTTGATCCACCAGTGATTTATTTTCCTGGTCGAGTTTCTCTTTTGTTTATGTATTTCCTTTGCTACATCCCTAGTGGTGCTTTGCATCTCTTTGGTTTTGTTCATATGCATTCACGCTCATAAGCATTGCATGGCATCTTAGGGCCAAAAATATGGTTTGTTTTATATTTAAGTATCTTCAATCGCGTCGACACGAAGATTTTCAACCTTCGTATCTCTAGATAGAAGAAACTTAAATAAGGGCAGCTGTTGTACCCCAATTTTCCCCCCTAAGATCCCCTCATCATACCGTATTGATTCCATCACAACAAGATCACATTAGGATTCTTGGTTCCCCTCCCTATCTTTAGCTTTGCTCTTTGAGGAATCACCAAGAACCTTGACTTGTTTTCTTTTATGGTCATGAATATTTTTGTCTTGATTTCTTCTTTTAATTAATAAAATGAAATTTTGGTTTGTCTTGCTTGTTACTAATGTAGGTAAAGGCAATGAGATTTAGCAAGTTTCTCCATGGGTTCATGAGTTTATTTCCATTCCCTAATCAATAAAGCTTGAGAAGTTCAAACCTCATCATTGGATTTGTTTTGGAAGAAATGGCATGGCAAAGTTATTTTGGTTCACCACATTTCAAGGTTATCAAATTTGATTCAAAAAGTACAAGGGGTTGATTGAAGAAGTTGCCATGCTTGGACAAAGTCTTGTTCCCATTGGTCATAAGTGCATATTTCTCTCAATTCTCAAGATATGGAAGTGTTTTTGGTGGCTATGAGTTCTCATTTTTATCCTCAACAACTTCTATTTACAAAGCATTTGTGTTGGTACAAGAAGTTTGTTAAAAATTGTCAAAGTTCCTCAAAGCATTTTCTTGATCTAAGAGCTAGGGTTTTGAACTTCAAAGAAGCATATCTTGCTCATCTTTTGGTATTTTTGAGTGATTCCAAAATAATCCTTCTCTTAAAAGGGTTATCAACAAATCACTTCAAAAGTTTCAATGAGTTTTCATGTGGAAGAAACTTGATGACGAAGAAAGATTACAAGTCCTCGAGATGAACCCCTAACTTCCCTTGTGTGACTTCAAATGATCATAACTTGGTCAATTTTTATCACCTTGAGCCCATTATTTTTCCATAATTATCTTGATGAGGTGAACTTTATGCCTTCTTTTATGTTCAAAGTGAGAAAATGGATGGAAGATGCCCTAAGGATACAAAAGATTATAGGTCATTTCATGATTTTTTACCAACTTCAACAATTCATAACTCTCTTAATTTCTGGAGATTTTGAATGGTCCAAGTTTCAAAATTTCACTAAATAGGTTTACTTCATCCCATCTTTTTTAGTCAAGAACAAATTTCAAGTGGAAGACCATGTTTGGATGCAAAACATTATAGGTCACTTTTGAAGAAAATTTTGAAATATTTCTAAGTATGGAAAGTCAACTTCCCCCCCCCCCCCCCCCCTCCCAACTTTGACTCCATACGAATTCAAATCAAGCATCCATTTGATTCCATTCTTTTTCCATTGCAAAGCTTGTAACCTCATCTTTCTAAAGCACCAAGAATCATGCCCTAAGACCCCTTGAGCTGAGAATGCCATTGATTTGAACTTGGTAACTTGGAATTGAAGTTTCCTAAAAAGTTAGAATTTGAAATCATTGGTTTAGCTTCTAAACACTTTGATTCTGCACGTTTTTGCTTCTAAACATGTTTAGTGAACTTCCAGAAGTGATTAGCATAGCAAAACGCATGTTTTGGATGCGTTTTGATCAAATTAGAGGTCACATTATCTTGTTTGCAACTTCACACGATTTACCTCCAAACTTCATCATTTCACATGCTTGAACATTCCATTTGATTCCCTATAAATAGAGGGTCATCCCCCATTCATTTCCTCAAGCTTGGATAGCCAGAATCACCCTGCCAAACTTATTCCATAACTCAAAATTCTGCTACTTTGAAATATGCTTTCAAGCCTTTTTCAATCCAATTTTCCATCAATTCACCTTCCTTGATCTTCCCTGAAGCTAACTGTGATACGGTGGGAGAACTGACTTGAGTTTTGTGTTTGTATTCGCAATTGTTCGGTTTAGCAAGAGTCGCCACCGACTTTTTATTTTATCCTAGAGGAAAGGTTAAAAAGCACAGGAAAAACCTTTTGAGATGTTTCGTGGGTTCGGGGGGTAGATTATGAAAAGGGAAGGTATTAGCACCCTTTTCATCCATGGTTATCCATGGGCTCTTAGTTACTTGGTTTTAGATCACTTGCCTTTGATTTTTCAATTGCTTGAAATTGGGTGTGTGTGTGTGTTTTGAAAATGTTTTGAAATAGACGCCTTTGTTTCGGTAACCGTTGTAATGACTCGTGTTTGAGTATATACGAAGGTGTGTATCTTTTCGAAAAGATGTTTCAAATGTTTTTGAAAGTGTTTGTGGAGTGTGGTTTGAAAAGTAGGCAAGTGTTTTTGCAAGTTGATCAAGTAACTAAAAGTTTTGTCTACCCCTAAGTTTACTCAAAGGTTTTTCTCATGTTTTAACCCTTTTTAACAATTTTGTTCCACCATTGTATTGGGTGGACAATCTTGCGTTTAGGATGTTTAACGGGACAGGCGCGGGTCATCGTATGGACCATGAATGCAATGATGCCAAGTGTCTTTGGCGATTCGTTTGAAGGGACTATGATCATTTTGATAGGAAACTTTCGAAAGCGTCATCGAGGGACTTATGATCATTTGAATTGTTTTTCCAAAGAAACTCGACGTGCAAGCATGGCCCATTTTGGAAGGCAACATGTGGGATTACCCTAGGGGTGCAAGTGTGATTGTGTATTGATTTCATGTATTTGTCTTGTATTAGGTTATCTAGCGTTTGATTTTATGTACATACAAACCCTAGGTCTAACCATGGTATATTTGAAAGCGGTAAATTGCGGGAATTTAAAGTCTACGCTATTACAAATAGTATCCGGGAGTGGGGGTACAAGTATACAAATGAGGGATGAGACTTATAGGAGAATAATATCCAAATAATTACAACCAAATCGAATTGCGCAAACGTAAAATATAATGTATAGCAATGTATAAGAATAACAAATGTATATGTGTTAATGTAGAGTAAACGTATTTGTGTATTGTGTATGTGTAAATGATTATGTGAATGTATGAGGTTTATTTACAAGTTTGAGAAATGTTAATTTAATGAGAAAGTTAAGTATTCGATTTAATTTTGTATTTTTGGATTTTACTTGTGTATTGTTATCATGTTTTATATTTTTGCTAATATGTACAAATAAGAAAATTTAATTAAAAGAAAAGAAAATGTTTTAAGGTCTATTCTTTTAGGTATTAAAAATAATGTATTTTAATTAATTATGTACAAAAGTTTAACTAAACAATGAAAATGTTTTAAGTTTAAAGATTAATGTTTTGGTGTATTTTAAATAATGTATTATATACAAAATTATAATTATATTATATATAAAAAGGTATTGTTAATTAGAAATTAATGTAAAGAAAACAAAATTAATGTATTAAGTAAATTATAAACAACAAATGGTATATATTAGTTTGAATCATAAAAATAAATGATAAATAAAATGTTAGTTTATAAGTATTTAAAATAAAAGTAAAGGAAAAATTGAATGGGCCAAAGAGGTTTAGGGCCCAAACAATAAACACTCAGAAGTGGGATGGGGGGGGGGGGGGTACGTTTGGCAAAAGGAAAATGGGCTTAGGCGCTTTAGAAAGGGGAAAGGCCCAGGTTCTGAACAATTGTTTATAGGGTTAAATGATTTTGTTTGCATTTGGGAATATTAGGGTTCGTCAACAACACAGAGGCGCCGTTCGTCGTCTTTGCTTCCTTTCCATCTTCTCATGCCCAGCTTCTGAATAATCGTCCGTCCAAGGCCACCCAGCGCCGCCGTTCGTCCTCTTCCTTCCATTGGTCACTCAGCGACGTTCATACACAGGTAATGGCTTTTGTTCGTTTTTTGACAGACTTTTAGGTTTTCAAATTTTTATGTGTACTTTCACGTTCTGATTTCATGTGTTGATATTGGTTTGTTATTGAGGTACTTTAAGGAAAAGAAAGGGTTTTGTATACCTTTTGGAGGAGATGGAGGAGGAATGAAGATGGAGGCGCTCAGGATGGCTGGACGGAGGCTTGATGACGCGCGAGCTTTGGAAGTTTTCCTGGTTTGTGTCTTTACCTTCTTTAGGGTTTGATGATGATCTTGAGAACCTTAGCTTTAATGTCTTTTCCTCTTCTGCTGTTTACTCGAGTGCTTTTCCCCTGAAACAAATTGCTTTTGGTAAACTTCTTTTTCTCTTCTTCCTCTTTGGCTTGCTGAGTATGCTTGATGCCTTGACGCCTTGTACGCTTGCCCTGGGATGAGGCTTCCTCTGAGGGCCTCTTTACCTCGTATGCTTGCTTGATATGTTTGGTTGCCTTGGATGTTGAATATGGTTGCTTCTTTATCCTCTTCTTCTTGCTTGCCCTTTTGTCTCTGTTGCCTCTAATAATGTTGATATTGCTCTGAGTATCGCTTTGTATGCTCTGAGATTATTTGATATGTTGTGCTTGGTTGCCTCAGTTGCCTTGTATGTTTACCTATGATGAAAGTTTTCTGAGGCTTTTTGTGTTGGTTTGGAAGCTAGTTTGGGAAAGCTTTGATGATGTTGTTGTTGGCCCAGTGATGAAAGTTTTCTGAGGGCCATGTGGCTTGGTTATGATGTTTGGATTTTTAGGCTTGACAGTTCAGATTTTGGCTTCAGTTTCAGTCTTGGCCCCTGCATATTGGGTTTGAAATGTTTGTTTATAGTGAAGGCAGGTTAGGCTCAATACTTGAACTTCTGGTCCTTTGTTTAAGGCTCAAACAAGTTATGGCTATTGTTGGATAGTTTAGGCTTCTGGTTCATGGCTTGACAGTTCAGGCAGGTTTAGGCCTTTTTTTGAATTGTTTTTACAGTTGAGCTTGAGGCTAAGAGCTTTTTGATGCAGGTTTTGGACAAATGAAGGCTTTTAATGGTTTTTGGGATGCAGTTCTGATTTGTAATGAGCTTGGTTGTTTTGTTTGGTTTCAGCAGGGTGGAGGCTTGGGACTATTACAGTTTTGTGAGGTTCTCCTTTTTGTTTATGTTGTATCTACCTCTTTTACTGTCTTGATAAGTTTGTTATATCTCCTTGCCTAAAGCCTGTAAGCCTATCTTCTTTCACTCTCTCTCTCCTCTTTCTTGACAGTTTTTTTAAGCATTATTATATTGCTTAGAAGTCACTTTTTTCTGAAAAAGCAATGGCTTGGGAAATGATGACTTGAACCTTGCTTGCAATGTAGTTTAGCTCTGCATACTTTATGTACTTCTTTGCATACTTCTTATCCTGATTTTCTGCATATTGACAACATTTTGTACATTGATATCTTGAGATATCTTTTGGGCAGCTTTTTGTTTAGTTTGAAACTATGATTCAGTTTGCCTTTTTGGTTTGGTTAGGCAATTCAGTTTGGACTTTCATAGTTTTACATGCTGTTGGAAACTCTTGGAATTATGCAGCTTTTTGACAAACTTTGAATTTGTGCAATGTTAAAATTTGTGCATTTCATATTTCATTGCAATCATTATTCATCCCTCTTTGTGAACCGGGAGAAATCTCGTCATTTGCATAGAGGGCGAACTGATCTCGACCAGTTGCTTTTAATGATGATCTTTTTAACTGTCTACTTTTAATTTATCTGCTTTGACTTTTCTTTCTTTTCTTTGTTTTGCAGATAAACAATCAAATGGAGCGAAAGAGGAGGCATTGGATAGAAGATGAAGACTTAGAAATTAGGATGAAATTTTATTTCAATTGTAATTATTGTAACTATTATTATTATGAATACTTTGTAAATAAATACTGTATTCAAATAACAATCGTAACAAATAATTAAAGATGAATAAAATTCAATCTTGATCAGTTAATTCTTTTTCTTCTTTTCAAATGTTTATTTAATTGTTTATAACCCTTAGATTAAAATAAAATGGAAATAAATCCCAATTATTCTAATCTTAGAATAAATAAACAAATGATAAACACTGTGGTCTTGACATCAATCAATAATAAACCCGGCGCCTCAAATATCCAAATGCACAGTTAATCAAACCAATATCCAGATACTTACCTTTTTACTGATCAAATTAAACACTGTAAATTCTCAATTTAAGTACCTCAGCTTTCATCTCATCTCCAATCAAATGCCTTAGCCTTTACTGATTAAACAAAACACTGCAAGTTCTTGATTCAAATGCCTCAATCCAAATCTTAGAATAAACCGAAAAGAACTGTAAAATTAATTCTTTCTGCACGCACAAACCCTAGTTCTTGATTAAATGTCAAAGAAACGTCCGCCTGATCAAAACCTGAGCCAAAACCAATCAAACCCTAAGCAAACTGTCTGAACTGCTTAAAATCAAAGAGAACCCTAATTCTGTCTGACTGATAAGAAAAGTCTGTTTGACCGATTCTTGAACCAGTCTGAAAAATCAGGAAGAGTCCGAAGCTGTGATTTCTTGTGGAAAAATGTGAGGGCAAATTTTGGGGTACAACAGTTGCCCCTGTTCAATCTTCTTGGACCTGAAGAGTTAGATTGGCATGTCTGCCTTTCGCGACTCGAAGGTAAAAGGAGATTGGACACTAGAGTGCCCTAAAATTTGCACTCGGTGATGTGATGGTAGAGGGAATGGGCTTACAGATGCCATTTGGTGATGGGCTTAAAGATGCCATCTAGGGATGTGACAGAACCTTGTCGGGAATGGGCTTATAGATGCCATTTGGTGATGGGCTTACAGATGCCATCGGGAGGTGTGATGGAACTTTGTCGAGAATGGGCTTATAGATGCCATTTGGAATTGTGTGTCGATCGCGTAAGAGATTCTTTAGCGAGAACTTACGTACTTGAGAAAGAAAGATAATTTCCTGGTTTGCTACCGGTTGATCTTCAAACTCTTCATGCAGATATGCCCTGGCTGGATACAGGTATCAAATCTACAATCAAATGCTCACAGATATGCCCTGGCTGGATACAAGTATTGAATCTGGAATTTGTCGTCTATAGATATGCCCTGGCTGGATACAGGAATCAAATCTTCAAACTCTTCAGATATGCCCTGGCTAGATACAGGAATCAAATCTGGAATTGTTGTCTACAGATATGCCCTGGCTGGATACAGGTATCGAATCTGGAATTAGTTGCTCACAGATGTGCCCTGGCTAGATACAGGAATCGAATCTGGAACTGGTTGAAGGTTGGTAGAGATAGCTTTCCTGGCTAGATACAGGTGTAAACCTCTGACCTGAGAATGAAAGATAATTTCCTGGCCTGTTACAGGGGTTGATCTTCAAATCTCTTCATGTAGATAATTTCCTGGCTTGTTACAGGTGTCGAATCTACAATCAATCACTCACAGATATGCCCTGGCTAGATACAGGAATCGAATCTGGAATTGCGATAGTTGATAGTAATCATCCTTGAATTGACTTTTCCTGAAAAGGCAAAACAACAATTGTATGCGAAGTTATGAGGTATGAGATGCATGATGTCATGATGCTCAAAATGAGATAGTGTTGTATGCACTTTGTCATGTATGTAAGCAGGATGTATAAAATGTGAAATGTCTATGAATGTATTTTCGTCTAAGAAAATAAATCCTTGACGACTGGCCGGGGAATCAAATCCTGGGCTGATGTTGAAGAGTAGAGTTCTTCGCTTCCGCAGGGGATGATGGTGGCAAAAATAAACCGGTAGGAGAAGATGACTCCGTTGGGGAATAAACTTGTTGGAGAGATTACTCTGAGGGGAATTACTCTGTGGGAAGAGATACTTCGCCGAGGTTTTGACGAGAGCTCCGCTGGGGGTTCCACTGATAAGTTATGTTGGGGATTTTGATGATCTCCGCTGGGGATAGGAGAATCTTGACTGCTGAGGGGAATTAGATTCTGTAAGGCTCTCTGGTTGGGGATTACAAGAATCTTTTGAGTTTGAGAAGGAACCGGTGTAGGGTTTCCTGATGATGAGTCCGTGTAAAACTACATCTTCCAACATGTGATGAAGGAAACGTTGAACACTCTCGACATTCGAATGCCCCAAGTGGTGATGTAGATAATTTCCTGGCTTGTTACAGGTGTTAATCCACAATCAGTCGTCCACAAATATTTTCCTGGCTTGTTACAGGTGTTGATCTGGATGTTAAGAAAGGTGACAGAATGGCAACCGTGTCTGGAGCACATCTGGACCGTATCTTCCAACAGGTGATGAAGGAATTGCTGAACACTTTTGACATTCGAATGCCCCAAGTGGTGATGTAGATAATTTCCTGGCTTGTTACAGGTGTTAATCCACAATCAGTTGTCCACATATATTTTCCTGGCTTGTTACAGGTGTTAATCTGGAACTTAAGAAAAGTTGGTCAAGGAGATATTGTCCTGGCTTGTTACAGGTGTTGATCTCTGACCTGAGAAAGAAAGATGATTCCCTGGCTTGTTAAAGGTGTTGATCTTCAACCTCTTCACGTAGATGATTTCCTGGCTTGTTACAGGTGTTAATCCATAATCAGTCGTCCACATATATTTTCCTGGCTTGTTACAGGTGTTGATCTGGAACTTAAGAAAGGTTGCTTACAGACGTGCCCTGGCTGGATACAGGTGTCGAGTCTGGAAACTCTTCATGCAGATATGCCCTGGCTAGATACAGGTATTGAATCTGGATTTGTGATAGTTATTCTGTCGGTGGTTGTAATTTCTAGCAGGTGGTGAAGGAAAACTTCGGACACTTTTGACATTCGAATGCCCCAAGTGATGCTGAAGGAGTCTTCAGGTTACTCTGCGAATTGAGAGATTTCTTGAAATCTTGACTGGACTTCCCCAGGTTAACTGAACTTTGAAAGATCTGTTGAAATCTTGACTGGACTACCCCAGGTTAATTGGATGATGACATGTCATGCCCCTTGTTGATAGGAGGTTTATCGTTGGAAGTATCATCCTTTTGAAGTGATTTTACTCACTGAGAGAGTTTTCGTTCCTCCGAACATTCGCTGTATGAATTTCTTTGCTGTCAAACAAAAGCCAAATGCGAACAGTGATATTCAAACAATGCAAAGTTTATGTTTGTCTCGAAGTTTTGAAAAATGCGTTTTTTAGCAGAAAACTTTTTATAAGACAGATCAACATATGATTTAGAGCAAAGCCTTACAGGAGTCAGGATACCTTTTGTAACAGTATGCTTTCGAACTAACCCATGCTTCAATTAGGACTTTTGAAGGGTTGTAACGTGGTTGGGTTCACGGTTTAAGAAACAAAGGATAAAGGCTCAAAGTGTATTTGTACCCACCCGCTCTTCGTGATGTTCTTCAACCCTAAGTTCAGTTAATTGTGCGTCGCACTCTGTTTGAGTTTGGAACGACTTTTTGGGTGATGGTTCACCAGTTGAGTTTGGGAGACAGTCATCATCTCCTTTTTTCTTTGCAACCCTTTTCATGTTGTTGAGGATTTGTAATGACCTCTCTATTTTGATTTTGATTTGTTATCCCTAACTTTTGCCTAACTGTCTCTGTTTTTTGAGACCACAGTCAGCGGGATGCCCCAGCTTTCTTAAACCTCCTTTACATGTTTTGGCTCAGTGGGCTTTTCTTTTTGAGAGATTGAATGCCTATGTGATAGGGAACCACCCTTGTCTTTTGATTCCAAAGGAATGCTTTCTTTTGTTTTTGACGTCGTTCGTTGTGTTACAAACTGAGAGTTTCCGACTTCAATGCGCACCCTTTTGAATTAACTGAGATACTACCCTGCCCCAGGTTTACATCAAAGGTTTTGATTGTTTAGAATAGAAAACTCCTACTTCTTTGGCTCGAAGGGGTTGACTAGGGATTATCTTCCTTATAACTCCAGTGTTTGGGAATTGAAAGAAATGCCTGTACATCATTAGCAAGGTCCGCTCAAAAGAATACTGTATGGGATTATGGTATTGTTTCGTCATCCTCCCTCTAAAGGCTTGCAACTTTTTATCAAGAGTTAAATATCATAAAGAAAGCATAAGAGTAGTGAAAACGAATGGATGAATTCAAGACAAACATATGCAATGCATTAATGAACAGAGTTTAACATTAACAATTAATTGTTTGAGAACAAAAGAAATTACAACTTTGAAAATTCAAATGAAGCAAAAGTCTTTCAGTTTGAGCTTTGTCACTCCAGGTGGAGAACTCCTTAACGGAAGATTTTCATCTCTCCGTCTGGAATGAATTCCAGCACTCCAATGTCGATCAGATCTTGAATCTTGTTCCTCAAGGCCCAACAGTCGTCGGTGTCGTGTCCCGAGCTGTAGGAGTGGTAAACACAAAATGCGTCGGGATGATAGTTAAGAGCGGAGGTATTGAGCTTCCGAGGAGGATCCCTTAAAGTAAGAAGGTTGACCTCCAACAGGCGCTTCAGTATGAAGGATGATGGTATCTCAGTTTCGGAGAAATGTCTTCCCAACGTATTTTGATTACTCTGATTACTCTGTTGATGCTGGCGAGGTTGTTGATGGGTTTGTGACCCTGAATCAAGCAAAGGTGCCTTCCCCTTGTCTTCTCGGCTGGAGGGGGGTTGAGTGGTGACCTGCTCTTCAACCTCAGATGTTTGCCCCAGTTGGTTGTTCCGAAGCAGTTGGTTGACGAGAACTCTGAGTTCCTCTTGTCTTTGAGACAGGTCTTGGATGAGAGCCATCTGGCCCACTAACTGCCCCATCAC
Organism: Vicia faba; assembly: GCA_948472305.1. Taxonomy (NCBI): domain Eukaryota; kingdom Viridiplantae; phylum Streptophyta; class Magnoliopsida; order Fabales; family Fabaceae; genus Vicia; species Vicia faba. The sequence goes on along the minus strand of OX451735.1, from coordinate 303,005,993 downwards.
TTGGATCCTCAATGTTGCCAAATCAAACTGCAGTGCTTCCAACTGGTCACTCCTGGCATTGTTTGAATCCCCCTAGACCAAGCCCTTTGTGAGGAGAGCTTTCGTTTCTTCTTGCCCCAGAGACAAATTCAAGAACATTGCCTGCAGCTGAGCAGTCTGGTCCTGGATATCCTTGACAGTCCTTTCTAGAGCCATCTCTTACTGAAATAAACAGTATAAGAGTAAGGAAACCTGAAAAAGGAAAAACTGTCAAAATGCAATGCATGATATATGGATGCATGCTTTCAAGGATCTCTTGGGGTAAACACAAGAGAATGTTAGAGGTTGAACTTCGATCTTTGACTGGAGACCTTTGTACCGGTGGATGTCTTTCCACAAGAATCAAGCTCACCATGTCAAGTGGGTCATAGCCCCTAATTCAAGTTGTTACACTTGATCTTTGATTGGAGAACTTTGCCTTAGTGGATGTCTTTCCACGAGAATCAAGCTCACCATGTCAAGTGGGTCATAGCCCCTGATTCAAGTTGTTGCACTTGATCTTTGATGGCATTTGTTTAGAGGAGAAAACCTCTTGCCCCTTGGTAGACGTCTGGTTCAACGTAACCCTGCATCAAAAGAACCCTCGAGATCCTTGAAATGGTTATTAAAAATGCCATGGTATGATGTTATGATGTTATGTACATGTATGCAAAAGCAAATGAGTGTATATACATGAAATCATATTCACACAAAGCAAACAAGTCCTTAGGTTCAGGCTTGCATGGGGTTGTAGGTAAGTACCCTCTTGAAGTTAGTTGGCTCATCCTGTCCTAAAATAGAAACGGGTTCTAAGGAGCTCAATATCATTGGATTGTTTTCTGTGTTCATTGTTTTGGTTTAGCCACTTAACTGGCGACCAAAATATTCCAAGAAAACAACCCTCAATGAGTGTAGTATCGAGTATCTACCAACTTCGGACTGCACCAAAGCCGGTCATCTCACTACCCCTAAAAAGGCTAAGATGGTCAATTGAGGTTCTAAGAGTTCGTTAGTGCTTCACGACATCACTCAGCGGCCCCGTACTCTCCTTGATTGAACTCAAGGGTTACCGCTACTCACAAATATGTCACACTAACATAGCTTACTGCTTCAACCATGTCGGTATACCCCGCACAGTTCCCTCACAGTTTTTTTTGCTATTTACCTAAAAAAAGGTGCCCCAAATCCGGGTGTAGGATTTACAACAAACCCAAACAAGGACCCAAAAAGTAAAGCAACCAAGGCAATCAAGGCAAGAATGTAAAGGTGATCTAAACCCTAAGGTAACCCCACTTTTAAAAATTGTCCCCAACAGAGTCGCCAGTTCTGTGATACGGTGGGAGAACTGACTTGAGTTTTGCGTTTGTATTCGCACTTGTTCGGTTTAGCAAGAGTCGCCACCGACTTTTTATTTTATCCTAAAGGAAAGGTTAAAAAGCACAGGAAAAACCTTTTGAGATGTTTCGTGGGTTCGGGGGGTAGATTATGAAAAGGGAAGGTATTATCACCCTTTTCATCCATGGTTATCCATGGGCTCTTAGTTACTTGGTTTTAGATCACTTGCCTTTGATTTTTCAATTGCTTGAAATTGGGTGTGTGTGTGTGTTTTGAAAATGTTTTGAAATAGACGCCTTTGTTTCGGCAACTGTTGTAATGACTCGTGTTTGAGTATATACGAAGGTGTGTATCTTTTCGAAAAGATGTTTCAAATGTTTTTGAAAGTTTGTTTTGAAAGTGTTTGTGGAGTGTGGTTTGAAAAGTAGGCAAGTGTTTTTGCAAGTTGATCAAGTAACTAAGAGTTTTGTCTACCCCTAAGTTTACTCAAAGGTTTTTCTCATGTTTTAACCCTTTTTAACAATTTTGTTCCACCATTGTATTGGGTGGACAATCTTGCGTTTAGGATGTTTAACGGGACAGGTGCGAGTCATCGTATGGACCATGAATGCAATGATGCCAAGTGTCTTTGGCGATTCGTTTGAAGGGACTATGATCATTTTGATAGGCAACTTTGGAAAGCGTCATCGAGGGACTTATGATCATTTGAATTGTTTTGCCAAAGAAACTCGACGTGCAAGCATGGCCCATTTTGGAAGGCAACATGTGGGATTACCCTAGGGGTGCAAGTGTGATTGTGTATTGATTTCATGTATTTGTCTTGTATTAGGTTATCTAGCGTTTGATTTTATGTACATATAAACCCTAGGTCTAACCATGGTATATTTGAAAGCGGTAAATTACGGGAATTTAAAGTCTACGCTATTACAAATAGTATCCGGGAGTGGGGGTACAAGTATACAAATGGGGGATGAGACTTATAGGAGAATAGTATCCAAATAATTACAACCAAATCGAATTGCGCAAACGTAAAATATAATGTATAGCAATGCATAAGAATAGCAAATGTATATGTGTCAATGTAGAGTAAACGTATTTGTGTATTGTGTATGTGTAAATGATTATGTGAATGTATGAGGTTTATTTACAAGTTTGAGAAATGTTAATTTAATGAGAAAGTTAAGTATTCGATTTAATTTTGTATTTTTGGATTTTACTTGTGTATTGTTATCATGTTTTATATTTTTGCTAATATGTACAAATAAGAAAATTTAATTAAAAGAAAAGAAAATGTTTTAAGGTATATTCTTTTAGGTATTAAAAATAATGTATTTTAATTAATTATGTACAAAAGTTTAACTAAACAATGAAAATGTTTTAAGTTTAAAGATTAATGTTTTGGTGTATTTTAAATAATGTATTATATACAAAATTATAATTATATTATATATAAAAAGGTATTGTTAATTAGAAATTAATGTAAAGAAAACAAAATTAATGTATTAAGTAAATTATAAACAACAAATGGTATATATTAGTTTGAATCATAAAAATAAATGATAAATAAAATGTTAGTTTATAAGTATTTAAAATAAAAGTAAAGGAAAAATTGAATGGGCCAAAGAGGTTTAGGGCCCAAACAATAAACACTCAGAAGTGGGATGGGGGGGGGGGGTACGTTTGGCAAAAGGCAAATGGGCTTAGGCGCTTTAGAAAGGGGAAAGGCCCAGGTTCTGAACAATTGTTTCTAGGGTTAAATGATTTTGTTTGCATTTGGGAAGATTAGGGTTCGTCAACAACACAGAGGCGCCGTTCGTCCTCTTTGCTTCCTTTCCATCTTCCCATGCCCAGCTTTTGAATAATCGTCCGTCCAAGGCCACCGAGCGCCGCCGTTCGTCCTCTTCCCTCCATTGGTCACTCAGCGACGTTCATACACAGGTAATGGCTTTTGTTCGTTTTTTGACAGTCTTTTAGGTTTTCAATTTGTTATGTGTACTTTCACGTTCTGATTTCATGTGTTGATATTGGTTTGTTATTGAGGTACTTTAAGGAAAAGAAAGGGTTTTGTATACCTTTTGGAGGAGATGGAGGAGGAATGAAGATGGAGGCGCTCAGGATGGCTGGACGGAGGCTTGATGACGCGCGAGCTTTGGAAGTTTTCCTGGTTTGTGTCCTTACCTTCTTTAGGGTTTGATGATGATCTTGAGAACCTTAGCTTTAATGTCTTTTCCTCTTCTGCTGTTTACTCGAGTGCTTTGCCCCTGAAACAAATTTCTTTTGGTAAACTTCTTTTTCTCTTCTTCCTCTTTGGCTTGCTGAGTATGCTTGATGCCTTGACGCCTTGTATGCTTGCCCTGGGATGAGGCTTCCTCTGAGGGCCTCTTTACCTCGTATGCTTGCTTGATATGTTTGGTTGCCTTGGATGTTGAATATGGTTGCTTCTTTATTCTCTTCTTCTTACTTGCCCTTTTGTCTCTGTTGCCTCTAATAATGTTGATATTGCTCTGAGTATCGCTTTGTATGCTCTGAGATTATTTGATATGTTGTGCTTGGTTGCCTCAGTTGCCTTGTATGTTTACCTATGATTAAAGTTTTCTGAGGCTTTTTGTGTTGGTTTGGAAGCTAGTTTGGGAAAGCTTTGATGATGTTGTTGTTGGCCCAGTGATGAAAGTTTTCTGAGGGCCCTGTGGCTTGGTTATGATGTTTGGATTTTTAGGCTTGACAATTCAGATTTTGGCTTCAGTTTCAGTCTTGGCCCCTGCATATTGGGTTTGAAATGTTTGTTTATAGTGAAGGCAGGTTAGTCTCAATACTTGAACTTCTGGTCCTTTGTTTAAGGCTCAAACAAGTTATGGCTATTGTTGGATAGTTTAGGCTTCTGGTTCATGGCTTGACAGTTCAGGCAGGTTTAGGCCTTTTTTTGAATTGTTTTTACAGTTGAGCTTGAGGCTAAGAGCTTTTTGATGCAGGTTTTGGACAAATGAAGGCTTTTAATGGTTTTTGGGATGCAGTTCTGATTTGTAATGAGATTGGTTGTTTTGTTTGGTTTCAGCAGGGTGGAGGCTTGGGACTATTACAGTTTTGTGAGGTTCTCCTTTTTGTTTATGTTGTATCTACCTCTTTTACTGTCTTGATAAGTTTGTTATATCTCCTTGCCTAAAGCCTCTAAGCCTATCTTCTTTCACTCTCTCTCTCCTCTTTCTTGACAGTTTTTTTAAGCATTATTATATTGCTTAGAAGTCACTTTTTTCTGAAAAAGCAATGGCTTGGGAAATGATGACTTGAACCTTGCTTGCAATGTAGTTTAGCTCTGCATACTTTATGTACTTCTTTGCACACTTCTTATCCTGATTTTCTGCATATTGACAACATTTTGTACATTGATATCTTGAGATATCTTTTGGGCAACTTTTTGTTTAGTTTGAAACTGTGATTCAGTTTGCCTTTTTGGTTTGGTTAGGAAATTCAGTTTGGACTTTCATAGTTGTACATGCTGTTGGAAACTCTTGGAATTATGCAGCTTTTTGACAAACTTTGAATTTGTGCAATGTTAAAATTTGTGCATTTATTGCAATCATTATTCATCCCTCTTTGTGAACCGGGAGAAATCTCGTGATTTGCAGAGAGGGCGAACTGATCCCGGCCAGTTGCTTTTAATGATGATCTTTTTAACTGTCTACTTTTAATTTATCTGCTTTGACTTTTCTTTCTTTTCTTTGTTTTGCAGATAAACAATCAAATGGAGCGAAAGAGGAGGCATTGGATAAAAGATGAAGACTTAGAAATTAGGATGAAATTTTATTTCAATTGTAATTATTGTAACTATTATTATTATGAATACTTTGTAAATAAATACTGTATTCAAATAACAATCGTAACAAATAATTAAAGATGAATAAAATTCAATCTTGATCAGTTAATTCTTTTTCTTCTTTTCAAATGTTTATTTAATTGTTTATAACCCTTAGATTAAAATAAAATGGAAATAAATCCCAATTATTCTAATCTTAGAATAAATAAACAAATGATAAACACTGTAATCTTGACATCAATCAATAATAAACCCGGTGCCTCAAATATCCAAATGCACAGTTAATCAAACCAATATCCAGATATTTACCTTTTTACTGATCAAATTAAACACTGTAAATTCTCAATTTAAGTACCTCAAATTTCATCTCATCTCCAATCAAATGCCTTAGCCTTTACTGATTAAACAGAACACTGCAAGTTCTTGATTCAAATGCCTCAATCCAAATCTCAGAATAAACCGAAAAGAACTGTAAAATTAATTCTTTCTGCATGCACAAACCCTAGTTCTTGATTAAATGTCAAAGAAACGTCCGCGTGATCAAAACCTGAGCCAAAACCAATCAAACCCTAAGAAAACTGTCTGAACTGCTTAAAATCAAAGAGAACCCTAATTCTGTCTGACTGATAAGAAAAGTCTGTTTGACCGATTCTTGAACCAGTCTGAAAAATCAGGAAGAGTCCGAAGCTGTGATTTCTTGTGGAAAAATGAGAGGGCAAATTTTGGGGTACAACACTAACCATATAATTACATTCAAGAATCGTGTCCTATATTGCTCCATAGAAGTCCAGTTTCAGAGCTCTGCAACTCAATTTCAATAGGTAGATTCCTTCATCAATTCTTCAAAACTTTGATATCATTGTGATGCTCTCATTGCCCTGGTTCTAGTTGCGACACTTACTTTCATCTGGAAACTTGTTTTGGCCATGAAATTTCAAATCCCTTTTCAAAACTTTCCTTCCAAATTGCTGGAGCTACAGTTTATATAAATTTGTCGCGAAGGTGTGGTTGTCTTCGTCTTGAAGAGACGAAGCGAATGACATAGGTCTGAGCGTCTGATTTTTCAGTTTGAGAGACTTGTAATTCATGTTGGCTGGAGGTTGAAGATGACCAACGTGTCATCTTCCAACCAATGATGGCACGCCACTTGTTTTTTTAAAAAAACTGATTTAATTAATGATTCAATGCATTATTCACTAAAGTCCATAACATGCACAGCGCGCCAGGTCCACTTGATCTGTTTACTAACGCGTTTTGACATTGATCAGATGACCCATATTTTTTTGGTTTTTATTTTCTTTTCTGATTTCTATATTTAATTGTTTTAAATTTCAAAAAATCATAGAAAATTCATTTTTAGTCAAAAAATCTGAAAAAATTATGAAAAATATTTTTGGTTTTTTCTTTCTGATTTTTATTTTTTCACAATTTTATTTTGTGTTTTGGTATTTTTTATAAATTTTCACTTTATTTGATTTGTTTTAAATGTTTAAAAATACTTTTATGCATTTTTAAATTCTGAAAAAAATATGGAATGATCTAATGATATTGTGACAAATATCGGTGACCTCACTTATTTTTTATTTCTGAATTTAGTATTTTTTTTATCATTTTTGGTTTATTTTACTCTTTTCTTTTAATTTTAAAATTAGTTTCTGACTTTAAAAAATTACCAAAATTTTTACAAAAATATTTGAGTCCATTTCTGATTTTTCTATGGTCTTACTTTTTATTTCTTGATTAATTTGAACATAGTTGATATTTTTATCCCTTATTTCTATTTTAAATATTTTTAAAACCTTTTTTGTGTATATTAAATACAACATTATTTGTGATTATTTTCTGGATGATCTTGGGTTGAATTTTTGATTATGAACTTTATTAACATCATTGGATCTATGGTGTTGAGTCTAACTCCACAAAAATGGATGGATGATATTAGTAATAGTTTGATTTAAATTTAATTCAAATATGGTTTGTATATTCTCTCCCACCACTCTTCATCTTGCCCCTTTCTCATTGCACTAAGTGTTATTGGAGAATGATCTCTATATCATGTCTCAAAACAAATGGTTCATAGATTTCTATTGACCGACCTCAAAATAGGTGCGATTTCTACATAAGTCCACTTACGATTGCTTAACATAGCGCCAAATTTTATCCCGATTCGAATAAATGATCATTTGTGGCCCAAACCTATGTTTGCAAGCCCAAGTATGTTAATTTGATCTCTTTGATCCAATAACCTTGAGATTTATTGTGTGGAGGCTTTGGTTCTACCAATCCTCTAATGAATCTACAACACTTTTGGTCAACGCGGATGACTTAAACATCGTTGATCATTAAATGGTACTATTGAGGATTCCAAATGGATGATATACTTGACAAAAAGCAAATGCAACTTGTTGTGTGGAGGCTTTGGTTCTACCAATCCTCTAATGAGTTTCAAATGCAAGTTTCAAGATGGTCATCCAACTAACGACTAATTATTAAATTATTTTTACTTTATGCCTTTTATTTTTATTTTTTATGCTTTATGTACCATTTACTTTAAGCATTACATTTCATGTCATTTTTATTTTGCTCACTTGATCTTTTCTTTTCTCTTCTAAGACACCTAATAATCAACATGAACCATAAAAACCTTTAATGATACTTGGACTATTTGGTTACTATCCTTGGCATTATGGAGTATTGGACTTCTTGGACTTAGGATTAAAAACCTTGGCCTATGTTGGAAACCTTATGATCTTAATTGATATTTTGTCTGGAGTTCTTGAGGTTTACCTCAAGATATTGGGTTGTTTGTTTGCTTTGTGTGTAGGTTATTATGATTACATACTTTGTTTGTAGTATGGAATTCACCCGTATACAGCCGTTACTCTGCCCGATTTTTGTGAAGACTTAATACACTTGAAGATTGGTTCCCTCAAGAGGTCTAGTATCTTTGCTTGTTTGGTTTCAATCCAAAGAATGAGAATTTTATCTTGACTCATAATGTCAAGAATTAGCTTCTTGTTGGTTAGATGGTTCCTATCCCTAACTTTTACTTTATGCCTTAGGATAGTCTCTTCTTCTCCTCCCATCTTCTTTAATTTCAAAAAATATTCTTTCTCCTTTTGAAAACTCTTCTTGTTTTGAAACTTGAACTACTTTCCTAATAAACTTGGACCTAGTCCATGCATTTTCAAAACCTTTTGATAAATAAACTTCAATCAATTTAACAATACCTTGACATTTTTTTATGAAAAGACTAAAAGTCAATCAATCTCATTTCAAGCCATTTTTTGACACTTTGGCTTTCTATTTTAAAACATTTCTCAAAAGATTATACTCTTGTCAATCCTTGTAGTGATGCAAACAACTATACTTCTATAATATGTAGTGAAGAGAGATATTTTCCACTTGGCTGTTGAGTGAGGCATTGTTGATTTTAAAATCCAAGCCATATCCTCGAATTTGAGATGATGCAAATTATCCTTTCTCATGATTGTGGGTAGTAAGTATGTTTTCCACACGGACAATGGCGATGATGTCTTATCTCATAAAATTAACCAACACACTTGTGTTTTAATTTTTTTTCCAAAGGTGAACTACGTGTACCCTGATCCCCTATTGCACGAAAGGTGGTACGTAGGCACTAAAGGTTCACAACTGCGGCAGGTGCAAAAATCATAAAAAATATATTTCTTCTCTCATGTCCACCATCTATTTTACATACAACATTTTATAGCCAAAATATATAGATTTTTACAAAGAGGTTCGCACAGAGTACCGTAGATGTTTAGGGTGCTAATACCTTTCCTTTGTATAACCAACCCCCTTACCTAGAATCTTTCCCCCTCTTTTGGGTTATTCGCTCTTTTTCCATTCCTTTGGAAACAATAAAGCGTGGTGGCAATTTTTATTTTAATCTGTATAAGTCTAGTCAATCCCATGACTTAGTCTTAAACATTTCTACGACTACAGAAAAAAAATGACGACTTCACTGGGGAAAGATTGACCTCTTGCTGGTCCATCCCTAAGTGGGTTAAGCCTATCTTTGTTTATATTTGTATATGTGCTTTTGCTGTTTATGTGTTATATGTTTTATATTTATTTGTCTGGATTTTGCTGGTTTTCAGGGTGCTTGGTGTTTACTTATAAGTCTTATACCCGGACTTGGGCAAACTTTAAGATAGGACGAGCGGTATAGTCATGTTAACTTTGTGGGAGTAATCCCAAAAAAGGAGGCATGAGATCCCCCACTCAGTGGAGGCCCCTTTGACTGTAGTGTCGTTTACCGAGTAATCAGGAAGACGTACTTCTTTCAACCTGGGAGCCTGCTGAAGCTGAGGACCGTAGAATACCTAACCCATCTTGGTCTTTTAGGTGTAGTGAGGAATTTATGACTGAGTAATCCGGAAATAGTTGTCACGCGATACTACGCTCGAACGAGTTTTTCTTGAGAATATTACTAAGTACCGAGTTAATCAGGAAGTTGGTAATATCCGAAGGAAGGATGTAGACTCTGGGAACCTCTAGAACCTTGTTTGGCAGGTGATAACTTTTAGACCAACACCTTATGGGTAGTAACTTTGACCTCATACTCATGACATTGAACCTATGAACCCTATATGTGTGATCTTGTGTGTGATTGTTGCATCATGCATCCATGCACTCATAAGCATCTTTTGAAGAAATATTATTTCAAGGGACTTAAAAGTTGACCATTTATGAATATCTCAGGTACTTTTTAACCATGGATTCTAGAAAAAGAAAGACCGAGAAGTATAGTTTTAAGGACCCAAGATAGATGAGTTGATCAGTCTAATTCCCGAGATCGAGTGTTCTACAGATTTTCGGAAGAAGTATGGATCCATCATTCCTCTTATGAATATTAGGATGAAGGAGGGTATTCTCTCAACATTGGTCCAGTTCTATGATCCGATGTATCATTCCTTTACTTTTCCTGACTATCAGTTGATGCCTACACTGGAGGAGTATTCTTATCTGTTGGATTTACCTGTTACCGATCGTGTTCCTTTTACTGGTTTGGAGGGTGATCCAAGATCACATGAGATTGCTGCTTTGATTCATCTGGGGAAGTGTGATGTTGAAGCCCATATGACTACTAAAGGAGGGATTAGAGGATTACCAGCCCAGTTCTTATTGGAGAAAGCTCGTTACTTTTCCAGGATAAAGAGTACACTCGCTTTAGAGGTCATCTTTGCTCTACTTGCTTATGAGTTGTTCTTATTTCCTAATGTGGACAAGTTTGTTGATGTCAATGCTATCAAGACCTTCATGATTGGAAACCCGGTTCCTACATTGTTGGGTGATGCTTATTACTCTATTCGTCTTCATAATTCTTATCATGGAGGGATGATTATCTGTTGCACACCTTTGTTGTACCAGTGGTTTATCTCTCATATGCCTCAGTCCGATGCTTTCTGGGATGTCAGGAAGGAACCCCGTTGGACTCATAAGATCATGGAACCTACTCACTCGGATATTTATTGGTATCACCGAGCTTACCAGGATATAGAGATTGTTGACAGTTTTGGTAGTTTCCCCAATGTACCTCTTCTTGGTACAAAGGGAGGAATTAACTATAACCCTGTTCTTGCAGGACGACAACCTGGTTATCCGATGAGGGATAAACCAAATAGTATTCATTTGAGTAGTTTATTTCTGAAGGAGGGAGGAGACCACAATGAAGCTAGGGAGAAGATTGCGAAGGCCTGTCGTCACATCCACAAGAAGAGTAGGAAAGACTTGAGACCTAGGGGTGTTGTTTCTTTTGAGCCGTATCTTCAGTGGGTTCAAGCGAGAGCTATTCAGTTGAAGATGTCGTATTCCCAGGAAACACCTATGCCTGATTTGTTTGTGAAAACCACTCCTCCATTATTGGATGATCTAGAAGAGCTGCAACTTGCTTTGGTCAGGATGCAACAGGAAAAGGATGCTTGGAAGAATAAGTGCCAAACTTTAGAGATTTCCTTTAGAGCAAACTTGAAGGAGAAATATGACTTGATTGAGATCCTTGAGAGTCGAGTGGTAGAGACTATGGAGAGGCAAGGGGATTTATTTTCTCCTAAGCCTCAATCAGATGCTGATCACTCACTTTCTGATTCAGGTGATTGGAAAGAGGTTACCACCAGGTACACGGAAGAAAACTAGAGGTTGAAGGCTCAAATTACTAGGCTTACGGGGAAGCGCCAGCGTATAAAGTGATCTCCAACAACTTTACTTCTCAGGGTTTTAGACTTTATTTTCATCTTGTACTTGGGATTGTTGAGACTTGTAACCTATTTTGAAGTTATTATAATAAAAATTTTCAGTATTTCAAATGCACTATTACTTTGATATTTGCAATGTGTCTCTAAAACTTTAAATCCCTTGAAATGTTAAATAACGAAATAAAATCATGTGCATTGCACATCATGCATCATATTGACATATTTCTTGCATTTGTTATGCATATCCAGGTGTCTTACCAAGCTTCTTTACTTCGTTTAGCAATCTGAATCACCACTACAAAACTCGGGCTAATTTCAGAAGAAAGATGGACAACTTAGAACAAGAGAATCGTGAGCTGCGCGAGGAAGTTTCTGCTTTGAAGGCTGACATGGCCAATCTTACTGCTCTGATGGAATCTTTGGTGGCTTCTCAGAATCAGCCACCGAGTGTTCAACCCCAACCAACAAGGGTTACTGCTGAAGCTCTGACTGTTCCCGTGTCCGCTACTCTAGCTGTTGTTCAGAATCGCATGCCTCAAGGTTATCCATGGGGAATGCTAGAGAACTTTACACCTGAAGGTTTCAATCTTGGTCCTTAAGATACTCCAGTTGTTCAGACTACTGTTACTCCTGCACCTCTTGTGGTGCATACTGCTCCAGCTGCACCTCCTTCGGTGAATATGGTTCTGTTTGTTAACGATGATGTGTGTCGTCCTTTTCCTCCACCAAGTGAAGGTTTGGGTCTTTATGACAGAAGGGATGATTTTCAATATCATTTTGACAAGATGCAGAGGGAGATGAAGGCTCTCAGGGGAAAAGAGTTATTCGGGAAAAATGTGAATGAATTTTGCTTGGACCCAAATGTTAAGATACCTGCAAAGTTTAAGGTCCCAGAGTTTAAGAAGTACAAGGGAAACACCTGTCGCCGTGCTCATCTTGTGATGTATGTAAGGAGAATATATATCCATACTGATGATCAGAATCTGTTGATTCACTTTTTTTAGGATAGTTTAATGGGTGCTGCGCTGAAGTGGTATATGAGTTTGGACAACGTCAACATCCATAATTTCAATGTCTTGGGAGAAGCATTTATCAGAAAATACAAATATAACATGGAAATGGCGCCTGACCGTGATCAACTCAGGGCCATGGTTCAGAAAGACAGGGAATCATCCAAAGAATATGCGCAGAGATGGCGTGAGGTAGCCGCCCAAGTGATTCCTCCCATGGAGGAGAAGGAGACGACTAAGATTTTCTTGTAGACTCTGGGTGCTTTACACTATGAAAGGATGGTAACAAGTGCACCAAGTGACTTTACTGAAATGGTAGGCATGGGTATCCATCTAGAAGAGTCTGTAAGAGAGGACCATTTAATAAAGAGTGAAGGATCCAGAAGTGCGAATAAGCCATCTTATGGGTTTACCAAGAAGAAGGAAGGGGATACAAACACTGCTATGCAAGAGAGGAGGGCCAATCCTCTTATAAGAAATTATCAGCGTCATCAACAAGTCGGCTCAGTTACTCTAGTTATTGGTGTAGCTCCAACCACCGTTGCTTATCAGAGACCGTCCCAACAGGGGAATCAAGGGTATAATCAGAAAAGGGAGAGTTATGACCCTATTCCTATGAGTTATATGGAGTTACTACCGAAATTTATTCAGAAGAAGTTGGTTCAGACCCGACCACCTCCCGCTGTACCATCACCATTGCCTTGGTATTACAAAGCAGACCAAACATGTGCTTTTCACCAGGGAGCACCAGGGCATTAATGTCGAGAATTTTTATCTTTTAGACTGAGGTGCAGAAATAGGTGAATTATGGTATTCTATCTTTCAAGGATGTGGTCCCTAATGTGAAAGACAATCCTCTACCCAAGCATGGAGGAGAAAATGCTGTGAACATGGTGGTCGGTTGTCCAGGCGACTTCCAGATTTTTGATATTCATCTGGTTAGAGGAGATTTGGTGAAAATGCATGCAGACCTCTGTGAATTTAGCTATTATACGCATGTCCATTCCGGTTGTGCTATTTGCAGTACAGATATACATGGTTGTGACAAGATAAAGGCTGATTTGCAGGAGATGATGGATGAGGGCCTCATCCATATAATCAGGTCTAGGGCAGAGCATGAAGAGAAAGTGAACATGGTTTCTAGATGTCCTGGAGAGTTTAGAATTTTTGATGTGGAGTATATGAATGAAGACCTTGTGCAATTGCATGTTACTTTCTGCCACATGGCTGGTCAGGTTGAACATCAGTATGGATCTTGCCGAATTTGCTGCCTGGACTCCTGAGGATGTTCAATTGTAAAGAAAGGTGTTCAGTTGTTGTTGGATAATGGAACTATCAAGGTTACAGGTCAAAGGGATAATTACCATGAAGTTAATATGATTGAGGTCTGTTTTACTGAAGAAGAGTCGGATGATGAGTATGCCTTTGCAGATGAGTATTTCTCCTCAGATGAGGATTTGTTTTCCAGAGATGACTCAATAATGACTGATTATGTTGAAGAAGGGGTAAACGTCATTGTGCCTTGTTTTGATGCACCTGTCCATTTTGAAGTTGAGTATTATAGCAAGCCAACTGTTACCCCATTGGTGATTAGTTTGTCGGGTCCTGTCCTCTACAAGTCAGATAAGGCTGTACCCTACAAATATAATGCTACAATCTTAGAGGATGGTGTGGAAGTTCCCATCCAGCCAATGCCTGATGTTGGAAATATTGCTGAGACTAGCAGAGTGACCCGCAGCGGTCGTGTATTTACACTAATTGTTTGTGGAGATATTAGCGCTAGAAAGAAAGTTGTGGAAAATGTTGAACCCAAGAAGGCAGTGGGTGAATCTAGTGGAGCTATGCTAGAGAAGGAGGTGGACGATATTTTGAAGATAATCAAGATGAGCAACTACATAATTGTAGATCAGCTACTGCAGACTCCTTCAAAAATATCTATCTTGGCTTTATTGATGAACTCCTCTGCTCACAGAGAATCTTTGATGAGGGTATTGGACCAAGCTTTTATGGAAAGTGACATGCCTGTAGACCAATTCAACAGTGTAGTAAGGAACATTACGTCATGTAATAACCTGAGTTTCTGCGATGATGAGTTGCCAGATGAAGGAATCACAACCTGGCCCTCAACATCTCCATGAATTGCAAGAATGATTCACTATCCAATGTGTTGATTGATAATGGATCTGCATTGAACGTTATACCAAGGAGCATGCTTATGAAGTTGAAATATCAAGGAACGCCCATGCACCCATGTGGCATTATTGTGAAAGCGTTTGATGGATAAAGGAAATCTGTTATTGGTGAAGTGGACTTGCCTATTCATATACGCCCACATTTGTTTCAGATTACTTTCCAGGTCATGGATATTGTACCTGCTTATAGTTTCTTTCTAGGAAGGCCGTGGATACATGAGGAAGGGGCTGTCACTTTAACTTTACACCAAAAATTGAAGTCTGTACGTGAAGGGAAAGTTGTGATCATAAATGGAGAACAAGCATTATTGATATCTCTTTTGTCCTCTTTCAGCATTGTGGAGGCGAATGAAGCTGCTGTTGGAACCCAGTTCCAAGCTTTATCCATTGACAACATAAGAGGAAATGAGAATTCTATGGTTTCGCTCAAGGATGCGTAACAAGTTGTGTGTAATGGTCATAGTGAGGTATGGGGACAGATTGTGGATCCACCTGTAAACAAGAACAAAGTTGGCTTAAGGTTCTCTTTGAAGAATGACAAAGGTAAGAGCATGAAGCCGAAGTCTGCTACAGGCAAGTATCAAGACATCTTCCATAGCGGGGGTTATCTTCATCTGACTGTTTTTGGGATTAATGTCATTGTGGAAGATGAAGCAGAGCAGGAAGTGCCAAATTACGTGACACAAGGAGTTAGGGTTCAGAACTGGATCACCATTGATGTTCCCTCTTGCATACATGTTTCAAAGTAATTTGATTTGTTAATCATTTTGAAAAGCTTTCACTCTACCCAAGGTGGAAGTATTAATATTGTAGGGCTTATCTGTTTGCTGTGACTTTTAAAATCAATAATAAAAGTTATCTTTGTTTCTCAAATTATGTTTTTATTTTATGCTTTTTCTTGGAAAATGGTAATCAGAAAAAACCTTTCAAAATAAATAATAACTGAAATACAATCTGCATGATCACTTGTTATATGTGTCAGTTTCTAAATGTAATCATAAATCATATGTGCAGATTAATTAAAAAACCCGTTGAATACAATGACCCTGCACCCTCTCCCAATTTTGAATGTCCTGGGTATGGGGCCGAAGAAGAAGAATATGATGAGATTCCAGAAGAGGTCTCACAGTTGCTTGAGCACGAGGAAAATTCCATCCAGCCATATAAAGAGCCATTGGAAGTGATCAATTTGGGTTTAGAAGAAGATCCGAAAGAAATCAAGATTGGAGCATTGCTGCATCCTGATATGAAGAGCAGGTTGATTGAGCTGTTGAAAGAGTATGTGGATATTTTTTCTTGGTCTTATCAAGATATGCCTGGTCTAGATACAGATATTGTAGAGCACCATTTGCCGTTGAAGCCAGAGTGTCCACCAATCAAACAGAAGTTGAGTCTATTTTAATCATTTTTGGTTTATTTTAATCTTTTCTTTTAATTTTAAAATTAGTTTCTGACTTTAAAAAATTACCAAAAATTTTATAAAAATATTTGAGTCCATTTCTGATTTTTCTATGGTCGTACTTTTTATTTATTGATAAATTTGAACATAGTTGATATTTTTATCCCTTATTTTTATTTTAAATATTTTTAAAACCTTTTTTGTGTATATTAAATGCAATATTATTTGTGATTATTTTCTGGACGATCTTGGGTTGAATTTTTGATTATGAACTTTATTAACATCATTAGATCCATGGTGTTGAGTCTAACTCCACAAAAATGGATGGATGATTTTAATAATAGTTTGATTTAAATTTAATCCAGATATGGTTTGTATATTCTCTCCCACCCCTCTTCATATTGCCCTTTTCTCATTGCACTAAGTGTTATTGGAGCATGAAATCTATATCATGTCTCAAAATAAATGGTGCATAGATTACTATTGACCAACCTCAAAATAGGTGCGACTTCTACATAAGTCCACTTCTGATTGATTAACATAGTGCTAAATTTTGTCCCGATTCGAATAAATGATCATTCGTGGCCCAAACCTATGTTTGCAATCCCAAGTATGTTAATTTGATCTCTTTGATCCAATAAACTTAAGATTCATTGTGTGGAGGCTTTGGTTCTACCAATCCTCTAATGAATCTACAACACTTTTGGTCAACGCGGATCACTTAAACATCGTTGATCATTAAATGGTACTTTTGAGGATCCCAAATGGATGATATACTTGACAAAAAGCAAATGCAACTTATTGTGTGGAGGCTTTGGTTCTACCAATCCTCTAATAAGTTCCAAATGCAAGTTTCAAGATGGTCATCCAACTAACCACTAATTATTAAATTGTTTTTACTTTATGCCTTTTATTTTTTATTTTTTATGCTTTATGTACCATTTAATTTAAGCATTACATTTCATGTCATTTTTATTTTGCTCACTTGAGATTTTCTTTTCTCTTCTAAGACACCTAATAATCAACATGAACCATAAAAACCTTTAATGATACTTGGACTATTTGGTTACTATCCTTGAAATTATGGAGTATTGGACTTCTTGGACTTAGGATTAGAAACCTTGGCCTATGTTAGAAACCTTATGATCTTAATTGATATTTTGTCTGGAGTTCTTGAGGTTTACCTCAAGACATTGGGTTGTTTGTTTGCTTTGTGTTCAGGTTATTGTGATTACATACTTTGTTTGTAGTATGAAATTCACCCGTATACAACTGTTACTCTGCCCGATTTTTGAGAAGATTTAATACACTTGAAGATTGGTTCCCTCAAGAGGTCTAGTATCTTTGATTTTTTTCTTTCAATCCAAAGAATGAGAATTCTATCTTGACTTATAATGTCAATGTGATACGGTGGGAGAACTGACTTGAGGTTTTGCGTTTGTATTCGCAAATGTTTCGGTTTAGCAAGAGTCGCCACCGACTTTTTATTTTATCCAAATGAAAGGTCAAAAAGCACAGGAAAGACCTTTGAGATTGTTTTTGGGTTCGGGGGGTAGATTATGAAAAGGGAAGGTGCTAGCACCCTTTTCATCCATGGTTTTCCATGGACTCTTAGTTACTTGTTTTAGATCACTTGCTTTTGCTTTTCAATTGTTTGAAATAGTGCTTTTGTGTGTGGTTTTGAAAGTATTTTGAAAAGAGGCCTTGTTCTAGGCAACATTTGTAATGATTCTTGTTTGAATGTATACAAAGGTGTTTGTCTTTTGAAAAATGTTTCAATGTTTGAAAGTTTATTGGGAAATGTTTTGAAATTGTGTTGTGATGTTTTTGAAAATAGCAAGGATGGTTTGCAAGTTTGATCAAGTAACTAGGAATTGTCTACCCTACTCAAAAATATTTCTTACACATTTTTAACCCTTTTACATTGTTGTTTTACCTTTGTATTTGGTAAACAACCTTGTATTTGGATGTTAAACGGGACGGGCGTGGGTCATCGTATGACCATGATAACAATGTTGCCAAGTATCTTAGCAAGTTTTTGAGGGTCTAGATTATTTTTGTATAGGCAACCAAGATAGCGTCATCGAGGGACTATGATCTTTTGTTTTGTTTTGGTTTTGCCAAGATACCTAGCATGCATACCATGGCCATTTTTAAGGCAACAAGTGGATGAAACCCTAGGGGTGCTTATGTGCATTGTGTTGTCACTTTTCATGCATTTTTGTCTTGTATTTAGTCAAGCTATTTGTTTTGATTTTGGTCTTTTGCATACAAACCCTAATTTTACTATCATGCATATCAAAGCGATAAAATGCGTAAAAGTAAATCTAAGACTATTACAATATTATTATAGGGAGGGGATATAAGTTTTGAATAGGGGATATTTTGCACAAAATAAAATCCTAAAACTATTATTACAACCAAATTGAAATATTGCATAAATAAATAAATAGACAATTATTTAAATATGCAATTAAATATAAATATGCAAAATGTTTTTGATATTAATTTTTTATGTATATTAACAAAAAATATTTATTTAATGTCCTAAAAACAAGAAAAATATTAATGATTATTTTTTGGAAAGGGTGGAAACCCTAGTTTTTTGTTTTAAGAAAATATATATATTATATATTATTTATTTATGTACAAGAAAATAAATAAAAATATATACAAAAGTGTTAAAAAATTAAAATGTGTGAGGAAATATTATTTAAGTGTATAAATAATAAAAATAAAAATATATGATATTTTTGTATTATTTACAAATTTTAATTAAGAAAATAAAGTAATATTAACCTAATAATCATTTATTACGCAAATAAAAATAAAATAAAAATATAATAAAATGCCAAAAATAAAGAAAATATTTTTTATGATTTTAAATGTTCAAGAAAAAATAATAAAGTCAGAAAATAAAAATAGAAATGAAAAATATGCAAAAATAAAGAAATGGGCCAAGGGGGTGCAAAAAGAAAAGAAGGTGGTGCAAATAGCCAGCAAGAGCCAGGCCCAACCCAACTCACTTCATCCCCAACCTCTGGAAACAGAAAACGCGCGCATCCTTGTTCAAAACTGTATCTCCTGCATTTGTGCTTAAAAACAAAAACTTGCAACATGAAAGTTATAGCTCATCATCACACGATTCTAACCATATAAAAAACTTGATCTAACTCTAAGAAACCAAGGAGAATTTTATCACCCCCAATTTCTAACCTAAAAAATTCAGCAACTTTAACATCCAAATTCTCCTAGCTCAGCTAACATAAATGATTTCTATGCATATGTATAGTTCAAGGACATTAAGGGCTACATTTTTCCATCACAAACCTAAGCCTAATGATTCCTAAATAAGGAGATAGAAGTTTGAGAAATATCTGTTTCAGTCAATTTTGAATATGGCAATGTAGGTTTTGTGAGTGAGGCCTGAAGGAATTTTGAGCTTGCTTGATGTTCCCTTGACCTTTCCCAATGCTTGGCTTGCTTTGAAATGACCTGAATGTGCTTGTAGAACTCAACCTGCAAAGCTTCAAAGTAAAAATGGTGAAGTGTGAAAACAAGGTTACAGTTGCTTGAGGATGGTCTGGACAACTTAGGTGTATTGTTTAGAATGTGTTTGAAGTGGTTTGGGACAAAACGCACGAGGCAAATATGTTTTAGCTTCTGATTTGCAGAACTTGCCCTGTTTTGGGCAAAAATGAAGTTTTGGTGTTTTGGAGGGTTTGAGAATTTGTTAGCTCGTGTTTTTGGCCTTAGACAACGTGTAAAACTTGTTTGAAATGTTACAAAGACTTTCTCTTATCAGATTTCAAAGTTGTGGAGTTTTTGCACACTTGTTTGTTTTTTAAGTAAAAGGTGAGTTGACAAAGGGACAGCCTGTACAGGCTAGCTCAAAGCCTGAGGAGAGTTGGTAAACCTTTTCTGATCTTTGTGGATGTGGTTTGCTGTAAAAGATTAAGTTCAATGCTCAAGACAAACAAAATTACATAAAGCATGCTTTATCAAAGTAGCAATGTTGCCTTTTTGCCATTTTTAGATTAATTCCTTGTACAATGCCCTAAAGCTCAGAACAAAGCCTTGGTCCAATGTGTTTGCATTTAATTTATGAGTGTAGAAAGGATTATAACCTATAAACCAAGTACAAGCATGATCCAAACTGATTTGCAACTTGAACCAATATGAAAAATGCCTTGGTCAAAAGTGATAATTTCCCATTTCCAAACTTTCGATTCTCCCTAACCATAAATGATTTTAGAGAGTTCTTGGACATTTTGGAAATCTTGAAACAAGATCTACAATCCATATTTGAAATTCATTTTGATAATCCACCTGGAACTATGTGAAAAATTTCCATGAAGATAGGTCAAAATCCTGCATAAACTAGGGCAAAATTTCACTAAGTTAAAAGTTTCATGGACCCTTGTTCACAAAATCATAACTTGAGATCCAAGCATCTTTGGGGAAAACTTTGCGAATCAAAGTTGTAGATTTTGTGGAGGACTACAACTTTCATGTTGGAAGTTTTGTTTGAATCCAATTGCATCATGGTGAAAAGGTTGGGAAAAGTTGGGAAAAAATAAGAAATTTTCATAACTTAGAAAAATTCTAAGTTATGAAAATTTTCCATTTTAAACCCTAATTTCCAAAATTAGGTTTCTTGGTGAACAAGTTTCATGTTTTGACACATCTTGATGAAAAATGACCTTTGGCACTTGATTTTGACCAAAAAGTCAATGTTTAACTTTTCAGTGTACAGTTGATTTTTGATCAATTGACTGGAAAATTCATCTGTCAATCCAATGAATTTGAGATCTTTTGAACCTTGTGATTAGGTCAAGATGATTCCATTGAGTCCTTGAAACCATGCTTGAGCCCAATTTGCCATTGGCTAGGTGAAAAATCAGAAATTGCCCTTCTACAGTCAAAACCCTAAAAATGACCATTTTGCCCTTTTGATGATCTGATTAAATTTCTTGAGGAATTGTGGTCCAAACTTGATCAAATAGTTCATATGAGTCTATAATGTTGTTGTGGATAAAAAATTATGAGGTTTGACTGTAAATTGGCCATAATTGACTTTTTCCCCAACACAGTTGATTTTTAGGTCATTTGTCCAATTGACTGGGCAAAAATTTGATTCAAGGCTTGAAACTTGGTATGAGCAATCTTATAAGTCCAACATGAAGTATGAAAGTCACATGAGGCATTGGAAGTCCAAAAATACTTGTGCAAACTCAAACCCTAATTTCAGGTCAACAGTGCAAGGAGATGTCTTGAGCAGAGCAAACCTTAATCCTGTCTGGAGTCCAAAGAGTCTTGTGAGGGGAAATCTTGATAAAATGAGAGGGAAAATTTTGGGGTACAACAGCTTCCCCTGTTCAATCTTCTTGAACCAGAAGAGTTAGATTGGCGAGTTTGCCGTTCGTGACTCGAAGGTAAAAGATGATTGGACACTAGAGTGCCCGTAAATTTGCACACGTCAAAATGTAGTTGAGGAAATGGGCTTAAAGATGCCATTTGGAGATGATAGAATCTTGTTGGGGATGGGCTTAAAGATGCCATCCAAGAATGTTTGTTGAAAATCAGGAGAATGAACATCAGAATGGTATCCGTATCTGAAACGTATCTGAGTTGTATTTGGAGATTGAATCTGAATGAGCAATAGAATAGCATCCGCGTCTGGAGCATCTCTAAGATGTCTCTAGAAGTTTGAATCTGAATAAGCAATAAAATAACATCCGTGTCTGGAGCATCTCTAGGCTGTCTCTGAAAGGAAATATGGAATAAGTATCAGGATGGCACCCGTGTCTGGAGCGTATCTGAACTATCTCTAGGAGGAAATCTGGAATAAGAAGTAGAATAGCATCCATGTCTGGAGCATCTCTAAGCTGTCTCTAGAAGTTTGAATCTGAATAAGCAATAGAATAGCATCCGTGTCTGGAGCATCTCTAAGCTATCTTTGAAAGGAAATCTGGAATAAGTATCAGGATGGCATCTGTGTCTGGAGCATATCTGAACTATCTCTAGAAGGAAATCTGGAATAAGAAGTAGAATAGTATCCGTGTCTAGAGCATCTCTAAGCTGTCCCTAGAAGTTTGAATCTGAATAAGCAATAGAATAGCATCCGTGCCTGGAGCATCTCTAAGCTGTCTCTGAAAGGAAACCTGGAATAAGTATCAGGATGGCATCCGTGTATGGAGCGTATCTGAACTATCTCTAGAAGGAAAT
The DNA here is from genome assembly GCA_948472305.1 of Vicia faba. Lineage (NCBI taxonomy): Eukaryota > Viridiplantae > Streptophyta > Magnoliopsida > Fabales > Fabaceae > Vicia > Vicia faba. The sequence goes on along the minus strand of OX451735.1, from coordinate 302,983,779 downwards.
ATGGAATAAGCAGTAGAATAACATCCGTGTCTAGAGTATCTCTAAGCTGTCTCTAGAAGTTTGAATATGAATAAGCAATAGAATAACATCTGTGTCTGGAGCATCTCTAAGCTGTCTCTGAAAGGAAATCTGGAATAAGTATCAGGATGGCATCCGTGTCTGGAGCGTATCTGAACTATCTCTAGAAGGAAATCTAGAATAAGCAGTAGAATAGCATCCGTGTCCGGGGAATCTCTAAGCTGTCTCTGATTGTATATTGGTAGCTTGTTAATCTTATCCTGAAAAAGGGTAAAATGTTAGCTGAAACACAAAGTTATGTTGCATGAAATGTATGATGAAATATATGTGGTTTTATCAATGTTTATGATATATGAATGTAATGTATGCGTATGTAAGCTGATTCGTTGTATTGCTGAGGAAAATAAATCCTTGGTAGTTGGGGATGATAAAATCTTTGACTGCTGTCGGGGAAAATAAATCCTTGACCGCTGCTGGAGATTCAAAATCTTTGATTGCTGAGGATGAGAAATCCTTGCTGACTACTGTTGGGGAAAATAAATCCTTGGCAACTCGCGAGGATTATCAAAAACTTTGACAACTTCTGTGGGGATGTGAGAATCTTTCATGACTTTCCTGGGGATATAGGTATCCTTCAAGTTTGCTTGAGAAACCTGCTTGGGGAATCCAGAGATTTTTGACGACTATGGTTGGAGATTACACCAATGGGAATCCTTATTCGGCTGGGGAATAGGGAAAACTCTAGCGATCTCTACCGGGGATCAAACAAAGGAAAACCTTGAACTGCTGGAGAATAAGGAAGACTCTGATGGCTTCTGCGGGGAACTAAGAATGAGAAACTTCGACCTCCTGGGGAAATTGAAACCTTGGGGGCTTCACTAGATAAGTGAGAATGAGAATCTTCGATCTGCAGAGGTTTAAAATTTTTGACAAATTCATGTTGGGAGTAATGAAGACTCTGGCAACTTCACCGGGGAACCAAGAATGAGAATCTTCAATCTGCTAGGGGAATTTGAATCCTTGGGGACTTCAAACTGGGGAGTTAAGAATGAGAATCTTCATTCTGTTGGGGAGTAAAAACTCTGTGGGGAATAGTTATACTGCTGGGGAGTAGCTATCCTTCTGGGGAGATCAGGAGCTTGGGCTGTATGCCATCTACTGGGGAATTATCCTAGATTGGGGATATAAGTTAATTGTTATCTGATTGACTTCCAGGCTTCAAGACAACTTATTGGGGAAATTGGGGAAAACTGAATGGTTTCTGCTGTAGATTGATAGTAGGAAACTTGACTCCGTTGGGGAAGAAGGTTTCATCTCTGTTGAGGGTCTGTAGTTCAAAGTTTTGCTCCGCCGAGGATTAGGAGTTTGAAGGTTTTAACTTTGATGGTGGATTAAGGATTTGAAATATAACTCCGTCGGGGATTTGAAGTTTGAAGTTTCTATTCTGGAGGGGATTTTGAAATTTAATTCCGCTGGGGATATGTATTTCATGGTTTTAGCTCCACTGGGGATCTGGACGATGTACTGCAGGGGATTTCTCTTGGAATAGCCTAAAGACATTTTCCTATACTTTCAACCTGTCAGTAATTGTTCTTTCACATTTCGTAAACAGTGATTATATTTAAATGCATATGCTCATTTAATAAACCTTTGGACATTTTCAAATAAAACACAAGTGTAAAGAAAAGGAAAAGGAAAATAGTTTTCTGCACTTTGAAGCATCTTTTCATTACCTTTGTGTAAGTATTTTGTACAAAGGAGACAGACATCCTAGTAAGAGAATGTTGTCATAAAAAATGAGAAAAATTTATACAAAGAAAGATGGCTAAGTGTAAAAATTCCATGGGGTTCCCATTCTGCTATAGCCTTCGTAACTATGGATATCTTGTCCATTCATTTCTTCGTCCGAAGATGATTGAGTTGATTAGAAAACATGAGCTTATCTGTGAAGAGATTGTCCTTAAAGTGATCCGACGAGACATAGTCATACGCTTTAATTCCCTAACTTTTTCCTGGACCGCCCTTTCGGGTTTTTAGTCCACCGGGAAACCCTTTTTTGCCCAAGTCGCCCTTTCGGGTTTTAAACTTGCTGGATGTATAATTTCTTTTTAATTTATCCCTAATTTTTGCCTGAACCGCCCTTCCGGGTTTTCGATTCACCGAGATGCCCATTTTTGCCCAAGTCGCCGTTTTGGATTTTCAACTTGCCGGGTCATTTATGCTTAGTATCTTTTGACTATGTCTGCATTCGTAGGGTGCGGCAGGTCATCACCGTCTATGGTGGTTAAGATCATTTCCCCGCCAGAAAAGATGTTTTTGATCACAAATGGTCCTTCGTAAGTAGGATTCCATTTTCCCCTGGGATCACTTTGCGGCAGGATGATCCGCTTGATTACAAGATCCCCGACTTGATATATCTGGCGCCTGACTTTCTTGTTGAATGCCTTGATCATCCGTTTTTGATACGTCTGACCGTGGCAAACAGCAGTAAGTCGCTTCTTGTCAATAAAGTTAAGTTGATCAAGCCGAGTCTGAATCCAATCATCTTCACTCAAACCAACATCCTTCATGATTCTCAAGGAGGTAATCTGAACCTCGATAGGTAAAACAACCTCCATGCCATATACCAAAGAATAGGGTGTTGCCCCAGTTGAAGTATGTGCCGTGGTACGGTACCCATGCAGAGAAAACAGTAACATCTCATGCCAGTCCTTGTAGGTGACTGTCATCTTTTGTATGATCTTCTTGATATTTTTGTTCGCAGCTTCGACAACACCGTTCATCTTTGGCCGATAGGGAGATGAATTGTGATGTTGAATCTGGAACTGCTCGCACAAGGCAGTGGTCATAGTGTTGTTCAGGTTTGTACCGTTATCGGTGATGATCCTTTCGGGGATACCATACCAGCAAATGAGGTTCTTCTTGTTGAAACGGGCAACCATATTCTTTGTGACGGTTGCGAAAGAATCTGCTTCGACCCACTTGGTAAAGTAATCAATGGCCACCAGGATGAAGTGGTGTCCATTGGATGCTGTAGGCTTGATCTCTCCAATCATGTCGATTCCCCACATCGCGAATGGCCATGGAGCTGTTAAGACATTGAGAGGAACTGGAGGTATATATACCTTGTCAGTGTAGATTTGACATTTGTGACAAGTTCTGGAATGTTGATGGCAGTCAGCTTCCATAGTAGACCAATAGTAGCCTTCCCGCAGAATCTTCTTAGCCATCGTATATCCTCTAGAGTGAGTGCCAAAGGTACCATTGTGCAGTTCAGCCATGATCTGTTCAGCTTCAACCTTGTCCACACAATGGAGTAGAATGCAATCGTGATTGCGCTTGTATAGGATACCATTGCTCAAGAAGAACTTAGCTGAGAATCTCCTTAAGAACTTTTTTTCGTTGACTGAAGCTCCTTCAGGATATTCTTGCACCTCGAGATACCTTTTGACGTCATGAAACCACGGTCGGTCCACTACTTCTTCGGTATTAATCTCGTGACAATGTGCAGGTTCGTCCATCCGTTCGATGGTGATTTGGGGTGCCTCATTATCCCAGTTAAGTTTAAACATGGATGACATTGTAGCTAGAGCATCTGCTAGCTGATTTTCTTCTCGCGGGAAGTGCTCGAAGGTAATCTGCTCGAAATGTGGTAACAATGTCAAGACATGTTCTTTGTAAGGGATGAGGTTCGGATGTTTAGTATCCCACTCTCCTTTGATTTGACTGATAACCAAAGCTGAGTCCCCAAACACAATCAAGGATTTGATTCCTAAATCAATAGCGGCCTTGAGACCAAAGATACAAGCTTCATACTTGGCCATCTTGTTGGTGCATCTGAAACAGAGTCTGGCGGTGAAAGGTGTTTGGCAACCTTCTGGAGAGATGAGTACCGCGCTGATACCGTTACCAAGTGCATTAGAAGCACCATTAAAGTACAGGGTCCATCGGGATCCTTGTTCAGGTCCGTCATACGGTCTGTTCTCTTCAATGTTGTCCACTGTCATGATATCATCGTCAGGGAAGTCGAACCTCATGGATTGGTAATCTTCGACAGGTTGATGGGCCAGATGATCGGCTAGCACACTCCCCTTTATAGCTTTTTAGGTCGTGTACTGTATATCGTATTCGGTTAAGATCATCTTCCATCTAGCGATTCTTCCGGATAAAGCAGGCTTCTCAAAGATATACTTGATCGGGTCCATCTTAGAGATCAACAAAGTGGTATGAGTCAACATATACTGCCTTAGCTGGCAAGAAGCCCATACCAAAGCGCAACAATTTTTCTCGAGCAGTGAGTATCGGGTCTCACAGTCGGTAAACTTTTTGCTAAGGTAATAAATGGCATGCTCTTTTCAGCCAGACTCGTCATGTTGGCCCAATACGCACCCCATTGAAGTCTCTAGGACAGTCAGATACATGATTAGCGGTCTTCCTTTGACGGGAGGCATCAAGATAGGAGGTTCTAGCAAATACTCCTTGATTTTATCGAAAGCAACTTGACAGTCATCATTCCATTTAACCACCTGATCTTTTTTCAACAGCTTGAAGATTGGCTCACAGGTAGATGTTAGGTGAGAAATGAACCTTGCAATGTAGTTTAGGCGTCCCAAGAAACCTCTGACCTCCTTCTCAGTGCGAGGGGAAGGAATTTCTTGTATAGCTTTGACCTTGGCAGGATCAACCTCGATGCCTTTGTTGCTGACAATGAAACCCAAGAGTTTACCGGACCTGACTCCGGAAGTGCACTTGTTAGGGTTCAGTATGAGCTTGTACTCCTTCAACCTGACAAACAGCTTTTGCAGATGGTCGAGGTGTTCTTCTTCAGTTTGTGAATGGGCTATCATGTCGTCTACGTAGACCTCTATCTCATGATGTATCATATCATGAAACAAGGCTACCATGGCGCGTTGATAGGTTGCCCCGACATTCTTCAGTCCGAATGGCATCACTTTGTAACAAAACGTACCCCATTGTGTATCAAAAGTAGTTTTCTCCATGTCTTCAGGTGCCATTTTGATCTGGTTGTAACCTGAAAATCCGTCCATGAAAGAAAATACCTTGTGCTGAGCTGTATTGTCAACCAAGATGTCAATGTGCGGTAGTGGAAAGTCATCTTTAGGGCTAGCCCTGTTTAAGTCTCTGTAATCCACACACATTCTCACTTTGCTGTCCTTTTTAGGCACAGGCACAATGTTAGCAACCCATTGTGGATAGGAAGTAACATCAAGAAATCCAACATTGAACTGCTTCATAACTTTTGCTTTGATCTTTTCAGACATGTCGGGCCTCATGCGGCGAACTTTCTGTTTAACTGGTGGACAATCTTCTCTTGTAGGGAGACGGTGAACCATAATATCTGTATCAAGTCCCAACATGTCTTCGTAGGACCAGGCGAAGATCTCAACATATTCATTCAATAGCTGAACTAAGCGCTCTTTGACACTTGGCTCTAGGTTGGCATCCATTCTGACTTCTTTTCTGTCTTCCTCTATACCCAAGTTGATTGTCTCTAACAGCTCTTCATGAGGTAGAATAGCACTTTCTTCCTATTGTAGCAGTCTAGCCAACTCTCCAGGCACCTCACAGTCTTCATCACCTTCGTATTCGGCATGGTAGACCATATCTTCAGAGTCACTCAAGGTCATAGCAGAATTGTTACCCATGGAATCCGGAATGGAAGGGTACCTGCATTTGTGAGTGTGGATGTGTGTAAGGGATAGCCACCTTTAAACAAATAAAATGTAAAAAGAAAGACAATGAACACAAGAGTTTATATATGAAAACGTCCATGATTCATTAAAATGGCATATGAAGATGAAAAATCAAACCCTTACAAATGGACCTATGTACCTCGGGTAAGGCACATGGTTAAAAGTGTACGAATTGTTTAAGAATTATTACAAACCAACAGAAATGTTTGAAAGATAAATTACTGATTGATGAAAGTAATGGGAATAAAGTCCTTTGCCTCCCAATTGCACAGTCCTCTTTCCACACTAGGGAAATTCCAGCCTTCCAAATTGCTCTCCTTTTCATTATCCTCCAAAGCGTTGACTCTATCATGGGTGATCTTCACTGGTGGCCCTCCAGCCCGGGAGCGACGCACAACCTTTTGAGTAGAAGCAGTGAAACCCAAGCCGAATTTTTCAGATTTAAAGGGAAAGTCTGGAAGTTGCCCCCAGATTGTGCTTCCTCCTTCTTCAATCACAGCCTTTGCATCTTTGAGGGACGACATCCGAGGCGGAGGTCGGGTAATCATGGGTACAGAAGGCACTGTCTTGGTTGCCGCAATCTCCTGAGCTACCTCTTCAAAATGTTGAAAGGGGGTTTCGATGAATTCACCATCCAATTCTACATAGCGGAAAGAATTAAGATGGCTTATCATGTATTCCTCTTCGCCGTGAACTGTTACAATTTTCCCCTGGACAGGGTACTTAAGCTTCTGATGCAGAGTAGAAGTGACGGCTCCAACATGATGAATCCAGGGTCTTCCCAACAAGCAAGAATAGGAGGGACGGATGTCCATAACATAGAATGTGAAGTTGAAGGTTTCAGTTCCCACTTTAATCGGGATGTCCACCTCCCCGTGGACCATCCTTTTAGAACCATCAAAGGCTCTGAAAATGATGTTGCTGGGCTTCAAAGTTAGACCTTCACAATCCAGCCTATCCAATTCCTTCTTTGGCAAGACATTCAACAAAGAACCAGTGTCCACCAGAACGTGTGCTAGAGTAGTCCCTCTTCATTCCACCGAGACATGCAAAGCGTCATTATGTTTTCTCCCTTTGATTGTTAGATCAGCATCGGAGAATCCTAGACCATTATCAACTGTTAGGCTAGCTACACATTCCTGGAACTGATCCGCGAAGGTTTCCTGTGGCACGTGGGCCGTCTTCAAAAATCTGATCAAAGCTTTGGCATGATCTTCTGAACAAAGCAGCAGGGCCAACATGGAGATCTTATAGGGGGTTTGCCCTAGTTGCTCTACAACATTATAATCGCTTTTCTTGATTATTTTCAAAATCTCTTCCATTTCTTTTTGAGAGGTTTCAGGGATGATCAACGGCTGAGCCCTTGTCCTGACGGGCTCTTCTTGGATCCCTTACCCTCTATCATCATCAACAGCAGAAAGGACAACCACATGAGTTACAACTTCTTCAATAACTGGAGTTCTCACAGATATGTTTACCGGTGTAAGGGTAACCTTAGGAGCGGCTGACGGTCCGAAGATTGCCTTTAGAGGCGCAATCTCCGGAGAGAAAATTCTTCCACTGCGGGTGATTTTACTCATTCCGGCAAGGTTTCCAATGTCGGAAGTCTCTTCATCAAAACTCTCTTCAGTTGATTCAATTTGTTTAATACCGTGGAAAAATATCTCTCCCCCATAGTTCCACGATATTGATTTATTGGACTTGTACGGGACGGGCCCCGACATGGTTATCTTCAAAGGTACAATCTTTGGATCGAATATAATCTTAACAGGTCTTTTGGAGACCTTGGAAAGATTGGCGGATATGGTAATTATTGAAATATCATTGACAGGAATCAGTGTAACAGGAGTATTTTCAAAAAGGATTTCTTGGTTATCCATTAGGCGCTGGATGCCTAACTTCAACAACGGACAATCGGTTGGTAAGGATGAACAAAGGCAACAATCTTCTTCACAACCTGGGAAAATCCCAGCCTTCAACAAATTTAACTTGATTATCGGTAGCGGAGTCATCAAATCATCAACAGTAGCAACAAAAAGATCCTCTTCAACAACATGGGCATTATGACCATATTTTGGCATTGGAGCAGAGATCACGTTTGGCTTTTCAGGGGCGTCGAATTCAACTTCTTTAGCATCTATTAAATCCTGAATCTTATTTTTGAGGGCCCAACAATTGTTGGTGTCATGCCCCAGGCTGTCTGAATGATAAGCACACTTGGCATTGGGATGGTAGTGTGGTGACGTAGTGTTAGGGTTTTTAGGGGCCTCCCTCAAACTATCAAGATTTAACTTCAAGAGATGGGGTAAAACCTGAGCAGGTGTCAAATTGATCCGGGTGAATTGCCGTGCAGGTCTTTCCACCCTTGCTTGGTTGGTTCTGGGTTGATTGTTTCTAGGCTGATCAGCTGCAGACTTTTGAATCATTACGGCCCCCACCGTAGGCCGGCGCTCAACTCTTCCTTGACCTCTTTGGGAGTAGACAGCTGAGACTTCTTTCCTTGCTGGAAAGGTCTTTTTGATGGCAGCGGAAGTAGATGCATCTTTTTGAATTTTTCCGCTCTTTATGCCGGCTTCAACTCTCTCACCAGTCAGAATCAACTCGGTGAACCCCACAGACAAACTTCCAATCAGGTGATTGAAAAAGGGGCCTGACAGTGTACCCAAGAACATATCAACTAGCTCCCTCTCAGATAGAGGTGGTTGTACTCGTCCCGCCAAGTCTCTCTATTTCTGAGCATACTCTTTGAAACCTTCATTTGAGACCATGCCCATACTCTATAATTGAGTACGGGTTGGTGATAAGTCTGCATTATATTGATACTGTTTGTAGAAGGTAGCTGCCAAATCCTCCCAATTGTGCATATCAGACCTCTCTAGCTGGTAGAACCAATCTAACTGCGTCCCCGAAAGACTGTCCTGGAAGAAATGGACCCACAGATCCTTGTCAGAAGAATGAGGTTGAATTTTTCTGACGTAAGATCGCATATGCATCTTTGGATAAGACAAACCATCATATTTAGCAAAAAGAGGCACCTTAAACTTGGGGGGAATCACAATCCCAGAAAGCAACCCTAATTCTTCAAAGTCCAGCCCATGCACCCTCTGTATCTCCATGACTGCCAGACGCTCTTCCAGATTCTTGTACTTGTCATCTGCAGGAGGGTACTGTTGTTCAGAATAGTCTTCATCCTCCTCCTCTTCTTCTTCCCCAGACTCAGATGGCACTGCAGCTCCCTTTCCTTTTCCTACCCCTTCATCAGATGCTGAGGGGAAATCCAGGACCCTTCTAGCTTAACCTTCACACCCATGGTAGCCACACCAACCCTCTTCTTTTTCTTTTTCTCCTTTTCCTTTTCCAGTAGAGTTTTGAGCTCCTCCCGACCCTTAGCCAAGGTCATGAGTAGCTGTTGGAACTGTGAATTCTACGCTTGTAAGTCTTTGACCGTCTGCTCTATATCCATCTTACTGAAATAAACAGCAGAGAGATAAGGAAACCTGGTGTGAAGACCTGCTTATGCATATGATGAATGATATGTATTCATGTAATGCATTCAAGGATTCAGAAATTCAAATTTGTTTTAAACAAAAAGGAACACACGTCATATTAATAAGATAGAATTTGTTAGTACATAAATGCCCCATGGGCAAAATAATATAAAATTCTAATGTAAAAAGACGTTGCGCATCCTCTTTGGTGCAATATAGGTGTTGAGAGTCTGCTCTTCATGAAGTTGATGAGTAAGTTCCAAAACCTTCTTCTCACTGGCGTAGAATTGGGCTTCAAAAGTATCGCATTCTCCCTTGAGCTGTATCCAACTCCTTTGTAAATATTCTAGTGATGTTGGCATGTCAGGATGTAGGAGGGTGTATGGAACCTCTCCTTCCATAACAAGCTCTTTGATCACAAGAAGAATGTAGGGGTAAGGCATCATAAGACTTTGGGCGCGAGTTCGTACCCACTTGAGGTAAGGCTTAAGGGGGATGGAATTCTTATGTCCCAAGGTCTTACTGTCCACCTTGTTGGGCATCCTCCAAGCTCGGATGAACCTTTGTCGAAGTCCTTGATCGTTGTTGTCAAAGTCAAAAACCAAGTCTGGAATCAGCATGTCATGTGGGCCATCCCTTCGGGAATACCCAAACTGTCTCAGAGCCAAGCAGGGGTTGTAGGTAATGCCTCCCCTAATGCCAAATAGAGGGACATTAGGGAATTCCCCATAATGATCAATGATGATAACATTTTCTCGGGATCGAGAACACCAATGAACATCTGAATGTGTAAGAGTCATCAATCGTTGTGACCACCTCAAACCTTGCTCATTCTTCAAGACTGATTGGGGAAAATCTGAAATAAACCATCTTGCCAGTAGAGGAGTACAACACATGAGAACACCTCTTTTCCTCATTGTTCGAGTGTGAAATGAGTGGAGGATATCCCCAAGAAATGTAGGCACCGGGTTGCGAGCCATGAAAATTTTGACAGCATTGACATCTATAAGTTGGTCAGGGTTTGGGAATAAGACCATCCCATAGATGAGAAGAGCCACAATCTCCTCAAAAGCTTGTAAGTCCAATGAATTCCAGCAGCTTTGGGCCTTCTCAAACAAGAACTTTGACAAGAAGCCTTTGATACCACTTCTAGTTTCCCAATGGCCTATGATATCAGATGGTTGCAAGTGTAAGGCTTGGGAAACATCTTCAGGCTTTAGATCTCTTTCCGTACCGTTGTAGGGTAGTTGATTGAGAATAGGAATCCTCAGGAGTTGAGAAAATTCCTCTAAAGTAGGCACAAGCTGGTAATCAGGAAATGTGAAGCAGTGGTGCAAGGGATCAAAGAACTGGAAGAGAACTTTCACCATGTCTTCCTCAGTGTTGGTGTTGACTAAGTTGAGAAGACGACCATGCCTCTCGGTGAATGTAGAATTCTCAGGAATCCTTGAAGTTAGCTCCTTGAGTTGAGGAGGAATTCTTACAAAGTTGATTTGGATAGTTTTCCTGCGAAGTGAATCTATTACCTACAAATCAGAAACAAAGATGAAGATCCAAATGCTTGAAATGGTTAGTGGATGCATATGATGCTTCATGATGTCCATGATGTTATGCACAAGTATATATGCACACACAAATCACACAAGTTCCTAGTTTCAGGCTTGCATGGGGTTTCATAGGTAAGTACCCTCTTGAAGTTTAGTTGGCTCAACCTGTCCTATAAATAGTAACCAGGTTCTAAGGAGCTCAATATCACTCGATTATTTTCTGTGTTCATTGTTTCAGTTTAGCCACTTTTCTGTGTATATTAAATGCAATATTATTTGTGATTATTTTCTGGACGATCTTGGGTTGAATTTTTGATTATGAACTTTATTAACATCATTAGATCCATGGTGTTGAGTCTAACTCCACAAAAATGGATGAATGATTTTAATAATAGTTTGATTTAAATTTAATCCAGATATGGTTTGTATATTCTCTCCCACCCCTTTTCATCTTTCCCTTTTCTCATTGCACTAAGTGTTATTGGAGCATGATCTCTATATCATGTCTCAAAATAAATGGTGCATAGATTACTATTGACCAGCCTCAAAATAGGTGCGACTTCTACATAAGTCCACTTCCGATTGCTTAACATAGTGCTAAATTTTATTCCAATTCGAATAAATGATCATTCGTGGCCCAAACCTATGTTTGCAAGCCCAAATATGTTAATTTGATCTCTTTGATCCAATAAAATTGAGATTCATTGTATGGAGGCTTTGGTTCTACCAATCCTCTAATGAATCTACAACACTTTTGGTCAACGCGGATCACTTAAACATCGTTGATCATTAAATGGTACTTTTGAGGATCCCAAATGGATGATATACTTGACAAAAAGCAAATGCAACTTATTGTGTGGAGGCTTTGGTTCTACCAATCTTCTAATAAGTTCCAAATGCAAGTTTCAAGATGGTCATCCAACTAACCACTGATTATTAAATTGTTTTTACTTTATGCCTTTTTTTATTTTTATGCTTTATGTACCATTTACTTTAAGCATTACATTTCATGTCATTTTTATTTTGCTCACTTGAGATTTTCTTTTCTCTTCTAAGACACCTAATAATCAACATGAACCATAAAAACCTTTAATGATACTTGGACTATTTGGTTACTATCCTTGAAATTATGGAGTATTGGACTTCTTGGACTTAGGATTAGAAACCTTGGCCTATGTTGGAAACCTTATGATCTTAATTGATATTTTGTCTGGAGTTCTCGAGGTTTACCTCAAGACATTGGGTTGTTTGTTTGCTTTGTGTGCAGGTTATTGTGATTATATACTTTGTTTGTAGTCTGGAATTCACCCGTATACAGTCGTTACTCTGCCCAATTTTTTTGAAGATTTAATACACTTGAAGATTGGTTCCCTCAAGAGGTCTAGTATCTTTTCTTTTTTGCTTTTAATCAAAAGAATGAGAATTCTATCTTGACTCATAATGTCAATGTGATACGGTGGGAGAACTGACTTGAGGTTTTGCGTTTGTGTTCGCAAATGTTTCGGTTTAGCAAGAGTCGCCACCAACTTTTTATTTTATCCAAATGAAAGGTCAAAAAGCACAGGAAAGACCTTTGAGATTGTTTTTGGGTTCGGGGGGTAGATTATGAAAAGGGAAGGTGCTAGCACCCTTTTCATCCATGGTTTTCCATGGGCTCTTAGTTACTTGTTTTAGATCACTTGCTTTTGCTTTTCAATTGTTTGAAATGGTGCTTTTGTGTGTGGTTTTGAATGTATACAAAGGTGTTTGTCTTTTGAAAAATGTTTCAATGTTTGAAAGTTTGTTGGGAAATGTTTTAAAATTATGTTGTGATGTTTTTTAAAATAGCAAGGATGGTTTGCAAGTTTAATCAAGTAACTAGGAATTGTCTACCCTACTCAAAGATCTTTCCTACACATTTTTAACCCTTTTACATTGTTGTTTTACCATTGTATTTGGTAAACAACCTTGTATTTGGATGTTAAACGGGACGGGCGTGGGTCTTCGTATGACCATGATATCAATGTTTCCAAGTATCTTAGCAAGTTTTTGAGGGTCTAGGTCATTTTTGTATAGGCAACCAAGATACCGTCATCGAGGAACTATGATAGTTTGTTTTGTTTTTGTTTTGCCAAGATACCTAGCATGCATACCATGGTCATTTTTAAGGCAACAAGTGGATGAAACCCTAGGGGTGCTTGTGTGCATTGTGTTGTCATTTTTCATGCATTTTTGTCTTGTATTTAGTCAAGCTATTTGTTTTGATTTTGGTCTTTTGCATACAAACCCTAATTTTACTATCATGCATATCAAAGCGATAAAATGCGTAAAAGTAAATCTAATACTATTATAACATTATTATAGGGAGGGGGATACAAGTTTTGAATAGGGGATATTTTGCATAAAATAAAATCCTAAAACTATTATTACAACCAAATTGAAATATTGAATAAATAAATAAATAGACAATTATTTAAATATGCAATTAAATATAAATATGCAAAATGTTTTTGATATTAATTTTTTATGTATATTAACAAAAAATATTTATTTAATGTCCTAAAAACAAGAAAAATATTAATGATTATTTTTTGGAAAGGGTGGAAACCCTAGTTTTTTGTTTTAAGAAAATATATATATTCTATATTATTTATTTATGTACAAGAAAATAAATAAAAATATATACAAAAGTGTTCAAAAATTAAAATGTGTGAGAAAATATTATTTAAGTGTATAAATAATAAAAATAAAAATATATGATATTTTTGTATTATTTACAAATTTTAATTAAGAAAATAAAGTAATATTAACCTAATAATTATTTATTATGCAAATAAAAATAAAATAAAAATATAATAAAATGCCAAAAATAAATAAAAATATTTTTTATGATTTTAAATGTTCAAGAAAAAATAATAAAGTTAGAAAATAAAAATAGAAATGGAAACTATGCAAAAATAAAGAAATGGGCCAAGGGGGTGCAAAAAGAAAAGAAGGTGGTGCAAATAGCCAGCAAGAGCCAGGCCCAGCCCAACTCACTTCATCCCTAACCTCTGGAAATAGAAAACGCGCGCATCCTTGTTCAAAACTATCTCCTGCATTTATGCTTAAAAACAAAAACTTGCAACATGAAAGTTATAGCTCATCATCACACGATTCTAACCATATAAAAAACTTGATCTAACTCTAAGAAACCAGGACGAATTTTATCACCCCCAATTTCTGACCTAAAAAATTCAGAAACTTCAACATCCAAATTCTCCTAGCTCAGCTAACATAAATGAATTCTATGCATATGTACAGTTCAAGGACATCAAGGGCTACATTTTTCCATCACAAACCTAAGCCTAATGATTCCTAAATAAGGAGATAGAAGTTTGAGAAATATCTGTTTCAGTCAAGTTTGAATATGGCAATGTAGGTGTTGTGAGTGAGGCCTGAAGGACTTTTGAGCTTGCTTGATGTTCCCTTGACCTTTCACAATGCTTGGCTTGCTTTGAAATGGCCTGAATGTGCAAGTAGAACTCAACCTGCAAATCTTCAAAGTAAAAATGGTGAAGTGTGAAAACAAGGTTACAATTGCTTGAGGATGGTCTGGACAGCTTAAGTGTATTATTTAGAATGTGTTTGAAGTGGTTTGGGACAAAACGCACGAGGCAAATATGTTTTGGCTTCTGATTTGCAGAACTTGCCCTGTTTTGGGCAGAAATGAAGTTTTGGTGTTTTGGAGGGTTTGAGAATTTGTTAGCTCGTGTTTCTGGCCTTAGACAATGTGTAAAACTTGTTTGAAATGTTACAAAGACTTTCTCTTATCAGATTTCAAAGTTGTGGAGTTTTTGCACACTTGCTTGTTTTTGAAGTAAAATGTGAGTTGACAAAGGCACAGCCTGTATAGGCTAGCTCAAAGCCTGAGGAGAGTTGGTAAACCTTTTATGATCTTTGTGGATGTGGTTTTCTGCAAAATATTAAGTTCAATGCTCAAGACAAACAAAATTGCATAAAGCATGCTTTATCAAAGTAGCAATGTTGCCTTTTTGCCCTTTTTAGATTAATTCCTTGTACAATGCCCTAAAGCTCAGAACAAAGACTTGGTCCAATGTGTTTGAATTTAATTTATGAGTGTAGAAAGGATTAGAACCTGTAAACCAAGTACAAGCATGATCCAAACTGATTTGCAACTTGAACCAATATGAAAAATGCCTTGGTCAAAAGTGATAATTTCCCATTTTCAAACTTTCGATTCTCCCTAACCATAAATGATTTTGGAGAGTTCTTGGACATTTTGGAAAGCTTGTAACATTCTCTACAATCCATATTTAAAATTCATTTTCATATTCCACCTGGAACTATGTGAAAAATTTCCATGAAGATAGGTCAAAATCCTGCCTAAACTAGGGCAAAATTTCACTAAGTTAAAAGTTTCATGGACCCTTGTTCACAAAATCATAACTTGAGATCCAATCATCTTTGGGGAAAACTTTGTGAATCAAAGTTATAGATTTTGTGGAGGAATACAACTTTCATGTTGGAAGTTTTGTTTGAATCCAATTTCATCATGGTGAAAAAGTTGGGAAAAGTTGGGGAAAAAAAAGAAATTTTCATAACTTAGAAAAATTCTAAGTTATGAAAATTTTCCATTTTAAACCCTAATTTCCAAAATTAGGTTTCTTGCTGAACAAGTTTCATGTTTTGACACATCTTGATGAAAAATGACCTTTGGCACTTGATTTTGACCAAAAAGTAAAAGTTTGACTTTTCAGTGTACAGTTGATTTTTGATCAGTTGATTGGAAAATTCATCTGTCAATCCAATGCATTTGAGATCTTTTGAACCTTGTGATTAGGTCAAGATGATTCCATTGAGTCCTTGAAAACATGCTTGAGCCCAATTTTCCATTGGCTAGGTGAAAAATCAGAAATTGCCCTTCTACAGTCAAAACCCTAAAAATGACCATTTTGCCCTTTTGATGATCTAATCAAATTTCTTGAGGAGTTGTGGTCCAAACTTGAACAAATGGTTCATATGAGTCTATAATGTTGTTTTGGATAAAAAATTATGAGTTTTGACTGTAAATTGGCCACATTTGACTTTTTCCCAATACAATTGATTTTTAGGTCATCTGTCCAATTGATTGGGCAAAAATTTGATTCAAGGCTTGAAACTTGGTATGAGCAATCTTATAAGTCCAACATGAAGTATGAAAGTCAAATGAGGCATTGGAAGTCAAAAATCCTTGTGCAAACTCAAACCCTAATTTCAGGTCAACAGTGCAAGGAGATGTCTTGAGCAGAGCAAACCCTAATCCTATCTGGAGTCCAAAGAGTCTTGTGAGGGGAAATCTTGATAAAATGAGAGGGAAAATTTTGGGGTACAACAGTCAAGAATTAGATTCTTTTCGGTTAGATGGTTCCTATCCCTAGCTTTTATTTTATGCCTTAGGATAGTCTTTTCTTCTCCTCCCATCTTCTTTAATTTTAGAAAATATTCTTTCTCCTTTTGAAAACTCTTCTTGTTTTGAAACATGAACTACTTTCCTAATAAACTTGGACCTAGTCCATGCATTTTCAAAATCTTTTCATAAATAAACTTCAATCAATTTAACAATACCTTGACATTTTTTTATGAGAAGACTAAAAGTTAATCAATCTTATTTCAAACTATTTTTTGACACTTTGGATTTCTATTTTAAAACCTTTTTCAAAAGATTAGACTCTTGTCAATCCTTGTAGTGATGCAAACAACTATACTTCTATAATATGTAGTGAAGAGTGATATTTTCCACTTGGGTGTTGAGTGAGGCATTGTTAATTTTAAAATCCAAGCCATATCCTCCACTTTGAGATGATGCAAATTCTCCTTTCTCATGATTGTGGGTAGTAAGTATATTTTCCACACGGACAATGACGATGATGTCTTATCTCATAAAATTAGCTAACACACTTGTGTTTTATATTTTTTTCAAAGGTGAACTATGTGTACCCTGATCCCCTATTTCACGAAAGGTGGTACACAGGTACTAAAGGTTCGCAACTGCGGCGGGTGTAAAAATCATAAAAAATATATTTCTTATCTCATCTCCACCATCTATTTTACATACAACATTTCATAGCCAAAATATACAGATTTTTACAAAGAGGTTCCTGCGGAGTACCATAAATGTTTAAGGTGCTAATACCGTCCCTTTGCATAACCAACCCCTTTATCTAGAATCTTTCCCCCTCTTTTAGGTTATTCGCTCTTTTCCCAATCCTTTGGAAAAATAAATCACGGTGGAGATTTTTATTTTGATCTGTATAAGTCTAGTCAATCCCATGGCTTAGTCTTAAACATTTCTACCGCTACACCATGATATCTACATTGTGTCTTTGAAAATTCAAGCCTAACAATACCTAAGTAATGAGATGAAAATCAGAAGAAACTTACCTTGCTATTGGAGATTGTTCTGTGAGTTAGATCCTGGTTCAGACTGCTGTGATGTTCTGGCCAGCTTCCTCAAGTTCCCAGAAAGCTAAAGAAACCCTTAATTTGATTTATGGCTGGTTAGAATGTTCTGGAGCAGTCAAGATGCAAAGTTCTGATTTTTGAAATAGAGAACGGTGAAGACTGTATTACAGTTTGAAAACAGAAGTTGGGAAAGCTTCTATGTGTATACTAGAAACTGTATGGATGATTTGGTCAAGAGACACACAAGAAAAATTAGAGATTGGATGCAAAAATTAGAAACTAGCCGGTTTTGTGTTTGGATTGCAGTTTCAGGTTCTTGGGAATTTTCAGCAAGGTTTTAGGGCCTTTTTTCTCAATCTCCAATCCTCTTTCAATTGGAAAATGAAGTTTAATTTATAGGCAAAGGATTTATAAGCTTCGGGGAAGTCAAGAGTACATCCATCATGTGTTATGGATCATTGACTTGTTTTTGAAGCAAGTTTAGACAAGCATGCTTCAAGGCAAGGTAGGGTGGTTAGCAACTTTAAGCACGCCTAATCTGAGTTTGTTGGCATGATTTGTGGATAAGTACATTCAGAAACAAAGTGAAGTATGGGCTCAAAATAAACTTTGTACAAAAGTTTGCTTTTCAAGGACAACAATGGTGCTTTTATGCCACACGTGGGAAGATCCTTTGGATAAAGGCTTAGTCACTGGGGTAAGGAATCAAAAGTTGGTGTAAGCATTAAATGATTATGAGATTTAACAAGCCAGAAGGCCTGCAACATGAGATTATGCAGCCTAGCTTGCAACTGGATCATAAGTTCAGCATAAACGTAAGTTAAATTAAGAACAAATATCCAACTTCTGATCTTTGATTCTTCCTACTCCAGCATGATCTGAAGGAGTTCTCAGACTTTTCAAAAAGCTTGTAACATGATTTGTAACCCCTCTTTGAATCATCTTTTCAAACTCTAATTGTACCTACATGAAAACTAGCCTAGAAGTTCTAATCAAATTCTGACTTGGAAATGCTCAGAATTTACTGAGTGTTTTAGTTTCATGGGCGTGTCTTCAGGGATTTATAACTTGAAATCCCAGAATTTCTAGAAGGAGTTTTGTTCCGCAATGTTTTAGATCTCATTGAGATCTATAACTCTTGTGTCAGAAGTTCTTCTTGAATCAGTTTGCATTATGATGAAAATCTGGCCAGAAGTTCTGAACTTATCATATTTTCTTAACACTTAGAAAAAATTCTAAGTGTTTAGAATTTTGACTTTTCCAAAGAAAATTTGACTTTTGATTTTCTTGATGAACCAACTTCATATTCTACCATGTCTTGATGAAATGTAATTCTTGATACTTGATTTTGACTAAAAATTCAAAGTTTGACTTTTTAGTGTGCATTTTGACCATTTTTCCCTTGTGCCAATTCCAAACCTAAATTGATGTATTAGTGCTTCGAACTTGAGCCATGGAAGATCTTGTAAGAAAATTATTGAGAAATGAGAGGGCGAATTTTTGGGTACAATAGTTGCCCCTCAATCTTCTTAAACCTGAAGAGTTAGATTGGCGAGCCCGCCATTCGTGACTTGAAGGTGGAAGATGATTGAACACTAAAGTGCCCAGAAATTTGCACTCGATGATGTGGTTGTTGATTGTGTAGGGAATAGGCTTAAATATTCCATTTGGGGAGATGATAGAGAGTTGTCAGAGATGGGCTTATAGATTCCATCCAGAGTGACTGGGGGAGGTATCAGGATAAATCTTTTGGTTGATTTATACTGAAATAGTAGATGTCTTTTTCCTGTTTTTAAACTGGAAGAGATAAATATAACCAGAAGAGGTCTTCATTTTATTTTATTTATGATGAGTCGATGTAGGGCTGCTTTTAGGAGACATATGAGAGGGAAGCCTGGGTAGGGCTGCTTCAGGATGAATCCTGTGAAACTTCACCTAGAATTTGAGAGAAGGAACCTGGGTAGGGATGCTTCAGGATGAGTCCATGTAAAACTGTGTTTGGTAAGGAGAAGGAACCTGGGTAGGGTTACTTCATGATGAGTCTGTGTAAAAATTCATCTGGAATTTAAGAGAAGGAACCTGGGTAGGGTTACTTCATGATGAGTCCGTGTAAAACTGCATCTGGAAATGTATGAGAAGGAACCTGGGTAGGATTGCTTCATGATGAGTCTGTGTAAAAATGCATCCGAAAATGAGAAGGAACCTGGGTAGGGTTGCTTCATGATGAGTCCGTGTAAAACTGCATCTGGAAATGAGAAGGAACTTGGGTAGGGTTTCTTCATGATGAGTCAGTGTGAAACTGCATCTGGACATGTATGAGAAGGAACCTGGGTAGGGTTACTTCATGATGAGTCAATGTAAAACTTCATCTAAAAATGTATGAGAAGGAACCTGGGTAGGGTTGCTTCATGATGAGTCAGTGTAAAACTGCATCTGGAAATGAGAAGGAACCTGGGTAGGGTTGCTTCATGAGGAGTCTGTAAAACTGCATCTGGAAATAAGAAGGAACCTGGGTAGGGATGCTTCATGATGAGTCAGTGTAAAACTGCATCTGGAAATAAGAAGGAACCTGGGTAGGGTTGCTTCAGCTGGTCGAGTAGATAGTTTCCCTGGCTTGTTACAGGTATTGATCTTTGACCTTAAAAAGATAATTCTCCTGGTTTGTTATAGGTTATTAATCTTCAATCTGCTCATGTAGATAACTTTCTTGGCTTGTTACAGGTATTAATTTGGAACTTGTGAAAATTGTTGACGATAGTTATCTGTTGTTTGATCTTTTCTGAAAAGGTAAAGACTGAGCTGTATGCAATGTCATGATGTATGAAATGCATGGTGCAATGATGTTCTCAAAATGAAAGAGACTATACTGTATGCATTTGTTATGTATGTAATATGATGCATGAAATGTTATTGGAGTGTGCTTTTGTCTTGGAAAAGAAATCCTTGACAAATGTTGGGGAGTTTTGGGAGGCTGAATCCCGGATGACCGTTGGGGATGAAGAGTATGCCCATCTTAAAACCTTGCTTAGAACGTTTCCGCTGGGAGATTCTTGTCTTGAGGAGAACTCTGTCGAGGCATGTTAATTTTGCTCGAGAAGAAAACTCTGTGGAGAGTGTTTATTCCTACTTGGGGAAAAGAGTTTAGGAGTCTTAGTTGTCCATTGCTCTAGTGGGGAGTTATATCTTGATTGGAGAGAATGGAAATTAACAATTTGTTGGGGATAAAGAAGTTAACTGTTATCTGCTTGGCTTCCAGGCTTTGCAGCAATTCATTGGGGAAGATTAAATTAACTGTTATCTGGTCGCATTCTAGGCTTCGCAGAAAATTACTTGGGAGAGTGAAGTTAAACTATTATCTGGTCGAATTCCAGGCTTCACAGTAACTTACTAACATTAAACTGCTGTCTGGTCGGATTCCAGACTTCAAAGCAAATTTCTGAGATGGATGAAGTTAATTATTACCTGGTCGGGTCTAGGATTTGCAGTAACTTGCTCAAAAGGATGAAGTTGAACTGATATCTGGTCGGGTCTAGGCCTCACTGTAACTTGCTAGTGATTGTAGAAGAGTCTACTGAGGAGGAGGAGTTGTGGTCTCTTGATTTGTAGTAGTTGGAGAGGCAAATTCAAGCTGGGGAATATTGCCGTTGTTGGGGAAATAAACCTGGTTGCCAATCTGCTGGAGAGGTATTTTCTTTTGGCAGAACTCCTCGAGGTTTCTTCTTGAGACCAACTCAGCTTGGAAGAAGGTTTTCCAGGGATTTAAATTCTGGCTGGGAGTTGTCTGGATCCAACTTTGTGGGGACTTGACTGGGGGTCATCTTATGAAAAAGGAATTTATGGGAATTTGTCACTGCCCCAAGTAGCAAGCGTTCATAGTATTGTCAGAAAATATTTGCTCGACCGTACGTAATTCTTTGTTGGAATTTCAATGTTCAATGCCCCAAGCGACTCAAATGCAAATCTGCCCCTGGTTATTCAGCATTTCTTGGGAGACTTCTTGGAATCTTGCCTTGATTGCCCCAGGTGTATTGGAAAGTGATCATGCTGATGCCCCATTGCTTACAGGAGATCTGTCATTGGAAGTGTCATCCCATTTGAAGTGATTTTGTTCACCGAGAGAGCTTTCGTTCGTTCGATATTCGTCGTGTGAATTTCTCCGCTGTCAAACAATTAGCCATATGCAAACAATGACATTCAAATAATGCAAAGTTTATGCTTGTCTTGAAATTTTGAAAATGCGTTTTAGCAGATTGTTGTATCCCAAAATTTGCCCTCTCATGTCTCAAGGACTCTTAGAATTACTTCAGTCAAGTTTTAAGCCTCAGATCACAATTTTCTAAGAAGAATCATTCAAATTGTCAAAAGGGGGCAAAATGAGAAAAATCAGAGTTTCAGCTGGAAAAAGTGAACCGGAAGCTAAAAAGTCAAACTTTGAATTTTTGACCAAATTTGAGTCCCACAAATCACATTATGTCAAGACATCCAAAAAAAATGAAATTTGATCATAAAAAATCAAGAGAATCAAAAATCCAACTTTGCAAGACTTTGAATTTTTTCTAAGCATTTTCTATACTTGGTTTAATTTCATTTACTTCATGACATCTTTTACTACAATTCCAAATAATTCAAAATGATGCAAGTAATTCAAGTTATTACAAAGTGGCATTTTTGCAAAATTACAAATTCTAAAACTGGGTCTTGTTTGAATTTTCTAAAAAAAAACCTTGCCACAATATTTTTTGCCTTTGATATAATGTGCATAAAATATTCCACAAGACCAAATTTGTGTCATGCTACAAATTATACTATCCAAGATGAACAAAGTATGATATGCTACATTACCACAACACCCTAAAACCTGCTCCATTGCTTCCCTACAAGAAACCTTGTGCTATACTGCACCATAAGTATGCATATGCTGTCCTATACATTCCAAAACTGCTCTATGCATTCTGCCCCAACCTGCATCGTAACAGCCCCAAAATTGCACCAAAATGGCAAAAGAAAATTGTGTGAAGAAAGTATCAAAACAATAGACAAAAACAATTCAAAATAACTTATTTTGTTTCCCCCCTAAACCTTAGTCAAGGGTCTACAAAAAGGGCTGTCTCATAAGACATAAGGGTTAGGATTTAGAGAGAGGATAGAGAGTTTTGTTGAGCAGAAAAACAATATTCTTTGTAACCTTGACTCATTAATTTTAAAACCAACACCAGTTCTTATTCAAAACAGGACCCCAACCCATTACTCCATCATACAAACTCTCCCTTAAGCCAAACACCTTATCACATACAAACATTGTCCAAACATAAAAGTAATCACTGTAGTGCTACCATCTTTACCCTTAAAACACTAAAAGTAACACAATACAGTTTAATTTAGTTTTAACAACCCGAAGCAACTTCCTGAAGATTTATTAGAGCCATCACAGCATCCGGAAAACATTCAGATTTAAAATAGCCAGTGCAGCCCAAAGGTAAGTCATCTTGACTTGATATCTTTTCACACATCATTAATAATTTGTTTTGAAGATGAGATGTAGCATTTTATGATCCTTTTGAACTGCTTATTTGTGTATTGTTTAGGCTTATTTGATCATTTATTTGTTTATGTTTATCCATCATATGTTGTAAACTAACCTGTACAGACAAGAAAAACCATGTTTAAGGCAAAAAGATGCAGCATGAGTCGACGCGTACTCACATGCGTCGACCGTTTCTAGGTGAAAACAGAGTATGAGTCAACACATAGCCTTATGCATCGACTCATACTGTAAAAAATCTCCAAAACAGAAACGTGAAAGATGTTTGGGTCGACACATACGCGTTTCACGTCGATACAAGAAGAAGTATGAGTCGACATATCTCAGTATGCATCGACTCATACTGAGTTTGGTCAGATTTTACAGGGACGAGGAAAAGCTATGTGTCGATGCATAATAGCATGGGTCGACACATAGCAGTTCAAAATGCATTTTTTTCCTTTGTTTTGCACTGTTTTTACATTGCTTTCATTATTATTCGATATGGTTGTAATATTTCAGTTTCCACTTCATCCCCATTTCTAATTTATAACCCTATCCCCCTAAAGTGATGTAATAGCTTAGGATTTATTTTCCACATTTTTACTTGCTTTCATATATTGCTAGTAATTAGGATGTATGGCAAGATGAAATCAACAAGTAGATAACCTTTCAAATACAAGAAAAAATACATGCAAACTAACACACTTGCACACTAGAATCTCTAGGCTAATCTCATTTTGTTGCCTTTCAGAAAATAGTCACGTCCCTCGAATATGGGACGTTTTAGCAAAGACCCTTCGATAAAAAAAGATCGTAGTCCCTCGATGACCCTTGATGCTGCCTCCGATAAAACGATCTAGTCCCTAAAATGACATTGTTAAAACGTCACATAGGTTGCTTTCTATGACTATACAAATGTCCCACACCCGTCCCTTCACATCCAACGATGGGGCTTCTTACCAAAACAATGGTAAGATAACCACTTCTAAAGGAGGAGGAATATAACGTTTAAGACCTCTCGAGTAGGTAGATCCGCTCCTAGTTACTCGCTTGCTCACAATAAAAAAACACACTAACATTTTCATTTCAAAAACATTTTCAAAAAGATAAAACATTTTGTATACGTTCTTATAGAGACGAGAAGCATTGCAAAATATCTTTCCGAAAACCATTTTCCAAAACACAATCCCCAAACACATCTTTGGACTATATTTCGAAACAAAACTTTGTACACGTTCTTATAGAAATGAGAACCATTACAAAGAGATTTTTCAAAACACTTTCAAAGCCCACACCACAAGCACACTGTCAAAACAAAAGCAAGTGATCTAGCGAGTAACTAAGAGCCCGTAGATAACTACAGATGAAAAGGGTGCTAATACCTTCCCTCTTCATAATCTACCCCCTGAACCCAAGAAATAATCTCGAAAGGTCTTTCCTGTGCTTTTTTACCTTTCCATTTGGATAAAAGAAAAGTCGGTGGCGACTCTTGCTATCTGCACAAATGCGATCAAAACGCAAAACTCTAAGTCAGTTCTCCCACCGTATCACAGAACTGGCGACTCTGCTGGGGACAAACTTAAAAGTGGGGTTACCTTAGGGTTAGATCACCTTTACTTGCTTTTTTATTTGACTTGTATGCTTTACATTTTGTTCTATGTTTGGGCTTGCTTTGATCCTCCACCCGGATCTGGGACACCTCTCTAGGTAAATAGCAATAGATTATGGAAACTGTACGGCGTAGAACGATATGGTTGAAACAATGACTATGTTAGTGTGACGCATTTTTGGGTACCGGTATCCCTCGTGGTGAATCGTGGAGAATACGGGGCCGCTGAGTGGCGTCATAAAGCACTAATTGACTTTATAACCCTAATTGAACAAACTTGGCCATTAGGACGTAGTGAGCTAACCAGTTTCGATGTAGAGCTGAAAATTGGTTGATACTCGATACTACACTCATTGAGGCTTGACTTTTGGGATATCTCGGCCGCAAGAAAAGATTGAATGTGCTAAGACAATGCCTAAGAGCAAGGTCGGTGATATTGAGATCCTTTAGAACCCGATCACTTTACTAGGACAGGTTGAGCCAACTAAACTTCAAGAGGGTACTTACCTATAAAACCTCATGCAAGCCTAAAAAATAGGGATTTGTTTGCTTTGTGTGTACATAAAATCATAACATCATAAACACCACAAGCATCATGAGCATGCTCACTAACCATTTCAAGGATTTAGAAATTTATATTTGTTTTTGTTTTGTGGGTCATGAATTCCGTCCGAAGGAACACCATCTGAATCAGCTTTGTAAAATCACACCTTCAGCTTCAAGAGTTAGCCTCAAGAGTGCCAGGGGATTCTCCTTTTACCAAGAAATACGATTGACTCCTCAGTTTGGCTACATCCGGTTTCCAAGAAGAGATGATGTGTGTGTTGTTCCAATTCTTTGATCCCGTACATCATTGTTTCACTTTCCCAGACTATCAGTTAGTACCTACAGTGGAAGAGTTTTCTTTACTCTTAGGGGTGCCCGTGCTTGATCAGATACCGTTCACCGGTCTAGAAGGGGTTCCAAAGCCCAAAGTCATCGCCGAAGCTTTGCATATGAAGAGAGTCGACATCATAGCCAATTTGGAGACAAGAAGCGGGGTTAAAGGTTTCCTAGCCAAGTTTCTATTGGATAAGGCTCGTTCATTCTGGGATGACATGGATTTCCAAGCTTTCGAAGACATCCTGGCTCTTCTCGTTTATGGTTTGGTTCTATTCCCTAACTTGGATCAATTCATAGATGTTAATGCCATTAAAATTCTTCTCTCTCGCAATCCCGTACCTACCTTACTGGGAGAAATCTTGCATTGTCTTCATACCCGAACCATGAAGAAAAGTGGTACTCTCTTGTGTTGTATTCCCCTACTCGCTAAGTGGTTCACTTCACACCTACCTCAATCAGCATTGAAGAACGAGCAAATATTGACATGGTCTCAAAGGATGATGTCCCTCACCCATTCTGACATCCGTTG
Source organism: Vicia faba (assembly GCA_948472305.1). Lineage (NCBI taxonomy): Eukaryota > Viridiplantae > Streptophyta > Magnoliopsida > Fabales > Fabaceae > Vicia > Vicia faba. The sequence continues at coordinate 302,958,045 of OX451735.1, read as the reverse complement.
GTGTTCGAGATCCTTGGAAGATATCTCTATCAATGATCGCTGTGGGGAATTCCCTAACGTACCTCTGCTTGGTATTAGGGGATGTATCACCTACAATCCCTGCTTAGCTTTTCGACAGTTTGGGTATGCCCGAAGAGACAGTCCTCATGAGATGCTCATTCAAGGTCTGGTGTTCGACTATGAAAACAAGACTAAGGTTACCGCCAGAGGTTTATAAGTGCTTGGAGAATGGTTAATTAGGTGGACAGTAGGACTTTGGGACACAAAAACTCTATCCCACTCGAGCCTTACCTTAGGCGGGTACAAACTCGTGATCAAAGTCTCTTAATGCCTTATCCTTCCATCCTCCCTGTTATTATAGAGCCTATTATTGAATGAGACATCCCATACACCGTCCTTCATCCTGACATGCCTACCTCTCTCGAAGACTTGCAGAAAGCTTGGGTTCAATTGAAGGAGGAGCGAGACACCTTTGAAGCCTAATTTTACGCCAGCGAGAAGAAGATTCTGGAACTCACCAAGCTGCTTCATGAAGAGCGGAATCTGAACGTCTACATCGCTCCAAAGAGGATGCGTTCAACCTTTTTGTCTTAGGAGCTTTTGTTGTATTTTGTTTCTTTCATTGTAAGCCCAAAAAGGCATGATGTATTCAAACTTGGATCTAATATAACATGTATTCCTTTTTGTTTGAACAAATTTAAATATATAATTTCCTTGAAATCATTTGCATATTGCATTTTCATTCATCATAATATCATACAAGTTTCTTACAACAGGTCTCCTTATCCTTCTACTGTTTATTTCAGTGAGATGAATATTTAACAGACAGTGAAAGATCTTTAGGCGCAGAACGTCCAGTTTCAACAAATGCTCTTGACTCTGACAAAAGGACAAGAGGAGTTGAAGACTCTACTGGCCAAAGAGAAGAAGAAGAAATCGAAGAAACCAACCGGTATTGTGATCATGGGAAGAAGGTTCAAAGGATAAGCCATACGGACTTTGGACTTTGCAACATCATCGAGTGAAGGAGATAATCAAGAAGATAGGACCAAGGAAGTGAACAACAACCCATCATCCGAAGAAGAGGAAGAACCTGATTACTCTGAGGAACAATATCCTCCTGCTGATAATAAATACAAGGAGCTAGAGGATCGTTTGAATGCTATGGATTTCCAGAGGGTACACAGACTGGATCTTGAAGAGTTAGGACTTGTCTCAGGGGTTGTCATCCCACAGAAATTTAAGGTCCCCACTTTCGCTAAATATGACGGTGTCTCTTGCCCGAAGCTGCATTTAAGGTCAGACGTCAGAAAGATTGAACCCCATACGACTGATAAGAATTTGTGGGTGCATTTCTTCCAAGAGAGCTTGTTAGGGACGCAGTTGGATTGGTTCTATCAATTGGAAGGGACCAATATTCGCAATTGGGAAGATTTGGCTGCCACTTTCTACAAAAAATATCAGTACAATGCTGACTTAGCTCCAACTCGGACGCAATTGCAAGGCATGTCTATGGGTACAGGTGAAGGTTTCAAAACCTATGCTCAGAAATGGAGGGACCTCGCAGGAAAAGTCCATCCCCCTCTATCTGACAGAGAGTTAGTGTATATGTTCCTAGGCACCTTGTCAGGTCCATTCTTCAACCACCTAATCGGAAGTTCCTCAGCTGGATTTACTGAACTAATCATGACTGGTGAGCGGGTTAAAGCCGGTATAAAAAGTGGCAAAATTCAAAGAGATGTATCCTCGAGCACAATGAAGAAACCCTTCACTGGTAAGAAGGAGGCCAGTGCCATTTATAACCCTAGAGATCAGAGCAGAGAGGGATACTGTCCAACGGTAAGTGCTGTAATAATACCTAGGCCTGCGGCTACCCTACAGCGCAACAATCAACAAAGGGTGGAAAGACCATAAAGGCAGTTCACCCGGATCAACATGACATTGACAGAGGTTCTGCCCCATCTGCTGAGATCTAACTTGGCAACTTTGAAAGAGGCTCCCAAGAATCCTAATACCTCTTCTCCTCGATACAATCTGAACGCTCGGTGCGCCTATCATTCTGGGAGTCCCAGTCATGACACAAATGACTACTGGACTCTAATAAATAAAGTACAAGATCTAATTGAAGCCAAGGAGATTGAGTTCGACGCTCCGAAAAAGCCCAATGTCATAACTGCTCCCATGCCTAAGCACAACCATGGAGTTAACACCGTTGATACCGATCTGTTCGTGACCTCAGTTGATGAAGTTTCTACTCCTCCTATGACTGTTAAGAAGAATTTGCTATTGGATGGTTTATTTCCGGGTTGTGGTGAAGGTTTCCACATGTATTCAATTCTACCTTCTGGTTGTCATTTGCTGAGGACAAGTGTTTAACGCCTGATGGACAACAAAGAAATTTTGTTTGAGAAAACTCTGGTTCCCGTTGATCCATCTGAAGACATTGCTATTATAACCATTTCTGCCAATCCTTCCAAGGCCTCCTCGAGAAGACCTATTAGGATTACACCCGCTCCGAGAATCATTCCGTTGATAATCACATGTCCTGGCCCTATCCCGTACGCCTCAGATAAAGCTGTCCCTTGGCATTATGGTGCCGATGTTTACTATCATGGCGTTAAACAAAACAGGAAGACCGAAGAAGTTGATCCTAATGTCGGTAGCATTGTCGAGACCAACAAGATTACTAGAAGTGGAAGGGTTTTCTCTCTAGAGATCTCCCTGAAGACTGTCACTAAGGCTGTCGTTATTTCATCTTCTGCACCCGCTAATACTTCAGTTATTATTCCTGTTCTTACTCCAGCTGGTACCCATACCAATAAGACATCTGGAATTCGAGGCAAAGAAGCTGTAGGCGAGCTTGCCCGAACGGAGGCACCTAGAAAGATTGTTGTGGAAGCCTTTAAGTAAGAGATAGAGGAAATATTGAAAATAATCAAAAAGAGTGAATATGATGTGGTCGAACAGCTGGGACATACCCCCTCAAAGATATCCATGTTATCCCTGCTTTTGTGCTCCGAGGCCCATGCGAAGGATTTGATTGCATTCCTCAAAACTGCACATGTACCGCAAGAGACTTCAACTGATCAATTTAAAAATTGTGTGGCTAGCCTGACTGCTGACAATGGGCTGGGTTTTTTAGATGCAGACTTGACACCGAAGAGAAGGAAGCATAATGATGCTCTGCATGTCTCGATTGAATGTAGGGGCACCACTATGGCTCATGTGTTGGTGGACACTGGGTCTTCGCTGAATGTTCTACCCAAGAAGGCGTTGGACTGATTGGATTGCAAGGGATTGACTTTAAAGCCTAGTAACATTGTGCTAAGGGCTTTTGACGGGTCGAAAAGAATGGTGCATGGGGAAGTGGACATCCCTGTCAAGATAGGCTCTTAGACTTTTGAGTCCACTTTCTATGTGATGAATATCAGGCCATCGTACTCTTATTTGTTGGGTCGTCCTTTGATCCACAAAGCTGTGGATGTTACTTCTACACTACACCAAATGTTGAACTATTCGGTGAAGGGGAAGATAGTTACTGTGCATGGCGAAGAGGAGTATATGGTGAGCCACCTGAAATCCTTCAGGTACGTAGAGATGGACAGAGAATTTATAGAGACTCCTTGTTAAAAATTTGAAGAGGTTCCCCAGATTTTGGCGTCAACTGAGACCGCTACCAACATCAAATCTCCTCTGAAGATGGCTTCTCTCAAGGATGCAAGAGCAGTAGTTGAAGAAGGCAGGAATACCAATTGGGGACATCTTCTTGAATTTATTCATAAAACTGACAAGTTTGGCTTGGGCTTTACTTCAGGGGCTCAGAAGGATGTTCGGTGCACTCGAGTTGGAGGACCTCCCCTATGCATCAGCAATCGAGGGGTCAATGCTATTGAAGACAGTGAGGAAGACTTTGATATTGACAGCTGGATTTACCCAACTACCAACAGTGGACCGAGTAATTGGACGACCAGAGATTTCATACCAGTTTCTTTTATTCCGCAGTAATTGTCTTACTTGTTTTCTGAGTTTGTAATGAACAATTTAAACATTTTTATGGCCTTGTGTCTTACCCGAGGCAAAATGGTTCTATCTGTGAGGGTTATTATATGTCATCTCATATATCATCAATGAAGCATTGGACGTTCTTTTCATACAAATTTTGAACTCTCTGTTTTTCTTTTTTGCCTTTGCTTTATCAATACAGCTATGCTCTTACACACACTCACGTATCAAACTGCAGATCCATATCCACTCTGGATCCCATTGATAACAATCCTGTTATTGCCAGTTATGACTTCGAAAATCAGTTCAACCAAGCCGAGGACGGAGGTGAGGACGATTGTGAGGTACCTGGAGAACTTGCCATACTGCTACAATAGGAAGAGAGGGCTATACAACCTCATGAAGAGCCAGTTGAGACAATAAACTTGGTCACAAAGATAGACAGAAAAGAGGTTAAAATAGGTGCAAATATGGAACTTAGCGTCAAACAGAGGTTGATACAGATGTTGCACGACTATGTTGAGATCTTTGCTTGGTCATATGAAGACATGCCTAGTTTGGACACTGATATTGTGGTACATCGCCTGCCGACTAAGGAAGACTGCCCGCCGGTTAAACAGAAGGTCCGCCGTATGCATCCTGAAATGTCAGAGAAGATCAAGGTAGAGGTCATGAAGCAGTTCGACGCAGGGTTCTTAGCTGTCACCTCCTATCCACAGTGGGTTGCTAACGTCGTTCCAGTACCTAAGAAGGACGACAAGGTACGAATGTGTGTGGATTACAGAGATTTGAATAGGGTAAGCCCCAAGGATGACTTCCAGCTTCCCCACATTAATGTTCTGGTTGACAACACCGTGCAGTACAAAATCTTCTCCTTCATGGATGGTTTCTCTGGCTACAACCAGATCAAGATGGCTCCTGAAGACATGGAAAAGACAACTTTCGTTACACAGTGGGGCACCTTCTGCTACAAGGTGATGCCTTTTGGGATGAAGAATGCTGGGGAAACTTATCAGCACGCCATGGTCGCTTTATTCCACGATATGATTCACCACGAGATCGAAGTTTATGTTGATGATATGATAGCAAGGTCTCAGACTGAGGAAGAGCACCTTGATCATCTCCAAAAGCTGTTTGACAGGTTGAAGATATATAAGCCGAGGTTGAATCCGAACAAGTTCATCTTCGGGGTAAGGTCCGATAAGCTTCTGGGTTTCATCGTCAGTGACAAAGGTATTCAGGTAGACCATGCAAAGGTAAAGGCTATACAAGAAATGCCAGCTCTCTGCACAGAGAGGGAATTAAGAGGTTTCTTGGGATGCCTGAATTATATCGCCAGGTTCATTCCACATCTGACTGCTACTTGTGAGCCATTCTTCAAGCTTCTAAAGAAAGATCAAGTGGTAAAGTGGAATGAAGAATGCCAGAACTCTTTCGAAAGAATCAAGGAATACCTTCAAGAACCACCAATTCTGATGCCTCCAGTTGAAGGAAGACCTTTGATATTGTACCTGATAGTGCTAGAAAATTCAATGGGGTGTGTGCTGGGGCAGCATGACGAGTCTGGTCGAAAAGAGCACGCGATATACTACCTTAGCAAAAAGTTTACCGATTGTGAGACACGATACTCATTGCTCGAGAAAACTTGTTGCGCTTTGGCATGGGCTGCTCGCCGACTGAGACAATATATGCTGACTCACACTACCTTATTGATATCTAAGATGGATCCAATCAAATACATCTTCGAGAAGTCTGCACTCTCCGGAAGAATAGCGAGATGGCAGATGATCTTAACTGAATACGATATATAATATACAACCCAGAAAGCAATAAAGGGGAGTGTATTGGCTGATCATTTGGCTCATCAGGCCATGGATGTCTACCAGTCCATGAATTTTGAGTTCCTGGATGAGAACATTATGATGGTGACTGACTATGAAGGACATGGACCGGATAAAGGACCTGAGGAGGGATCCCGATGGTCTATGTATTTTGATGGAGCCTCAAACGCATTGGGTAACGACATTGGCGCTGTAATCATATCTCCCGAGGTCTGTCATACTCCGTTCACTGTCCGATTATGTTTCAATTGCACCAACAACATGGCGGAGTATGAAGCCTGCATCATGGGTCTCAAAGCTGCTATTGACCTCAGGATCAAGTTCCTAAATGTCTTCGGGAATTCAGCCTTGGTGATAAGTCAAATCAAAGGAGAATGGGATACGAAGCATCCGAATCTCATCCCATACAAAGAGCATGTACTGACATTTCGCCCATACTTTGAGGAGGTAACCTTCGAACATTTCCCACGAGAGGAGAACCAGTTGGCGAACGCGCTAGCTACCATGTCTTCCATGTTCAAAATCCGGTGGGACAACGAAGCTCCCCGAATCACCATTGAAAGGTTGAATGAACCAGCACACTGCTGCGAGATTGATACTGTGGAGGTAACAGACAAACCTTGGTTTCACGAAGTAAAAAGGTATCTCGAGGCTCAAGAGTATCCCGAAGGGGCATCTGTCAATGATAAGAAGTTTCTGAGAAGGTTCGCTGCAAAGTTCTTCCTCAGTAATGGAATCCTCTATAAACGCAACCATGACTCTACCTTACTGCGGTGTGTAGACAAGGGCAAAGCAGAGAGGATCATGACAGATCTACATGAAGGCACCTTCGAAACCCATTCTAGTGGACACACCATGGCTAAGAAGATCCTACGGGCAGGATATTACTGGTCCACTATGGAAGCCGATTGTTATCAGCACTCTCGAACTTGCCATAAGTGCCAAATCTACGCTGATAAGGTGCATGTGCCTCTGGTCCCCTTGAACGTCTTGACAACACTGTGGTCCTTTGCAATGTGGGGCATCGACATGATCGAAGAAATTAGGCCCACCGCTTCTAATGGACATCGCTTCATCCTAGTAGCCATTGATTACTTCACGAAGTGGGTTGAAGCAACCTCTTTCGCCATAGTAACCAAGAACGTTGTGGTGCAGTTTATCCGACATAATCTTATCTGTCGATATGGTGTGCCAGAGAGAATTATTACCGACAATGGTACGAATCTCAACAACTCAATGATCACCGAGATCTGTAAACAGTTCAAGATACAACATCACAACTCTTCTCCCTACCGGCCGAAGATGAATGGCGCTGTTGAAGCAGCTAACAAGAACATGAAGAAGATTGTACAGAAGATGACGGTTACATGCAAAGACTAGCATGAGATGTTACCCTTTTCTCTTCATGGGTACCGTACCTCAGCATGGACATCGACAGGAGCAACACCCTACTCTCTAGTATATGGCATGGAGGCAGTCCTACCCATTGAAGTCCAGATACCTTCTCTCAAGATTATGAAGGATGCGGGTTTGAACAACGACTGAATCCGAACCCGGCTTGATCAGTTAAATCTAATCGATGAAAAGAGACTTACTTCTATCTGCCATGGTCAAACTTATCAAAAGCGAATGATTAAGACTTTCAACAAGAAGGTGAGATGCCAAGAGTATCAAGTCGGGGATTTGATGATCAAGCGCATCATACTACCGCAAGGTGACCCCAGGGGCAAATGGACTCCCACATACGAAGGGCCATTTGTGGTAAAAAATGTTTTCTCAAGTGGAGCCGTGATTTTAACCACCATGGACGGCGACGACCTTCCTCACCCTGTCAATGCGGACATAGTGAAAAGATACTACGCATGATAAAAGACCCGCTAGGTTGACTGGCCTAGGAAAAAATAAGGGCTTCCCGGTGAACCAAAAGGGTTCGAGAAAAAATAAGGGACGAAAATGAAAAAATCTATACACCCGGCAAGTCGAAAACCTGAAAAGGCGACTTGGGCAAAAAGGGGTATCCCGGTGGACTGAAAACCCGAAAGGGAAGTCCAGGCAAAAGTTAGGGATGAAAAGCTTATCACTATGTCTCATTGGATCACCCTGCGACCTGACCTCAATATCAATTGTCAAACTCAAACGGCATCAATCAATCTAATCAGCTTCTGACAAGCAACAAAGTGAGGAGACGCTCGAAGGCATAGTGGCAATAGCACATTTGAAACCCAATGGGGTTGTTGCACATAGCTGTTTTCTTTTCGCTGTACACAATATTGTATATCCTTAATTTTTATAGCGGTGTTCTCTTACCAGAGCGTCAGCTTCCTTGTACAAAAACGCCTGTTATAGGCTAACTTCAACAAATAATACAAGTCATTTTACAAAAGTATTTGTTTTTCTTTTTGTTTTGTTTTTGCAAGAACGTCCAATGATTTATTCTTGACATATGCACTTGAATATGATTGCCGTTCAAAAATATTTGCATAAGGAAAGAAAGACAATTGCTCATAACTTAAGAAACAGGGACGAAAAACTAGAATGTCAAATCCGACAGTTACCCTGTCCAGCAGGTACGCAGAGACAATTTTGGAGCACAATCATCAAATACATATGGCCTTGTAACATCTGTATTCCCCACAGAGTAAAGGTAACCAAAGCCTTGATATCGGTTCTCTCAGGATGGGAAGTAATCTCCCTAGCCAGGGTCACCCAGAAACTTGACATCTATATCCCCTGACTAAATTTCATGATCGCGAGTGGATCATCATAAACTTCTAACTCCCCAAGCAGAGTTTATTTCTCTGGATACAAGAGCTCAATCCCCAACAGAGCCCATTACTTCAGCTATTGGAAATTCATCTTCCAAGTTGTTCCCCGCAGAGTTATTCTCAAACAAAATCTCCCCCTGACAAAAGTACAATCACTTCCATTCATCATCCCCAGCGGAAGTAGAAGAGCCATATTTCTCTACACAGTCAGGAATTTTATTTTCTCTAGCAGCAGTCAGGGAGTTATTTTCCCAGCCTCGGATATATCACATCTAACATGCTCATACAACATAACATGCACATAGATATCACATATGGCATAATCTTGTTTATTTTGAGAACATCATCTCACAACGTATTTCATGCATCACATATAACTAACCCTGTTATCTTTTCAGGAAAGACGGTTATCACCAACAATTCCAGCAGTTATACATGTCATATCTGCAGGCAACCAAAGGAAAATCAGTTCCTGAAATCAAACAGGTCAACTAATCTACATGATCAAACTAAGTAACCTTACTATACAGGTTCCTTCTTACAAGACCTACTACCCAGGCTTTCATTTCAAAGTAACCTTACTATCCAGGTTCCTTTCCACAAGCCCTACTACCCAGGCTTTCATTTCAAAGTAACCTTACTATCCAGGTTCCTTCCCACAAGCCCTACTACCCAGGCTTTCATTTCAAAGTAACCTTACTATCTGAGTTCCTTCCCACAAGCCCTACTACCCAGACTTTCATTTCAAAGTAACCTTACTATCCAGGTTCCTTCCCATAAGCGCTACTACCCAGGCTTTCATTTCAAAGTAACCTTACTATCCAGGTTCCTTCCCACAAGCCCTACTACCCAGGCTTTCATTTCAAAGTAACCTTACTATCCAGGTTCCTTCCCACAAGCCCTACTACCCAGGCTTTCATTTCAAAGTAACCTTACTATCCAGGTTCCTTCCCACAAGCCCTATTACCCAGGCTTTCATTTCAAAGTAACCTTACTATCCGGGTTCCTTCCCACAAGCCCTACTACCCAGGATTTCATTTCAAAGTAACCTTACTATCCAAGTTCCTTCCCACAAGCCCTACTACCCAGGCTTTCATTTCAAATTAACCTTACTATCCAGGTTCCTTCCCATAAGCCCTACTACCCAGGCTTTCATTTCAAAGTAACCTTACTATCCAGGTTCCTTCCCACAAGCCCTACTACCCAGGCTTTCATTTCAAAGTAACCGTACTATCCAGGTTCCTTCCCACAAGCCCTACTACCCAGGCTTTCATTTCAAAGTAACCTTACTATCCAGGTTCCCTCCCACAACCCCTACTACCCAAGCTTTCATTTCGAAGTAACCATACTATCCAGGTTCCTTCCCACAAGCCCTACTACCCAGGCTTTCATTTCGAAGTAACCCTACTATCCAGCTTCCTTCTTTCTTATCTCCAGACAACAGGTTACCACACTGTGAGGCATGGACCCGATCAGATACGATCGATTTTACATTTCCCCAACGAGTTATTGTACAGCCTGGACCTTGACCGGGTGTAAATTCTACTTTCACTCCCTCGATCAAGAGTTAATTTCCCAGTGGAGTAATGGACAACCAAAGCTCCTAGACTTTACTTCCCAGGACATGAACCAACATTCCCCGGTGAAGTCCTCCTCGACAACAGGAACAAGATTTCTCGCCAAGGAATCCCTTATGCAACCAATCTTTTTTGGATGGCATCTACAAGCCCATCTCCGACAACTCTCCATCATTTCTCCAAATGGCATCTTTTAAGCCCATTCCCGGCACAATCAACCGCCACATCATCGAGTGCAAATTTCTGGGCACTCTTGTCTTGAAAATTTGAAAATGCATTTTAGCAGATTGTTGTACCCCAAAATTTGCCCTCTCATGTCTCAAGGACTCTTAGAATTACTTCAGTCAAGTTTTAAGCCTCGGATCACAATTTTCTAAGAAGAATTATTCAAATTGTCAAAAGGGGGCAAAATGAGCAAAATCAGAGTTTCAGTTGGAAAAAGTCAATCGGACGCTAAAAAGTCAAACTTTGACTTTTTGACCAAATTTGAGTCCCAAAAATCACATTATGTCAAGACATCCAAAAAAAAATGAAATTTGATCATCAAAAATCCAACTTTGCAAGACTTTGAATTTTTTCTAAGTATTTTCTATACTTGGTTTAATTTCATTTACTTCATGACCTCTTTTGCTACAATTCCAAATAATTCAAAATGATGCAAGTAATTCAAGTTATTACAAAGTGGCATTTTTGCAAAATTACAAATTCTAAAACTATGTCTTGTTTGAATTTTCTTTAAAAAAAACCTTGCTACAATATTTTTTGCCTTTGATATAATGTGCATAAAATATTCCACAAGACCAAATTTGTGTCATGCTATAAATTATACTGTCCAAGATGAACAAAGTATGATATGCTACATTACCACAACACCCCAAAACCTGCTCCATTGCTGCCCTACAAGAAACCTTGTGCTATACTGCACCACAAGTATGCATATGCTGTCTTATACAGTCTAAAAATGCACTATGCAGTCTGCCCCAACCTACATCGTAACAACCCCAAAATTGCACCAAAATGGTAAAAGAAAATTGTGTGAAGAAAGTATCAAAACAGTAGGCAAAAACAATTCAAAATAACTTATTTTGTTTCCCCACTAAACCTCAGTCAAGGGTCTACAAAAAGGGCTGTCTCATAAGACATAAGGGTTGGAATTTAGAGAGAGGATATAGAGTTTTGTTGAGCAGAAAAACAGTATTCTTTGTAACCTTGACTCATTAATTTTAAAACCAGCACCAGTTCTTATTCAAAACAGGACCCCAACCCATTACTCCATCATAAAAACTCTCCCTTAAGCCAAACACCTTATCACATACAAAGATTGTCCAAACATAAAAGCAGTCCCTGTAGTGCTATCATCTTCACCTTCAAAACACTAAAAGTAACACATTACAATTTAACTTAGTTTCAACAGCCCGGAGCAACTTCCTGAAGATTTATTAGAGCCATCACAGCGTCCGAAATACATTCAGATTTAAAACAGCCAGTGCAGCCCAAAGGTAAGTCTTCTTGACTTGATATCTTTTCACACATCATTAATAATTTGTTTTGAAGATGAGATGTAGCATTGTATGATCCTTTTGAACTGCTTATTTGCTTATTGTTTAGGCTTATTTAATTATTTGTTGTTTATGTTTATCCATCATATGCTGTAAACTAACCTGTACAGACAAGAAAAACCATGTTTAAGGCAAAAAGATGCAGCATGAGTCGACGCGTACTCACATGCGTCAACCCTTTCTAGGTGAAAACAGAGTATGAGTTGACACATAGCCTTATGCATCGACACATACTGTAAAAAATCTCCAAAACAGAAACGTGAAAGATGTTTGGGTCGACACATACGCGTTTCGCGTCGATACAAGAAGAAGTATGAGTCGACACATCTTAGTATGCATCGACTCACACTATGTTTGGTCAGATTTTATAGGGACGAGGAAAAGCTATGTGTCGATGCATAACAGCATGGGTCGACACATAGCAGTTCAAAATGCATTTTTTCCTTTGTTTTGCACTATTTTTACATTGCTTTCATTATTATTCTATATGGTTGTAATATTTCAGTTTCCACTTCATCCCCATTGCTAATTTGTACCCCTATCCCGCTAAAGTGATGTAATAGCTTAGGATTTATTTTCCGCATTTTTACTTGCTTTCATATATTGCTAGTAATTAGGATGTATGGCAAGATAAAATCAACAAGTAGATAACCTTTCAAATACAAGACAAAATACATGAAAACTAACACACTTGCACATTATCATCTCTAGGGTAATCTCATTTTGTTGCCTTTCGGAAAATAGTCATGTCCCTCGAATATGGGACGTTTTAGCAAAGACCCTTCGATAAAAAAAGATCGTAGTCCCTCGATGTTACCTCCGATAAAACGATCTAGTCCCTAAAAGGACATTGCTAAAACGTCACATAGGTTGCTTTCTATGACTATACAAACATCCCACACCCATCCCTTCACATCCAACGATGGGGCTTCTTACCAAAACAATGGTAAGATATCCATATCTAAAGGAGAAGGAAAAGAACGTTTAAGACCTCTCAAGTAGGTAGATTCGCTCCTAGTTACTCGCTTGCTCACAATAAAAAAAACACACTAACATTTTAATTTCAAAAACATTTTCAAAAAGATAAAACATTTTGTATACGTTCTTATAGAGACGAGAACCATTGCAAAATATCTTTCCGAAAACCATTTTCCAAAACACAATCCACAAACACATCTTTGGACTATCTTTCAAAACAAAACTTTGTACGCGTTCTTATAGAAACGAGAACCATTACAAAGAGATTTCTCAAAACACTTTCAAAGCCCACACCACAAGCACATTGTCAAAACAAAAGCAAGTGATCTAGCGAGTAACTAAGAGCCCGTGGATAAATACGGATAAAAAGGGTGCTAATACCTTCCCTCTTCATAATCTACCCCCCGAACCCAAGAAATAATCTCGAAAGGTCTTTCCTGTGCTTTTTTACCTTTCCATTTGGATAAAAGAAAAGTCGGTGAAGACTCTTGCTATTTGCAAAAATGCGATCAAAATGCAAAACTCCAAGTCAGTTCTCCCAACGTATCACACAGATAAAAAAAAATTTGTAAAAAAATTCAACACAGGATTTGGAGTAAAGCCTTACAGGAGTCAAGATACCTTATGTAACTGTATGCTTTCGAACTAATCCATGCTCCAATTAGGACTTTTGAAGGGTTGTAGCGTGACTTGGTTCACGATTTAAGAAACAAAGGATAAGGCTCAAAGTGTATTTGTACCCGCCCGTTCTTCGTGTTATTCTTCAATCCTAAACTCAGTTAATTGTACGTTTGAACCCCAATTGAGTCTGGAATGACGTTTTGGTGATGGTTCAGACAAGCTAAATTTGTTGGAAGGCAGTCATTTTTGCAACATTTTTTCATGTTGTCAAGGATTTTTAGTGACCTATTTTATTATCCCTGATTTTGCCTGACCGTTCTTGTTTTTGAGATTATAGTCAGCGGGATGCCCCAGTTTTTCTTAAGTCTCCTTCGTAGGTTTTGACTTAGTGGGCTTTTCTTTTGCGAGATAATGACTGCCTATTTTATAGGGAACCATCACTATCTTTTGGTTCAGAAGGACATTTTTGATATCACTCGTTGTATACGAGGTGAAAGTTTGCGACTGAATGCACATTTGAATTAACTGAGAGACTACGCTGCCCCATGTTTTGATTAAAGGTTTAAATTTATGTAAAAAGGAAACTCCTACTTCTTTAGCTCGAAGGGGTTGACTATAAATTATACTCCTTATAACTCCAGTGTTTAGGAATCAAAAGAATGCCTGTACATCGTCAGCAAAGTCTGTCCAAAAGCATATTGTATGAGATTATGGCATTATTTTTGTCATCCCCCCTCTAAAGGCTTGTAACTTTTATCAAGAGTTGAATGTCATAAAGAGAGTAAAAAGAATAGCTTAAATATAGCAAAAACAAATGGATGAATTCAAGATAAACATATGCAATGCATTAATGAAACAAAGTTTGACATTAATAGATAAGTGTTTGAACAACAACAGAAATTACAATTGAAAATTCAAAATGACTAGAATGCTCAATGATTTGGCATGGGAGCGGTGATCACGTTGGGAGTCTCCGGAAGATCAAACTCGATCTCCTTGGCGTCAATCATGTTTTGAATCTTGTATTTTAGCACCCAACAATCGTTAGTATCTTGCCCCTGACTACCGGAATGATATGCACATATTGCATTAGGATTGTAGTTAGAATAAGAAGTTTTGGGGTTTGGATGAGGCTCTATCAACGTAATCAGATTCATCTTCAACAAGTGTTGCAATGCTTGAGACAGTGGCATGTTGATTTTGGTAAACTGTCTCTTGGGCTCATCTTGCCTTTGCTGATTTCCCCTTTGTTGTTCCCGCGATACAGGATCAGAGATCAGGACTGCCCCCACATGTTGGTCATGATCGCTCTTGTTATGACCCTTTTGACCATACATAACATTGAACTCTTTCTTCCCATTGTATGGCTTTTTCTGAGCATCAGAGGGTGTATCCCCTTGGATATTTCCGCTTTTGATGCTAGCTTTGACCCTTTCGCCAATCAGTATTATCTCGATGAACCCGACTGAGGAGCTTCCGATTAGGTGATTGAAGAAAGGTCCCGTCAAAGTTCCCATAAATATGTCAATCAACTCCCTGTTAGTTAAGGCTGGCTTCACCCAGCCAGCCAAGTCTCTCCACTTTTTGGCGTATTCTTTGAAGCCCTCATTGGAATGCATGGTCATATTTTGCAATTGCACATGAGTTGGTGCAAGATCAACGTTGTATTGGTACTGGTTGTAGAAAGCAGCAGCCAAGTCTTCCCAAGTGTGAATGATGGAACTCTCCAATTGATATAACCACTCAAGTTATATCCCAACTAAGCTCTCTTAGAAGAAATGGATCCAGAGCTTCTGATCAGTTGTGTATGGTTGAATCTTACGAACATAAGATTTCAGATGCATCTTAGGACAAGAGACCCAATCATACGTGACAAAGGTAGGGATTTTGAACTTTGATGGGATGACCACCCCAGAGACCAAACCCATGTCTCCTAAGTCCAAACCAGACACAACTTTGATCTCGACAACTTTTAGTCTGTCTTCAAGCTATTTTTATTTTTATCTGCCGGTGGATACTGCTCCTCAGAATAGTCTTCATCACCCGTAGCCATGTTAGCCCTAATCCTTCTAGCTTCCTCTTCTTGTATGTCTTCTTCTTCAGAAGAAGCATCTTATTTTTGAGCTAGTTGGGCATGCCCCTTGGACCTTCTTCCCACGTTGAGGATGAAAACCCTTATCTTGGTCTTCCTCTTACTCTCTTTGGTGATGAGTGTTTTCAGATCTTCCTGCCCCTTGGCTAAGTTCATGAGCATTTATTGGAACTGAGCGTTTTGTGCTTGGAGATCTTTCACCTTCTGCTCCATATCCATCTTACTGAAATAAACAGTTAGGAAGATAAGGAGATCTGTATGGGAGAAACCTGTCATGATATGATGCATGGTATGTGGATGCATATTTTCAAGGATCTTGTGGGGTAAACACAAGAAGATGTTAAAAGTTGAATTTTGATCAACAACTTTGATTGGAGAACTTCGTATCGGTGGATGTCCTTCCACGAGAATTAAGCTTACCATGTCAAGTGGGTCATAGCCCTTGACTCAAGTTACCATGCTTTGACAGTATTTTGGTTAGAGGAAAATAAATCTTCTTTCCCCTTGATAGACGTCTAGTTCAACGTGACCCTGCATCATAGGCCCTTGAGATCCTTGAAATGGTTATTGTAAATGCTATGGTATGATGTTATGATGTTATGTACAAGTAATCAAGTTGTTATGTATACACAAAGCAGATAAGTCCTTAGGTTTAAGCTTGCATGGAGTTGGTAGGTAAGTACCCTCTTGAAGTTTAGTTGGCTCAACCTGTCCTAGAAAGTAGCCGGGTTCTAGGGGATCTCAATATCACAAAACTTTCTTTTAGGCATTGTCTCAGCACAATCAATCTTTTCTTGCGGCCGAGATATCCCAAAAGTCCTATCTCAATGAGTGTAGTATCGAGTATCAACCAATTTTCAGCTTTCCACCGAAACCGGCTATCTCACTACTTCCTAATGGCCAAGTTGTTTAATTAAGGTTCTAAGGTCAGTTAGTGCTTCATGACACTGCTCAACGACCCTGTATTCTCCTCAATTCAACACAAGGGATACCAGTACATACAAATGTGTCACACTAACGTAGCCATTGCTTCAACCATATCGGTCTATGCCGTACAGTTTCCACAATCTATTGCTACTTACCTAAAAAGGTGTCCCAGATCCGGGCAGAGGATAAAAAAAACCCAAACAAAGAACTATAATGTAAAGCAAACAAGTTAAACAAAGAAAAGAAAGTAAAGGTGATCTATCCCTAAGGTAACCCCACTTTTAAGTTTTCCCCAGCAGAGTCGCCAGTTTTATAACACGGTGGAGAACTGGCTTGGTGTTGTTTTGCATTTTATCGCAATTATGCGGATAGCAAGAGTCGCCACTGACTTTTCTTTTATCCAATAAAGGAAAGGGTGAAAAGAACAGGAAAGACCTTTGAGATTATTTTCTTGAGTTCGGGGGGGTAGATTATGAAAAGGGAAGGTGTTATCACCCTTTTCATCCATAGTTATCTATGGGCTCTTAGTTGCTTGCTAGATCATTGCTTTTGTTTGAAAGTGTGCTTTTGTGGTGGTTTTTGAAAGTACTTTTGAAAAGCGCATTCATTTAGGCAAACTTTGTAATGATTCTTGTCTGTTGTACCCCAAAATTTTCCTTCTCATATTTTTCCAAACATTACAAGAAGAATCTCCAAATGGCTCAAGATGGCTCAAGAGTTGGACAGTCAAATAATCTCCTAAGGCAGTCAACCTCAAATTAGGGTTTTGTGTTGCATCAAGGTCCTTGCATCCAAATGACCTCAAGTGATCCCCAATGTCCTAATATGTTCTCAAGTTCATCCATGTCAAATTTCAAGCCTTGCAGAGGAAGTTTGCTCAGTCAATTGCTCAAAGGGACCAAAAATCGACTGTGCTAGGGCATAAGTCAACTGTGACCCAAATACAGTCAAACTTCAAGATTTTTTGTCAACATTCTCATTTTGAAGGATATTTCATCATTTGATCAAGGGTTGATCATGATTCATCAAGGATTTCTCAAAATTCATTAAGACTCAAAAGTTGCTAAATTAGGGTTTTGTAGGAAAAGTCAACTCAACTTTGACCAAGCATAACTTTATCATACTTTATGAGCAATGAACCATCCAAAGCTCATTTTGAATAGGATTCAATTTCCTACAATCCATCTTCACACCCCAAGATCAGAAAATGCACTCACAAAAAGTTACAAATTTGGACATTATAGGTCATTTTTTAAAGCCAACAAAAACACCTTTTTTCCCAAAGCTTATAACTTGAGCATGGAATATAAAAATGAGATGAGACCAAAAGTCTTGGTTAAAGGACATCTCAAGCTTTCTAAAAAGTCCAAGAACACTTCGAAAAGTTAAAAATTGAAGAAGTTATGCATTATTGAAGTTGGGCATTTTTGCAAAATTGCCAAAAGTCAACTATCCCCAAAACTTCAAATTTTGTTAAATGGGCCCATTCTTTTCCACTTGATTTGATCTTGTCACACTCCACATGTGTCCTAACTTCAGCCTTGTGTCCATTTATTAATTTTTCTATTTTTATTTGATTTTTTATTGAATTAATTCATTTTAAATAAATTTAAATCAAATAAAATCCAAATATTGATCACTTAGGATCTTTTTGATTGTTATAGGTCTTAATTATCATCATGGTCAGCATCCAATTCGTATCTCACCATATCATGAACAAAAAGATGGATTTTGGACAAAATAAGCAAGTTTTCAATGGAGGATCAAATCAAATCTCCAAGCGATAATGCACAAGGATTCAGTCTAAAATTGTTGACCTAATGCATTGCTCATTACATATACAAGCTAAAGGCACACAAATTAGAGGTTAGAGGCTGCAGAATCACAAAAAGCAAACTTGAAAAAATTGGCAAAAAGCTTGAAACCGAAATCGTGCTTAGAGGCAGTTTCAACACCAAATCTCAACACCACTCCATTTCTGGGCAATCACTGAGTCAGAAGCAATCAAAAGCACGCTCTCATACCCTCTCAATCACGCTGTAAGTCTCTCAAAAAACCGCTATGTATCCAAAATTGTAACCTCACATTCTTGCACTTTTTTGACAAAATCTTTGTATATTCATGCTTATCGTTCAATTTAGAAGCTTTCTGCATTATTTGATTGCATTTATATAACCTATAACCCCCTAGCCGAATCTAGGGTTCTTGGTTCTTGTTTTTTGGGCATTTTATTTGCATGAAAAATTGATGCCATTGATGGACATAGGCGTGATCAGGAAGCCCAGACGAGCACAACCATGGTCTTGGGGTTTATTTCTATGGCCTAGAATAGATTTTAGGACGCTCATACGGATTTAACTGTAGATATAAATCCGCAGGTAAATATCCAGGTTTCAACGAGGAAGATGAAGACGTGCCCCCCTCCTATTGGATAGTTCAAACATCGCGCTTTATTTTTTATACTTTTTGGCATTTAATTATTTTCCCTTATAATATTCATTGTCCAGTATAATAACAATTGAAGCGTAGTGGTTGAGTGGCAAAGGCGTGCGTGCAAATACTCACAGGACCTGGGTTCGATTCCCAGGTCCCCCCATGCATTTGTATTTTTTCTCTTCAGGAATTCCAGTACAACTCCAAGCATGTGATGTATCATGGTCTTCAAATCTCAAAGCGCCAGATGGCCCCCAGGCCAGATCTGGTGGTCCAGAGGGGATGCCCACCATACTCCCTAGTCAACGTGCCACATGGGATGCATGAAAGTCAACCAGGCCAAGTCAATTGGGCCTTGAAAATTGCAATTCTCACCCCCTAATCAGGCCCATAACCTCCTAACCTTTTCTATTTTCATTTTATTTCTTTTATTTATTTATTTATTTATTTATTGTTATTATTTTTAATTAACCAATTAAAACTTTTTCTCATTAAAATTAAAAACCAAAAATATTTTCTTTATTAAAATTAAAATTCAGTATTTTTATTTTTGTTAATAAATATTAATTGAATTAATTTAGTTTAATTAGGATTAACCTTTAATATCTTTTTGCAATAATTAAAATTAACTTAGACAATTAGGTTTTTATTAACTTTGATTATTTTATTTTTATTCCTTTAAATATCAAAAATCCAAAAATATTATTTTTTCATTAATTAATTAATTAGTTTATTAATTTAATGCATAATTTAATTCCTTCCATAAATTCAAAATACCAAAAAAAAAAAAATCTTTCTTTAATAAACAAAGGGTCAAAACCCTAGAATGCGCCCGATTTAATTTCTCGCACGCGTTCCATATTTATTTCAATATTGTATCTGTTTCCTGGAATGTAATAGTTTAATAGGAGTTTAAATATTTTTTATCGCTTTTTTTATTTTCCGCATTTTAATTTCAAGGGTTGCTTTTGGCGATGTAAATACCCGACGCCTTGTAATAGTTAGTTTTAATTTCCGCAATTTAATTTCCGCAACTTATATAACTGTTAGATGTTTGATAATAGGGAATGCATGACAAGATCAAATGTTTAAACCTAAAATCAACATAGATAACCATTGACATGTACAAAGACAAATTAACTGAAAACGACACACTCGCACATGCGCACTCTTAGGGTACACCTCACTTGGTTGCCTTCGAACGTGCTCATTGAGTATAGGAAGTTCTAGAGGTCGCCCTCTTGTCCAAAGATCATAGTTGCCTCGAAACGGTTGCCTCGGAAAAATGATCTAAGACATTAGGGTTACCGCTAAGGCGTCCTAACATTGCTTTAGTGACCGCACGTCCCTTAATCGAATTGACCCTTAAAACTCCAACGACGATGCTACCTACTCATCAATAGTGGGATAACATTGTCTAAAGGACATTAGTTCAAATTGATTCCTTTTTCGAGTAGGTAGATGATTCTTAAGTACTTGCTCCTTTCAAAACAAGATAAAACTTTTCGCACTTACACTTTTTAAACAAAAACTTCTTTCAAACCCACAAACACAATGCAAAGCAATTTTTGAAAACACTTTGAGCAAGTACCTAAGAGCCCATGGATAACCACAGATAGAAAGGGTGTTAACACTTTCCCTTTCTATAATCTACCCCCCGGACCCGAGAAACATCTCGAAAAAAGGAATTTTTTCTGTGCTTTTTTCCTTTCCTTGTTGGATAAAATAAAAGACGGTGGAGACTCTTGCTTACCGCGACATTTTGTGAAAACAAACGCAAAACGCGAACCAACATTCCAAAAACAGTCAGTTCTCTCCCACCGTATCACGGAACTGGCGACTCTGTTGGGGAAATCTAATAAGTGGGGTGTACCTTAGGATTAGATCATTGTGTTTTCAATTGTTTGCTTTGTATCCTTTATATTTGTGGGCTTGAATCGGAGTTACTATAGATCCTAACCCGGATCTGGGGATACCCTTTAGGTAAGTAGCAATAAACTGTGAGGGAACTATACGGCATAGACCGATACGGTTGAAGCAGTAGCTACGTTGGTGTGGCACTTTAGATTGTACCGATATCCCTTATGTTGGAACGAGGAGAATATGGGTCATCTAAGGGGTCATTAAGCACCAACTGACCTTAGAACCTTTAAATTGACCAACTTGGCCATAGAACAGTAGCAGTATGCTACACTCATTGAGACTAAACTCTCGCGATGATTCCGGCCGCAAGAAAAGGTTGCTAAACTGGAATTATGACCGATTGAGGGTAGTCAGTGATATTGAGATCCTCTAGAACACAGCTACTATTTTTAGGACAGGTTTAAACCAACTGAACTGAAAGAGGGTAGTACCTAAGCTCCTTGCCAGCCTGAAATCTAAGGGCTCTCTGTGTGACTTGTGTGCCTTTACCCTGTTTGCTATTTGTGGATACTTGTGGTGTGCTTTCTATCATGAAATCATGACATCATAACATTGCATACATCTTGCATTGGACTAACCTATTTCAAAGATAGGAGGGATTCATCTTTGTTCTGTTTTGTAGGTTATGATGCCCATGCGTAGGAATACCATCCGGATCAACTTTGTCCAGGTTCCCACCATGCTTAAAGAGTTGATTGCAAAGATGCCTGATACTACCTCCTTCATTAGAAGACATAGGTATCTTCTCATTTTGGTCACCTCCAAATTGGACGAGCAGATGATGAGTGTTTCGGTCCAGTTCTATGATCCGCTGTACCATTGCTTTACTTTCCAGGACTACCAGTTGGTTCCCACCTTAGAAGAGTTCTCTGATCTGCTTGGTATCTCTATTCTGGAGCAGACCCCATTTACTGGTTGGGAGAAGATCCTTAGGCCATAAGAGATTTCTTCAGCCCTTCATATGACCAAGGATGAGGTAATGGCTAATTGGGAGACTAGAAGTGGAGCAAAGGGCTTTCTGACTAAGTTTTTGGTTGGTAAGGCTAATTATTTCTGGGATAGTCTAGACTTCAAGGCATTCAAAGATATTCTGGCTCTTTTGATATATGGTTTGGTATTGTTTCCGAGCTCTGACTCTTTTGTTGATGTGAATGCGGTGAAAATCTTCATCTCTCGTAATCATGTACCCACTCTCTTGGATGACATTCTTCATCAGCTTTATGCCCGTACTGCCCGAAAATGGGGAACCTTGATGTGCTGTGCTCCATTATTGGTGAGGTGGTTTATTTCGCACCTCCCCAAATCAGTGCTGAAGAAAAAAGAAGGCATGGGCTGGGCTTATAGGGTTATGTCTCTCTCTCATAATGATATCATCTGGACTATCAAGGGTATGGACAAGGTGGCTATTATTGATCGATGTGGGGAGTACCCCAATGTTCCACTGATAGGAACCCATGGAGGAATTTCTTATAATCCGTGCTTGGCCTTACGTCAGTTTGGGAGAGCCAGAAGAGAAGGACCTCATGAGATGCTAATGCGTAGTATCATCTTTGACTTTCAAGGGGGTAGCGACGAGCAACGCCGCAGATTCATAAGGGATTGGGATAGAGTTCAAAGATCTGATCCACATGAGCTGGGTCCAAAGACTTCTCTTCCAATGGAGCCATATCTCAGATGGGTTCGTATCCGTGCCCAAAAGCTGGGTATGCCGTATGAAGCCGTTCTGCCTATCATTGTTGAAGTTGCTAATGAAGAGGGGGGTTATTCCTACCATCCTCCATCCTTACATGCCCACTGACATTGGGGCACTGAAAAGGTCTTGGATGCAGCCGAGAGAAGAACGAGATGCTTACCGAGAAAAGTTTAACGAGCAAGAGCAGAAGATTCAGAAGTTGACTAGCCAGCTGGAGAACGAGCAGATTCTTAATGACTATGTCCGCACCGACAAGAAGAGACCATGGGAGCACTGATTATCCTTTTTTTATTTCCTTTCCAGTTCTATTTAATTTTCAGCATTTTCTTTCTTGTAACGCCTTAAAGACAATTTGTTGAACAATTTGAATTTCAAAGTTTATCTAATAAAAGTGTGTTTCCCTTTTTGATTACAAATTTGAATCTCTCGATTATCTTTGAAATCATATCATATGCATTTCATCCCATGCACTTCATAACAGGTACCCATTACAGGTCTCTTATCTTCTTCGTTGTTTATTTCAGCACTCATCATGTCTGTTGAACCTTCAACTGAGCAAGCCATCAAGGCCCTCCAGGCCCAGAATGCTCAATTCCAAGAGCTGTTCATGAATCTAGCTAAGGGTCAGCAAGATTTGAAGACCCTGATTCTGAAAGAGAAGAAGAAGAAGAAGAAGAGGACAATCCTGTTTAACACCGGTCACAGGTTTGGAAACAGGCTACGAGATGAAGTTGATTTGACTACCTCATCTGGAGGGAAAGATAGTCAAGAGGAAAGGAGGGCTCCTAGCCCTGTGGTCTCCGACAACGAGACGGACTTCGACGAAGACCAGTATCCTCAGGCTGAGGATAGATATAAACAACTGGAAGACCGGTTGAATGCGATAGAAGTTCAGAAAGTGCCTGGTCTGGACTTTGGTGATCTGGGTCTATCATCTGGGGTAGTGATTCCCCACAAATTCAAAGCACCGGCCTTTGCTAAGTATGACGGAGTTTCTTGTCCGAAGCTGCACCTCCGGTCATATGTACGGAAGATTCAGCCGTACACCGCTGATAAGAACCTATGGATCCACTTCTTTCAAGACAGTCTCTCAGGGACTCAGCTTGAATGGTTTTACCAGTTGGACGGAGCCAGTATCCGCAGTTGGGAGGATTTGGCTACTGCTTTCTACAGGCAGTACCAATACTATTCCGACCTCTCTCCCACGCGTACCCAACTCCAGGGTAGGTCAATGGGAACGGGTGAAGGTTTCAAGGATTATGCTCAGAAGTGGAGGGACCTCGCCAGAAGAGTGAAACCACCCTTGGCTGATCGGGAGCTTGTGGATATGTTTATGGGGACCTTGTCTGGTCCATTTTTCAACCATCTGATCGGAAGCTCTTCGTCTGGGTTTACATAGCTAATTATGACCGGTGAAAGGATTGAGGCTGGTATTAAGGCTGGTAAGATACAGAAGGGTGCCTCATCAAGCACCGAGAAGAAGCCTTTTAAGAAAGAGTCTAGTGATGTCTACGGTTCGAAAAGCCAGAATAGACCTGAACGCCGCCAAACTGTTAATGCGGTTGTTATTTTAAGACCTACTGGTGCTCCTCAGCACAACAATCAACAAAAGGACGAGAGACCTCGAAGGCAATTCACCCGTCTCAGCATGACCCTGTCTCAGATTCTGCCACAGTTATTGAAGACCAACCTAGTGATTCCAAGGGAAGCCCCGAAGAATCCAAATACAACATCACCAAAGTATAACCCTAATGCCCGCTGTTCTTTTCACTCTGATAGCTCGGGGCATGATACAGATGATTGTTGGGTTTTGAAGAACAAGGTATAAGACTTAATTGATGCTAAGGAGATCGAGTTTGGAGCACCAGAAAAGCCTAAACAAGATGCAGGGGTAAATGCTATCGGGGATGACGATGATGAAGAGTTTGACATTGACAGTTGGATATACCCAACTACCGATGGTAGATTAAGCAACTGGACAGCGAAGGACTTCATCCCTATTTCTTTTGTTACCCAGTAATGAAGCTTTTTGTTTTGATTATGTAACAAACAATGTTTTAAACTTTATGGCCCGGTGTCTTACCCGGGGCACCGTGGCTTCATTTGTGAGGGCTTTATGTGTGTCATTTTCATATATCATTAATAAAAGGATTGGACATTTTTTGCATTTCAAATTTTGCGCTCCTTGTTTTTCTTTTATTATATATTGCAAAACAACTATTTTACACACACTCACATATACAGGTCTACATCCACTCTGGATCTCACTGGTAACGACTTTGCTACTGCCAGTTATGACTTTGAAAATCCGATCAACTTAGCCGAAGACGAAGGTGAAGATGATTGCGAGGTGCCTGGTGAACTTGCAAGACTGTTACTCCAAGAGGAGAGGGCTATACAGCCACATGAAGAGCTAGTGGAAACAGTGAATCTGGGTACCGAGACAGATAAGAAAGAGGTCAAGATCGGTGCAAATCTGGAGCTTAGTGTGAAACAACGGTTGATTCAGATGCTGCATGACTACGTTGAAATCTTTGCCTAGTCTTATGAAGATATGCCTGGTTTGGATACTGATATTGTGGTTTATCGCCTGCCTACCAAGGAATACTGTCCTCCAGTGAAATAGAAGGTCCTTCGAATGCGCCCAGAGATGTCCGAGAAAATCAAGGCCGAAGTTATGAAATAGTTTGACGCCGGTTTTCTAGCAGTTACTTCTTACCCTCAGTGGGTGGCCAACGTAGTTCCTGTACCGAAGAAGGATGGTAAGGTTCGAATGTGTGTTGATTATAGGGATCTGAACAGGGCAAACCCCAAAGATGACTTTCCTCTACCTCATATCGACGTTCTGGTTGACAACACCGCTCAACATAAGGTATTCTCCTTTATGGATGGTTTCTCCGGTTATAACCAGATTAAAATGGCTCCCGAAGACATAGAGAAGACAACTTTTGTTACTCAGTGGGGTACCTTTTGCTACAAGGTCATTCCTTTTGGATTGAAGAACGCTGGGGTGACGTATCAGCGTGCCATGGTTGCTTTGTTTCATGACATGATCCATCATGAGATTGAGGTATACGTCGACGACATGATTGCAAGGTCCCAGACTGAGGAGGAACACCTTGACCATCTGCAGAAGCTGTTTGACAGGTTGAAATTGTACAAGCTGAGGCTAAACCCGAACAAGTTCACCTTCGGGGTGAGATCCGGTAAGTTATTGGGTTTCATCGTAAGCGATAAAGGTATTCAAGTGGATCCTGCAAAGGTGAAAGCTATACAGGAAATGCCAGCTCCTAGAACAGAAAAAGTCAGAGGCTTTCTGGGACGGCTGAACTACATTGCCCGATTCATCTCGCACCTAACTGC
This sequence comes from Vicia faba, assembly GCA_948472305.1. Taxonomy (NCBI): domain Eukaryota; kingdom Viridiplantae; phylum Streptophyta; class Magnoliopsida; order Fabales; family Fabaceae; genus Vicia; species Vicia faba. The sequence continues at coordinate 302,932,271 of OX451735.1, read as the reverse complement.
TACTTGTGAGCCAATCTTCAAGCTACTGAAGAAAGATCAAGTGGTACGTTGGAATGATGAATGCCAGACCGCTTTTGAAAGGATCAAAGAGTATCTCCAAGGGCCACCCATTCTGATGCCTCCAGTTGAAGGGAGACCTCTGATCTTATACTTGACAGTACTCGACAACTCAACGGGGTGCGTGCTGGGTCAACATCACGAGTCTGGCCGAAAAGAGCATGCTATTTATTACCTTAGCAAAAAGTTTACCGACTGCGAGACCCGATACTCGTTGCTCGAGAAAACTTGCTGCGCTTTAGCATGGGCTGCTCGCCGGCTGAGACAGTATGTGTTAAATCACACTACTCTATTGATTTCAAAGATGGATCCAATCAAGTATATCTTCGAGAAGCCTGCCTTGTCCGGAAGAATAGCAAGATGGCAGATGATCTTGACTGAGTATGACATCCAGTATACGATCCAAAAGGCAATTAAGGGAAGTGTGTTGGCAGACCATTTGGCACATCAGGCAGTGGATGATTACCAGTCTATGAACTTTGAATTCCCGGACGAGAATATCATGTTGGTAACTGATTGTGAGACACCTGGACCGGATGAAGGACCTGAGGAAGGATCCCGATGGTCTATGTACTTTGACGGAGCTTCAAACGCTTTGGGTAATGGTATTGGTGTCGTGATCATATCTCCTAAAGGCTCTCATACTCCATTCACCGCCCGACTACGTTTCAACTGCACCAACAATATGGCGGAGTATGAAGCATGCATCATGGGTCTTTGAGCAGCAATTGACCTAAGGATTAAGTTTCTAAGTGTATTCGGAGATTCCGCTCTCGTGATCAGTCAGATCAAGGGCGAGTGGGATACGAAACACCTAAATCTTATTCCTTACAAGGAGTATGTATTGATGTTGCTTCCCTATTTCGAAGAGATAACCTTTGAACACTTCCCTAGAGAGGAGAATCAGTTGGCGGACGCACTGGCTACGATGTCTTCTATGTTCAAGGTCAATTGGGACAACGAGGCTCCCCGGATTATCATTGAAAGATTGGACGAACCTGCACATTGCTGTGATATTTAGACTGAAGAGGTAACAGAAAAGCCCTGGTTTCATGAGGTGAAGAGATACCTTGAGGTTCAGGAATACCCCGAGGGTGCATCTGTTAATGACAAGAAGTTTCTGAGAAGGTTCGCAGCAAAGTTCTTCATCAGCAATGGCATTCTTTACAAGCGTAACCATGATTCAACCTTACTGCGATGTGTGGATAAGAATGAAGCAGAAAGGATCATGACAGATTTACATGAAGGTACTTTTGGAACTCATTCCAGTGGACACACCATGGCAAAGAAAATCCTTCAGGCAGGATATTATTGGTCCACAATGGAAGCTGACTGTTATCAGCATTCTCGGACATGTCACAAGTGCCAGGTCTATGCTGATAAGGTGCACATACCTCCAGTTCCTCTGAATGTCTTAACGGCACCTTGGCCTTTTGCAATGTGGGGCATGGATATGATCGGCAAGATCAGACCTACGGCATCTAACGGGAATCGTTTCATCCTAGTAGCAATTGATTATTTTACGAAGTAGGTTGAAGCAGCTTCCTTCGCTACCGTAACCAAGAACGTCGTGGCACGGTTCATTCGGCACAATCTGATCTGTCGATACGGTGTACCAGAGAGGATCATTACGGACAATGGTACCAATCTTAACAACAAAATAATCACCGAGCTCTACGAGCAGTTCAAGATACAGCATCACAAATCTTCTCCCTACCGGTCGAAGATGAATGGGGTTGTCGAAGCGGCTAATAAGAACATTAAGAAGATTGTGCAGAAGATGACAGTGACATACAAAGACTGGCACGAGATGTTACCATTTTCCCTTCATAGGTACCGTACCTCAGCGCAGACGTCAACAGGGGCAACACCCTACTCCTTGGTATATGGCATGGAAGCAGTCTTGCCCATTGGAGTTCAGATACCATCTCTTCGGATCATAAAGGATGCAGGTTTGAGCGAAGATGACTGGATTCAGACCCAGCTTGATCAGCTGAACCTAATCGATGAAAAAAGACTTACTGCTATTTGTCATGGTCAGACGTACCAAAAATGGATGATCAAGGCATTTAACAAGAAAGTTAGACGACAAGAGTATCAAGTTGGGGACCTGGTAATCAAGCGCATTATCTTACCTCAAGGAGATCCCAGGGGCAAATGGACCCCTACTTACGAAGGGCCATTTGTGGTTAAGAACATTTTCTCAGGAGGAGCTATGATTCTAACCAACATGGATGGTGACGACCTTCCTCACCCCGTCAATGCAGACATAGTGAAAAGATACTACGCATAATCAAAGACCCGCTAGGTTGACTGGCCTAGGCAAAAATAAGGGCTTCTCGGCAAACCAAAAGGGTTCGGGCAAAAATAAGGGATGAAAATGAAAAATCTGTACACCCAGCAAGTCGAAAACCTGAAAAGGCGGCTTGGGCAAAAAAGGGTATCCCGGTGGACTGAAAACCCGAAAGGGCGGTCCAGGCAAAAATTAGGGATCAAAGCATAACACTATGTCTCATTGGATCACCTTGCATCCAGACTTCGGTACCAACTATCAAGCTCGGACGACACTAATCAATCTGATCTACCTTCAACCAAGTAGAAAAGTGATGAGATGCTTGAGGATATAAAGGCAATAGCAGAGTTGGAACCCAGTGGGATTATTCACATAGCTGTTTTGTTTAGTTCTTCACAAATTGTGTAAATTCTATTATTCGGCGGCGTTCTCTTACTAGGACGTTAGCTACTTGTACAAAATCGCCTATTTACAGGCCAAACTTCAAAGTCAATACAATTCATTTTCAAAAAAAATTCAAACTATTTTTCCTTTATTTGTTTTGTTTTGCAAAGAACGTCCAATGTTCATTTTTGATATATGCATTTGACATTAATTGTTGCTCATAAATATTTACATGCGAAACAAAAGATGAATTACTGGTAATAGCAGAAACAGGGGCAATAAGAAGTGTCCAAACTGTATAGTTGCTTTGTCCACCCGGCACGATGGTAAATTCAGCTGAAGGATATGGTTAAGATGCCTTCACTCCCCGCAGAGTAAGACAATAATGGTAGCTCTCCCCAGCTGAGACTTGCAGCTATGAACGAATCAGCAATGTTCTCCCCAAGCAGAGTTGGTCTGCCATCAGCACTAGAAAGACTTGATATCCCCGAAAGTCTTAATATTCCCCAACGGAGTATAAGAATGTTCCCTGACAGAATACAAGATACCCCCAGTGGAGTTAAAATTTCCCCAGCGCAGCCTGAAAAAGCTTCCCCAACGGAGTTGAAGCATCATCCCCAGTAGACTCTAGAAATTTATCCCCAGCGGAGTACAAAAATAAAACTCCCCAGCTGAGTTCAAAGGATCGTTCCCAGCAGAATTCAAAGGGTTATCCCCAGCAAGTCACAACTGAAAGATCATCCCCCAGCGAAGTTCTTTCCTTTCACAAACAGGAATTCAATCCTCAACAGATTCAGTATCACCAGCAACGGTAGCCCGTCCTCAGCGGAGCTTATCAGTGGAATCCTCAGCAGAGCATCTCTTCCCCACAGAGTAATATCCTCATCAGTTTATTCCCCCCAACAGAGTTATCCTCTCCGACAGGTCTATTCTCACAATCATCTTCGTTCGTCATCCCCAGCGGAAACGAAGAATTCAACTCTATTCTCCAGCAACTATCTGGGATTTATTTTCCCCAGCTAGAAACATTACATCTCCATACATCATGATACATGCATATACGCATCATATAATACAATCTCATTTATGTTGAGAGCATCATTGCTTGATCCATATCATGTATTGCATATGACTGACCTTTACCTTTCAGGAAAGATGCAGTTAAATTCTCAGCTATGTCAAAGACTTTCTCTGGTTCATGTAAATCGACGCGAAGATCTCCCTGATTCATATTCCAGTTGAATTTATTCCAAGACTTTCATCTGGTTCAGTTAAATCGATTCGAAGATTTTTCTGATTCTTATCCAGCCAAAGTTAATCCAAGACCTCCTCTGGTTCAGTCAGATCGCTGTGAAGATCTCCCTGATTCGTATTCCAGTTGAAGTTATTCCAAGACTCTTGTCTAGTCCAGTTAAATCGATTCCTAAAGATTTTTCTGATGCCGATCCAGTCAAAGTTAATCCAAGACCTTCTCTGGTTCAGTCAGATCGCCGATAAGATGTCTCTGATTCATATTCCAGTTGAAGTTATTCCAAGACTCTTGTCTGGTCCAGTTAAATCGATTCCTAAAGATTTTTCTGATGCCGATCCAGTCAAAGTTAATCCAAGACCTTCTCTGGTTCAGTCAGATCGCTGATAAGATCTCTCTGATTCGTATTCCAGTTGAAGTTATTCCAAGACTCTTGTCTGGTCCAGTTAAATAGATTCCTAAAGATTTTTCTGATGCCGATCCAGTCAAAGTTAATCCAAGACCTTCTCTGGTTTAGTCAGATCGCCGATAAGATCTCTCTGATTCATATTCCAGTTGAAGTTATTCCAAGACTCTTGTCTGGTCCAGTTAAATCGATTCCTAAAGATTTTTCTGATGCCGATCTAGTCAAAGTTAATCCAAGACCTTCTCTGGTTCAGTTAGATCGCTGATAAGATCTCTCTGATTCGTATTCCAGTTGAAGTTGTTCCAAGACTCTTGTCTTGTCCAGTTAAATCGATTCGAAGATTTTTCTGATGTCGATCCAGCCAAAGTTAATCCAAGACCTTCCCTGGTTCAGTTGGATCGATGATAAGATCTCCCTGATTCGTATTCCAGCCGAAGTTCAGACCACCTATCAACAATCTCCAAATGGCATCTGTAACCCCATTCCCGAAAACCCAATGCTGATACCACTTCACGCGAGTGCAAGTTTTTGGGCACTCTAGTGTTCAATCATCTTCCACCTTCGGATCAAGAAAGGCCCGAAAGCCAATCTACATCCTCAGGTTTAAGAAAATTGAATAGGGTCAGCTGTTTTACCCCAAAATTTTCCCTCTCATATTTCTCCAAACATTACAAGAAGAATCTCCAAATGGCTCAAGAGTTGGACAGTCAAATCATCTCTTAAGGCAGTCAACCTCAAATTAGGGTTTTGTGTTGCATCAAGGTCTTTGCATCCAAATGACCTCAAGTTCTACCCAATGTCCCAATATGTTCTCAAGTTCATCCATGTCAAATTTCAAGCCTTGCAGAGGAAGTTTGCTCAGTCAATTGCTCAAAGGGACCAAAAATCGACTATGCTAGGGCAAAAGTCAACTGTGACCCAAATACAGTCAAACTTCAAGATTTTTTGTCAACATTATCATTTTGAAGTATATTTCATCATTTGATCAAGGGTTGATCATGATTCATCAAGGATTGCTCAAAATTCATCAAGACTCAAAAGTTGCTAAATTAGGGTTTTGTAGGAAAAGTCAACTCGACTTTGACGAAGAAAAACTTTCTCATACTTTATGAGAAATGACCCATTCAAAGCTCATTTTTAATAGGATGCAATTTCCTACAATCCATATTCACACCCCAAGATCATAAAATGCACTCACAAAATTTTACAAATTTGGACATTATAGGTCATTTTTGAAAGCCAACAAAAACACCTTTTTTGCCAAAGCTTATAACTTGAGAATGGAATAACAAAATGAGATGAGACCAAAAGGGTTGGTTAAAGGACATCTCAATCTTTCTAAAAAGTCCAAGAACACTTCCAAAAGTTCAGAATTGAAGAAGTTATGCATTGTTGAAGTTGGGAATTTTTGCAAAATTGCCAAAAGTCAACTATCCCCAAAACTTCAAATTTTGTCAAATGGGCCCATTCTTTTCCACTTGATTTGATCTTGTCACACTCCACACGTGTCCTAACTTCATCCTTGTGTCCATTTATTAATTTTTATATTTTTATTTGATTTTGTATTGAATTAATTCATTTTAAATCAATTTAAATCAAATAAAATCCAAATATTGATCACTTAGGATCTTTTTGATTGTTATAGGTCTTAATTATCATCATGGTCAGCATCCAATTCGTATCTCACCATATCATGAACAAAAAGATGGATTTTGGACAAAATAAGCAAGTTTTCAATGGAGGATCAAATCAAATCTCCAAGCCATAATGCACAAGGATTCAGTCCAAAATTGTTGACCTAATGCATTGCTCATTACATATACAAGCTAAAGGAACACGAATTAGAGGTTAGAGGATGTAGAATCACAAAAAGCAAACTTGAAAAAATTGGCAAAAAGCTTGAAACCGAAATCGTGCTTAGAGGCAGTTTCAACACCAAATCTCAACACCACTCCATTGCTGGGAAATCACTGAGTCAGAAGAAATCAAAAGCACGCTCTCATACCCTCTCAGTCGCGCTGTAAGTCTCTCAAAAAACCGCTTTGTATCCAAAATTGTAACCTCACATTCTTGCACTTTTTTGACAAAATCTTTGCATATTCATGATTATCGTTCAATTTAGAAGCTTTCTGCATTATTTGATTGCATTTATATAGCCTGTAACCCCCTAGCCGAATCTAGGGTTCTTGGTTCTTGTTTTTTGGGAATTTTATTTGCAGGCAAAATAGATGCCATTGATGGACATAGGCGTGATCAGGAAGCCCAGACGAGCACAACCATGGTCTTGGGGTTTATTTCTATGGCCTAGAATAGATTTTAGGACGCTCATACGGATTTAACTGCAGATATAAATCTGCAGGTAAATATCCAGGTTTCAACGAGGAAGATGAAGACCTGCCCCCCTCCTATTGGATAGTTCAAACTTCACGCTTTATTTTTTATACTTTCTGGCATTTGATTATTTTCCCTTATAATATTCATTGTCCAGTATAATAACAATTGAAGCATATTGGTTGAGTGGCAAAGGCGTGCGTGCAAATACTCACAGGACCTAGGTTCGAATCCCAGGTCCCCCCATGCATTTGTATTTTTTCTCTTCAGGAATTCCAGTACAACTCCAAGCATGTGATGTATCATGGTCTTCAAATCTCAAAGCGCCAGATGGCCCCAAGGCCAGATCTGGTGGTCCAGAGGGGATGCCCACCATACTCCCTAGTCAACGTGCCACATGGGATGCATGAAAGTCAGCCAGGCCAAGTCAATTGGGCCTTGAAAATTGCAATTCTCACCCCCTAATCAGGCCCATAACCTCCTAACCTTTTCTATTTTCATTTTATTTCTTTTATTTATTCATTTATTGTTATTATTTTTAATTAACCAATTAAAACTTTTTCTCATTAAAATTAAAAACCAAAAATATTTTCTTTATTAAAATTAAAATTCAGTATTTTTATTTTTGTTAATAAATATTAATTGAATTAATTTAGTTTAATTAGGATTAACCTTTAATATCTTTTTGCAATAATTAAAATTAACTTAGCCAATTAGGTTTTTATTAACTTTGATTATTTTATTTTTATTCCTTTAAATATCAAAAAGCCAAAAATATTATTTTTTCATTAATTAATTAATTAGTTTAATAATTTAATGCATGATTTAATTCCTTCCATAAATTCAAAATACCAAAAAAAATCTTTCTTTAATAAACAAAGGGTCAAAACCCTATAATGCGCCCGATTTAATTTCTCGCACGCGTTCCATATTTATTTCAATATTGTATCTGTTTCCCAGAATGTAATAGTTTAATTGGACTTTAAATATTTTTTATCGCTTTATTTATTTTCCGCATTTTAATTTCAAGGGTTGCTTTTGGCGATGTAAATAGCCGACGCCTTGTAATAGTTAGTTTTAATTTCCGCAATTTAATTTCCGCAACTTATATAACTGTTAGATGTTTGATAATAGGGAATGCATGACAAGATCAAATGTTTAAACCTAAAATCAACGTAGATAACCATTGACATGTACAAAGACAAATTAACTGAAAACGACACACTCGCACATGCTCACTCTTAGGGTACACCTCACTTGGTTGCCTTCGAACGTGGTCATTGAGTATAGGAAGTTCTAGAGGTCGCCCTCTTGTCCAAAGATCATAGTTGCCTCAAAACGGTTGCCTCGGAAAAATGATCTAAGACATTAGGGTTACCGCTAAGGCGTCCTAACATTGCTTTAGTGACCGCACGTCCCTTAATCGAATTGACCCTTAAAACTACAACGACGATGCTACCTACTCATAAATATTGGGATAGCATTGTCTAAAGGACATTAGTACAGATTGATTCCTTTTTCGAGTAGGTAGATGGTTCTTAAGTACTTGCTCCTTTCAAAACAAGATAAAACTTTTCGCACTTACACTTTTTAAACAAAAACTTCTTTCAAACCCAGAAACACAAAGCAAAGCAATTTTTGAAAACACTTTGAGCAAGTAACTAAGAGCCCGTGGATAACCACGGATAGAAAGGGTGCTAACACCTTCCCTTTCTATAATCTACCCCTCGGACCCGAGAAACATCTCGAAAAAAGGAATTTTTTTGTGCTTTTTCCTTTCCTTGTTGGATAAAATAAAAGACGGTGGCGACTCTTGCTTACCACGACATTTTGCGAAAACAAACGCAAAACGCGAACCAACATTCCAAAAACAGTCAGTTCTCTCCCACTGTATCACATCGCCTCTATAAGAATGTAGACAAAGTGTTGGACTTTTGAAGATATTTCATGGAAAGTGTTGGTGCATTTAGAAAGGTGTTTGTGTTTGAAGATGAGTGAGATACAGTGGGAGAACTGACTTGAGGTTTTGCGTTTGTATTTGCACTTGTTCGGTTTAGCAAGAGTCGCCACCGACTTTTTATTTTATCCTAAAGGAAAGGTTAAAAAGCACAGGAAAAACTTTTGAGATGTTTTCGTGGGTTCGGGGGGTAGATTATGAAAAGGGAAGGTACTAGCACCCTTTTCATCCATGGTTATCCATGGGCTCTTAGTTACTTGTTTTAGATCGCTTGCCTTGATTTTCAATTGCTTGAAATGGTATTTGTGTGTGCATGGTTTTGAAAATGTTTTGAAAAAGATGCCTTGTCTAGGCAACCGTTGTAACAATTCTTTACTCGAATGTTTTACAAAGGTGTTTGTTTTTTTGAAAAGATGTTTCAATGTTTTTGAAAGTTGGTTTTGAAAGTTGTATTGTGGAGTGTGTTTTGAAAGTAGGCAAGTGTGTTTTTCAAGTTTGATCAAGTAACTAAGAGTTGTCTGCCCCTAAATTTCTCAAAGAACATTCCTATGTTTTAACCCTTTTAACAGTATTGTTCCACCATTGTATTTGGTGGACAATCTTGTGTTAGGATGTTAACGGGACAGGCGCGGGTCATCGTTTAGACCATGAATGCAATAGTGTCAAGTATCTTTGGCAGTTTGCTTGAAGGGACTATGATCATTTTGTTTAGGCAACTTCGAAAGCGTCATCGAGGGATTATGGTCATTTGATTTATTTTGTTTTGCCAAAGAACTCAACATGCAAACATGGCCCATTTTTGTAGGCAACAAGTGGAGGAACCCTAGGGGTGCAAGTGTGATTTGTGTATTTGATTGTCACACATTTGTCTTGTATCAGGTTATCTAGCGATTGATTTTGAATCTTCGCATACAAACCCTAATTACTGTACAGTATATGAAAAGCGATAAATTGCGGGAATTTAAAGTCTAAGCTATTACAAATAAGTATCCGGGGATGGGGGTACAAATGTGTACAAATGGGGATGAGTATTATCAGGATAGTAGTGTCCAAATATTATTTACAACCAAATCGAATCGTATTCTCAATGTAAAATGTATCAATGTATAAGAATCAAAGATAAATAAAAGTATTGTGTCATGCATGTGATTATTTACAAGTGAGTAAAATTTAACTTAATGCAATATTAAGTTTTATTATTATTTTGTTGTTTTTGTTAACTATACAAACAAAAGTTTTAAAGAAAAGAAAATAAAAATATTTAAGTTAAAGAAAATTAATGTTTATGTATTTTAGTTTATATACAAAGGTTTATTAAACAAAAATTCTAAAAAAGAAAATTATTTAATTTAGAAAAATCTTATTTTTATGTACTCTTAAATGTGATAAAAAGTATTAGTAAATTTTTTTACAAAAAATAAGTTAATGTGTTATTTTTATTTACAAAATAAGTTATATTATATAAGAAGAAAATAAAAAAAAAGGTATTAGTTATAAGAAAAAAGAAATAAATGGGCTTAAGGGGAAAGCTGGGCCCAAAATGCAAAATAAAAATAGATTAAAGTCAAGAAAGGGGAGTGCACACGCTTGAAACAATGGGCCTAAGGGGGTTTTGTACATGGGGCAGGCCCAACCGGTTTTTACAAAGAATTTGGGGTTTGTTTTGTTGGCTTTAGAGTTAGGGTTACACAGTTTTGATGAGCGGCGCCGTTCCCTTCTCCTTCTTCGTCGTTCTCTTCCTCACTCTCAACAGAGCTTCTGACGCCTCCCTTCGCTTCAGTTGCTAGAGCGCCACTTCCACTTCCCTCTCTCCATGGTCATACCCGGGCGGTGATAAAAGGTTATGATTTCTCAGTTTCCTCTTCGTGTGTTTTTAGGGTTTCTGGATTTCTCTTGCATGTTTTATTTTTGACACGTTATTGATTTTTATGTGTTATTTGGTGTTTGTGTGAGGTGTGGAAAATAAAGGGAAGAAGAATTTATACCTTTAGGGTTTTGGAGACAGAGGAGTGGACGGCGGCGCTCTCCGGTGGCCAAGGCGAGGGAGTAGTGATGCTAGCTTTGTGGCCTTCCTGGTACTTTGTATCTTGCTTCTTTTTGATAGTTTTATGATGAGTATTGCTTCTCTGAAAACCCTAAGGCTCCTTCTTCTGAAACTCCTTTCCTATATGAACGCTTGCTTCTGATTGCTTGCTTTTTTTTTTGGTTGTTTAATGATGACTCAAACCTGAAACATTGCTTTTGCTGCTTTCTTCTGCTTGATGATGTTGAAATGTTGATGTTGTTGAACCTTGTTGTTCTGATATTGATGATTTTGATATCTGAGTTTCCTATTGTTATGCTTCTGATTTGCTTTCACAATCTTCTTCTCTTTGGCTTGCTGGCTTTGCCTATGAGGAAGCTAGTTCTGAGGCGTTTGTTAGGCTTGTTTGGATATTTGGATTAGATGTTTGGATATTTGGATTGGCTTTTCTGGCTTGAGGACAGTTTTGACAGGTTTCCTTTTAGGCTTTTGGATGAACAAGCTTTTAGCAGGCAAGTTCATGCAGGCTATTGAGTTTGAACACAGGTTTGTGTTATGTAATCAGGCAGGCTGTTTGACAGGCTGGGGTTTGTGTTATGTAATCAGGCAGGCTGTTTGTTTGCTTGCTTAGGATTTTTTAGCAGGTTTGTGCTTGAAGCAGGCTTTTCTGGTTTGGCTTAAAGCAAGCTTAAGGTAGTTTAGAGCAGGCTTTGAGGCCTATTGTCACACAGGTTTTGACAGGTTATATATGTTTGTTGGCTTGTTTGGCTTTGTGCTTCTGGTTTTAGGCAAGCTTGTGAACCTGTATAGGTTTTTAAAGCTTGAGGCAGTTGGCAGCTTATTTGTTTTCTTGAGAGGCTTTTATGCAGAATCTGTTTACATCCTTTGTGTTCTCCTCTTCTATGTGGTTCTGATTTGTTCTCTTTATCTATAAGCCTGCCTGTAAGCCTCTACTTCTCTCTCTCTTTCTCTCTTCACAGATAAGTATATTATATTACTTAGACTGTACTTTTCTCTGAAAAAGTGTTTGGCTGGGAAATGATGATAATGTACTCTCACAAGCTTGTTTGCATCTTTTGCTTTCCTCTGCATCTTTCCAGATTTTCTGCCTTTGCTCTTTGCTAGCTTGTAGGCAACTTTATTGACAGCTTTTGGACAGTTTGACAGCTTCTTTAGTTTTCTCAGTTTGAAACTTGTGACTTGGTTTGGCATTTTGAACTATGCAGATTGCTTGGCTTTTTTTTGACAATGCAGTTTGGTTTGAAATTATGCATTTTGTTTAATATGCTGCCTTGTACATATTCATATGCTTGCAACATTATTTTCTTTCCCTCTTGGTGAACCAAGAGTCTTCTTGCGATTTGCAGAGAGGGCGAACAAACTGATTCCGGCCAACACTTTTAATGATGAGTCTTTATTTATCTGTCTGAGAAAATACCTTTTTTAAACTAATCTGTGTTGACTTCTTTCTTCTCTTTTTGCAGGTAAACATCAGTCGAGCAATGGGGAGCAGCAGTAGAAGATGAAGATTTCAAGACACTTAGGATACAGTTTTATTTTATTTTAATCATTTGTAATAAATATTATTATAAATACTGTAAAAATTACTTGTATTTAAATAACACTTGTACCAATAATTAAAAATAAATAAAAGTCTTTTTGTCAGATATCTCTTTTATTTCACTGTCTATTTAATTATTTAAGTTTTCTTGAATTAAAATAACTGGAAGTAAATCCCAATTATTCTAACTTAGATAAAATAAATAATTAATAAACACTGTAGTCTTGCAACTTTGCATTAACCAATAATAAACCCGGCGTTCCAATTAGCCATAAGCATTGCACAGTCAATCAAACAAACATCCATATGCCTTTTCTTTTATTGATTAAACCAAACACTGCAAATTTTCAACCAGAAGCCTCAGCTTCTAAACCAGAGGTTCAGGTTTTTGAGAAACAAACTGAAATCTTGAGCAGGCGTCAAAGCAGTGTAACAGCCAATTAAGACACTTTGGATTCAAATTCTTCTAAAAATGCGTGTGCAAACCCTAATTCTTGATTTACTGTCAGAGAAACGTCCGCCTGATCAAACCCTGAGCCAAACTCAACCCAACCCTAACAATCTGCTTGAACTGATTCAAAATCAATGGAAACCCTAATTTTGTCTGACTGATGAGAAAAGTCTGTTTGACCGATTCTTAAGCCAATCTGAAAAATCAGGAAAAGCCCGAAGCTATGATTTCTTGTGGAAAAGAGAGGAGGGCAAATTTTGAGGTACAACAATGAGCAAGCAACTAAGAACATTTCTACCTACTCAAAAGTCTTTGTTCTTTTCCTCCTCCTTTAGATGTTTCTATCTTACCATTGATTGGTAAGAAGACTTATCTTTGGATGTAAAGGGACGGACGTGGGTCATCGTATAATCATGATAGCAATGTTGTCAGATATCTTAGCATTTCTCTTGAGGGACTAAGATCATTTCGAAGGCAACACTCGAAGCGTCATCGAGGGACTATGGTCTTGTATTTTTTGATTATTTTTGCTAAGATGCCTCACATGCATAACATGATCATTTTTATAAGGCAACAAGTGGATTTAACCCTAGAGGTGCGAGTGTGCAAGTGTTTGTATTTCATGCTTGATTTATCTTGAATTAGGGCTTTCTAAGTATTGATTTTATCTTTCCATACAAACCCTACTTTACTAGCATTTATATGAAAGCGATAAATTGCGGAAAGTAAATATCCTACGCTATTACAATCACTTGGGGATGGGGTGTACAAATTTACAAATGGGGGTTGTAAGAAATGAAAGTCCTAATTATCTATTACAACCATATTTAAATAATGTACAAGAATTGAAATGTAAAATAGATTTGTCTTGTTTTAGTTAAGAGAAGAAATAACTTTGCTTAAGAAATGTTTTTAGTCTTTTTGTTTTGAAAGAAAGCAAAGTATATGAATATAAAGTATTTCTTTGATGTTTTTGATAATTAAAATAAAAGTAATGATAAAATAATAAGAAAATAAGAGTTAGAGTCAGCGTGTTGCTGAAAGAATAGAAATAAGAGAGAGAAGAAGTTCTGACTTAGGCGTGCTGCAAATCAGAAAGAAAATGATAGTAGAAATGGGGAAGGCCAGAAGTTCTAGATCTGGACGCACTAAAGTTCTGGGGTTGCTAGGAACAAAAGGAAAGCCTAGAGGTTCTGATTTCCGAGAGAGCCTAGAAGTTCTGATGCAGCTGGAAACCTAGAAGTTCTAGTGTTACTGGAAGGATAGAAGTTCTTGTTGTTGAGAGAGTCTAGAAGTTCTGATGCAACTGGAAACCTAGAAGTTATGGTAATGGGTAAGTGAGGTGTCAATTCTGTTGGATGAGAATTTCTAGAAGTTCTAGTCCAGGAGTACTATTTTGACGAACAACTGGAGGGGGTTTATCTAGAAGTTCTGGTCCAGGAGTACTGTTTTGATGAACAATTGGATGGGGGTTTATCTATAAGTTCTGGTCCAGGAACATTGTTTGACAAATAATGGGGTAAATTTTTTAAGAAATAAACGTAAAAAGTGCTTCTGGGACTAGAACCCAGGACCCTTAACGCTAATGTATTATGCGTGCGCTCTCTACCACTGGGGTGGCAGTACATCTAGTATTAGAAGCAACAACATAAACCTATATTACAAAGTAAGTTCTGATGATGAACTTCATCTTCTTCTTCATGCCAGCCAGAGCATCTGCAACTTAGTCATTTCTCAACAAAAATGGAAAATGCAAACATAGAAGTTATGGAAAATTTCATCATAGTTTCAGAAATACAAAGCATCAAAATTGAAAACCAGAAGCAATCATGAATTTTGCTAATCCTAATTCTGAACCCTAATTCCTCAACAAGTTTTGATATGAAATTATCTCTACTTAGGCCATATAAATGAAATCTATAAATATGTACAGGTTCAGAGCCATGATATCTAGATTGTGTCTTTGAAAATCCAAGCCTAACAATGCCTAAGTAATGATATGAAAATCAGAAGAAACTTATCTTGTTGCTGGAGATTGTTCTATGAGTTAGAGCCTGGTTCAGACTACTGTGATGTTCTGGTCAGCTTCCTCAAGTTCCCAGAAAGCTAAAGCAACCCTTAATTTGAGTTAGGGCTGGTTGGAATGTTTTGGAGCAGTCAAGATGCAAAGTTCTGATTTTTGAAATGGAGAGTGGTGAAGAATGTATTACAGTTTGAAAATAGAAGTTGGGAAAGCTTCTATGTGTATACTAGAAACCGTATGGATGATTTGGTCAAGAGACACACAAGAAAAATTAGAGTTTGGATGCAAAAATCAGAAACTAGCAAGTTTTGTGTTTGGGCTGCAGTTTCAGGTTCTTGGGAATTTTCAGCAAGGTTCCAGGGCCTTTTTTCTCAATCTCCAATCCTCTTTCAGTTTGCAAATGAAGCTTAATTTATATTCAAAGGATTTAGAAGCTTCGGGGAAGTCAGGAGTACAACCATCATGTGTTATGGATCATTGACTTGTTCTTGAAGCAAGTTTAGACAAGCATGTTTCAAGGAAAGGTAGCGTGGTTAGCAACTTTAAGTACGCCTAATCTGAGATTGTAGGCATGATTTGTGGAGAAGTAAATTCAGAAACAAAGTGAAGTATGGGCTCAAAATAAACTTTGTACAAAAGTTTACTTTTCAAGGACAATAGTGGTACTTTTATGCCACACGTGGGAAGATCCTTTGGATAAAGGCTTACACACTGGGGTAAGGACACACAAGTTGGTGTAAGCATTAAATGATGATGATATTTAACAAGCCAAAAGGCCTGCAACATGAGATTATGCAGCCTAGATTGCAACTGGATCAGAAGTTCAGCATAAATGTAACTTAAATTAAGAACAAATATCCAACTTCTGATCTTTGATTCTTCCTGCTCCAACATGATCTAAAGGAGTTCTCATACTTTTTAGAAAGCTTGTAACATGCTTTGTAACCCCTCTTTGAATCATCTTTGCAAATTCTGATTGTACCTACATGAAAACTGGCCTAGAAGTTCTAATCAAATTCTGACTTGGAAATGCTCAGAATTTACTGAGCGTTTTAGTTTCATGGACGTGCCTTCATGGATTTATAACTTGAAATCCCAAAATTTCTAGAAGGAGTTCTGTTCTGCAATGTTTTAGATCTCATTAATATCTATAACTCTTGTGTCATAAGTTCTTCCTGAATTAGTTCACATTATGATGAAAATATGGCCAGAAGTTCTGAACTTATCATATTTTCTTAACACTTAGAAAAAATTCTAAGTGTTTAGAATTTTGACTTTTCCAAAGTAATTTTGACTTTTGATTTTCTTGATGAACCAACTTCATATTCTACCATGTCTTGATGAAATGTGATTCTTGATACTTGATTTTGACTAAAAAGTAAAAGTTTGACTTTTCAATGTGCATTTTGACCATTTTGCCCTTGTGCCAATTCCAAATCTAAATTGATATATTAGTGCTGCAAACTTGAGCCATGGAAGATCTTGTGAGAAAATTCTTGAGAAATGAGAGGGCAAATTTTGGGGTACAACAACCTATATTAGCAAAATTGTGATGAATAATAACGATGAATGTGAAGTATATTATTGCATGATAGTGTCTCATGCATTCATAAAGCGAAGGCCTGTATTGGCGAGCGAAGTTGATTTCCCTAAATTGGCATTATTATGAAGAGGGTTATACCATGATTTGTACCACATGAATTGCATTAGTGTCAGTCCTTGCATCATATTGTGATTGATAAACCGATGGGCGAAGATTGATGAAAGTGTATATTATATTATGATGTATATTTTGTGTTGGTTATGTACTTGAATCTTACCTGCTTATTATTATGTTTTCTCTTATATTGTTATGATATCTCACCCTTTCTGTTTGAATGTTACCTCCACGTGGATAACGTGCAGATGATCCGAAGTAGCTAGAGATTAAAGGTTAGTTGAGGAGTTCCTTCAGTTGCGTATATTGAGTTAGTGTCTGCTCTGATACGTAACACTTTGGGGTTTTGCAAGATTTGTTTTATTAAGATTAAGAGTGAACTTGTATTACTCTTTTATTTGAATTGTTTTATGATTATGCTGATGTGTGAAGGATAATAATTATAACTCCGGTTGGAGGATCGAGATGACTATTTATTGATGTTTTCTACTGCGAATAAATGCATTAAAGTTTCAGACTTTTCATTATACGATTTGTGTTGCGTATCCTAATTTGAGCATGTATGATTGGCGAAGTATGTGACATCCTATTTGATTGATGTTTATTTATAAATTAAATTACTCTAATTATTATATAAATTGCCGACGGGGAAATAGAGTGTTACAATTGGTATCAGAGCTGGTTGGTCCGTCTGACTAGCTTGTTGAGTCGTTAGTGTAGTGTGACAGTAGAATACTATCGATGTTTTTCTGTCTAACTGTTGTTTGATGTTGTTATGTGAGAAGAGCAATGGATGGAAGAGGATATGGTGCACTCGCTAATGCATTGTAGGCGTTGTCCCAGACAATGCAGAATTAGCCTAGCGCTGGTGGGAACGATAGAGCTCGTGCTTTGGAAACTTTCATATCGAAGTAACCCTACCATCTAGGTTCCTTCTCATAGCCCTGCTATCCAGGCTTTCATATCGAAGTAACCCTACTATCCAGGTTCCTTCTCATAGCCCTACTACCCAGGCTTTCATATCGAAGTAACCCTACTATCCAGGTTCCATCTCATAGCCCTGTTATCCTGGCTTTCATATCGAAGTAACCCTACTATCCAGGTTCCTTCTCATAGCCCTACTACCCAGGCTTTCATATCGAAGTAACTCTACTATCCAGGTTCCTTCTCATAGCCCTGCTATCCCGACTTTCATATCGAAGTAACCCTACTATCCAGGTTCCTTCTCACAACCCTACTATCCAGGATTTCATATCGAAGTAACCCTACTATCGAGGTTCCTTCTCACAGCCCTACTATCCAGGCTTTCATGTTGAAGTAACCCTACCATCCAGGTTCCTTCTCACAGCCCTACTATCTAGGCTTTCATATCGAAGTAACCCTACCATCCAGGTTCCTTCTCACAGCCCTACTATCCAAGCTTTCATATCGAAGTAACCCTACCATCCAGGTTCCTTCTCATAGCCCTACTATCCAGGCTTTCATATCGAAGTAACCCTACTATCCAGGTTCCTTCTCACATCCCTACTATTCAGGCTTTCATATTGAAGTAACCCTACTATCCAGGTTCCTTCTCACAACCCTACTATCCAAGCTTTCATGTTGAAGTAACCCTACTATCCAGGTTCCTTCTCCTAACCTTACTATCCGGGTTTTCTTCCTCTCTTATCCCCAGACAGCAGTTCACAGCACTATAAGACCTAGACCTGATCAAACTTTCACATTTTCCCAGAAAGTCGCGCTGCAGCATATACCCCGACCAAACACACAGTTCACTTCTGCTTTCCAAACCGGAATTATTCCCCCAGTAGAGTAACGGATAACTGAAGCTCCTAAAACTCTATTTCTCTCAATACAAAGACCAACATTCCCTAGCGAAGTCCTCCACAACAGCAGGTATACGGGTTCTCGCAAAGGAATCTCTTGAGCGATCGACATCTCTTCGGATGGCATCTCTAAGCCCATCTCCGACAATTCTCTAGCAACTACCAAATGGCATCTACAAGCACATTTCTGATATCACAAATCAAGTATCACTTCATGCGAGTGAAAATTTATGGGCACTCTAGTGTTCAATCATGTTCCACCTTCAGATCACGAAAGACAGACGAGCCAATCTACATCCTCAAGTTTAAGAAGATTAAACAGGGGAAGCTATTGTACCCCAAAATTTTCCCTCCCATATTTCTCAATACATGTCAAGTGAGGTCCTCAAATTGCTCAAGGAAGTTCAAAAGTTGACTAGACAAACTCTCTCCTAAGGCAGTCTACTTCAAATTAGGGTTTCATTTTGCATCAAGATACTTGAGTCCAAGGGATCCAAAATTCTCACCATTGTCCTAATATGTTCTCAAGATCATCCATGTCAAGTTTCAAGCCTTGCAGAAGAAGTTTGCTCAGTCAATTGCTCAAAGGCCTGAAAATCGACTATGCTAGGTCAAAAGTCAACTATGGCCCACATACAGTCAAACTTCAAGATTTTTGGTCAACATCCTCATTTTGAAGTATCATTAATCATTTTATCAAGGGTTGATCATGATTCATCAAGGATTGCTTACAACTCATCAAAACCCAAAAGTTGCTAAATTAGGGTTTTGTAGGAATAGTCAACTCAACTTTGACCAAGCATAACTTTTTCATACTTTATAAAAAATGACCCATCCAAAGCTCATTTTGAATAGGATGAAATTCCATACAATTCATCTTCAGCTCCCAAGTTCAAAAAATGCACTCACAAAAAGATATGAATTTTGACATTATAGGTCATTTTGAAAAGTCAACAAAAACACCTTTTGGGTCAAAGCTTCATACATGAACACAGAAGACTCAATTGAGATGAGACCAAAAGCGTTGCTTAGAGGACATCCTAAGCTTTCTAAAAATTCCAAGAACACCCTCATAGTGTCAAAATTGAGAGAGATATGCATTGTCAAAGTTGGTAGTTTTTGGGAAATTGTCAAAAGTCAACATTGATCAAAATTGCATTTTTTTCCACATGGGCCCATATTTTTAAGATTGCATCTCATTCCTAGCATAGTCCACGACCTATGGGACCCTCCATGATTTATTTATTTATTTAATTTATTTTGATTTTTATTCACTTAAAATTCAAATAAAATCAAATAAATCTAAATAAATCATATAATGTGTTTTAGGGATGATTTTTGCATTGAAGGAAGATCTTATGTGCTGTCAATTGAGAATCAATTCGTGCAAGGCTAATTTGGGTGGAAAAAGATTGAATTGAAGCATGTTTGGAAAGATATCATATGCCATAAAAGACCAAATCAAATCTTCATAATAGGCAAGATTGAATTCGTTTTTGTGAACCTAATGTGTTGCATTACATATACAGAAGAGATCCAAGGCAAGAAATGGGTTGAACAGTCATGCAGAGCAAGAACAGAACTGAAAAATTCAAGAGAAAGTGGTGATCCAATTTCCAAGTAACAGGCCATCTCAAGCCATCCTAACCTTACCAATCGATTGCTGGACCTAAGGAACGTATTCCAGTCACTAGCAAGCCTCCCCACTGTTTACCTTGGGTTTTGGTAAACAACCGCTGATCCTCCAAATGGTTACTTATTTGGTTACTCGCAGGATCGATCAGATTGATCCTAGGACATAGGTTGATTTTGAAGTTTTGATTAAATTGGATAAGGCATTAAATAAAGAGGCTTTAAATGAAATAAAAAGGTTTCAAGTAAATTGCATGAAGAAAGGGCTTGGTAAAATAAACAAGGCTTAAAGTAAAAGGCTTCGATAGGAATGTAAAGAGGAAAGCAAGTAAATTTCTGGAAAAGTAAATGACTTTGATTAATAAAATTGGTGTTTCACACATACATTTCTCAACAATTCTTTCTCACACGCTGGGTACTCGAATCTATATGAGTGACTTTGTATAGAATTGTGAACACACCCGAGAAACTACATGTCTACTACTATTTATACTAAAACATCCCAAGTAACCGTCGGGAAGTTACACTGCTTCGAGATCAATCCACTTGGCACGTCCTCAACGTTCGACGCTTCAGATCTTTGCACGTTTGCACGTGGTAACTGCTGGAAACCGTTTTCCCTCCAAAAGCTTGAATTTCAAACTGCTCCACTCTGAACCATAGAACACTTTCGTCGAGAGACATCTTCGACGAGAAACTCCTTCGACGTCGAAGGCAACCAGTCTTCTCCCTTGGAAGAAATCTTCTAAGTACTTTGCCATCTTTCGACGGACATTTCGACAGACTTAGCCAGTCGAAAACATCCTTCAGCTTTAATGGCTGACATCAACAAAACAAAGGTGTCGAATTTATGAGCCAACAAATTGCCCCCCAAGAATGCCTTATTTCGACTCTGAAAGAAAAAGGCATTCTTTGAAACGCCATTCGACACCTGTCTTTTCACGCTTAGTCACAAATTAACTTGTGCACTTTTTGTTGTTTTCTACCAACTATTGGCAATCCCAAGAAAACCATCATTTAATCCGTACCTAGGACGTCACTTTCAGTACGGTGTGCAGTACCAAACGTCATTTCAGAATTTGTCATTATGACAATTCCCAAAAACGAGGACGCACGCTGCGTCCCTCTATTTCTGCAGAACGGCTAAAACAACAGGGGGCTGCCACGCGTCCCACTAACTCCTGCAATAATTAAATGGCATTTAATGTCCTCGTTTTTTGGGATTTTTCCCCACTACTATAAATAGCAGTAAGTACCCCATTGTGGGACTTTTTACGCCATCTAGCTCTCAAACTTCTCTGTTTTCATACAAGCTTGTTATCTTTGCAGAAACTTTTCCTCCTTCACTTCGTCTTCAACCTCAACTCTAACAATGGCATCTGCTTCCAATGCTCCTGGCGCTACTGTACCATCTGAAAAATGCTAAACCCAAGGTTTTCGTCACTGCTCCAGTGGTAACTTCTACAGGCAAACGAAGGGTTCCTGAACCCTTGGACATCGCCGTTCGCGATGCCTACTCACGCCATCTTATGATCCCGGTTGGATACTCCAACCAGATCTTTGCAATGTCTGGCCCCATGTATCCAAGTATCTCTGAGGCTATGAAGATTAAGAGCTATTTTCTGGTAGTTGAGAAACTCAAACCGGTTGCATGTGCCAAGAAAGATGCTGAAGATAATGAAGACCCAGCACATGAAAAAATCGACCTCCGCTTCTTCAACAGAGGTGTTAGGGCCTTTAGGTCTGGCCCTAACCTGACCCCCGACTACGTTGCTTGGCTGGAAAAGATGGAGAAAAGCCAAGCTTCCATCTGGAAAAAGATGGGGATCTTCGACCTGGTGATGCTGTCGAAAACAGGTTTGAACTATTCTCCGGAGATGCTGATAGCTTCCCTGCTTTTCTGGGACTACTCCCACTTCACTTTCCATCTTCCCTGTGGGATGCTAACTCCTACACTCTTCGATGTGGCCGTTATTACTGGCCTTTGACCCACCGGGGACTACTTCGATCCGGAGGAGATGTCGGAGGATCAAATTGGCTTCTCTGAGACCAAACCAACCTATACCACCTTCATAAACCACTATCACGACAGGTCGACAGATACTGTGTCGGATGTCGAACACATAGCGTTTCTAGCCTTATGGCTGACTCGCTTTGTATTTTGCTCGAAGTCTCTACAAGTGACCAAGAAAATGGTCACTCTCGCCACTCAACTGCATCATGGTCAGAATGTCTGTCTGGCAGAGTTGATTCTGGCTAGCCTCTATGATTCGATCAGCAATGGGGCAACTCTTCTAAAAATTATCGAGAACAGGGCCAGTTTGCTACTTGCTGGGCCTTTTTGGCTGCTCCAACTGTGGCTCAATGCCACTTTCGAATCTTTCTTGCCTAAGAAGGTTCAGATAAATGAGCAGGCTCCAGCGATAGCGAACAGACGCGTCGAAGGAACCAGGCTGGCTCTGTTGACACCTATGGAAGATGGACTGGAGTTTCAGCAAACCTTCACCAACTTCGTTCTGATGTTTGCTCGAAGGAAGGAGTTTGCTTCGACTATGGCTCCATTTTCTCGACGGAAGGTAGGCCCAGCATGGTTCACAAGGCCACATCCAAGGACGTCGAGTGGTCCTAATGTTGACGAACATACAATAATATGGGAGGCGTTCCTTACACCAAGGATCATGCCTCTTCGATTCAGGAGCTCTAAGACTCATTTGAGTCTGATTGCATACCAACCCAACCTGGTATCTCGCCAGTTTGGTATTATCCAAACCCTACCTTCTCCGATTTTTCCAAGAGAGAAGTCAATGCTGTACTTCTGTAATGATTACACCGAAGAAGCTGCCATTAAGCATATCGGAAGATATGCTGGTCGAACAGTTCTCTCGTTGTTTGACTACCAGCTCAATTTTCTTTGCTCACCATCCTTCGAGGAGTGGTGGAAAAGCTATTATGCTGAGGAGTTCTTCGACGAGAAGGACTTCATGGATGAGCTGCAGAAGTCTTTTGTCCTTGTGTTGGACAAAATAAAGAAATGTAAGTTCATCCTTTTACATTACTTTGTTTTTTTTTTTTCGACTGCTAGCCTGTTAACTTTTTCATTTGCTTTCAGTTGTTCGAAAGCCTGTAGCCAAGAAGGCTACAGAAGGCCAACAGGGAGGAGGCCCTTCAACAAAACCTCCACCGCCGGCGAAGACTACAGCGCCGACGAAGACCACAAGCAACCAACAGGGGGAAGGCTCTTCGAAGAAGCCTTCTATATCGGTAACCAGACTTTCATTATTTCCTCCTGGCTTTCGATTTTTGACTTTCGATGCAATTATTAAATCGAATTCCCATTGGTTTTCTAGGCACCTTTGCCCAAGAAACGGCCAGCACTGGTGGTCGAATCTGGGAGCGATGAAGAAAGTGATTCTCCTCCTGCCCCCCTAAAAAGGCGAAAGTTGACGAAGGATGCTCCTGTTCCTCCTTCTGCTCCTGAAGGTCGAACCATCAGAATAAAGGTTGCTGGGAGAAAGCCTAGGCCACCTCCAGTGATCATTGAGGAGCCAACAGAGGAGGAACTAAACGTTCTTCTTAACAAGCCTGTTGAAAGCGACAATTCCAGCCCTGGGGCTGAAGCTAATTTACAGGTAATCTCTTAGACCCTTTTATAACTTAGGTATAGATACCCATATTCGATTGTGTCTCTTTCGATCTCTGAAGGTTTGTCTTCTTTCCTTTTTCAGGACACCACTGAAAGTTCTCCGCCAAGGACCTCTGAAACGCTGGAATCTGCCGAACTCAGCAGGCCACAAGAAAAAGGCTTGGGAAATGACGAAGCCCATACTGAAAATGAGGCCAATGCTGAAACGGTAGAAAAACCAGCAGAGGAACCTCAAACGGAGGAACAACAGCCAGAAGCGGTTCAGGTGGTGGATCTGTCAGAAGAGAATCATGAAGAAAGGGACCAAGGCAATGCTGGCGAAGAAAATCAAGGTGCTGCTGGCGAAGAGAACCAAGGTGACCCTGGCGAAGGGCACCAAGGTGATGCTAGCGAAGAGCACCAAGGTGACGCTAGTGAAGAGCACCAAGATGACGCTGGTACTGCCCCAGTCCCAGTCGAAGAGCAACAAGTCGAGGCACCTAACACTCAACAACCTCAAACCCAAGACAATGCTGTTGCAAGGGTTACCTCAACGAAGCACAGGTCAAAAGAGGACTTAGAACTCTTGAAACAAACTGACCCTGTTAGCTATCTCAACGCGATCATCGAGAGCAAGAGTTCGTCTAATGCTAGTCAGGAGATTCCTACCCTGTCGGGGAAGTCTACTGAAACCTCTCCTCTCGATGACGCTTTGGCGAAGGTTAAGGCCCAGTTCTTCAAGAAGGACTTGATGAAGGCTTTAGAGGGGGACCCCACTGCTCCATCATACTTGAAGGATGTCTTGAATGCTGTCGACTTGTTAGCTGTAGCCCCAGAAGTCTCAGGCTTGATCATGGAGTTACACTCTATGATTGATCAAGTCTCAGCAGATTACAGGCGCCAAAGGGGGTTTAACAGTCGGCTTGAGGTGTTGTATGGCAAAAGCTCCTCTGCGTGGACTGCTGTCTCGGATACGACTTCTCGAATTGCGGATTTGTCGAAACAAAAAGCATCTACGCAGGAAGAAGTCGATGCCATTGATCGAGAGAATGCTTCCTTCCGGGCACAAATCGCAGAGATAGAAGCGAAGATAAATGCCAACACTATACGCAAGGAGGAACTTCTTTCGACCATCTCAGACACCGAGAGCCAAACTGAAATCAAACAAGGTCTGGAATTCGCTGAGAGGGCCCAAGGCTTCGACGCTCAGATTGCCAAACTAGTGCAGGAGAACGCCTGGTGCAAGAAAAGGTTGGAGCTGCAGCAAGCCAAGTACATTCGACTCAAGGACTCTATTCCCTTTTGATTGATTCTCTTTTGTAACCATATTTTGTAATCTATATTCGACAACAATTGCCATCTTGGCTGAAATTTATAAAATTTCCATTTTGGCATTTTTATGGTTAATTTAGTTTTGTTCTTTTATTATTTTATTTTTATCTCTTGAAGTGTAGGTTTGTATTTTTTCAAATATTTACCATTTAGTCTCAAGAGCCTTTTATCTCCACTTAACTCTTCGACTTCATAGGCTCCACCAGAAAAAGTTTGGATAACTCTGAAGGGTCCTTCCCATTTGGGTGACCATTTCCCCATGCTTCGATCCCTTCGATCCATGGGAAGAATTACCTTCCAAACTAGTTCTTCAGGCAGAAATACCTTAGGTTTTACCTTTTTATTATAAGAGTCTTCTACTCTTTTCTTCTGAAGCCTGAGTAGGTCGAGAGCGCGTAATCTCTCTTCGTCCAAATCCACCAGTTCGTCTAACATCATGTTCCAATAAACTTCAGAAGGAATATCATAATGCCTATGAACCCTTGCAGATTGAAGACAAATTTCTGCTGGTAACACTGCATCATGGCCAAAAGTTAGCCTATACGGTGTTGTACCAGTGGCTTCTTTTGGGGACGTTCGACAAGCCCACAGAATCTGGTCTAACGTCTTATGCCAATTCTTTGGTCTTTCCCAACATGTTTCTTTATCAAGCCAATCACCACTTTGTTGGCTGCTTCGACTTTACCATTTGCCTGTGCATAATAAGGCGTTGATGTTAGGAGTTTGAAACCTGTTTCCTGAGCAAATTCCTGCATCTTTCGACCAGTGAAAACTGACCCTTGATCAGTTGTTATCGTCTCAGGGATTCCATACCTAAAGATAATGTTCTTTTGAATAAATTCAATGACATTTTCTTGGTCTACATTGACTAAAGGGACTGCTTCGATCCACTTAGTAAAATAATCAATGCCTACCAATATGTATTTCTGACTCTTTGATGATGCTGGTCGAATCTCTCCAATGAGGTCCAACGCCCATCCTCTAAAAGGCCAAGGCTTCACTATCGAGTGAAGTTCGCTTGCTGGTACATGTTGGATGCCTGTATGGACTTGACACTCTTGACAACCCTTGGCGAACTCAACACAATCTTTCAGCATAGTGGGCCAATATAGTCCTTGTCGAAACAACAACCATTTCATCTTATGGCCTGCTTGGTGAGCCCCACATGCCCCAGCATGCGTAGTCGAAAGGGCTACGTATGCCTCAGCTTCACTTAAGCATTTTAGCAATACCCCTTCAGGCGTTTTCTTGAATAACTCATTACCCATGAGTACATAACTCAACGCCCTGTACTTTGTTTTTCGTTCTGTCGAAGCTCCTGGATTTTGAAGATAGTCCACAATGGGTTTCCTCCAATCTTGCTCTGACAAATTATCAATGAACGAAATCTTGAAGTTACTGTGATCAGCATATCCTAGTCTCGTTGATTCCAAGTCTGATGGTGATAGACAAGTTGCTTTTATATTTTCTCGAACTTCGATTTCTCTTTGTAATCTCGTTTTTGAAATCTTATACCCAGATGCAATTTGTGCCAAGTCATTGGCTATTTGATTTTCGACTCTGGGTATGTGTCGAATATTGACTTGCTCAAATTTTTTCAATAAACGATTTGCTATCACAAAGTACATAATGAGATTCTCTCTTATGCATTTATATTCCTTTGTGACTTGCTTAATGACTAACTCTGAGTCTCCCATTATTTCGACTCGAGTTGCCCCCAATTCCAACAATATCTCAAGGCCAGTAATTAGAGCTTCATACTCAGCCTCATTGTTCGAACAAGAACCTGATATTTTGTACTTGAATGTTGTTGGAATTTTATCTGGAGAAATAATCAAGACTCCTACCCCTGTTCCATCTTTATGGCTGGAACCATCGAAGTAGAATTTCCAAGGCTCTATCTCCACATAATTAATATCCTCGACTTGAATTGAGTGGTCGACTATGAAATCTGCAACCACTTGTCCTTTTACTGCCTTAAGAGGCATAAAGGTCAAGGAGTATTCAGTTAATGCTAATGCCCATTTGCCAATTCGACTGTGCAAGATAGGTTTCGACAACATATACTTGAAAACATCAAAATGAGACGAAACATACACATCAACTGGTTTTATATACTGCTTGAGTTTTGTACAAGAGAAATACAGACATAGACATAATTTTTCAACTTCACTATATCTAGTTTCTGCATCGTTCAAAACTCTACTGAGATAATAAATGGGTCTTTCGACTCCATTCTCATCCTCTTGGGCTAACATGCTTCCCAGAGTTTTGTCGGATGCAGCTATGTACAATCTCATACTCCTATTGCTACAAGGAGGCACCAAAATAGGTGGCTTAGTGAGGTACCCTTTGATTTTGTCGAAGGCTTCTTGTTGCTCCTGCCCCCATTCGAACCCCTCTTTATTCAGTCGAAGTAAGGGTGAAAAGGCCTGAGCTTTCCCACTTAGATTAGATATAAACCTCCTTAAGAAATTTATCTTGCCTAAGAGGGATTGCAGTTCCTTCTTATTCGACGGCGCTTTCGCTTCCAAAATTGCCTTCGTCTTATTCTGGTTGATTTCGATTCCTTTCTTGTGGACAACGAAGCCCAAGAAATCTCCAGCTTTCACACAGAACGCACACTTCAAAGGGTTCATCTTCAGACCATGTTCTCTCATTCTTTCGAATGATTGTCGAAGGTGGTCAATATGATTCTTCCTGGAAACAGATTTTATAACAATATCATCAATATATACTTGCATAAAAGTGTTAATAAAATCATGGAAGATAGTATTCATTGCTCGCTGGTACGTTGCCCCAGCGTTTTTTAGGCCAAAAGGCATCACTACCCATTCGTAAGTGCCTAAGGCCCCAGGGCATCGAAAAGCTGTTTTCGACACATCCTCTTCAGCAATGAATATTTGATTATATCCTGAATAACCATCGAGCATACTCAGGTATTCATAGCCAGCGGCAGAATCGACTAGCATTTCCACCACAGGCATAGGATATTCATCTTTGGGTGTAGCAGCATTCAAATCTCTGAAATCTATGCATACCCTTAACGTACCATTTTTCTTGATTACTGGTACAATGTTTGCAATCCATTCGACATACCTTGTAACACGGATGAATTTGCATTTCAGAAGTCTTTCGACCTCCGTTTTGATCTTCGACAGTATTTCTGGAGCGAAGCGCCTTGGATTTTGCTTGATTGGCTTCTTCCCAGGTTTGATTGGCAACTGAAGTTCTACCAATCCTCTGTCGAGACCAGGCATTTCGTCATAATCCCATGCAAAATAGTCCTTAAACTCTTTCAGCAATTGGATTACTTCCAACCTAAGTTCTGGATCGATTTTGGCGCTGATGTAAGTTGGCCTTTTCTCTGATCCTTCGCCTAAGTTGATTTCTTCTAGAGGGTCTTGTGCTAACATTTTAATGTTGTTCGCCAAGGGGTCCTTTTCGAAGCCCAAAGGCTCATCGTCATAGATGGCGTCGAGCCTCTGTTCCTGCATTTCTTCTGGCTTGATATCAGGAGGTTTTGGATCGAAATCCTTTCCTGGGCCTACAGCAGATAATTGTTGATCATTGGCCTGTGTGGCCATGTACTTTACTTCGGCTTCGAGAGCCGTTATCATCTTGGTTTCGGCTACATAAGCCGAAATTCGCTTCAAAGATTGCGACTCAGTCATTACCACTGAATTCGCTTCCCCAACCAGTTGGTTGGATATCAGTTAACCCACTGAATTCTATGTGGGACAAGTCTTCTCTGTCCCATTGGAAACCATGCTCAGGATGCAGGTATAGGGAACAAAAAGTGTTTGGCGCTGGCGCCATGTCGAAGTCAGGTGTTGGACATGGCCCTATGTGAGCCAAGTTCTTGTCGAAATCTGCCAAACCCAGGTGATTCACTTTGCCAAGGTAATAGCTTTGATCTGCCTCTATGTTTTCGACCATCCCATCTGGACGCCATAGCAGCAGCCTTTGGTGCATCGATGAAGGCACAGCGCCAACACCATGAATCCATTCACGGCCCAACAAAAGATTGTAGTTAGGTTTGGCCGATATGACCGTAAACATCGTTGGTCGAAGGATCGACCCTACTTTGATATCTAGCTGGATCACTCCCATAGTGGTCCCTATGCCGCCCTCATAGTTCGACAGGACCATGTTGTGAGGCTTAATGTCCTCATCCCTTTTGCCAATTTTCCTTAGCATAGAGTGAGGAATAATGTTAATGGTTGCCCCACAATCCACCAATATTTTATTCACAGTAGTTTCTTCGAGTTTAGCCCTTATGAATAAAGGCTTGAGGTGATTTTTCATCGCCTCTGTAGGTGGCTCGAAGAAGCCATTTTGTTCCTCAGTAGTACCATTGTCCATGACAAAATAGCACACTGGCCTATGTTTGGCCATTTCTTGCTCCACTTCCCAGTCACTTGCTTCGACTTCTACTTGTCGATTGAATTCTCTGGGCAGCACTGAAACTATATTCACCATTATGTCCAAAGTATCATCAGACTCAGCATCGTCTTCGTCTTCGACTTCACTTTGGTTAGGCCAAACTAGCCTGTTGGTTACTGGCTCTCTTTCTAGAGGTTTCCTTTGCTTCCTTTGAGGAACGTTCGAACTGGTTTCTGCCTTTGGTTCGTTGGCAGCCTCCCTTTCAGCTTTTCGTCTCCTTTGATATCTCCTCCATTGAGATCGAGACATGGGATTTTTACCTTTGTAGTTGCTGGACACTTGTGCAACCTTAGGTGCAGCAACTTAAGGCTCTTTCTTTTGAGTCAAAGAGGAACCTCTTGGCACATCGAAAGAATGCCATTTCTCCTCACTTGGCCTTTTCCGACCAGAGGTTTTGTACCAAGTATCTACTGGCACATTTGTTGGAGGCCTAAAAGTCAATGGCCTCTTTTCTTGGTTAGAACCTCTTTGGGAGGTTCTTCTGGGATCATGTCGAAGGTCAACATTCTCCCTTCTCTTATTCGCTGCTCTTACGCCTTGAATGTGCTCAGCAGCTTTTTTATCAAAGATCGAACTGCATCTTGGACACAGCATCACCTCTGATTTCTTTTTCTGGCATCTTTGTAGAAAATCTGCCAAGTTTTCGTTTTCCCGAGGGAAAGCAGTCTTATTAGCTTGTTCTTGCCTCATGGCCTCTTCTGATGCTTTTGGGTCAGAAAGTTCGACCATGTTGATATTCATTGTATCTTTGTTAGCAAGAGTTAACTGCTTCATTTGTATCTCCAGATTCTCCGTCTGGCCTTGAACAGTGGCCAAGTGGGAACTGGGTTTTGATCCAGTTTTTTGTGCTTCAACGGTCTCCGACTTCGGGTTTTCGACCGCTTTCTGGACAGCTTCAATTGTCTTCCTGGATAAATTTCCAGAAAAACTGCCAAAGATTGGCATGTTGATGTGGTCCTTTGAGACTTCGACCATGGTAATTCCTGGCTTCTTCGACTGGATCCTGGTTGCCTCTATTACGTTCACCTCAGAGGGTTCAGCATAGTGGGCTTCAGCCTGCAATGGATTTGAGTCGACAGCCATGGGGTATTTGTCAGCAAACTTCAATCTCCCTTCTTCGATAGCGTCTTGCACAAGATTCCTGAAAAGAAAACATTGAGAAGTTTTATGGCCCAAAAAATTATGATATTTGCAAAAACCTCTCTTCTTTCTTTGATCAAGAGGAGGCACTTTTACCCCTGGGGGTACTATCATTTGGCCATCTTTAACCAGCAAGTCGAATATTTCATCACATTTTGTGATGTCAAAACTATAAGTCTTTTTTGGGAACCTATCGTTGGTCCTTTCTGGACCAATGGGATTTTTCCCATTTGAGGGGACTAACAGTTTACAAGAGTATGGTGGCCCTTGTTTCAGCTCTGCTAAATCGACTTCTCCTTCTTCGACAGTTAAAGTATCGTCGAAGGACTCTAGATCTTCGTCATCCATCTCAACGTACGCTATCCTCTCTCTCTTGTGAGTTTTCGTTGCCTTAGCTTTTTTAGCTTTGAGGCGTTCTACCTGTCGAACTCTATCGGCCAGTTGGGCCATGTCTCTTAGGTACTGGGTGTCTAGCTTCTTCCTAATGGAATAATCTAAACCGCCTGCGGCTATTTCGACCAACTCATGTTCTGGCACTTGTGTAAAACATCTCGCCTTGAGCAACCTAAACCTATTTAGATATTCGTCTATAGGTTCAGTGAAACGTCTCTTCACACTGGCCAGTTCTTTCAGGCTTATCTTGGTTTGCCCCATGTAGAATTGTTCATGGAACAATCTTTACAACTGGGTCCAATGATGGATCGAATTGGGGGGAAGAGTTGTAAACCAAGTAAAAGCTTCTTTGTTAAAGAACTTGGGAAGTACTTGATCCTTAGGTTTTCGTTATTCGAAATGTCACCCGCTTCGATCAAATATCTCGCCACATGCTCGACAGTAGATTCTGTCGTGTCCCCAGAGAACTTAGTAAATTTGGGGACTTTACATCTAGGAGGTAAGTCCGTTTGTAACACGTATTTTGACAATGGAGATGTAAAGTTGGGCCTTCGAAAGCCCATGTTCATCCCATTCTGAGTCATGATCCTTTCAATCATGGTTGCCAGATTGTTTTCCAAACCCATGTTTTGGTATTGGAT
Organism: Vicia faba; assembly: GCA_948472305.1. Lineage (NCBI taxonomy): Eukaryota > Viridiplantae > Streptophyta > Magnoliopsida > Fabales > Fabaceae > Vicia > Vicia faba. The sequence goes on along the minus strand of OX451735.1, from coordinate 302,900,847 downwards.
ATGCTGAACCACTTCGTCAGCATTTTGGTTTCTGTTAACTAACCTTACCTCCGGGATTATTACCCTAGGTTCCTCGACAGGTTGTTCCAATCGTGCCCTAAGGTTTTCTTCGACAGGCTGTTGAGCCTGGTTGATGGTGGTTTCTTCCTCTAAAAATATCCCCTGGTTTCCCCTTATCTGCGCCCTTTGGGGCTGTCGAATAGGTTGGGGTACTCCAAAGAAGTCAGCCAAACGCGTCATTTGTGCTGTCATTTGCTAATTCGATTGAGTAGTGTTTTGTATTAGAGGGTTTAGCACTGTACTCAAAGTTTGTGCCAACATTTGCACCATATCATGGTTGCTTTCGTCCATTTGTTGCCTCAAGACTGCTGTCGAGGCATTTGTAAGGCCATGGGCTACTTGGGACGTTCCTCCTAAGAGTTGGGTCCTATTTCTATTCGCCATGCCTACTCCAGAGCCTTGGAGTGGCGAAGAGGCACTCACTAAAGGGTCTGAAAAAGTGGACGCAGCATTCGTCAGGCTTGCCACTTCAGAAGTTGGCATACCATAGAATGGAATAAATCCTGGGGGAACCAAAGGCCTTGTGCCTAAATTTCCCCTTGGTGGGGGAGTTCCCAAAGGCATCCTGGGGCCTGTTAACGAAGGTATTGGCCCCGTGGTTGTGACCGATACTGCTGGTGTCGAACCAACATTTGTCGCTTCACTTACGGTCATACTAACCGTTGCTCCCACATTCGTTTGTGGGATTTCGTTATTGTTTGGCGGATTCGCCATCTCTTCCCTTCTTCTGGCAGTATTGTTATCGTTAGTGTATATTCTACCACTTCTCAATAACATACAACTCGAAAAGATGAGATTATTTTCACCAATCAACACACAGTCCCACCGGGTGTGCCAATTTGTTTACCTTGGGTTTTGGTAAACAACCGCTGATCCTCCAAATGGTTACTTATTTGGTTACTCGCAGGATCGATCAGATTGATCCTAGGACATAGGTTGATTTTGAAGTTTTGATTAAATTGGATAAGGCTTTAAATAAAGAGGCTTTAAATGAAATAAAAAGGTTTCAAGTAAATTGCATGAAGAAAGGGCTTGGTAAAATAAACAAGGCTTAAAGTAAAAGGCTTCGACAGGAATGTAAAGAGGAAAGCAAGTAAATTTCTGGAAAAGTAAATGACTTTGATTAATAAAATTGGTGTTTCACACATACATTTCTCAACAATTCTTTCTCACACGCTGGGTACTCGAATCTATATGAGTGACTTTGTATAGAATTGTGAACACACCCGAGAAACTACATGTCTACTACTATTTATACTAAAACATCCCAAGTAACCGTCGGGCAGTTACACTGCTTCGAGATCAATCCACTTGGCACGTCCTCAACGTTCGACGCTTCAGATCTTTGCACGTTTGCACGTGGTAACTGCTGGAAACCGTTTTCCCTCCAAAAGCTTGAATTTCAAACTGCTCCACTCTGAACCATAGAACACTTTCGTCGAGAGACATCTTCGACGAGAAACTCCTTCGACGTCGAAGGCAACCAGTCTTCTCCCTTGGAAGAAATCTTCTAAGTACTTTGCCATCTTTCGACGGACATTTCGACAGACTTAGCCAGTCGAAACATCCTTCAGCTTTAATGGCTGACATCAACAAAACAAAGGTGTCGAATTTAGGAGCCAACACCCACGTCCTGAAACACGTTGTAGCAGTCACACGGTTAGCTTAAAAAACTCATTTTCGTTTTCATTGATTTATACATCATTTGTGCATTTGATCATATATTCTTGTTCCCTATTGAGTTTTCAAGCTAATCATTATATTCAATTGCATTTTTGTTGACTGTACGTAAAACTGCCATGGCTAGGGTTTCTTGATTAGTTTTAGGGCTTTGTAGTACAAGTTAAATTGAATGTTGATTCTGGTACCATGATACTCGTGAGGATGAGACGAGTTGAATGGTACCATCCATGATCATTTATCTTGCCTATGGACCATTTTTGAGATACACAGGTCTATACCTACATCGAAATGTCCGTAGGTAAAAGTTTGTTTACCTAAGACGACGGTTCCTTGGAGAAGAAGATGCGTGTTAGCCCACCACTCGTCCGTTCAAATTTTTGCGCGTTTGGGTTTCAGCATTTTTGTTTTCATTATATCATGTTTTGTTTTTATTATATGTACAAAGAACAATTGCAGCTCAGTTGGCAAGTGTACATTGGCAATATGCATAAGGGTCTGGGTTCGATCCCCATGTCCCAACCTTTGTTCATAATATTTTTAAATAGGTAATCCAGCACACTGCATATCAAGAAGTCCACCGTAAGCCATCAACACCTGGCCATCACAGGCTTCACCAGCCAGATCCAAGGCTATTCCACTGAAGGCCCACCATACGCCCCAGGTCAATGCATGCACTGATTCCAGCAAAGTCAAAACAGGCCATCAACCTTGGGCCCAGAAACTCAGTTGGCACCCCCTAATTGCTAAAGCACAGGCCCATTATTCCTTTCTTTTTCTTTTAGTTTATTTAAATCTTTCAATATTTATTTTTATTGTTTTTAATTCACAAATTAATCCTTTTTTATATAAAGTCATAAAATCAATAATTCACAAAAATTAGGATTAGTTTTTATTTTTATTTTTGTCAAAATTAATTTAGTTTAACTTAGGATATTATAATTTGTTTTCATAAATAAAATCAAATAGAAAATTAGGTTATCTGTTGATTTAATTTTATTTTCTCTTTTTCTCAAATAAATAAAAATACAAAAAATAGGTTTTAGAGTAAATTAATTTATTTTTCTTAATTTGAAATTAATTAGAATTAGGATTTTCTTTTTAATTTAATTATTTCTTTATTTTCTTAAAATAAAAAAATAAAACAAAAACACATTTTTTTAATCAATCGCAATTAGGTTTAAGCAAGGGTCAAAACTCTAATTGTTTCGTATTCGATTCATCGCGTGCGTGTTAATTATTTTTGCCAATATTTCTGTAACTGCTCATGGTTTGTAATAGTTTAATCTAGGGATTTTTTACTTACCTCTTTTTCCGGGGTTTTTGGATATGTAATTAATCCTCCTCCTCGAAGCCTTGTAATAGCGTAGATTTACTTTCTCGCATTTTTAATTCCCGCAAATATTTAAATGTTTAGATGAATGCTAATAGGATTGTATGACAAGAATGCATGACAAATTTAATACAATTAGAAAATCCTAATGTGCAAAGACAAATAACTGAAAATAGATCACTCGCACATATCACTCTTAGGGTATACTCACACTTCGGTTGCCTTCGATAAATGATCATTAAGTATAGGGTGTCTTAGTGGTTGCCCTTCTGTCTAAAAAGATCAAGTGTCCCGTTCGAATTTTGCCTCGGAAATGTTGCCTCGGAAATGTTTCCTCGAATATGATCTTAAGACTCTAGGGTCATTACTAAGGTGTCCTAATATTGCTTTAGTGATCGTACGTCCCTTTCGAATTGACCCTTACAACTCTAACGACGGTGCTACCTATTTCTCAATAGTAGGATAGCACTGTCTAAAGGAAACGAGAATAGAAACAATCTTTTTTCGAAGCAGCCCTACTATCCAGACTTTCATATCGAAGTAACCCTACCATCCAGGTTCCTTCTCACAGCCCTGCTATCCAGGCTTTCATATTGAAGTAACCCTACCATACAGGTTCCTTCTCATAGCCCTACTACCCAGGATTTCATATCGAAGTAAACCTACTATCCAAGTTCCTTCTCACAGCCCTGCTATCCCGACTTTCGTATCAAAGTAACCCTACTATCCAGGTTCCTTCTCACAGCCCTACTACCCAGGCTTTCATATCGAAGTAACCCTACTATCCAGGTTCCTTCTCATAGCCCTGCTATCTCGGATTTCATATTGAAGTAACCCTACTATCCAGGTTCCTTCTCACAGCCATACTATCCAGGATTTCATATCGAAGTAACCCTACTATCCAGGTTCCTTCTCACAGCCCTACTATCCAGGCTTTCATAACGAAGTAACCCTACCATCCAGGTTCTGTCTCAAAGCCCTACTATCCAGGCTTTCATATAGAAGTAACCCTACCATCCAGGTTCCTTCTCACAGCCCTGCTATCCAGGCTTTCATATCGAAGTAACCCTACCATCCAAGTTCCTTCTCACAGCCCTATTATCCAGGCTTTCATATCGAAGTAACCCTACTATCCAGGTTCCTTCTCACAACCCTACTATCCAGGATTTCATATCGAAGTAACCCTACTATCCAGGTTCCTTCTCACAACCCTACTATCCAAGATTTCATGTTAAAGTAACCCTACTATCCAGGTTCCTTCTCCTAACCTTACTATCCGGGTTTTCTTCCTCTTTTATCCCCAGACAGCAGTCCACAGAACTGTAAGACCTGGACCTGATCAAACTTTCACATTTCCCTAGAAAGTCGCGGTGCAGCATATACCTCGACCAAACACACAGTTCACTTCCACTTTCCAAACCAGAATTATTCCCCCAGTAGAGTAACTGACAACTAAAGCTCCTAAAACTCTATTTCTCTCAAGACAAAGACCAACATTCCCGAGCGAAGTCCTCCTCAATAGCAGGTATACGGGTTCTCGCAAAGGAATCTCTTGAACAATCGACATATCTTCGGATGGCATCTCTAAGCCCATCTCCAAAAATTCTCTAGCAACTACCAAATGGCCTCTACAAGCCCATTCCTGATATCACAAATCAAGTATCACTTCATGCGAGTGCAAAGGGTTTAAAATTAGGGTTTCATTTTGCATCAAGATACTTGAGTCCAAGGGATCCCAAATTCTCACAATTTTCCTAATATGTTCTCAAGATCATTCATGTCAACTTTCAAGCATTGCAGAAGAAGTTTGCTCAATCAATTGCTCAAAGGCCTGAAAATCGACTATGCTAGGTCAAAAGTCAACTATGGCCCACATACAGTCAAACTTTAATATTTTTGGTTAACATCCTCATTTTGAAGTATCATTAATCATTTTATCAAGGTTTGATCATGATTCATCAAGGATTGCTCACAACTCATCAAAACCCAAAAGTTGCTAAATTAGGGTTTAGCAGGAAAAGTCAACTCAACTTTGACCAAGCATAACTTTCTCATACTTTATCAGAAATGACCCATCCAAAGATCATTTTAAAGAGGATACAATTCCATACAATTCATCTTCATCTCCCAAGTTCAAAACATAAACTCACAAAAAGATATGAATTTTGACATTATAGGTCATTTTGAAAAGTCAACAAAAACACCTTTTGGGTCAAAGCTTCATACATGAACATGGAAGAATCAATTGAGATGAGACCAAAAGGGTTGCTTAGAGGACATCCTAAGATTTCTAAAAAGTCCAAGAATACCCTACTAGGGTCAAAATTGAGAGAGATATGCATTGTCAAAGTTGGCAATTTTTGGGAAATTGTCAAAAGTCAACATTGATCAAAATTGCATTTTTTCCACACGGGCCCATCTTCTTAAGATTGCATCTCATTACTAGCATAGTCCACGACCTATGGGACCCTCCATGCTTTATTTATTTATTTAATTTATTTTGATTTTTATTCACTTAAAATTCAAATAAAATCAAATAAATCTAAATAAATCATATAATGTGTTTTAGGGATAATTTTTGCATCGAAGGAAGATCTTATAATAGAGATGAATGCGAAGTATATTGTTGCATGATAGTGTCTCATTCATTCATAAAGCGAAAGCCTGTATTGGCGAGCGAAGACCTGTATTGGCGAGTGAAGTTGATTGCCCTAAATTGGCATTATTATGAAGAGGGTTCTACCCTGATTGATACCATATGCATTGCATTAGTGTCAGTCCTTGCATCATATTGTGATTGATAAACGGATGGGCGAAGATTGATGAAAGTGTGTATTATATTATGATGTATATTCTGTGCCGATTATATACTTGAATCTTATCTGCTTATTATTATGTTTTCTATTATATTGTTATGACATCTCACCCTTTCTGTTTGAATGTTACCTCCACGTGGGTAACGTGTAGATGATCCGAAGTAGCTAGAGATCGAAGGTTAGCTAAGGAGTTCCTTTAATTGCGTAGATTGAGTCGGTGTCTACTCTGATACAAAACACTTTGGGGTTTCGCGTGATTTGTTTTGTTATGCTTAGGAGTAAACATGTATTACTCTTTTATTTGAATTATTTTATGATTATGTTGATGTGTGAAGGATAATAATTATAACTCCGGTTGGAGAATCGAGATGACTATTTATTGATGTTTTCCATTGTGAATAAATGCATTAAAGTTTAAGACTTTTGATTATACGATTTGTGTTGCGTATCCTAATTTGAGCATGTATGATTGACGAAGTATGTGACATCCTATTTGATTGATGTTTATTTAGAAATTAAATTACTCTGACTATTATATAAATTACCGACGGGGAAATAGGGTGTTACACGGTGAGGGAGAAGGAGGAAGAGATCTTTAACTTTTTGCTTCTTGTGACTTTTGCCTCTTGAACCTTGAGAGAAACTAAGGGAGAATAGAGAATTCTTTGTGTGATTTTTCAATAATGAGGAAAAAGTTATGGTCAATTTGAATATAAAAAATATATAGAAAAGGCTCCAAGGCTTGTTTGACAAGTGTATTTTTGACTAATGCATAATTTTTAGGCTTATTCAATTGCACGGCTCAAGAAAAAAGCAAAACTCATGACATTTGATGCATAATCCTGATGCGCAACTTGAAACAAAAACGTCGATGACGAAATTTGTGACGCCGTGCCGAAAGAATCGCTCCAATACAATAAAAATTGAGCGAGTTATGATTCGTTGAATAACGAGAAACGATTAACGAAAAAATCTGTGCAGATTTTTCAACTTGTTTTTGTGTGCGTTACGAGAAAACCCACAAGGTCATCACTTTCGGTGCATAATTCCGATGCACAACCTGAAACAAAAATTTCGATGATGAAATTTGTGACGTCGTGCCGAAAGAATCGCCCCGATACGATAAAAATCGAGAGAGTTATGAATTTCGCAATGGCAAGAAACTTGATACAGAAAACCCTCTATGCACATTTTTCAGTATATTTCGGTGTACGACTTTGGAAACAAGTCATAAACCAAAGTCTTCTGAGCATAATCCGAAATCGAGCCCTGAAGAAAACTTGTAACTAACACAATATTTGATATGTTTCCGAAATAATCGTCTCAATACGATGAAAATTGAGAAAGTTGTGATTTTTGCAATATTGCAAAACAGTTGACCAAAAATCCGCTTCAGCATGCGATTTTCACCATATTTTTGCAATTTCCGAGATCTTCTTCAAAGAATTAGCTCCTAACTCGAACATACAAATTGAGATGAACATGCATGGCAGATTTTATGCCCAAAGAACCATTCAATAATGTCGAACCAGGTGGAAGTTATGAATTTTTGAACATCTGATAAACAACGGATCAACACACTGTTTTACCGCACCATTTTCAGGTGATTTGTATTTTTTGAAGTCTTCCTCACCGAATCAGCTTCTGGAACCATATATGAACTGAAGAAAATACCAATCTGGTTCAAATGCTCCAAGAATCAATCAAAGATGATTTTCTGGTCAGAAGTTACAAATTTTTGAACATCCGAACAAATAATTAATCAGCAAATCCACTATATATCGTGACTTTTGGTATTTGCACTTTTGAAGATCTTCCTTAAAAAATTAGACTTCGACCTGAATAGATGAATTGGGGAAGATAACAAGACGTTTCTAATTCCTGAAGATCCATTCCTAAACCTTTTTCCAGTCAGAAGTTACAGATTTTAACCTCGAATCACAAAATACTGAATTTCGGTCTGCACTGTCTCAAATCAACTGAAATGTTTGACTTTGTGTGCAATTCAAAGTGTGATGGAACATACGAGAGCTTGGCATGATGATGCCTTGATTAATTGCTGATTGAGTAACTCAGAAAAATATGCGGAATGCGCTTGGATTTTGAAAATCCTGAGTTTTCTGCTTTGCTGTACTGTCTGACGAAACAATTGCTTTGTAGTTTGACACAAATAAATGCCTTGATCCCGTAACCATGGAATCGATGATATGTATTCACGAGTATGTTAGAGAAATATAATCCAATTAGAGTTAGATTGAAAATGACGAATTTCGAAGTACAACAATATGAAATGACGATGTCTCTGAATACCACCTATCCACAAATGAAGATATAAGATCGGGATCAATTATCTTTAAAGTAGCTCTTTAGAGTGAAGATAGCCTAAAGTGATCCAACCAACTCTATCACATGTGGAAGATATAGTGAAACTCATTATAGTAGTTTACTCTTATGTGTTGCAACCTTTAATTCATTCTTTATATCATGTTTCTAAAATCAATTTAAAGTATACAATATAAAATAAAAATAATTATTAAAATTAAATATTATTTAACCCAATAAAAAGAAATACTTACTTTTCATGCCATAATCGGCGAGCAACATGATGCTCGTACTGTACAAGAAAGAGACATGTCATACAACCCTTCTCAAAAATAATGTTGTTGCTCAGGTGGACCTTGCTTATCTTGTTGTGCTTCCATAATCTTTTGAGCTGAAAAATCTTCTTATCTGATACGTCTATGCTCATTGATTCTACTGTCAAGTTCTCTTCTATGCACTTGTGGTCAAAAATTATTTTTAAAACATAATTATAGACAAATTTGAAGGAAAAAACAACAAATCGGATGAATCAACATCAATAAATCTGGTGAAGAAACATGTGAACCAGATGAATTAACATCAATAAATCTGGTGAAGAAACATGTGAACCAGATGAATCAATATCAACACATTTGATGAAGAAACATGTGGACCAGATGACTCAATATCAAAACATATGGTGAAGAAAAATAAGAAATCGGTTGACTCAAATTTAAGACATCTGGTAAGGAAAAATATGGACCAGATGACTTAACATCAAGACATATGGTAGTGAAAAAATATTTAGAAGGACCGAATAACTCACTTAAATAGTTTTCAAGAATTTGTGTGGACTGGATATCTTCCTAATAAAAATCTCTTCAAACTCTTTCAACTCTCATTACGGGAAAGGGTTGTGAACGTCTTCTGGGTTGAGGGTAGTTGTGATACCGACGGAGTTTTGAGGGATGGGTTTTGCTTCATGTTCTCTTCCTTGTAATTTTTCGAGGGGTTTCAAGGAATTCTTCGAGGGAGGGGCTTAATGCTTTACATATTATATTTTATCATTTTTTACTTCCTCATTGAATTTCTCGTCACACACACAAATAATATGGTTTACATGCATAAAATGATAAGTTGAATAAAGTCAATCTCGAATGAATCGATTCAAAGCAATAAAGGATCTGATTCAAGATTTCCAGTCTGTTAGAATTGATTCCAAAGCTGGTAGATCAGATTCTGTTATGTTGTTTTTAACTCAGACTTTGTTTCTAACTATTGGATCTGATTCCAATAGTTGTGGATTTGATTCCGTTAAGTTGTTTTTAACTCGGAATTTGTTTTAACCATTGGATCTGATTCAAATAGTTATGGATTTGATCCACTAGCATGTTTTAGAATTATGTTATGCCTCTATTTACTAAAACCAGTTCCAAGTTTAAAGGATATGATTCCATATATTCGATTCATTTAAGGCTTTTTACTCATTTTAATGCTTTATCTAATGTACATATAAACAGTATTTTCATTTTCACTCTTTCATAACTTGATGAGAAAACTCTCAATCAAGAACAAGTGAGATCCAAAACTTTCATAGAGAACAAGCTTTGCAATTTCATTTTCATCTCTTTCAATTCATCACCTTCATTATGTTAATGGAGAATCATTGTAATGATTGTGTGTGTGATGATTGAGTGGGAATAAACATTAGAGACTTGATTTTTCATTTTAAGTTTGTAGTTCTTGTGAGCAAAGATTTGATCTTGAAGGAGTTAAAAGGTTTGAAGGTCCTTGAAGCCAAGAGAAGAATAAGCTATTCTCTATTGATATGGAGTTTTTTTTGGATTTGTCAATCTCTTGAAGAGAATGATTCAAGGCTTATAATTTCAATATTGAGTTAAGATTGGATAATTTATCAAGATTGAAGTCCATCAAAGGTTGAATATTAAGATCTTGATTAAGATAAAAGATAATAATGGTGGTAGCTAGTCGTAATCACCCTAACTTTTCATGGAGCAACAACCAAGGTCAACCAAAACTTGAAGCTGCCCAAATACCACAAGATCCTCCTGGTTTTGCTGCTCCCAACTATCCAGTGGCAAATTAAGGCAACAAACCAGTTGGAGAATGTTCTAAAATCATTTATTCAAGAAACCAAAAATCAGTTTATAGCATAAGGGGTGAGTATAAAAAACCTAGAGAACCAAGTGGGACAAATAGCCACTACTTTGAGCTCAAGGCTTATAGAAACACTCTCTAGCTCTACTGAAACTCCAACAACTACTTTTGGAGTGAAGAATGTGGAAACCTGCAAGGTCATAAAGTTGAGAAGTGGTAAAGAATTTGAAGTATCCTTATCAAGAGGCGCTGAGACCAATGGAGACCTTCTTGAGCAGGACAACTCTAAAGATAAAGAAGGACCCAATGAGGAATCAACATCAGTTGGGAATGATGAAGAAAGTGTTGATAACACTATATATGGCAAGATTTCTCAAACATGTAAACATCCTACAGTCATGCCAGAGCTAGACAGAGAACAGAAGATTGTTCAAGAAAGACCACCACCTCCTTTTCCCCAAAGGATTAGGAAAGTAAAAGAAGAGCAACAATTTGGCAAGTTCATGGAGATACTCAAGCAACTTCACATTAACATACATTTGATAGAAGCCATTGAACAAATGTCAAACTATTCAAAGTTCATGAAGGATATGCTTACAAAAAGAAGAAGAGTGGGAGAATTTTCCATGGTAGCACTCACTCAAGAGTGTAGCCAATTGGTTCAAGGCAAACTCCCACCAAAGGTGAAGGATCTAGGAAGTTTCACCATTCCATGTAACATTGGAGACTCTTTCATTGGAAAGGCACTATGTGACTTAGGGGCTAACATCAATATTATGCCCTTATCTATCTTTAAGAACTTAGGGATAGGCACAGCCAGGCCTACGACTATCACTCTACAATTGGCCGATGGGAGTATTTGCTACCCTCAAGGAAAGATATAAGACGTCTTGGTAAGAGTTGATAAGTTGGTGTTTCCTGCTGACTTCATCATTATGGATTTTGAGGCTGATGAGGACATTCCAATTTTGTTGGGAAGACCTTTACTTACTACGAGAAGAACTTTAATTAATGTTGAGAAAGGAGAACTCACCATGAGGGTGAATGGATAATAAGTGGTTTCAATGTACTCAATGCACTACAATATCTTGATGAAGAGGTTGCTGATTGTTCTATGATTTCCATCTGGGAAGGAATTGTTCACAAGAGTTTACTAAAGTCAAGTGAAGTCTTGACTCAAGCACTGGGAAAGCTAGAGAAAGAAGTTGATTCACAAGAGGGTATCATGTATGGACCAATGTGTAAACCCACTGTTAAAGATGAAGCCATGGAAATTCTGGAAATATCAGCTGACGATAAGAAGCAATGCTCTCCTTCAATATAAGTTCCCCCTAATATGGAATTGAAGCAACTACTTGCCCACTTGCAATACGCTTTTTTGGAGGCAGGGCGGAAGTTGCCTGTCATTATTCTAACAAATTTGAGTGAATAGTAGAAGGTCCAGTTGCTAGATATTCTAAAGAAACATAAAAAGGCTATTGCATGGAAAATTTATGACTTAAAAGGGATCAACCCTACTATATGCATCCATAGGATTTTGCTAGAGGAAAATTCTAAGAATAGCATTGAGAGCCAAAGAAGACTCAACCACATCATGAAGGATGTGGTCAAGAAAGAGATTATAAAATGGTTAGATGCTGGGATTATCTATCCTATTTATGATAGCATATGGGTGAGTCCTATTTAGTATGTACCAAACAAGGGAGGCATGACTATAGTTAGCAATGAGAAAGATGAGCTAATCCCAACAAGAACAGTCACGTGATAGAGGATTTGCATGGACTACATAAAGCTCAACAAGGCCACTAGAAAGAATCACTTCCCCTTACCTTTCATTGACCAGATGCTTGATAGATTGGCTGAGAAAGAGTATTATTTTTTATTAAATGGGTACTTGGGCTACAACCAAATAGCCATAGCTCCCGAAGACCAAGAAAAGACAACATTCACTTGTCCTTATGGCACCTTTGCCTTTAGAAGAATGCATTTTGTCCTGTGCAATGTTCTAGACACCTTTCAAAGGTGCATGATGGCTATCTTTTTAAGACATTATTGAGAGTTCCATGGAGGTATTCATGGATTACTTTTCTGTTTTTGGAGAGTCATTCCAGAATTGTTTAGACAACTTGGACTTAGTTCTGACAAGGTGAGAGGAGAACAATTTGTTGCTGAATTGGGAGAAGTGTCATTTTATGGTCAAGGAAGGAATTGTTCTTGGACACAAAATTTCAAAGAGAGGTTTGGAAGTAGATCAAGCTAAGATAGAAGTCATTGAAAAGTTTCCCCCACTAGTGAACATTAAAGGCATTAGAAGATTTTTTGGGCATGTTGGCTTCTATAGAAGATTCATTAAAGATTTTTCAAGGATCACTAAACCGCTTTGCCAATTGTTGCAGCATGATGTGTCTTTTGACTTCAATCAAGAATGTTTGAGCTCCTTCAACCACTAGAAGAAAGCTATCATCTTTTCCCCCATTATGAAAGTTCCTGACTGGAACAAACCTTTTGAGCTGATGTGTGATGCAAGTGACTTTGTAATTGGTGTTGTGCTGGGTCAGAGGCATGACAATGTGTTTCTTACCATCTACTCTGATAGCAAAATATTAATTGAAGCTCAAGTCAATTACACAAATAAAAAGGAGTTGTTAGTAGTTGTGTTTATCTTTGATAAATTCAAATCTTACTTGGTTGGAACCAAGGTGATTGTCTACACAGATCATGCTTCCATTAAGTATCTTATTTCTAAAAAGTATATTAAGTCGAAGCTTATAAGATGGGTGTTCTTGTTTCAAGAGTTTTATCTGGAGATTAGAGACAAGAAGGGAGTTGATAACCTTATAGCTGACCATTTGTCAAGACTACCAGAGGAAGTGCAAGATCAAAGTACTGGAGAAATCAATGAGTCATTTCCTGATGAAAAACCATTGTTGATAACCGCATGCGTGACTCCTTGGTACACTAAATTTTTTAACTACTTGGTTAGTAGATATATTCCACTTAAATTCAACTCTCAGCAAAGGAATAAGTTCTTTCACATGACCAAAAGCTATTTATGGGATGAGCCTTTTCTTTACAAAAAGTGTGTTGATCAATTTCTAAGGAGATGTGTGGATCAACCAGAGGCACGACAAATCTTGTCTGCCTATCATGAAGCTCCTTACGGAGGACATTTTGGAGGAACCAGAACCGCAACAAAGGTTTTACAATCAGGTTATTTTTGGCCATCTCTTTTTAAGAATGCTAATGATCTTACAAATAAATGTGATAGATGCCAAAGAGTGATAAATATCTCCATGAGGCAAGAGATGCCTCTTACCAACATCTTGGAAATTGAAATTTTTTGATGTATGGGGCATTGGCTTCATGGGGCCATTTCCTCAATCTTTTGGTAATCTATACATATTGGTAGTTGTGGACTATATTTCTAAATGGATAGAGGTTGTAGTAACTCCTACTAATGATGCTAGGGTGGTGACTAAATTTTTGGTGAAAAAATATTTTGTCTAGACATGGCACATCAAGAGTGATCATCAGTGATGGAGGAACCCATTTTTGCAAAAAAATCTTTGAAAATTTAATGACAAAATATGGAATGAAACACAAAGTTGCTACTGCCTGTCATCCACAATGCAGTGGGCGAGCAAAAATTTCAAATAGAGAAATAAAAAGGATTTTAGAGAGAGTTGTTAACCCTTATAGGAAGGACTGGTCTAAGAATTTGGACGATGACTTATGGGCATACACAACAACCTTTAAGACTTATTTAGGCATGTCTCCTTACAGACTTTTCAATGGGAAGGCATGCCACTTGTCTATTGAGTTAGAGCATAAGGATTTTTGGGCTATAAAAAACCTTAACTTTAATCTATCTAAAGTTGGCCATGCTAGAATGCTTCAACTCAATGATCTAGAGGAACATAGGCTGTTCTCATATGAAAATGCTGAATTGTACAAGGAAAAGATTAAAAAGTGGCACGCAGGAAATGTCTGCAGAGAGAATTAGTTGAAGGACAACATGTTCTCTTATTTAATTCTAGATTAAAACTTTTCACTGGAAAGTTAAAGTTTAGATGGTCTGAGCCCTTTAAACTTTTGAAGATTTATCCTTATGGGGCATTGGATATTTTGAATGAGAAAACATGAGAAATCTTCAAAGTAAATGGTCAAAGAGTGAAGATGCACTATGGTGAATCCTCAAACAACACAAGGACCACCATGTTTTTGAATGATTCCATTTGAATTTTTTTCCATAGTCCGGTGAAAAGACTATAAAATAGCGCTCCTAGGAGGAAGCCCAGTATTTAATTTTTTTAGTTAGCTTTATTTTTTTAGGTATCATGATTATTGAGTTGCGATGCTGAAGAAGAAAAAGGTCATTGACAAGTCTCGTCGTGACTTGGAAAGTTGAGCCAAACTTACATAAAAATAGTGGGAAATTATTTTTACCTTGTCATGGGAAATAGATTGAGAAAGGAAGTTGTGGGAAGGCGTGATCAGAAGTGCAGAGGCAGGAGCGAGTAAAACTCACGCGCCTAGTTGTCAGTTGTATAATAGAAGTGATGTCACGCAAAAAGACAAAGCATTAATTGTTAATGGCACAATTTCATGATGAGTAGTGGCTAGGGTTAACCATCGCCATATCATAGGTTCTATAAACAACTTTAGTTTTCATTTCCAACCTTTATTTTGTCCAAAACTGTATGTTACTCTTCTCTCTCCACTCTTAACCCCTAAACTTCGCAACTGCCACCACAAACAAAAACTTCCCACTACCTTTTCATATATTTGAAACCACTCCATCACTTTCATTCCTATAAACTCCACCTACCAAAGCCGCTCATATCATCTTATATCTCTCTCATCCCTATTCGCACTTCTACACTCCTCAAAACCCTAAAAATGAAGCCTGCTTACTCACAAAATAGAACTAAGATGTGTGCCAGGAAAAATGCCACACCATCCATGGACATTTCCGACGATGTTGGAAGTGACTATGAGATCTTTGTCAGCGGTGAAGCAAGAAGAAGATTCTCTGAGCACATCTCTAATTGATGTGTGTTTTTTGAAAGGGGTTTCTGAAGGGGTAAGAAAACACTTAGAAGGGGGGGGGGGGTTGAATAAGTGACTCTTTTCATTCTTTCAATACAAAGCTCAAAACAGTAATGGAATAACACAGTTATTTTTATCCTGGTTCGTTTGAACTCAAACTACTCCAGTCCACCTGCCAAGGTGATTTTGCCTTTCTCAACAAGGACTTAATCCACTATAATCAACTAATTACAATCACACAACAATTGTTGTGACTAACAATGCACAAGTAAACTTACAAGTGACTAACACCACTAAGACTTAAATCTAGTCCTAGTTTGCTTGAGAAATCTGACCAAACTTGGTCTCTCAAGGAACAAATACAGAAGTATAATCTTTACAGATAATTGAAATAGAGTTTGCTTCTAATCAAGCTATATCACAACTGTGATTTTTCTTAGAATGTAATACACAATAATGTAAGAACTATGAGTTTTTAAGCTTTTGAATCTTTCACGTAGTTTCTTGTTTGAACAATCTTGTTGGCTTGCAATAAATGTCCTTCTACTTATAGTAGGAAAAAATAAGACCGTTGCTGCCTTCAGAGGAAATGGAGAGCATTAAATGCTTTGCGTGTATCCTTACAAAATTCCATTCTCCAAGAAACTAGTTGTAGGCACTTGAGTGTTTTCATCCGTCTTTGCATTAATTAGCAAACGTCAGAATGTAAGAACGTGTTTCCTTTGCTTTGACAAGACACGTTGATTAAGATGTTGTTCCAGTATTAGCTTTAACTCAGAACATGCTTTATTCAACTTCTGGTCAGAGCGTTGCTTGCTAAGATCTTTGAACAGCGCTTGCTTTCAAGTTATCTTTAGAATCAAGAAGCCTGCTAGAAGTTAGAAGATACATTTAACAAATGAGTGTTCTTACCAGAGTCAGCAGATGCGTTTGAATAAAAGGTTCTTATGTCAAAGAACTTATTCATAATCTTTTCTTAGCACTTTGGAATGTTTCTTGTCAGAACATTAACTAAGACATTCAAAACCACATTCATTAGAGCATAAATTATCTTAAGTATAATTTAGTTATCATCAAAACACTTGGGATAGGTCAGAACTTAATCTTGTTCTTTCAATCTCCCCCTTTTTGATGATGAAAAAAAATTATTTTAGATAAAGAAAAGAAACAGATTAAGAGATAAGAATCTCCCCCTGAAATGAATATATCTATGCATAAGACATCCTGAGATTATTTAGTCAGAGTGATACACAGCCTTCTTTGAATTTCTTCAGAACTTCTTCAAGAAGATAAATCTTAGCTGGAATATTCTTTCAGAGTTAAATGATACCTGCAAAAAAAATCTTTTGCACAGAGGGAATTCTTGCAATTATGTTAGAATGTCTGAGACATAGTCCCATAACTGTTAAACAGTGATTAGTTAAAACATGCACATTTTCTCCCCCTTTTTGGCATAATCAAAAAGTGTAATAAATGAGAAATTCTGAAAGATTCCATAAAAAGTTAAAAAAATAGATAACCAGAAGTACAAACAAAACATCAAATAAGAGACAAAAAGAAACTAGGATTTCTTAGAGACAAGATCCATCAGAAGGTTCTTGATCTCAGAGGCAGATTCACTTTGCATTGCCATCCAGTTCTTGAACTCTAAATTTGTTTGATCTTGCTTATCCATGCGTCTATTCAAGACTTCATTCTCCCTCTTTAGCTCTTTCAGAGTGTCCATAATGAGTGAAGTAGGGGCAGAAGATGATGAAGCTTCAGTAGAAACAGGGTTAGAAGCAGCAACTGATGAATCAGACTTCACAAAGGTGGAGAGCAGAGTGCCCAGATCCATTGCAAGAGTTGGCACAGGTTCAGGTCCATCCTTAACTAAAGGTTGATTCAATAGAACAATAACCATAGGATTGGAATCTTCAGAGTATTCTTCAGATTCGTCTTCTGATATGTCCATCTTATCAGCTGGTGTATCAGCAATCAGTAGCGAAGACTTCTTATTCCAAGTATCAGTAGCTTCTGTCTTGAAAACACGCAGAAGTTTGGAAATGTTGTCCAACACCTGAGAGTGGCACAAATCCTGTAACTTCCGTGATTCAGCAACCAAGGTTCTTCTGAAAGTTTCCCATAGAAGATCTGTTGCTGCGGTGTTCACACTTCTGAGGCAATCTTCTTTCAGCGGTTGTAACCATGCTTGAACATTTGTTATAAAATTCTGAAACAAAATATTTACATCTGGCTGAATAGGTTTAGGGACAGCCGTTCTGTAAGATTTATTTTTCAAGAATTGTAGAGATTGAGAGTCCACTACAGTTCTTAAAAAGCTATTGGTTTCAGGAGTATTTGTAGGTTCAGGTTCAGGTTGGTTAACACAAATATGAGGTTCTGATATATCATGAGGTACGGATGGTTCAGCAATATCAGTTTGTTCAAAAATTTGTTGTTCTGGAATTTGAGGAGTTGAGAGTGGGGTTGTATGTTGTGGTGAGGTGGTTGGAGTGATATCAGGAGAAATTATTATTGTATAAGCGGGAGTGGGAATGGGTTTTTGAGGTTGTGGTTGGTTCATAGCAAAAATGTTTTCAGTTGGTAGATTGAAAGGTGGTTTTATGGTTGCTAGAGGTTCATTAATCCCAGGAATTCTCCAAGATCCAGCATCATACCATCCAGTGGGTCTGGGTGATAAAGGTCTGGGAGGGGGTCTTGAGAACGTTCAGCAGGAATAGGTTGAAAAACAGATGGTTCAGGGGGTTCTGAATGAGAGGGTTCTGATTGGCTGTCAGAATGTTCATCAGAGTCAGAATCACTAAAATCTGTTGAGAACTGATTTTTACTAAGGTTGTCAGCAAGGGGTTCAGATGGTGAGGTTTGAGAGGATTCAGCAGGTGCAGATATATTTTCAGAATTATAAACAGGTATAGTTTCAGCATGATTACGTGTCTTCTTTTTCTTATGAGGAGAGTCAGAAGGTCTTTCTACAACTTTTCTCTTCACAGATCCTTGGAGAACAACATCAGCAGCAGCTTGATTTCTTCCTTGAAGCCAAGCTGGATCAATAGGTGATCCTGTTTCTCTGCAGGTCTCAAGATAGTGCAAAACCATACTAGAATGTTCCAATGAGTTGAACATAGGAAAATTAGCAATAGGAATTCTTCTTTTCTTCACAATAGTTGACAGACATGGAGAGGGTTCCACCAGCAGTTTGTCAATAATTTTCCTTTTTAGCAAGTTCTTTCTAGTCATTGTCTTACCACAGATAGGTTCAAGCTCCCCTAGAAGATTTGCTTCTCTTAGGTGAGAAATCAGACCATTCTCAGTCAGAATGTCTGATAATAACCTCCCCATGGGAATCCAATTCCTCTTTGATTTGGGATTCTTCATCCTTTCAGCTTCTCTGGTTTCTTTGACATGGTTCCAGAGGTGTTCAAAAAGCAAGTAGGGCAAATCAATTTTGACATTGGTTCCAAGGCAAAACAACAAATATTGTTGATCAGCGTTGATGTAATCAGGAGAACTGGTGTCTTTCCTGTGGTGAATACATCCATGAATAATCCTTGCCCAAATCTTATACTTGTCTTTCAAATCCCTAACTTTGGAGGAACCTTGACCATTTGTAAAAATCTCTGTGTATACCTTAGACATCTCCATTCTTCCAGTGGGCATTCCTGTAACTCCAAGTCCTTTAAATCCCAGCAACCTTCTGATTAGATTTTCTGTAATGGATATTTCCGTGCCCATTACAAAGGAGAGAATAACCTTGGGAGTTGCAATAGCGTGAATCCAGAATTCTTTTACCAAATGAGGAAAGACTGGACCAGTAAGACGATCAAAGTAGCTTTCCCAAACTTGAAACTTCACAACATGGAACAAGTCAAATCCATTCTCTCTAAGATTCTCAAAGTCTACCATTAGCTCACTCAAAACTTCCAAACTTTCTACCGAAATGAGTGTTGTCCTTTCAGGTATACAGTATTGCTCAGAGTGGGTAGAGGAAGAAGAAGCCATTGAAGTTTTATGAAAAGAGAATTTTTCGAAAAGGGTTTTTAAGAGAAATGTTCAAATAAAAACTTGAGTTGAAAGAGACAGTAAAGAATGAAAGGGTTTTTTCAAAGAGTATTTATAGGTATTAATTTCAGAGAATAGGTTAAGAATTAAATTAGAAGTATTTAAGACAAATTAAAATAAAGATTAAAAAAAATTAAAAAAAAACGATTCTCATCATTACTTGCATTTAATGAATTGCTAAAAATGAGGGAAAACGTGAGATTATGGCTAATCATCAACAGTTACCTAGAACGTCATCAGTAGCTTTTGCACGCTTGACCTTTCAGAAACACACCACGTGTTCATCTCCTGAAGGATGCATGTAACAGCTGTTTGTTCTAATGAGTTTCTGAACTACACTTGGACATGAAGCGTTAGAATGATTCATATAGCTTCTGTTACAACTTCTCTTCTAACTTCTGAAGAGTTGTTGATCAGAGCATTCATTTCAGAAAGTTCTGAAGCCAGTCACAGAAAATAAATATTATTTTATTCAGGACATACTTCCATACAAATATTTTTCAGAATGAAATTAAATCTATCTTCTGAAAGGGGTTTAGTAAAAATGTCAGCCCATTGATGGTCTATTTTTACAAAAATCAAGTTTAAAATCCCCTTATGAGTATAGTCCCGTATGAAATGATATTTAATTTCTATATGTTTGGCTTTAGAATGTAAGATTGGATTTTTAGAAAGACAAATAACAGAAGTATTGTCACAGAAGATAGGAATCTTACTTTCATAAAGGTTGAAATCTTCTAGTTGACTTTTCATCCAAATCATCTGAGAGCTACATCTAACAGCAGATATATATTCAACATCTGTGGTTGATAGAGCAATTGTTGATTGCTTCTTGCTGTACCATGAGATAAGATTGTCACCCAAAAGCTGGCAGCTTCCAGAGGTGCTTTTTCTTTCAATTCTATCTCCAGCAAAGTCAGCATCACAATAACCTGCTAGTTTGTAATCTTGTGATCTTCTGTAACACAGACCAAGATTAGCAGTACCTTTCAGATACCTAAGAATTCTCTTAACAGCTGTTAAATGAGATTCTCTAGGATCTGATTAGAATCTAGCACACAAGCACACGCTAAATAATATATCAGGTCTAGATGCAGTCAGATAGAGAAGGGATCCAATCATACCTCTGTAGAGCTTCTGATCTACTTTCATACTTACCTCATCTTTACCTAGAATGCAGGTTGGATGCATAGATGTCTTGGCATCTTTGCTTTCTGACATTTGAAATTTCTTCAGAAGTTCTTTAACATACTTCGTCTGATGTATGAAAGTACCTTCTTGAGTCTGGTTGATTTGAATTCCAAGAAAGAATTTCAATTCACCCATCATGCTCATTTCAAATTCTGCCTGCATTGTCTTAGCAAATTCTTTTCCAAGGGATATATTAGAGGTTCCAAAAATTATATCATCAACGTAAATTTGACAGATTAAAATATCATTTTTAAATGTTTTTCTGAAGAGATTTGTGTTCACTTTCCCTCTGGTAAAATCTTTTTCTAATAGAAAATTACTCAGACGATCATACCAAGCTCTTGGAGCCTGTTTTAAACCGTACAAATACTTTTTCAATTTAAAAACATGTTCTGGTTGTTTTGAATCATTAAATCTAGGAGGTTGATGGACATATACTTCTTCTTCAATATAACCATTTAGAAATGCACTTTTAACATCCATTTGATATAATGTAATGTTATTTTATACAGCAAAAGAAATTAATAATCTTATAGATTCTAACCTGACGACTGGGGCAAAGGTTTCATTATAATCAATTCCTTCTTGTTGACTATAACCCTGTGCAACCAGTCGTGCCTTGTTTCTGATTACTTCTCCTTGTTCGTTCAATTTGTTTCTGAAGGCCCATTTGGTTCCTATAACATTGAATCCTTTGGGTCTTGGAACTAGACTCCATACATCATTCTTTGAGAATTGATTTAGTTCTTCTTGCATTGCTAAGATCCAATCATTAACTTCCAGAGCTTCATCAATGGTAGTTGGCTCAATCAGAGAGACTAAACCGAACAGAGATTCTTCATTGATTCTGAGAGATGATCTTGTTCTGATGGGATCTTCTTTTCTTCCAATGATTACGTCTTCTTTGTGAGCTGAAGATAATCTAGGAAACCTTTTCTGAGTGAGTTGGTCAGAGATTCTGAGATTGTTGAGAGCATCGTCAAGAGGATGATCTGCTACGTCTTCTTTTGCTTCTGAACTTTCAGAGTTTGAGTGATGATCTTCTGTACCTACAGAAAAATCAATTTGCTTTGGCTGTGGTTGGCCAAGCTTATCATCAAACCTGAATTCTATTGATTCTTCAACAATCAGAGTTTCTGTGTTGTATACTCTATAGCCTTTTGAGCGTTCAGAGTATCCAAGTAGGAAACACTTTTGTTCTTTGGAATCAAACTTATTCAGAGTTTCTTTGGTGTTTAGAATAAAACAAGTACATCTAAAAGAATGGAAATAAGAAATGTTGGGCTTTCTGTTTTTCCATAATTCATAGGGAGTCTTTTCAAGAATAGGTCTTATAGAGATTCTATTCTGAATATAACACACTGTATTCACAGCTTCTACCCAAAAGTGCTTAGCCATATTTGTTTCATTGATCATGGTTCTGGCCATCTCTTATAATGTTCTATTCTTTCTTTCTACAACTCCATTTTGCTGGGGAGTTCTAGGACAAGAAAAGTTATGAACAATACCATTTTCTTTAAAATATTTTTCAAAATAATGATTTTCAAATTCACCACCATGATCACTTCTAACTTTTGTGATTTTAAAATCTTTTTCATTTTGCACTTGAGTACAGAAGTCAATGAATACAGAATGTGACTCATCCTTGTGTTTTAAAAACTTTACCCATGTCCATCTGCTGAAATCATCAACGATGACCAATCCATACTTCTTGCCTCTGATGGATGCCGTTTTCACTGGTCCAAACAGATCAATATGAAGTAACTCCAATGGCTTAGAGGAAGAGACAACATTTTTAGATTTAAAGGAAGGTTTTGAAAATTTTCCTTTTTGACATGCTTTGCACATAGCATCTGAGTTGTACTTTAGATTGGGAAGTCCTCTGACTAAATTTAATTTATTTAGTTGAGATATTTTTCTAAGACTGACATGTCCCAATCTTCTGTGCCATACCCATTTCTCATTGCTAACAGTCAAAAGGCATTTTACGTTTTGATATTTAAGATCTGATAAATCAATTTTGTAAATGTTGTTTTTTCTCTTTCCAGAAAAGAGGATTGATCCATCCTTTTGATTTACAGCTTTACAGGAGTTTTGATTGAAGATAATGTCATAGCCATTGTCACTTAATTGACTTATAGATAATAGATTATGAGCTAATCCTTCTACTAATAAAACATTAGAGATAGAAGGAAAGTTACCGTTTCCTATGGTTCCAGAACCAATAATCTTCCCTTTCTGATTACCTCCAAACTTCACATCTCCTCCAGCTTTAAGTTCCAGGCTTTGGAACATAGACCTTTTTCCCGTCATGTGTCGTGAGCATCTAGAGTCCAGGTACCATGACTAGTGTTTCAATTGAGCTGTTAAGGACATCTGCAACAAATATTATTTTATCCTTAGGTACCCATATCTTTTTGGGTCCTTTTGGGTTAGCATAAGAGTTTCCAGAATGTGATGTATATTTTATATCATGTGAATGTCCAAACTTGAATTACTTATTCAGAGATTTGTAAGTGAAGGTCATTTTAGCAACAAGTTTTGGAATATATGTTTCCTTCCCTTTGGGAGGTTCATATCCAATTCCTCTTCTGTTTTTCCCACTAACTCCATAAATCATTGAAGCCATTTTGCTTCTGTCTATGCTTTTAGCAAGAAAAGTTTGAAAGCTATAGTCATATTCTTTCAGAATATCTTTTGAACTAGATACAGACTCTGAACTAAAATTCTTTTGAACAATTTGAATTTCTTTTTTAAGTTTAAGATTGTTTTCTAAAAGTTCAGATTTTTCTGTTTCAAGTTTCTTAAAATCAGATGCAAGACTCTTCTTGAGTTTCTTGTATTTGATTTTGAGCTTACTGTAGTTTTCCAGAAGTTCTGATAAACTATCAGCAAGTTCTTCTCTAGAAAATTAAGAAAATACCTCTCTTTGTTCTGACTCACAGTCTGAGTCATCTTCTGTGATAGCCATTAAAGCTAGGTTGGCATTTTCATCTTCAGAACCAGATTCATCTTCAGAAGAATCTGAGTCATCCCAGGTTGCCATCATTCCTTTCTTCTTTCCAAATCTCTTCTTTGGTCTTTCTTTTTGAAGCTTTGGACATTCACTTTTGAAGTGACCAGGTTCTTTGCATTCATAATAGATGATCTCTCTTTTGTTTTACTTTTTATGTCCAGAAGATTTTAGTTTATCTTTTGACTTCTTGAAGTTTCTGAACTTCTTTTGTCTGTGCTTCCACAGATGATTGATCCTTTTGGAGATCAAAGATAGTTCATCTTCTTCTGAAGCCGATTCTTCAGAGTTTTCTTCTTCAGCCTGAAAAGAGTTAGTATCAAATTTCTTAATTGACTTAAGGGCTAGAGACTTACCTTTCTTCTGAGGCTCATGTTCATCCAGTTCAATCTCATGACTTCTGAGAGCGCTGACGAGTTCCTCTAAAGACACATTGTTCAAATCTTTTGACACCTTGAACGCAGTGACCATTGGTGCCCATCTTCTGGGTAAGCTTCTGATGATCTTTTTCACGTGATCTGCTTTGGTATACCCTTTGTTCAAAACTCTCAGACCAGCGATCAGAGTCTGAAACCTAGAGAACATTGCTTCTATATACTCACTTTCCTCAACTTTGAAGGCTTCATACTTTTGAACTAAAGCCAGAGCTTTAGACTCCTTAACTTGGGCGTTTCCTTCATGAGTCATTTTGAGAGACTCAAACATATCATGCGCTGTATCTCTATTAGTGATTTTTTCATATTCTACTTTAGAGATAGCATTTAAAAAATATTTCTAGCTCTGATGATTTTTAAAATCAGCTTTTTGTTGTCTATCCATATTTTTTCTATCCACTTTGTTTCCTTCTGAATCTGTAGGATGTTTGTAACCATCCAAGACTATATCCCAAAGATCACTATCATGACCTAGAAAGAAACTTTCTAGCCTATCTTTTCAGTACTCAAAATCTTCTCCATCAAACACTGGAGGTTTGTTGTAACTATTATTGCTTTGTTCAGCGGCCATTGTGTTTTCTTCTGGATCTTTTTCTGACACGATTAAGTGTTGAGCTCAGAGTCAAGCTCTGATACCAATTGAAGGGGTAAGAAAACACTTAGAGGGGGGGGGGGGGGTTGAATAAGTGACTCTTTTCGTTCTTTCAATACAAAGCTCAAAACAGTAATGGAATAACACAATTATTTTTATCCTGGTTCGTTTGAACTAAAACTACTCCAGTCCACCCGCAAGGTGATTTCGCCTTTATCAACAAGGACTTAATCCACTATAATCATCTGATTACAATCACACAACAACTGTTGTGACTAACAATGCACAAGTAAACTTACAAGTGACTAACACCACTAAGACTTAAATCTAGTCCTAGTCTGCTTGAGAAATCTGACCAAACTTGGTCTCTCAAGGAACAAATACAGAAGTATAATCTTTACAGATAATTGAAATAGAGTTTGCTTCTAATCAAGCTATATCACAACTGTGATTTTTATTAGAATGTAATACACAATAATGTAAGAACTATGAGTTTGTAAGCTTTTGAATCTTTCACGTAGTTTCTTGTTTGAACAATCTTGTTGGCTTGCAATAAATGTCCTTCTACTTATAGTAGGAAAAAATAAGACCGTTGCTGCCTTCAGAGGAAATGGAGAGCATTAAATGCTTTGCGTGTATCCTTGCAAAATTCCATTCTCCAAGAAACTAGTTGTAGGCACTTGAGTGTTTTCAGCCGTCTTTGCATTAATTAGCAAACGTCAGAATGTAAGAATGTGTTTCCTTTGCTTTGACAAGACACGTTGATTAAGACGTTGTTTCAGTATTTGCTTTAACTCAGAACATGCTTTATTCAACTTCTGGTCAGAGCATTGCTTGCTAAGATCTTTGAACAACGCTTGCTTTCAAGTTATCTTTAGAATCAAGAAGCCTGCTAGAAGTTAGAAGATACATTTAACAAATGAGTGTTCTTACCAGAGTCAGCAGACGCGTTTGAATAAAAGGTTCTTATGTCAAATAACTTATTCATAATCTTTGATTAGCACTTTGGAATGTTTCTTGTCAGAACATTAACTAAGACATTCAAAACCACATTCATTAGAGCATAAATTATCTTAAATATAATTTAGTTATCATCAAAACACTTGGGATAGGTCAAAACTTAATCTTGTTCTTTCAGTTTCACCTTCGACCCGAAGGATGAATACCTAGGCATACCTGCTAGCATCGGTTCTTTAATTCAAAACAAGAAGTGGCGCAAACTGTGTCAACATGCTGAGTCTTACAATATCCATATTGTGAAATAATTTTACTCTAACCTAAAACCTACCAACAAGAAGCCTGTGGTCATGGTAAGAGGCTTTGAAGTCTCTTATTCTGAAGGGACAATTAACATGATGTTTGGTATGAAGCAAGTAGAGGAGGAATATCATGATATTTTGGCAAGAGCTGATGAGACAAAGTATGAAGTATACATGCAATCTCTTTGCAACCCTAACACCACATGGGTCGAGTTTGGGGGAGAAACGTATGATAAGAATGGACCTTAAAGCTAAATCCAAGGCATGGTATCAATTTATCAAGAATTCTGTTAATCCAACTACTCATAATGAGACAGTCAACAAGCAACAGTTGGCTCTTATCCATTGTATTACCTCTAGAATGGATGTCAATATTGGGAGGATAATAGTGCAAGAGATTCAAATGTGTTCTAAGAAGAAAGAGGGGATGATGTATTTACTCGCCTGATCACAGATCTGTGCTCTAATCAAGTAGTAAAAAGCAAAGCAACTAATGAAATATGCAATGCAAAATCTGGATTTGATAGAAGCAGTCTACAAATGTTGATGAAGCCAAAAGCAAGCAAGAAAGATGAGGCATGATAAAATTTGTCTAGAGGAGACTTTAGTTTTGAAAGTATCAATTTATCGTGGCAAGTGTTGCTGCAGATGCAAAAGGATCAGGGGACTACTACCGATTTCAGAAAGCAAGGTATGAATGTGAGTCCAAGGTTTATCGCATAATGGATGATGATATTCCAGTTCCTCCATTCCCTGACCATATATTGGGGATGGAGGAAGAAGATGAAGAAGAGGATCTGTTGAAAGAGGAGAATGAAGAAAAGAAAATAAATAAAAAGGGTAAGAATCCAATGAAGTTTGAACCGGAAGTCATGAGAGATCCAGGCGCATCAACTCAAGGCATGCCTAAGGATGGCTCACCAAAGAAAAATAAGAAGAAGATCAAGGGAGAAGCACCAACCAATAAATGGATGCCAAAGAAAAAGACAATGCAAGAAGTACAAGTGGTGGAGGATAACTCAGAATTTGATGATGATGAGACTTTAAACAATATGATCAAGCAAGTAGCCAAGGATAAGAAAGAATTGAGAGCTGAAGTGCCTGAAAAGGAAAAAGACCAAAAGGATGCTAAGATGAGTGCTAAGGAAGTGGTGAAGGAACTAGAAATGGATCCAAGTGAAAAGAGTGAGTAAAAAAAAGTAGAGACTGGAACTTGGAAAGAGGAGGAAGCTAACAAGGAAGAGGGTGATGCTGAAATAAAGGACATGGTTGGCGTGACAAAGGAAGACTCAAGTGAAGAGGAGTAGGAACAAAACGATAAAAATGAAACTGAGACTGTTGTGAGTGTAGCTGAGGAAGGTTGTTACAAGAAAGATGAAGAAGAAGAAGAGGATCTCTATGAAAGTTCGAAAGAATTTGAAGAATCAGAGAAGAATCCTACAGAGTCGGGTGCTGATGTGACTCTTGTAGTCACTCCCAAGAAGGTTAAGGGGCCTGCAAAGGTCAACAACCCATATTCAACTAGGGAAAATGACACATAACCAACCCCATCCAAGACTACTATAATAGCCAAAGCACCTCCAAAGAAGTCCCATGTCAAGACTGCCAACATCAAACCGAATCCTCAGGAGCTTTCCCAGAAGAAGGCTAGGAAGAAAGCTACACAAGATCCTGCTCTTAAGAAGCCTTCAAGGAAGAGCAATAGGCTTCGTGCCTAGCTGGTAAGCATAGTTGTTGAGCGGCAAGCCTCATCCCTCTTGCTGAACACTGAGGACACTGTCCTTTCTCTAAGTCTGGGGGGAGTGGTGGCAAGAGTCATGACTCGACTCTTCTCATGTTTTACCTTTTGAATCATATGTATACCTTATTGTTTTTATTGTTGTTTTCAGCCTTTTTTTATTGTTTTCTTTTGTCTTTCCTGTGTTGGCTGCTAGAATCCCTTTAATTAATGAACTTCTATTTTCTTCGATTTTGTTTTAGTGTGTTATTTTATATATATGATCAAAGTTGAGAAACACTACCCTTAGAACTGGCCATCTAAACAAACTTAGGGAAAATTCTATTGGACCTTAATTTCAGGAGACAAAGACTTGAGGAGTATATTTTGCACTAAGTCTTTTGTTACTGACAATCCCTGTCGTGACCCTGGTAGTCTAGGAAGTAGGCAGCCTATAGAAAAAATTGTTTTGTTTTCTTTTAGCTATAAATATTAGTTGTGGGTGGTAAATACTCTTGTTAAAAGGACAAGAACACTCCGACAGCACTGCATTAAGATGAAAATAGAATAATCACACAAAAGGTGTATGAAGTTTCTGAATAGCACTTCTCAATGAATGTTCCCGTGCCTATGTCTGGAGGAATAACTCTTTTGCCCGAAACTGGAAGAGCAAACAAAGTCTTGTTCATGTGCCCGTGTATGAAGGAACAATAGTTTCCCCCACTATTATTGACAAAATTGACTCATGACTAAGTGAGACCATTTAAGTGAAAAATGGGAAACTACAAAAGGCTTTGAGAAAAGTGCAAGTGTGGTCCTAGGTGTAGGTTCAAAAACAAATAGTCAAAATCCCCCACTAGGTTAAAGGCTAGGAAAGTCAAGCAAGATTTAATATTAGGATGGCTAACTTGACATAAGAGCTCTGTCGTGACAGAGAGTGTTGGTAATCTAAAGAACACACACAATAAAGATTGAGCCCGAGTTCTGAGTAATATCTATTTTTAAGATAGTTCCTAGGAGAATAACTCTTAGTTTTGTAAAGATTGGATCTGATAAAAGAGGGGGTAGTTGCTTGAAGTTATTTTGTTTGTCTTTTCCAGTCGCATCACTTGAGGATAAGTATTGATTCAAGTTTGGGGGTGTGGTAACCCACATTTTGTGAGTTAATTCATGGCTTTAGTATCTGCTATTTTAGTATTTTAATTACTTTCTAGTTTAATTTCTTGCATTTTAGAGTTAATTTATTGTTTAGTGTGGAGCACAATAGGTGCTCCCCTTTTTTCTTTTAATTGTATTCTTTTATGTATAAAGGTTAGCAGGATCAAGCAGAGGCAAGGCTAAGCTGGGCTACTGCAAGTTGCACAAGCTGGAAATTTCAAGAAGAATTATTAGGCAAGAGAATTTCAATGAAGGAAGCCGGTGACCTTAAGGAAAGTATGGAAGGAGAATTAAAGGAGGGAAAACTTGATGGTACAAAAAAAGAGAATAAAACCATTCAAATTCAAATATGATAGTGGAGAAGCTAGAAGACAAAAGCGAGTACATTCATACCCTACCATCGTCAGACCAGTGTCACCTGTGCCTGCTGCAACTTCTGCCACACGCCACCTTGTCTCTTATTTATGTCTCCTTTCGTACTACTTCCTTGTGCCGTCTAGAAAGATGCTGGTGTTTTGGTGCTAATTCATTTGGGCATGATGTGATTCACAAGAAAAGCCCATGATCCAAGGCAAGATACCAACCCTAATCCTTGGCCTATATAAAGATAAGCTAGAGAGAGAGAGAGTTTGATTGTTCAAAAGAAAAATTTACTTAGAGTTTTATGTGCTGGAATAGTTAAGTGTGAGAGACTTTTCTTTCCTCATCCATTCTAGTGCTAACTGATGAGTAGTGGCATGACTGAAGCTGACTCCTGAAGATTATCCATCTCAAGGAGTCCTTCAAGTTCTCTCTTAGGTTTAAATCATTTTTCATTACCATTGTCTTAAGATGTTTATTGTAAGAACTCTGCTTTCTGTTTGTTCACAGCTCGTCATGAGCTAAACCCTTTGTAGTTGAGCTATGAGAAGTTAATATTAAGAATTGTGTTTATGTTATATGTTGTATGGTCAGTGCTAGCTTTTCCATGTGTTTTTTTATTACAAGACTTGTTTCTTTGCTTGATCAACTTAGAAATAGGTAACAACTTGTTGTTGAGAGAGATCTAACAACAAGTGTGTTTCATGAGTAAAAATGGTTGAAAAAGTAGGATAGAGATATCTGCTTGACCTAGCTTACTTAGAGATAAGAAGTTACAACCATTAAGGAAATCAGATTCATTAAAAGACACATACCTGGGTTACAAGTGAGACTTAGAGATTTGTTCCCTTTCCCTTGCCTGTATGTTTTGGATGTTGTAGAAATACACCATAAGATCACTCTGACCTTACATGTCACGACTCCACACAACATTGACACATAAGTGCACAAACAATATTAATAGATCTATGCTCAACTCTATATCTATTAATACATTTCACTTCTATTTTCACTTTTATTAGTTTTTTATAAGTAACACTGAACTCATCATCAACAACCTTATTATTATATCTTACTCATGCTTAACTTGAAAGAATAGAAATTCACAAAGTCAAATCTAAGTAACTTTACTTTCTGTGAGTACGATACTCTTATACTTATTATTTGTTGCAATCATAACATGTATACTTGCATATGACAGTTTAGAAACTTGATTTCAACCAACATGTACATTGTATTTCGATATTACATGAACAGGAGATAATATCTCAGTCCCAAATTCATAAAAGCTTATGTTTAATTAGAATTGGATTTATAAATAATCAATTTATTGAATAACTGTAAATAATTGATATTAACATTACTTCAATTTGATTAATTTTTAAATGCATCAAACATCTTGTTTAAAGATTCGACTTTATTTAATGAATTGTCTATATTTTCATTCCACGTCTTTTGTGTTTGTGTAATACAACATTTTTCTTCCAACACATTAAAACCATTTCAAAATAAGTTTTCATCATTTTCATTTCTGCTTGCGTAATTTGTTTTTTAAATCAAAAGGAAGGGAGTTTTTAAAATTGTCTATTCAACCACTCTTGTAGACATATTAATCAATATTCAAACTAACATTAACTTAGTGAGGTTCTTGGATCTGAGCTATAGGGAGTTTGATTTCTTTAAGTGAAGGAGAAAGTAATGCAGCTGATCATTTTTGTTGAGTTGTTATGTTGTGTTTCAACTATAAATGTGGATATGAAAAATTGATATGAATGACACCATTATTGTCAACCCAATTGAGAAAATGAGAACAACACCACTAAAAATGAAAAGAACACCAATGTTGAGTATGTGAAGTCTCTGATTGGGAAAAAGAAAAAGAAAACTCCATCAAAGAAAAGTAATACAATATAGTATAATATTATATCTCTGAAATTCATCCTAGACCCTCGGAGTTGCGGATAGAAAATTTGGGAATGCAACATTTTACATAATTTGAGCGGTGTTATTTAAACATTTAAATATTTAAACTGTATTTCAACATCGTATACAAATACATAACGACTAATGTAACAAAAAGAAAGAGAATAAAAAAGACACCTTATACAAAACCGTATAAAAATACATTATTGAGTTTTGATCAGACAAAAACTCAATCACATAGATAATAATACTTTAATGGGATATGCTAAGAACTTCACTGTTACATGTATTTTGCTTAGGGAACTATGTACAGAGATGTCTATTTTTAAATAAGGTCACTTAGCCATAATAAGACCAATCATTCAAGAAGTAGTTTTGCCTACACCCCGGAGAGTACTCACAAAGGATAGGTGAATTTAACCCTTCATTAAGAAATGTCATATAATCACACCATAAAAATAAAATGGTGAGTTCCCACTAAAGGTGGCCACGATGCATGACTAGGAGACTTGTCCCTGCTGACTCAACGTAGACAAGGATAAAAACTGGTCATTATGGGGATTTAAGTACTTAGAAAAACATAATTAAAACTAGTCAATGACAATAATGGTTTTGTCAAAGACATAGATACATGGTCATTAATTGGTGATAAAGCATCATGAACAAGGAGATATATAGAGACATATTTATAACACACTAAAGAGATTAGAAATAAATTAGGGATAATAGTTTCATTATTTCAAATGTAATTAAGTAAAATAAATAATGATATTACATATATTAATCCGATAAATATTTATGTACATTCTGTACAATTAATAAAAAGTGGCCTATGCAGGTCTTGGACCCGTAACCTTCGTATTATTAGCACAACGCTCTAACCAACAAAGTTAATGGGGCACATGTTTCTTTATTTATTTGTTATTCTACACATAACAAACAAAGCATAAAGGCACACAACACATGGTTAGCACAGACTATCTTAATGTCCTTATATGTAATCGATTATACCTCAATCTAATTGTAATCCTCAATAACATTTAATTTGCCATCAAAAAAGAATCAAAGAGTTAACAGTGAGATGAGTAAGGGTACGTTTTATTTGGATATTACATGAACAAGAGATAATATCTAAGGCCCAAACTCATAAAAGCTTATGTTTGATTAGAATTCGATTTATAAACAATCAATTTATTGACTAATCTATGAATAATTGATATTAACATTACTTCAATTTAATTTATTTTAAAATGCAGCAAACATCTTGTTTGAAGCTTTGACTTTATTCAATGCATTGTCTATGTTTACATTCCACGTCTTTTGTGATTGTGTAATACGACATTTTTCTTCCAGCAGATTAAAACCATTTCAAAATGGGTTTTCACCATATTCATTTCTGCTTGTGTAATTTATTTTTTAAATCAAAAGGAACAAAATTTTTTAAATTGTCTATACAACCACTCTTCTAGACATATTACTCCATATTCAAACCAACATTAACTTAGTGAGTTTCTTGGATCTGAGCTATAGGGAGTTTGATTTCTTTTAGTGAAGGAGAAAGTAATGCGGTTGATAATTTTTGTTGTGTTGTTATGTTGTGTTTCAACTATAAATATGGATATGAAAACTTGATATGAATAGCACCATTGTTGTCAAACCAATCGGGAAAATGAGAACAACACAACTACGAGTGAAAAGCACACCAATGTTGAGTATGTGAAGTCTCTGATTAGGAAAAAGAAAAACAAAACTCCATCAAAGAAAAGTAATACAATATAGTATAATATTATATGTCTGAAATTCATTCTAGACCCCCAGAGTTGTGGATAGAAAATTTGGGAATGCAACGTTTTATATAATTTGAGTGGTGTTATTTAAACATTCAAATATTCAAACTGTATTTCAACATTGTATACAAATAAATAACTGAAACAACCAGCTGAACCGTCAACTGATAATGAAAATAATGAAGTCACCATCGAACATTTTTTATCCCACAGAAAGGGAAATGCAAACATCGAGTAAACCTGGGAAGGGGAAATCACGGTCAAACGACCGAGAGATCGAGTAAGGGAGTCTGTTACTCGAGGGGAAGGTATTAGCACCCCACACGCCTATAGTACTCTATGGTATCCATTCTTGTTGTTCTAATCTAATGGGTGTGGTTTAAGTCTATGTCTATGGTTCAAAGCTGAAAAGGGAATACATGCAAAGAAAATTTGGGGAAAAGAAAGGAATATTTACAAAGATATGCTCGATTAGGCCCCACAAAAAGCCTCCGGCTACGTATCCTTTTTAAGGAATCAGATCAGCCGTAGTTCTCCTCAAATATTTTGGTTGGTTTGTGTTTTTTAATTAAAAATACAAAAGCAATAAACACGATGGCAAAACATCAGACATGATGACAAATATCAATAAATGACAAGATAAAGACAATGATGGTAAAACCTCAACAATGATGGCAAAACATCAAATGATGGAAAAACATCACACCTAACAATGATATTGAAAATAAAGTAGGATAACAAACATAAGCGATGGAGAAACATCGATACAAAGATAGCAAAATATCATGACAATGATGGAAAAACATTACAATTTAGATGATAAAAAATTACACCTAACAATGATATTAAAAATCAAAGTAGAATAACAAACATATGCGATAGCGAAACATCGACACAAAGATAGCAAAATATCATGGTAAGGATGGCAAAACATCAATTTAGATGATAAAACATCACACCTAACAATGATATTGAAAATCAAAGTAGGATAACAAACATATGAGATGGAGAAACATCGACACAAAGATAGAAAAATATGATGGTAAAGATGGCACAACATTACAATTTAGATGATAAAACATCACACCTAACAATGATATTAAAAATCAAAGTAGGATAACAAACATATGGAGTGGCAAAACATCAACACAAAGATAGCAAAATATCATGGTAAATGCGGTAAGATGGAAACTTAACAAGGTTTAAATCAAAGCCAAAAGGCGCACAAACAATTAAGATTGGTTTGTATTTTTTACCTTGAAGAATGATTTAAGTTCATTAGAGATGTTTTATGATTTTCCAAGAAAAAGTACGTTTTTTTTGTTTTAAGATGCAATATACAAAGAAGAGAAAACAACTAAGGGAGACTATCATAATCTCTAGCCCTAGTGTAATTATACAATGATGGTCCAACATCAAGTAGGAAAGGGAAATATCTACTTAAGTGAGCATACATGGATAAATATCCTAATTTCTAGCTTGAAGATTAATCCTACACGAGAAATCCTAAGGGAGCATGACATACTAAACATAGTGCTTTGGAAAAAGCACACAATCGGGGTAAACTGACTCAGGGGATGGGGTACGAAGAGAAAATGATTTAGCTAATAGGAGTGAATCACCTGAGGCAAACAAGCAGGAGACTGAGATGAAATAAAAAAGAAAATAATTACTTTAGCTAAGGGGAGCGGATCACCCGAAGCAAACAAGTGGGTAGCAAAGTGTAAACAATAGACATTGTAAGCTTCTGACAATGTGTGAGGGTTTGATTGCGAAACCCTTTTCCACTTGACTGACTCGATACACATGATCTGCAAAAATCCAAAGTGTCGGCGTAAAACGTGAGCTAAGGATGACACAGACGAAATGCGGGGGTCGATTTCGAATCCTTTCCAGTCGCCTCCTTTTGAGAACTTATTGGGGTGGGGGAATATGCAAGCACAAATGTAAACACACATGCGGAATACCTACTTCAAAGGTATAATTTTAAACAAACGTAAGTAGCACACATAATGCATATAATACGGAATTTCCCTAAACGGGTCTTTAAATAAACCACAGGGATTCCTGACATGATCAACAACAGAGATCCCCGTCATACATCTTTATCCATACTTCTCATGACAAGGAAAACGGTAAAAACCCTACTTGACTTGATCTCTCGAAAGCAATAAGATATGGAAAGGAAAATAGAAGGGAAATGTACCAAATGAATAACAGTCTATAGAAGCTAAGCAATAACAAAGAAACTCGGAAAACTTCATGAGCTTCTATCACCTATAAAGAAAATACCATCAACATATGCGTAAAAGTATCAACAAATCAAGATTGGAATATATAGCAGACACATCCAAATATCAAAATACACCTTCACGAAACACAGTCCATACAATGCATGAAATAAGAATCACATGACGAAATATGTAGCGGACACATCTGTGTGATGCCAGGGTACCTGCACGAAATACAATTCATACAGTATGAAATAAAAATCACACGGCAGAATGTGTAGCGGACACATCCGTGTGATGCCAAGGTACCGGCACAAGACATGATTTATGAAAGAATATATATCATTTGAGCATCATATGCAAACTTTCACTAACAAGTGATTGCATAAAGCGCTTTTAAACCAATAATCATGTGCTAATTAAAGGTTGAAGGCTTAACAATGTACCTTGCAAAGTATTCCCAAAAGGAGTTAGAATAAACAAGGCAATATGTGCAAATATGCATTAAAATAAAGCAAAAATTTAAATTTCTGTGTGGGTAACCGGTTACCATAACTCAAAAAGTTGAGGAACACGCTAGTGTCTTGAGGTAACCAGTTACCATAACTGGATAACCAGTTACCATAACTCAAAAATTTGAGGAAAATGCTACTGTCTTGAGGTGACCGATTACCATAAATGGGTAACCGATTACCGCGTGTAAATATTTTATATTTCAATTACATGGAAATGGTGGTAACCGGTTACCATAACCGGGTAACTGGTTACCCGCAGGCAGAAAGTAGTTTATTTCCAACTTTTTGAGGTTATCGCTCATGGCTTAGGCGATTGACCAAACACCAAATCTCCATACATTTAACACATGATTTTGCATAATTCAAGGTCTAGATTCAAACTATACATGATTAATTAAGATCAACAATTAAACCTCATGCAACATCATCAATTATTTCATCAATTAAGCACTTTCATGAGAAACAACTTAATTCAACAATCACTTAATTCAACTATCCAATTTCTGATCTACACATGATAATCAAATCAAATCACAATTCTAGGCTCAGATATATATTCTCAATTCAAAATTCAACCTAGATTCATTTCATGCTTGCTTAAAAAGTGCTTCTCAAATAATCACTTATTTGAAAGTGCTTAATTCAAGAAAACTCACTGATAGAAGTGAAGAGGAGGATTAGGTATTGAGATCGCAATGAACGGATCAACGATCGGAGGAGAATTGCTCTTGATCTTGACTTTCAAATCTTGACGAAATAGTTGTTGTGTTGTTGATGAAAAAGTAGAGAAAAACCTTAGTTTGATCTTTGAGAGAATTAAGAGAAATGATTTTTGTGTTTATGAGAATTTTTAAATTATGAGAGCCCCCTTTAACAAAAATCATATTTTAGATTATATGATGTGAGCAAATTAGGCCTTGGATGTGCAATTGGATTGGGCCTTGAGTTGAAAGCGTAAGCCCGACACGACCAAAACTTCCATGTCATCACCTGTACGGAATATTTAAAAAGTTCCAACATGACAAATGAAGATAATCAAATTTGTGACACGTTTCCGAAAGAACAGGCTCAATAGGATAAATAAAGAGGAAGTTATGAATTTTTGAAGTTTCACTGACGTTGTGTTAGACAAAAATAATTTCCTATGCAGAATTTTATTGTGTCACGCGCAAAGAAGATAAAAAACGAGAACCTTCGGGTCACCATTTTCTTTTAGCATCTGAAGATAAGTTGTAGTAGACAAAATTCTTGAACCAACTCCACCGGACCCAGCTCAATACGATAACCATCGAATGAGATATGAATTTTACCGTATCAAACATTAATACAAATAAATTCTGGTTTAGCAGCAATATGTCTTCAGAAACTCAAAATTCACGGGTCCTTCCTTTGTGAATCCTTTCTTAGCTTCCAAAGACATCATCAAGATGACATCGAAATGTAATTTTGGTAATCAAAATACGCGCACACGATAATCCATTCAAAAGTTATAAATTTTATAGCGCACACGAAATAACGGTTCAACCCAGTTTTCCTTTGTATTTTCTTACTGTATAACTTCCAAAAGAATGGCGTATTCGGAGACCTTCCTTTGAGATTTACCTTTTGGTCCGAACACGGAAGTTAAAGAGAACATCGAGACGGTTTCAAAACCTCAAGAATTAATCTAAAACACCGTTCCAAACGGGAGATATGAATTTCCAAACTCAAATCTGCTGAAAAACTATTTCCTATTCGCACTACTTATAATTCACCGAAAACACCCAAATCTTCCGTAACTCGACATGCATTGAACAACTACGGGAGCTTTGTTGTGTTGACAAAACTAACTTGATCCCGTGAACACAAATCCAATGATACGCATGTATATGCATGTTAATAAAGTATATGCCAAGTAGAGATAAAAAATGAAGAGGGCAAATTTTGGGGTACAACAACTGCCCCTATTCAATCTTAAACCTGATAAGTGAGAAAATGTGACAGCTTTTGAACGTTCAAGGTGGAAGAGGATTGAATACTAAAAGAACCCGAAAATTTGCACTTGGAATAAAACAGAAGCGTAGAAACACTGGTAATTATATTTTGCAAGGATGACACCAAGCAAACTGGATGAAAGAGGAGAAGATTAGAGAATACTGAATCTTATCAAAGAGTGTGAGATAAAACTAGACTCATGAAAATGAAGCTACCGAAAAAAATGTAGAGCCGCCACCGAACTTTATTTATCCCGAAGGAAGGGAAAATATCGAGAAAACCACAAGGGGATGGATAAGATGGTCTTACGACCAAGAGAAGGGGTAACGAAGTCGGTTATGTGAGGGGAATGTATTATCACCCCTCACATCTGTTATACTCAACGATATCCATTTTGTTTGTTTGCTTCTAAGGGTGTTTTTACCTATAACTATACTTGCTAAGGGGAAATAAAATGGTTTTTTTATTAGTGCGTTCGTGAGGGTCTCACCACCCTTTGCCTACGTATCCAGTGAAGGAATCAGAACATCGTAGTTCTTCTGAAAATGTTGGTTTGTTGGTGTTTTTTAGTGGGAGATGTTAACGCATGCATTCTTGCAATAGGCACAACCTGTATCACGGTAGAACATATATAACATGCCCTTTTGGGGAGTTTTGATTGGTTATGTGTCTTGTGAGTTTTAAAATGAATTTGAATAACGATTAAATGTTTTTGGATTTTTGATTTGTGGATGGAAAGTTTTAATTACAAAAGAAGAAAAAAGTTAGGGAGACTAAAAAAACCTAATGTTGTCATGCATGGGTTCTAACCTAAAGTTTAATTAGTTCAAATCTTAAAGAAGAGGAAACTATCATCCTAAGGGAGCATGTTATAAGCATAAAGTAAAAGGTGACAGTGTTTCTGAAGAGTGATCATGCATGGTGATCATGGCAAAAGTCACGACACAATGAGTAGGATCATGAAAGGCATAAATGGAATGCTTGGTGTATGAGAATTGAATCGGGTTATGGTTAACGAAGGGGTGACACTTGATTAATCTCATTAGAGTAGGTGCTCATACCCTCAACCATGAGACCATTTGTGCATGGAAACACTTGGTATATGGTCCAAAGTGGTTGATTCTGGTTGTGGTTAACCAAGGGCAAGACTTGATTAACCTCGTGAGAATGGCCATGCCCAAACTCAACTATGAGACCCTTTATGAAGATGCTTGGTATGTAAAACAAAGAGAGAGAAGAGAGTTGCCTCAATGCATAAGATAAAAATCAAAAGCCCATACAAGGTGGCTATATGCATGCTCCTAGAAAGTGGGACTAGCGTGGCACTAGTATTCTAAACGACCAATTGAAACAATTGATCAAATAGTTGTCGCTGTAGAAAATCTCAGGACCAAACTATGAAATGTGTGCAAGTGTGCATTTGTAAGCAGATACCTGCTCATTGATGATGAGCCCAAGAGGAGGCCAAATGCTCTAATTGGACAAAATATGCATAATTGTCAGTCTAAACATATAAAGAAAATAGCAAAGAAATAAAATTCTAAACTATTACAAACCATATGTGGACGGGGATACAAATTTATGAATGAGGATGAATCGAATCGAAAGTTCAATTAAAAAATCTAGTTAAACAAAAAATACAACCAAATTGAAAATCAACAAGTAAACTAATTAAACGATTTATAAAATTAACTATTCTAAGGAATTAATAATATTAAATAATTTTTTTAAATTTAATAAGCTAAAAAAGTAATCATATTTTTTGTATTTTATATTTTTTATGATTTTTTAAATATAGAAAATATTAAAAGAAAGTAAACTCTAAACTTATTCTTGTGATTTTTAATTAAAGAAAGAAAATTTAAAAGAAAATTAAAACTAAATCTAAATATATATTTTTCGTATTTTTTTATAAAGAAAATATTGAAATAAAATTAACAAACTAATTCTAAGTATATAATTGTGATTTTTTTATTAAAGAAAATATTAAGAGAAAATTAAAAATAAATTCTAAAATATATTTTTTTTATAGTTTTTAAGTAAAAAAGAAAATTAAAAGTAAATTCTAAAATATATTTTTTGTGGTCTTTCTTAATGTTTGATAAAATAGTTAAGACAAAACAAAAAAATCATATGTTTAAAAAACAGAAATGGGCCTGAACTGAGTAAAACAGGGTGTGTAGAAATACATGGGTGTTCAGGCCCAATAGGCTGGTCCATCTGTTCTTGCGTGTGAGGCTCCAGGATGTCTACCACAAGTGTCCAACTCTGAAGCGTTGAATCCGATAATGAAATAATTGATGATGATTGGAGTGCATATGAGCGAAGGAGCACAATGGGCTGAAGCGTATTGGAACGAACATGGTGTCACCACTGGCCGGTGACACATGTCCCACCTAAAAACAAAAGAAACAACAAACAAAACAAAAAATTAACAATCAGAAGGGGCTCTCCCCATTCATTTGTGCTTGTGTCCTCTCTCTCTAAATTATTCAGTTCTCTCGCCTCTCTCCAGGTTCCCTCGCTGGAGAAGAAACTTTGGCCGCGCTGGAAATTGTCTCCCGACGGCGGCGGCAACGGTTCACAGAGGAAGAGCCCCAATCCTATTTTTTTTCGTTTTCCGAATCATCTCTCTTCCCTCTTCTCTAATTTCTTACTTGATTTTGCAGAGGATTAAAGATCTGGCCTAGATCTAAAAAGGGGTTTGGAAACCCTAGTTTTACAATGTTTGTGCAAATGATGATGGTGATGCTGGCGAATATAAATTGATGATGAAAAAAGGAAAAGGGACAAAGAAATGGAGCTTCGTGGTCCATGGAACACTTGTGATTTTGCTACCTCTCGTGACTTCGCGGTGAGATCTCTCTGTTTTCGTTCTTTTCTTCTTCTACTTTCTCGGATTTTTTGAAGGGTTATGTGTTTAGGAATATGATGAATGAATTAGGGTTGTTTTTTGGTTTTTGATAGCTTGCTGCATTTTTGATGATGGTGATGAATATGTTGGGATTTGTGTATTTTCTATATTTATGAAAATGATGATGATGATTTTCATTTTTTGGGTTTGTTGCGAGGATGATGATTATGACTCCGTTGGTGTTTTATGTTGATTCTGGTTTATGTTTGTTTTCCTGTTTTCTGCTTACAAAGGTGGCTGCTACTTTTATTTGGTTGGTGATGTTTTTTTATTGTTCAAAAAACCGTCCCTGCTATATATTTTTTCTGTCTGTTATATATCCCAAGTGTAGCGGTAGAAATGTTTAAGACTAAGCCATTAGATTGACTAGACTTGTACATATCAAAAATAAAAACCGCCACCGCGCTTTATTGTTTCCAAAGGAATGGGAAAATAGAGAATAACCCAAAAGAGGGTGAAAATTCTAGGTAAGGGGGTTGGTTATGAAAAGGGAAGGTATTAGCACCCTAAACATCTACGATACTCTGCAGGAACCTCTTTGTAAAATCTGTATATTTTGGCTATAAAATGTTGTATATATAAAATAGATTATGGATATGAGAAAATAAGTATTTTTTATAATTTTTGCACCCGCCGCGGTTGCGAACCTTTAGTGCCTAAGTACCACCTTCCGTGCAATAGGGGATCAGGGTACACATAGTTCCTCTTTAAAAAATTTAAAACACAAGTGTGTTGGTTAATTTTAAGAGATAAGACATCATCGTCATTGTCCGTGTCAAAAACATACTTACTCCCACAATCATGAGAAAGGAGACTTTGAATCATCTCAAAGTGGATGATATGGATTGAATTTTAAAATCAGTAAAACCTTACTCAACACTCAAGTGTAAAATATCTCTCTTCACTACATATTGTAGAAGTATAGCTGTTTGCATCCTTACAAGGATTGGCAAGAGTCCAATCTTTTGAGAAAAGTTTTAAAGCAAAAGCCAAAGTGGAGAAAATGCTTTAAATGAGATTGATTGACTTTTAGTCTTCTCATAAAAA
Organism: Vicia faba; assembly: GCA_948472305.1. NCBI lineage: Eukaryota > Viridiplantae > Streptophyta > Magnoliopsida > Fabales > Fabaceae > Vicia > Vicia faba. Next base: position 302,859,313 of record OX451735.1, on the reverse strand, counting down.
TGTCCAAATATTGTTAAATTGATTAATGTTTGATTAAGAAAAGATTTATTTAAAATGAAGAGACCTAAGTCCAAGTTTATTATGAAAGTGGTTCAAGTTTTAAAACAAAAAGTGTTTTCAAAAGGAGGGAGAAGATTTTTGAAATTAAAGAAGATGGGAGGAGATGAAGAGACTATCCTAAAACATAAGGTAAAATCCAGGGAAAAGAACTGTCAAACCAACAAGAAACCAACATTTGACATCCTGAGTCAATGTAGATTTCCATCCTTTGGATTTGAAACCAAGAAAACAATTAATAAACCTTTGAAGAATAACAAGCTTCAATTGCATTTAGTCCTCATAAAAATTGGGCAGAGTAACAACTGTATACATATGAATTCCAGATTACAGACAAAATATGTAATCACAATAACCTGCATACAAAACAAACAAATAACCCAATGTCTTGAGGTAAACCCCAAGAACTCCATACAAATTATCAATTAAGGTCACAAGGTCTCCAACATAGGTCAAGGTTTCTATTCCTAAGTCCAAGAAGTCCATCACTCCATAATGCCGAGGATAGTAACCAAGTAGTCCAAGTATCATTAAAGTTTTTAGGGTTTAAGTTGATTATTAGGTATCTTCAAAAAGAAATGAAAAGCTCAAGTGAGCAAAATAAAATGACATGAATACAAAGGCTCAAGTGAGCAAAGATGAAAAAAGAGCATGGAATGTAAATGCTGAAGTAAATGATGCATAAAATAAAAACATAAAAATAGAAGCAAAAAATAAAGTCAATTGTTACGAATTAGTTAGTTGGATGACCATCTTGAAACTTGCATTTTGAACTCATTAGAGGATTGGTAGAACCAAAGCCTCTCAACAACAAGTTGCATTTGCTTTTTTTCAAGTATATCATCCATTTTAAGAATCTCAAAGTAACTTAATGATCAATGATGTTTAAGTGATCCACTTTGACCAAAATTGATGAAGTTCCATTATAGGATTAGTAGAACCAAAACCTCCTAACAATGGATCTCAAGGTTATTGGATCATAGGGTTCAAGTTAACATACTTGGGCTTACAAACATAAGTTTGGGTCACGAATGATCCTTTTCTTAAATCAGGACGAAATTTAGCGCTATGTTAAGCAATCATAAGTGGACTTATATAGAAGTCGCACTTATTTTGAGGCCTGTCAATAACAATCTATGTACAATTTGTTTTGAGACATGATATAGAAATCATGCTCCAATAACACTTAGTGCAATAATAAAGGGATGAGATGAAGAGGGAGGGGAAAAGTGAATAAACCACATTTGAATCAAAATTTTAATCAAACTATTATTAAAATCATTCATCCATTTTTATGGAGTTAGACTCAATATCATGGATCCAATGATGTTAACAAAGCTCACGATCAAAAATTCAATCCAAGATCATCCAGACAATATACAAAAAATAAATTTGTATTTAACATATAAAAATAAAGGTTTTAAAAATGATTAAAAATGAAAATAAGAGAGAAAATGTTAATATTTTTAAATTAATCAAGAAAAAATAAGTAAGACCATAGAAAAATAAAAAATGAGCTCAAATATTTTTATATAATTTTTGGTAATTTTTTTAAAGTCAGAAACTATTTTTAAAATCAAAAGAAATAGGTAAAATAAACAAAAATGGTGAAAAATAACAAAGTCAGAAATAAAAAATAAATGAGGTCACCAATATTTGTCACAATGTTATTGGATCCTTCCCTATTTTTTTTCCAGAACTTAAAAATGCATAAACGTATTTTTAAACATTTAAAACAATTCAAATAAAGTGAAAAATTATAAAAAAATATCAAAACACAAGATAAAAATGTGAAAAAATAAAAATCAGAAGGAGAAAAATCAAAACTATTTTCCATAATTTTTTTCAGATTTTTTGGAGTTAAAATGAATTTCCTATGAATTTTTGAAGTTTAAAATAATTTAAATATAAAAATCTAAAATAAAAATAAAGTCAAAAAAATGTGGGCCAATGGATGAGAGTCAAAACGCGTTAGTAAGCTAATATAATGGATCAGACGCGGTGTGCATATCTTTGTCTTTAATAAATATCACACCGGATCAAATATTTTTAAAATAAAACAACTTAAAATATGACGCGTTGGATGGAGTCTGACTCACAAAAGTAATCATATCCAAGGGCTCCTGAGGCACGCGCATGGCAAGGAAAGCATATTATATCCGTTTAAAAAAATAACATGGATTCGTGTCATTGGTTGAAGATGGACATGTCATCGTCTTCAACCTCCAGCCATCCCCAAATCGAATCCTTCAAACTATAAAATTAGCAAACTAGACAGGTACCATTAGATTCGTCTCTTCAAGATGATTCTAATGGTACCATCGCGCCAAATTTTTATATGTCATGCAAGGATGTGTTTGAAGAAAACCAGAAAAAATAGCAAACACGAAAATCTGGGATATCTCACTTAATTCTCAATGAAATTGCAAATTATAAAGAGCATGAGGATCAGAAGGATACAAGGAGTGGATTAGTCTTTTATTTGAATCAATTTGGCCAAGAAATCTACCTGAACGAAGTAGTGAGAATTTTCTCTGAAATTAGACTTCTATAGGTCAATATAGGTCACAATTCTTGAAAGTAACAGTATGGTTAGCTTCAGAGAAGTTCAATGGAGCTAACTGAATGTAGCTTTTTGTGTTTGGAGGTGAGAATGTAAGAAATCAGAAATTCAAATTAAGAGTTCTTGTGGGATCTGAACAGAGGTCAATTGGCTATCCAAAGCTTAAGAAAATGAGTGAGGAATTATCCTTATTTATAGTTGATCATTATGCAAGGCTCAAGCGTGTGAATTGGAGGCAAAATCAGTAAAATCGTGTGGACCTGCTAAGTGTGAAAACTGTGACTTCACATGGCTCAAAATGCAGCAAAATAGATGGTTTAAGGGTCTTTTCTTGTTATGGCAAGTTCCTAAACATGATTAGACGTGAAATTGATCCTTAAACAAGCTTGTAATTGGATTTAAACTAAATTTCAAATCTGAATGAACTTGAAATTTCCATTTCATGATGCTACCTTCATAACCATGGTGCCAACCATGTAGAGCACCATATGATGTGATTTTTGAAGCACTTGAAGGATAAAGTCATAGGCTTTAAAATGTGCAAGGAGTGAGATCAATTGGATGATTGAGCAAGAAGTTGTGTTGAGTCAAAGTTGGAAGAAAAGGGCTGACTTTTCATACTTAGAAAATTTCTACGTTTTTCTTCAAAAATGACTTATAATGTCTTGTATCTAAACATGATCTTCCACTTAGAATTTGTTCTTGAACAAAAAATATGGAATGAAGTAGATCTCTTTAATGTCATTTTGAGACTTGAACCATTCAAAATCTCCAAAAATTGAGAGAGTTATGACTTGTTGAAGTTGGAAAAAATTCATGAAATGACCTATAATCTTTTGCATCCTTAGGGCATCTTCTTTCCATTCTCACACTTTGCACATAAAATAAAGGTTAAACTTAAAATATTCAAGATCATTGTGGAAAAATAATGGTCTCAAGGTGATAAAAATTGATCAAGTTATGATCATTTGAAGTCACATAAAGGAATTTGAGGGTTCATCTGGAGGACTTGTAATCTTTCTTCATCATCAAGTTTCTTACACACAAATTTCCTTGAGACTTTTGAAGTGATTTGTTAATAACCCTTTGAAGAGAAGTATGCTTTGGAATCACTCAAAAATACCAAAATATGAGCAAGATATACCCCTTTAAAGTTCAAAACTCTAACTCCTAGAGCAAGAAAAATGCTTTGGGAATCCTCTGTAATTTTGATCAACCTTCTTGCACCAATACTTTCATCTTGAAAATATAATTTGTTGAAGATGATAATGAGAAGTCATAAAAACCAACACCACTTCCACATATTGAGAATTGAAGGAGATATGCACTTGTGATCATTGAAGACAAAGACTTGTCCAATTGAGTCAAACTTCTTTAGTCAACCCTTGTACTTTTGAGCTAAATTTGATAACTTGAGGCATAAGGGATCATAATAGACTTTGTCATGATGTTACTTCAAAATATATTCCATAGAGGCTTGAATATCAATAAAGCTTTATTGAGGAAGGCATAAAGAATGAACTTATGAATCCAAATGATAACTTTGATGGAATGCATTGTGCTTTCACCTACATCATCAACAATTAGGATACACATACATTGTATTTGTTAGTTAAAGATTAATCAAACATAGATGATCACAAAATAAAAGTCAAGGTGCTTGGTGATTCCCCATAGAGCAAGACTAAAGACAAGGAGAATAAATAAACCCTTGTGTGTGACTTTGTTGTGATTGAATTGATATGATATGATGAAGGGATATTAGGGGAAAAGATTAGGGTACAACACCAAAGAAAAGGATTTGATGGGAAACAATGACATGGTTTTTGAATTGTTTTGCTGCTTTCTAATTGTTGCTGTTAGCTTGCTAGTTTGGTGCAAGTTTGGTGCAAGTTTGGGATTGGTTTTGACAGTTTTGGCTTCCTCTGTTTAGACAGTTTGGACAGTTGATGTGCAGGTTTTTTGGCTGGTTATGTTTGGACAGTTTTGGCTTACTCTGTTTGGACAGTTGATGTGCAGGTTTTTGGCCTATTCTATTTGGACAGTTTTTGGCTTTGTTTTTTCTGTAAAGCAAATAGTTGGCAATATTTGCTTGTTGACTTTGTTTTTGAAGTAAACTTGTTTTGAATTTCTTTTCCTTTTGTGAACCAAAACTCAAACTTTTGTGATTTGCAAAATAGGATAAAATAGCCCATGATTGATCACAATTTTAATTTGCTGTGAATAAAGTGTATGAGGTTTTTGTTGCTAGTAAGCATGATTGAATTCACATCCCTAAAATCTGATTCCAAATACAAACCCTAATGATGAGATTAGAGAGAAAAGTTTGCTTACAAAGTTCTTATTCAAGTTACATTGAACTAACTCAATTTCTTGTTTGTTTCTTTTTCATGTGTGGATTGATGGAAGGTGAAGAAGGCAAGGAAAGGCAAGGTTGAAGACTTGAAGGAAAAGTCATGGCAAGGAGTGAGGATAAGTCGCTTGAAGATGAAGCAAAGAAATTTGAAGAACAAATATCTTTTCTTTGTAAACAAAATATTTGTAACTTGTATTTCCACTTTGTAACTCGCTTTGGAAATTTCTTTGGAACTTTTCTTTGTAATAATGGAAGGAACCTTTAACAATACAAATATTTCTCCTTTATGAATCCCTAAGCCTTCCAATTCCATGTCAACCACTAGAACAACTTCAATTATTATGACTTGTATTTGAATTTTACTCAGTCCTTTCATGTTAAATCCATGACCATGAATTCCACCATTTGAATTCATGGCATAAAGTTTCATTATCACTTCATAAATCATGCTAGTCTCTTGAAGAAATCTTAGTTTAATTCTTGAATCTCAAATCCATAATTCCTTGTACTCAAATAAAACTTTCAACGAACTTTTATAATCCCCATTTGAAACCCAAGATTTTGAATAAAATTCAAAAGGAATGTCTTATAATTCAAGAAACTAAAAGCAAGCTCCTAAGAAAAATTCAATGAAACCCTAGTTGTGATGTGCATTAAGTGATGACCTTCATCAAAGCCCTAATACAAATGATGAATGCACACATAAGACGAGGTATCTTGACCCACAAACCAAAGAAGAGTCTTCATCTCTCTATTCCAACCCTTGAAATAAAACCCAAGAAGTGATGGGGACATGACTTCATAACGCAAGCAAACTCAGCTGAAAACCCTAGTATTTTGACCTTAATGAACGTGAATGAAGAATAACCCTTGTATTTTGATGGAAAGAGAATCCATAATAACCCTGAACCAAGAAACCTAATCCACCCTATCCACTGCTCCAGGAAGAACCAGAGAAATCTACCTTATTGGATAAATAAGACTCAAACCAATATGAAACCCTGATTGGCATAACCATTGATGCCTTGAATCACTTCCTTATTAAATGAAAAGGCATGATATGCAAACAACCTAGTGAGGATGATGCAAATCAATATGCAAAACCTAAGACAGACAAAAGTGAAGAGGTAGGACAAATTTGGGGTATGACAGAAACATACCAAGTAAAAATTGGTTTTGAACAACGATCCAAGACGAGACTGGACTCAAAAAGTAAGCCTAGTAGAAACTGGACTCACACCAAGAGAACTAGTGAACGCTAGACTCTAGAAGGATGCGACAGGTAAAACAGGAGCACAAATTGCGAAAATGAGCTAAATCTCAACTCAAGCAGGCTAGACAAAACTAGACTTTAGAAGAATGTTCCACGATAAAAACTTAAACACCAATTGAAATAATGACATAAAATTTAACCCAAGAAAACTAGATGAGACTAGATTCTAGAAAAATGCGCTAGGACGAAACTGGCCCGCAAACAAAAGTTACGAGATAAAGACTCGAACCAAAAGTAACTAGATAAAACTATATTGCCTAAGAATGTGCCAGGTAAAACTGAACACAAAAGGGTGAGATAAAAATCAACCGAAGAGATAAGGCAAAACTAAACTCTAAAAAAGTACGGGGGACAAAGTGGCTAGAGTGCGTGATTCTAGGAGCACCTGCTAGTTTCAAACCAAGGGAAGACAGTCCGATAGAACAAAAAGAATCCAAGGAGTAAGAAACATAAACGAGACAACACTCGACTCAGCAATACTAGAAGATCAAAACTTTCTAGAAATGAGTACCAGGACAAAAACAGGATTTCACACACGGGTAACGAGGCAAAACTCGACCCATAGCAAAGTGGTGAGAGTGCATGTTTCTCATAACACTTCCTGGTATCGAACTAAGGGTAGACAGTACGACGGAACTGAAAGAACCCAAAAGTTATAAAAGAGACGTCTCAACCAAGGATTGACAATAAGAAGAAACTAAAAGAACCCAAGGTGTAAAGGAGACTAGTTTCAACCCAAGATAGACAGTATGAAGGAAATTGAAAGAATCCCAGGAGTAAGAAATGAAACAAGCTAAACTCGACTCATGAACACTAGTTAGAACAAAACAAACTAGATATGAGTACCAAGTCAAAACAAACTGGATTTCATGCACAGACGACAAGATCAAAACTCGACCCAAAGCAAAGTAATGAGAGCGCATGTTTCTCAGAGAACTTGCTAGTCTCAAACTAAAGGGTAGGCAGTAAGACAGACCTGAAAGACCCTTAAAGTTATAAAAGAGAAGTATCAACCAAGGATAGACACTAGGATGGAACTAAAAGAACCCAAGGTGTAAATGAGAATGGTTTCAACCCAAGATAGACAATATGAAAGAACTGAAAGAATCCCAGGAGTAAGAAACAAAACGAGATAATACTCGACTCATGAACACTACTTAGAACAAAACAAACTAGATGAGTACCAAAACGACAATTGGATTTCATGCGCGGGTAATGAGGAAAAACTCGACCCAAAGCAAGGTGATTAGGGAATACTACTAAAACACCTGTTAATATCAACTCGAAGGTAGGCAGTAACGAAAGTTGATGAAAGAGATCCAAAGATAGGAAAAAAACGAGGTAACACTCGACTTAATGTGGGTAAAACCACAGGGATAACCAGAGAGATAAAAACCTAGGGCACTGAAAATGAAGTGACTGCGCTAGGGGATATAATTCGAAGATTCCAATTAATCTGCCCAAGAACAAAAAAAACTGCAAATGGCTTATGTTTCAATGCATGTTTGAATTATTTTTCTATGGATTAATGTTCCAAAAGGAATAGAAAAAATACACTTTGCAGATGAAATGCGACGATGCATGTTTACATTTTTCACTGGGGAATAGCCAATCAAGAAGCCAACAACCCATAGGTCAAAACCTGACAGGACTTGAAAAATAAATTGCAAAAATTTGCTGGAGAAGAGAAACTATAAGGAACTGCTGGAAAGAAACCCTTGAAGAGATGAAACTCTGTGGGGAATAACAAACTGAGTAACTGGTAGAAACGGGCTACAAACACTAAGAGGAGTTGAAAAAATAAACTACGAACTATGCTGGAGAAGATCAGGTCGAAACTGTAATCTATGAAAAGAGGTGCCAATGAAGATTGGACATTGCTAGAGAAGATCAGGGCAAGATTGTAACTTCTGAAGGAGAATACTAAATAGAGATTGGATGTTGCTGGAGAAGATCAGGGTGAAGCTGTAATCTCTGGAAAATACGACGTGCAACCGTGTTAAGGATGCTACCTAGATAATGAGCCATTTATGAGAAATAACACTCTTGCTGGGGAATAAGACAAACTGTAACGAGGCCAAACTTTCCAGGGATGAGATGTTCTTCGATAAGAAAATTCAATAAAAAATATTACCATTAGGGATACACAAATTCTCGAACATAAAATATAGCCAAAACCCCACTGATGGAAATTGATGATACTTTTCAAGAATGACCAAACCTACTGGGGAAACTTCCGTCAGAAAATCCTTTAGCGATTGTTGAAGATTACAAAATCTCAATTAATCGGCCATCATCAATCCTATTGAGGATAAGGAAAGATCCTTAAATAAGGATGCCTCAAGCAACAAATTGGTTGGGAAATGAGAATTTGGACGAGGAATCTCTAATTGGCAACTCTTCTAGGGAATTGAAACTTCTTCAAATTTTGAATTCTCATCTAAGCAACTCCACTAGGGACATGAGATGTCTTCAAACTTGAAGTCCCATAATGAAGCCTTTCTCTCGAAAAATATTTATGGGCAACAAAACTCTGCTGAGGATACAAAACTTTGTCGGGGAGTATTTTACTGGGGATTCCAGAATCTTGGGTATGCAACCATAAAATAGACCATAAAGATAGTCAAACAATATCAACTCTACCGGGAATACGGCAACTTCGGCCAGCATCTACTCTACTGAGGATGATAAAAGATTCTTTTGATAAAGAAATGCCCCAAGTACAGTATGACAACCTTTGAGTAGCTTCCTTATACAACTCGTTCATAGGGATTTTGTTGAATCTCAATGTAACTGCTTCTGATTCATTGAACTTTGAGAATATTTGCTTCGAGAGGACTTTATGGGACATGTACCATCATTGATATGTTGTCCCATAGTAGCGGAACTTTGAGAGATCGATCCTCAACTTGACTGCCCCTGATTGACGAAACTTTGAGAGATCAAACCTCCCTTTGATTGCTCCCAGTTGGAGGAACTTTGATTAGGGAAACATCTTGCACGATTCTCAAAGGAATCCTTAGGCACCCTGCCTTTTTATATTATCACCTCCCGTGACACGGTCAACTTTTGATTTAACGGAATGATCAAGTATTTCCCCTTTGACAACTTAAGCTCTCCACTGATATTCATTGTGTAAGCTTCTTGATGTCAAGCAATTGTTTTGCATGCAGAAGAATTTTATTATGAGAATGACAATTCTAATGCAACAATTATGTAAGCTTTGGAGTTGAAAACTTTGAACGAAAACACGTCGCAACTCTGTTGTGAATGAATCGCTAGCTAGAGTGTAACAGCTGAAAATATTTCTGAAAGAAACACGATACATGCATAAAATACCAACATGGATATGTAACACATATTTGGGAGTCAGAAAATGCTATCTTGTTGTAGTATGCCTTCGAGTTAAACACATGTTTTAGTTAGGACTTTTAAGGGTTGTAACATGGCCAGGTTCATGGCTTTAGAAAAAAACATATTTTAAGGCTCAAGTTATTTGGTGCCCACCCCCTTCGTGATGTTCTCCAGTCTTAAATTCAGCCAACTCGACATGAGCATTCATCTCTGAAAAGCAACTTCAATATGGTTGAGGAAACCAAATAGATTTACTTTGGACATGGTAATCACCCACTTTCTCATCCTTTTGGTGTATTTGGTCTGGCCACAAGATCTTGTTCTTACTCATGCAATTTTACTACATTCATTTCCCATTTTTAACACTTCAATACTTCCATTTTTTCCTAAGTCACCTTTTTCTTCATTTTGTCTTATTATTATTATATTTTATTTTCTTGACTTGGCGGCTTTTTCCTTTCCTTTTCATCCGTTTCCTTAACCTTCAAATAAGTTGTGTGATCCAACTATCTTTGATTTATCAGAAATGATTGTGACTGCCTTACTTCCTTGATTGTTGGGAAACAATCAACATTATATCACCATTTGTTGATTTCCTCATTCTTCATTTGATGAGAGATAACCATTATTGTATCGTCATCTATCGACCTTTTGATGTGTAGAGGACAACCATTTACAGTTCAGACTTACTATTTGGCCTTTCCTCATCCTTTTGAAGTATAACCATTATTGTCTCCTCAGATGCGCACTCCTGACGAGTTTTGAACGCTTGATCAAATTAGCTGAACACCTACCCTACCCCAGGTTAAAAATAAGGTTTTTTCCAGAATAGAAAAGAAATTCCTACTTCGAAGGCTCAAAAGAGTTAACGAGGGTTTCACTCCCATATATCTCCAGTGTTTAGGGATTTGAAACAATTCATGTACATCGTCAATATGGTTCTATTCAAAAGCATACAATTAGAGATCTTGCATTTAACTATTGTCATCCTCCATCCAATCTTTGCCTAGGTGAAAGAGTTGGTACAATTGGTATAAAAATGCCAGAAAATAATTTAAAGAGTGATAATGAATGGATTAAGTAAAACAAAAGGATTACTTCAAGGCACACATACTCATTGCATTAAGATTAACATTAAAATACAAACAGGTTTCTACATGCAGACAATGTTTAAACAAACAAGCAAGATACATATGAAAATGAAGTAAAGAAACATAAAGATGCCATTATAGAGGAGACTTGACTCTGTATGGACTCTTTTCTTTTAGAAGACTTTCAGAAAAAATGGCGCTCACTTGGGCAACGAATTCCCATTACTCCCTAGCGTGAACACAACCATCCATGAATTGAACAAGTTTTGAATTTCATTTCTGAATAATACACAGTCTTTAATAAAATGACCTCGTGCCCCAGATATAGTGTGAAGACTTAGCCTATCAACCGGGCTATAAACAGTCTTAAAAGTAATACCTGTATTTTATTCGTCATGCTTGTGCAACACTAAAAAATTTCCCCAAATGAAAATGATTATCAAGATTATATTTGATGTTTTTACAAACAAGGTAGCAAAAGAAAAAAAACAAAACAAAGCAAGCTTTTTGGATAACAAAGGTTTTGTTATTGATTGAAATTGGCCTGTAAATAGGCATTTACATCAAGAAGTAACTCCTAGAAAGAGGTAATTGCAAAAGGTAAACAAAAGAGTATTATAAACAAAATGGCAACGTGAAAATGGATATCCATCAGGTTCTGATTCTGCTATAGCTCTTATAACCTCGAAAATCTCATCATTTCGCTCGATTCGTCAGGATATCACCCTTTTTTTTGCATGAGCCAATCAACTCAACGAGTTTATTTATGCGAAATATTTTTTTATTACGCCTGTGTTTACGGGGAATGGGAAGTATTCACCGCCCATAGTTGTAAGCATCATGACCCCGCCAGAGAATACTTTCTTAACAACAAATGGTCCTTCATAAGTTAGGGTCCACTTGCCCCTAGGATCTCCTTGAGGAAGAATGATTCTTTTCAGTACAAGGTCGCCTACTTGATAATACTGAGGATGCACCCTCTTATCAAATGCTTTTCTCATCCTCTTCTGGTACACCGGACCATGACACATAACCTCTAATCTTTTCTCATCAATAAGGTTCAATTTATCCAACCAATTCTGCACCCATTATGATTCATCAAGCTCAACATCCTTCATAATCCTTAAAGAAGGAATCTCCACCTCCATAGGAAAAATTGTTTCCATTCCATATAAAAGAGAGAACAAGGTTGCCCTAGTCAAAGTACATACTGAGGTATGATATCCATGCAAAGAAAAAGGAAACATCTCATGCAAATCTTTATAGGTTACCACCATCTTTTGCACAATCTTCTTGTGTTTTTATTGGCCGCTTGAATAGCGCCATTCATTTTTGGGTGATATGGAGAAGAATTGTGATGTTTGATCTTGTAAGTTTCATAGAGCTCTTTTCATCATTTTGTTATTGAGATTAGATACATTGTCAGTAATGATCTTTTCTGGAATCCCATAAGGACAAATTATGTTGTGCTTGATAAAACGAGCTACCATATGCCTGGTAACATTTGCATAAGATGCAGCTTTGAACCACTTGGTGAAGTAATCTATGGCAACCAGAATGAATCAATGGCTGTTGGAAGCAGTTGGTTCAATTTTTCCAATCATATCAATGCCCCACATTGTAAAGGGCCATCGAGAAGTCAAAACATTCAGAGGAATGAGAGGAATACGCACCTTGTCGGCATACACTTGGCTCTTGTAACAAATTCGGGCATGGTTATAGCAATAATTTTCCATGGTAGACCAATAGTAGCCAGCCCTGAAAATATTTTTAGCCACGTTATGTCCACTGAAATTAGTCCCGAAAGCACCCTCATGTACCTCTTCAATGAACTTTGCTTCTTCATTCTTGTCCACACATCTGAGCAACATCCCATCATGATTTCTCTTATACAACGTATCATTGTTGAGGAAGAACTGCACTGACATCCTTCTCAAAAATTTCTTGTCCGTAACAGACGCCCCATCAAGATATTCCTGAGTATCAAGGTACCTCTTGATATCATGAAACCATGGATTACCATCCAATTCCGTCTTAGCTTCAAAATAAAATGCTGGCTCATCCAATCTCATAATAGTGATTGAAGGCGCATCATTAGCCCACTTAACTTTAAACATGGATGATAGGGTAGTCAAAGCATCTGCAAGATTATTTTCTTCCCTCAAGATATGTTCAAATGTAATTTCCTCAAAGTAAAGAATCAACTTCATAACATGTTCTCTGTAAGGGATCGGATTTGGGTGAAAAGTCTCCCATTCCCCATTAATCTGGCTAATCACAAGAGCTGAGTCTCCATAAACTTTCAAAAACTTAATTCGCAAATCAATGTCGGCTTTGATCCCATAGACACAGGCTTCATATTTTGCCATGTTGTTGGTACAATAAAAAAAATTCTTGTTGTGAAAGGAATATGAAAGCCTTCGGGAGAAGTAATAACAACTCCAACACCATTACCCATAACATTTGAGGCACCATCGAACACCATCGTCCATCATGATCCTGGTTCGGGTCCTTCCTCTGGGATAAGGATGTTATAATCCCTGATATACATGATGTCTTCTTCCAGAAATTCAAACTTCATTGGCTGGTAACGGGCTTATGAGCAAGATAGTTCGCCACTACACTACCTTTAATGGCTTTCCGAGTAGTGTATTGGTTGTCGTATTCAGTCAAAATCACCTACCAACGGGATAACCTACCTGTGTGGGATTGCTTCTAAAAAATGTACTTGATAGGATCCATTTTGGATATCAAGTAGGTGGTATGGGTCAACATATATTGTCTCAGGAGTTTGGCAGCCCATGCAAGTGCATAATATGTCTTTTCAAGCAAAGAGTACCTTATCTCGCACGCTGTAAACTTATTGATCAAGTAGTAAATAGCCTATTCTTTCTTTCCCGTCTTGTCGTGTTGACCGAGTACACAACCCATGGAGCTTTCTAGAACTGTTACATACATGATTAACGGCTTTCCCTCCACCGGAGGCATGAGGATCAGAGTTTCTTGCAAATATTCTTTTATTCTGTCAAATGCTCTTTGACAGTCATCATTCCAACTGACCGCTTGATCTTTCTTTAGCAGTTTAAACAATGGTTCGCACGTGGATGTAAGATGAGAGATGAATCTAGAGATGTAGTTTAACCTCCCCAAGAAACCACTGACTTCTTTTTCTGTTCAGGCATCTCCTAAATTGCTTTTACTTTAGCAGGATCAACCCCAATACCTCTTTCACTTACAATAAAGCCCAACAACTTTCTGGACCTCACTCCAAAGGTGCACTTGTTCGAATTCAACCTCAACCCGAATTTCCCCGTTCTTCCAAACAATTTCTGCAAATTAACTAAGTGTTCTTCCTTAGTCAGAGATTTGACAATCATATCATCAACATAAAATTCAATTTCTCTATGCATCATGTCGTGAAAGAGAGTAACCATAGCACGCTGATACGTTTCCCCTACATTCTTCAGACCAAAGGACACGACTTTGTAACAAAAAGTTTTCCACGATGTAATGAAAGTTGTTTTCTCCATGTCTTCCGATTCCATCTTTATTTGATTATAACCAGAGAAGCCATCCATGAAGGATAACACCTTTGATTGAGCTGTATTATCTACCAGAATATCAATATGGGGAAGAGAAAAATCATCTTTAGGACTTGCTCTATTCAAGTCCCTGTAATAAACACACATCTTAACTTTACCATCTTTCTTTGGTACCGGCACAATGTTGGAAATCCATGGAGGATAAGAAATTACTTTCAAGAAACATGCATTCAACAACTTTTGTACCTCCTCTTTGATCTTCTTGGACATCTCGGGATGAGTTCTTTGAAGTTTATGCTTGATTGGAGGATAATCTTCTCGGAGAGGTAGCTTATGTACCACAATATCAGTATCTAAACCAGGCATATTCTCATAATACCAGGAGAATATATCAACATACTCTCAACGCATCTTAATCAGTCTTACCTTTACACTTTCTTCTAAATCAGCTTCTATTCTGACCTCTTTCTTTGACTCTTCGGTGCATAAGTTGATCATTTCCATAGATTCCTGATGCGGCTGAATAACCTTTTCCTCTTGCTTTAACAATCTAACCAACTCCTCAGGGAGGTCACAATCTTCCTCACCCTCTTTTCCAGCTTGGTAGATCGGATTATCAAAGTCATAATGAGCGATAGAAGAATTGTTATTAATGGCTTCTGGGGTGAATATGTATCTGCATGATTTATTGATTTTTTTTTGTTTTAGTGATAGTGTATGGAAAAATAAAGACATCTCCATTTAAGAAAAATAAAATAGAAAGGAAAGGGACACAATATTTGAATACAAAAACGTCCTTTATTTCAGGATAAACTTTTGAAAAAGTAAAACATGGTGGCCATACACAATGATTCACTACGCCTTGGGCAAAGCATAAGAATTAGGACATGATAAAAGAAAAAAAGGAAAATTACTCCTCAGCAGTTGTAACTCGGATGGTACCCACAAAAGTCCAATTATTCAGCTCTTGACCATGAATACTAGGCCGAATCCAATCATCCATGCTGTAATCATTGTCCTCATCATCACCAATTGCATTGGTGTATCCGTCTTGGGAGAAACCGGAGTTGGAAAACTTCAGAGGAGTAGATGAGTTTGAAACTTTGGGTGCCGCAATCTTCTCTCCAAGAGTGAAACCCAGACCAAACTTGTTAAATTTTGGAATAACATTCAAAACCTACCCCTAACCCTCGGGCCAACCAGCCTCAACCAGTACTTAAGCATCCTTAAATGAAGCCAAAGACTTCTCAGGTTTCTTCCTTTCCTCGGAAAGAGGAGCCTTGATCATATGAACAATTCCGAAGGCATGAAATGGAGTCTCATGCACCTCACCTTCAACTTCCACATAGTGGATGAAGTCAAATGACTTACAATGTACTCCTCCTCGCTGCAAATAGTGATTGTTTTTCCATCAGAGGGGATATCTGTGTTTTTGATGGAGAGTGGAAGTAACTGCCCCAACCTTGTGAATCCATGGATGCCCTACCAGACAATAATAAGCTGGCTGAATGTCCATCATGTAGAAAGTAACGACAAATATCTTGGGACCAACTTTGATAAGTCGCTCAACTTCACCAAATACTGTCCTTCTAGAACCATCAAATGCCTTCACAAGTAGATCACTGGGACGTAACTCCAAACCAGAATAGTCAATTTTCATCAATGCGGTTTTTGTTACAACATTCAACAAGGATCCAGTATCTACCAACACCCTTGACAAAGTCGTGCCCTTGCACTATATAGAGATGAATGCCTTATTGTGATTGTGACCCTCAGGAGGGAGATCAAAATCAGTGAAGCCCAACCCATTTCATGCAGATATGTTGGCACAAACTGTCTCAAACTGGCCAACAGTTATTTCTTGTGGCACAAATGCATTCTTCAATAGATTCATTAATGCATTCCTATGAGTTTAGAGTAAACTAACAAGGACATAATAGACATTTTGGACGGTGTCTGATGTAACTGTTCAATGATGTTATAATCACTTTTCCTGATGATTCTCATTAATTCTTCTACTTTGGCATCAGGAGCTGAAGACATCCCGAGCATGGTAATAGGCCTAGGTACACGAGCTTAATCAGATCTTTTATCGCCAACCATCCCCTGATTACTATTATCTTTAGCCAAAGAATTAGAAGTCTTTTGAAATTTGGAGAGCAGAACACCCACGACGGGCCAACTGTTAAAAGTATCTTTATATGCAGGGAAGTTCTGATATAAGAAGATGAGAGAAGTTTCATTTTGAAGATATGTTCAGACACAACATTCTTAGAAGCAATTCTATGTAAATACGCTGAATGAAGAAGCTTTATTTTACAATTCTGAATGCACCAACACTGTGTAATAGGATCTCTGATACTCTGATCTATAAAGTTCTGATACAAGTAGTAAAGGACTTCCAACGGTAACATTCATCTTCTGATGTAAGAAAGTTCTGAAGCGTTACAATTTATTAATGGAAAATCAAAAGTAACGGCTATAAGGAGACAAGAATCTCCTGGTTTGGAAAGATCATTAATCCGTGTTATGAACATTCCAAAAGCATCTTCTTATGTCACTCTCGCATGGCCTATATAAAGAGGACGAACAAAAGAATTCTAGTGATGAACTAGTGCGCACGGAAAAAAAAGAAAAGTATATTTACCCTGTTCTACCAAGTAATCTTAAAATCCTGTAATACATCATCCTTGTGACACTGTTTTATTAGAAAACATTCTTGTACACTTTTATTCATACATTTTTTAGAGAAATTCCTTGAGAAAAACTGGATTGTGGTTTATACTCAAGAATACTTTGACGGTTGTCAAAGTAGATTTGTAATCAAGATTGGTTAGTGGATTAAGACCTCGTTGAGAGAGGCGAAATTACCTTAGAGGGTGGACTGGAGTAGTTTGAGTTCAAACAAACCAGGATAACCAACGTGTTATTTTTCATAAAGTTTTAAGATCCCAATTAAACCCCCCTTCTTGTGTTTTTCCATTCTTCAATTGCTATCAGAGCACCTGGATCTGGGTGCAAACACTTACCCGTGTCAGAAAAAGATCCAAGGTGGAAAAACACTATGGTGGGACCAAGTCAGAACATCAGTGTTGTACCCCAAAATTTTCCCTCTCATTTCTCAAAGGATCATCCTGGACCCTCAGTTTTTTGTTTCCATCCAATTTCAAGCCTTGAGTTATAATTTTCCAAGAAAACCATTCACAAGGGAAAATGGTCAAAAGCACACTGAAAAGTCAAACTTTGACTTTTAGATCAAAAATAAAGTTTCAAGAATTATACTTCATCAAGACATGAAATTGATTCATCAAAAATCAGGAGTCAGAAATTACTTTGAAAAAAAAATCAAATTTCTAAACATTTAGAAAATTTTCTATGTGTTAAGAGAATATGAAACTTCAGAATTTCCGAGCCAGCCTCCACGCGAGTGCAGTCAGAATTTGCAAACATGGCTCAGAACATGATTCTTCAATCAGAACATGACTCTTCAGCATATGCTTCAGTCAGAGCATCACCCTTCGAGTTTCACTCGGGTATTCTTCAATCAGAACATCACAAAGCCCCAAAACCTTGTTTGAGCAGCCTGCTGCACTGCTATAGCACAATCCTGCCAACCAGATGCCACAACACTCCAAATTGCTGCTGATCTAGTCCACACCTGCATTTTTCTCAAACCCTATATTTACACAAAACTAGCATACAAAAACTGTGATTAAAAAGAAATGGAACAATATACAAAAAAGGTTTAAATCCCATTTGTTTTTCCCCCAAAACCACAACAAACCTGTCTATAAATAATTGGCTCCATCACACGATCAAAGGGCTCGCTTTTGGAGAGAGAGAATTGTCAAAAAGAGAGAAAAGAAAACTATGAAACCTTCGTAAAAATCCATAATTCTCAAACAGAAAACCAAAACCTTTGTTCGTCCCTTTGAGTCAAAGAACTTGGCGTTTTCTCTTCCGTTGCTCTTATTGACTCCAGAACATCTGAAGGCAGCAGTTTAAGTTCCAAGCCCACGCTCCAGGTTCAAGGTAAGTCTTTCTGACTTTGCAGCTTTTCATTCAGAATATCATTAAAATATGTAAACATCACAATATTAATGTTGTCCATATCATTGCATAAGTAGAAAAACTGCGGATCAGAACTTCTTGATTAGGGCTAGGTTCATATTTAGGATTAGAACTTCTATAAACTATTGTGCTTTTATCTTCTGATTTGCTATTTTTTAAGAACTGAATAGATTGTTGATGTGCTGATTAATATGAGGAAAGAATTGAAATGTGGCACAGGACCTCTGATTTTCACTCACTGTTTTAGCACAATACATAACTTCTGATTTCTCCTTACATGTTAAACACACAAAACTTCTAGGCTTTCTTACTGTTTTAACACACACATAACTTCTAGGTTTTCTTACTCTTTTAACACACAGAACTTCTGATTTTCACTCACTGCTTAGCACAACACAGAACTTCTGACTTTTGGCTCACTGTCTGAATACCACCCAGAACCTCTGTTTCCTTTCCCTCTAACATTTCTTGTAGGACCTCAGAGTGTATTAATCCAGAACTTCTGATTTTCACTGACGTTTCTTTCCGAGTCACAGCACGCCTGGCATCAGAACTTCTAATCCCCTTTGTTTTGCTTTCAGCAGCATACTAACCCTATCTCATTTATTTTCCTTTTCATCATTTTAAATATTAATACTCTTTTTATTAATATAAAAAAGAAAAAAAAATATTTTCTTTTTACTAACTAATTTATTTCTCTTTTCTTAATTCATTAAGACAAAAAACCATTTTCTAAACAAAGTCCTTTTTCTTTCTTGCATTGTACATTTCAATATGGTTGTAATAGTTAAATGTGATTTAAATTCTTGCAACCCTCCATTTGTAAAATATGTACTCCCCATCCCTAAAATATTGTAATAGCGTAGGACTTTTATATTTCCGAAATTTATCGCTTTTTAAATATAAATGCTAGTAATTAGGGTGTGGATGGCAAGATATGAAATCAACAAATAGATAACCCTAATCAAGACTAAAATGCATGCAATCAAACACAATTGCACACTAGCACCCTTAGGGTAATCCTATTTTGTTGCCTTTCGGAAAATAGTCATGTCCCTCGAACATGGGCGTTTTAACAAATACCCTCGATAAAAGATCGTAGTCCTTCGATGACCCTCGATGTTGCCTTCAGTAAACGATCTAGTCCATAAAACGACATTGCTAAAACGTCCCATAAGTTACCTTCTATGACTATACAAAAACGTCACGTGCTCGTCCCTCCACATCCAACGATAAGGCTTCTTACCAAATCAATGGTAAGATGGCAACATCTAAAGGAGGAGGAAAAGAACATCTAAGACCTTTTGAGTAGGTAGATTTTCTCCTAGTTGCTCGCTTGATCACAATAAAAACATTTTTATACACCCACACTCTCATTTTGAAACATTTTTTCCAAACAAACACTTTGTACACGTTCTTATAGAGACGAGAACCATTACAAAGACCTTTTCAAATTACTTTCAAAAACCACACCACAAGCACATTCTAAAAAAAGCAAGTGATCTAGAAAGCAACTAAGATCCCATGGAAAACCATGGATGAAAATGGTACTCATACCTTCCCTTTTCATAATCTACCCCCCGAACTCAAGAAAACATCTTAAAGGTCTTTCCTGTGCTTTTCACCTTTCCTTTTGGATAAAAGAAAATTCGATGGCGATTCTTGCTAACCGCAACATTTACAAATACAAATGCAAAACAACCAAGTCAGTTCTCCCAACGTATCACAGAACTGGCGACTCTGCTGGGGAAATTTTAAAAAGTGGGGTTTACATTAGGATCTAGGTCATTTTAATTGCTTTCTTGTTTGATTTGCCTGCTTTATCTTTAAGGGTTTTGCTTGGGTATTATTGAAGATCCTACACCAGGATCTGGGAATACTCTATAGGTAAACAACAATAGATCGTGGAGACTGTACGACATATACCGATATGGTTTAAGTGATGGCTGTGTTGGTGTGACACTTTGGTTGGTACCGGTATCCTTCGTGTGGAAACAAGGAGAATACGGGGCCGCCGTGTGGTGTCGTAAAGCACTAACAGACTTTAGAACCTCAGTTGAACAAACTTGGCCATTAGAAAGTAGTGAGATAGCCGACCTTGGTATAAAGCTGAGGATTGGTTGGTACTCGATGCTACACTCATTGAGATCAGACTTTCGGGATATTTCGGCCGCAAGGAAAGATTTCCTGAGCTGAAACAATGCCCGATAAAGGATGATCAGTGATATTGAGAATCTTTAGAACCCTGTTACTTTTCTAAGACAGGTTTGAAACCAACTAAACTTCAAGAGGGTACTTACCTTTAACCTCACGCAAGCCTTTGAACCTAAGGTCTATTGTGTGCTTTGCTTGTGTGTGATTTACTCTGTTTGAACAAAACATCATGCATCATAACATAAAATTCATTCTCATTACACTAACCATTTCAAGGACCGAGGGAATTTATCTTTGTTTTGTTTTGCAGATTATGGCTTCCGCTCGTAGAAACACTATTCGAATCAGATTTGTGAGAATATCTCCCCAACTCAAAGAACTAGTATCAAGGGTTCCTAAAACTTCTTCGTTCACTAAGAGACATGGTCGACTTCTCAACCTGGTTACTTCGAGCTTTGATGAAAAGATGATGGGTGTACTCTATAAGTTCTTTGATCCCAAGCACCACTGCTTCACCTTTCCAGACTATCAGTGGGTGCCTACCATGGAAGAGTTCTATCAATTATTGAATCTATCCATTCTTGACCAGGTGCCTTTCACAGGTTTAGAAGAGGCTCCGAAGCCAAAAGTCATTGCCTCAACTTTGCATCTAAAATGGGCCGACGTGGTATCCAATTGGGAAACAAGAAGCAGAGTCAAGGGTTTTCTATCCAAGTTCCTAATAGACAAGGCCCGACTGTTTTTAGATGATTTGGACTTTCAGGCTTTTGAGGAGGTCTTGGCCCTTCTAATCTATAGGTTAGTATTGTTCCCTAATCCAGACTTACTCATAGATGTGAATGCTATCAAGATCTTCCTCTCTCGTAACCCTGTGCCTACCTTGATCGGAGATATCTTGCATGCTCTTCATACTCGTACCATGAAGAGAAGAGGGGTTCTTATGTGCTGCATGCCATTACTGTCAAGGTGGTTTATTTCTCACCTCCCTAAGTCAGTGTTGAGGAATGAAGAAGGTTTGGTTTGGTCACAAAGGATAATGTCACTTTCTCAAGCGAATATTCTCTGGTACTCCGGATCTATGGGAAATGTTTCTATTATTGACCGCTGCGGGGAGTTCCCTAATGTCCCACTACTTGGTGTTAGGGGAGGCATAACTTACAATCCTTGTTCGGCTCTGCGAAAATTTGGTTACGCTCGAAGGGATGGTCCTCATGAGTTACTTATCCAGGGCATTATGTTCAACTATGAGGGTGATGTTCAAGGGTATCGCCAGAGGTTCATACGAGCTTAGGGCATGGTAAACAGATCTGACGCCAAGACTTTGGGGCCGAAGAATTCCATTCCTATGGAACCTTATCTCCAATGGGTACGAGCTCGCGCTCAGAAACTTATGATGCCCTACATAGCCGTCTTACCAATGATTGTGGAGCCCATTACTGAAGGGGATATTACCTACACAGTTCTTCATCCTGATATTCCCACTGATCTTGAATAACTACAGAGGTCATGGATTCAGTTGAAGAAGGAGCGTGATACTTATAGGGACCATTTCTATGCCCATGAGAAGAAGGTTTTAGAGCTCACAAAGCAGCTTCATGAGGAAAGAATCCTTAATGTCTATCTCGGCATGAAGAAGAAGCATCCCTGGGAAACTTGATTTCTTTTAGTTTTTAGAATTTTTAATTGTAACGTCTAAGAGGCAACTGTACTTTGAATTCTACTAATAAAATCTTTGTTTCATTTCGGTTTTCAAATTTAAATTTCCCAAAGTCCTTGAAATCATTGCATACGCATCCCATCCATAGCATTGCATAAACAGGTACCATTACAGGTTTCTCATCTTCTTCGCTGTTTATTTAAGAAAAAATGTCTTATGAACAAAGCATCAAAGATCTTCAGGAACAAAATGCCCAATTTCAGCAGATGTTCTTAACTCTGGCAAAAGGGCAGGAGGATCTGAAGGCCCTCATCCTGAAAGAGAAAAAGAAGAAGAAGAAGTCCGCTGGTATCCTTAATATGGGCAGAAGATTTGGGGGGCCGCTGAAGAAATCAGTCGATCTGACCTCCTCGTCCAAAGAAGGGGAAAATCAAGAGAGGGATGAGAATCCTAGTATTTGGGTTTCTGACAATGATACATACTACAATGATGAACAATATCCTCCCACTGAGGATAGGTACAAGCAGTTAGAGGATCGGCTGAGCGCCATGGAAGTCTAGAGAATACCTGGGTTGGACTTCGAAGAACTGGGATTGGTGTTGGGAGTGGTCATCTCGCAGAAATTTAAGGCTCCAGTTTTCACAAAGTATGATGGGGTGTCTTTCCCAAAGCTTCATCTCCGTTCCTATGTAAGGAAGATCCAGCCCCACACCGCTGATAGAAAATTGTGGGTTCACTACTTTCAAGATAGTCCGTCAGGGACTTAGCTTGAATGGTTCTACCAATTGGAGGGAACCAATGTCCGAAACTGGGAGGATTTGGCTGCTGCTTTTTACAAGCAGTATTAATACAATGCCGACCTGGCCCCTACTCGTACTCAACTCTAGAGTATGTCCATGGATGCAAGTGAAGGCTTTAAGGACTATGCGCAAAAGTGGAGAGACTTGGCTGGGAGAGTTCAACCCCCTTTATCTGATAGGGAGTTGGTTGACATGTTTCTTGGGACGTTGTCTGGTCCATTCTTCAACCATTTGATCGGCAGCTCATCAGCTGGTTTCACTAAGCTGATATTAACTAGAGAGAGGGTAGAAGCCGGGATCCGGAGCGAAAAAATACAGAAAGACACCTCTTCGAGTTCAGTAAAGAGGCCCTTCATCAGTAATAAGGAGGCCAGTTCCATTTATAGCCCGAGGTCAGGGCGGAGTGGAATACCGTCAAAGGGTAAGTGCTGTAATGATACCTAGGCCTGCGGCTGCCCCACAATGAAAAAATCAACAAAGGATAGAAAGACCACAAAGGCAGTTCACCCGGATTAGCATGACATTGACAGAGGTTCTACCCCATCTGCTGAGGTCCAACTTCGCAACCTTGAAGGAGGCTCCTAAGAATGCTAATACCACGTCTCCTCGGTACTATCCAAACTCTCGGTGTGCCTACCATTCTGAGAGTCCTGGCCACGATACAAATGACTGCTGGGCTCTGAGAAATAAGGTACAAGATCTGATTGAAGCAAAGGAGATTGAGTTTGATGCTCCGGAGAAGCCTAATGTCATATCTGCTCCCATGCCTAAGCATAACCGTGGAGTTAATGTCGTTGATACCGATCTGTTTGTGACCTCAGTTGATGAAGTTTCTACTCCCCTTATGACTGTTAAGAAGAATTTTTTGCTGGCCGGTTTATTTTCGGGTTGTGGTGAAGGTTGGCACATGTGTTCATCTCTACCTTCTGGTTGCTATTTGCTGAAGACAGGTGTCCAGCGCCTGATGGACAACAGAGAAATTTTGTTCGAGAAAACTTTGATTCCAACTATTCCGTTCGAAGATGTTTCTGTTATAACCATTTCTGCCAATCCTTCCAAGGTTTCCTTGAGAAGGCCTGTTAGGATTACACCCGCTCCGAGATTCGCTCTGTTAACAATCACCTTTCTTGGTCTTGTCCCGTACGCCTCGGAAAATGCTGTCCCTTGGCATTATGGTGCCGATGTTTTCTATCATGGTGTTAAACAAGATTTGAAGACTAAAGATGTTGATCCCGATGTCAGTAACATTGTCGGGACCAGTAAGATTACCAGAAGTGGAAGGGTTTTCTCTCCCGTGATTTCCCCGAAGACTTTCAATAAGTCTGTTGTCATTTCACCTGCTATTCCTACCGATACTTCAACTACTACTCCTGTTCTTACTCCAATTATTACTCCTGTCGTGGAGTCATCTGGGACTCGAGGCAAAGAAGCTATAGGTGAGCGTGCCCGGACGGAGGCACCTAGAAAGATTTTCGTAGAAATCTCAAAGAAAGAGATAGAGGAAATATTAAAAAGAATTAAAAAGAGCGACTACAAGGTGGTCAAGTAGCTGGGGCAGACCTCCTCGAAGATATCCATGTTATCTCTATTGTTGTGTTCCTAGGCCCATGCGAAGGCCTTGATCACATTCCTCAAGACTGCGCATGTGCCGCAAGAGACCTCAGCTGATCAGTTCAAAGACTGTGTAGCTAGCTTGACTGCTGACAATGGGCTAGGTTTTTCAGATGTCGACTTGACACCGAAAGGTAGGAAGCATAATGATGATCTGCATGTCTCGATCGAATGCAGGGGCACCACTATGGCTCATGTGCTGGTGGATACTGGGTCTTCGCTGAATGTTCTGCCTAAGAAGGTTCTTGATCGTTTAGATTGTGAAGGCTTAACCTTAAAGCCTAGTAACATTGTGTAAGGGCTTTTGAAGGGTCGAAGATAATGGTGCACGGAGAGGTGGACATCCCTGTCAAGGTAGGCTCTCAGATCTTTGAGTCCACTTTATATGTGATGGATATCAGGCCATCATACTCTTGTTTGTTGGGTCGTCCTTGGATCCATGAAGCTGGGGATGTTACTTCCACACTACACCAAATCTTGAAGTATCCGGTGAAGGGGAAGATAGTTATTGTTCATGGCGAAGAGGAGTATATGGTGAGCCACCTAAACTCCTTCAGGTACGTAGAGATGGACGGGGAATTTATAGAGACGCCTTGTCAAAACTTTGAAGAGGTTCCCCATATTTTAGCGTCAACTGAGACCACTACCAGCACCAAACCTCCTTTGAAGATGGCTTCTCTCAAGGACGCCAGAGCAGTAGTTGAAGAAGGTAGGAGTACTAATTGGGGATAACTTCCTGAGTTTATTCACAAAAACTGACAAATTTGGTTTGGGCTTTACCTCAGGGGCTCAAAGGGTTGTTCGACACGCTCGATTTGGAGGACCTCCCTTACGCATCAGCAATCGAGGGGTCAATAATATTGAATATAGTGAGGAAGACTTTGATATTGACAGCTGGATTTACCCGACTACCAATGGTGGACCGAGTAATTGGACAGCCAGAGATTTTATACCAGTTTCTTTTATTCCGCAGTAATTGTCTCACTAGTTTTCTGAGTTTGTAATGAACAATTTAAACTTTATGGCCTTGTGTCTTACCCGAGGCACAATGGTTCTATCTTTGAGGGTTTTATTTGTCATTTCATATATCATCAATGAAGCATTGGACTTTCCTTGCATACAAATTTTGCGCTCTCTATTTTTCTTTTATGCCTTTACTTTATCAATACAACTATGCTCTTACACACACTCACGTATCAAACTGCAGATCCATATCCACTCTGGATGACATTGATAACAGTTCTGTTATTGCTAGTTATGACTTTGAAAATCTGATCAACCAAGCCGAGGAAGAAGGTGAGGACGATTGTGAGGTACCCAGAGGACTTGCTAGACTTTTACAGCAGGAAGAAAGGGCTATACAAGCTCATGAAGAGCCAGTTGAGACGATAAACTTCGACACGGAGGTGGACATAAAGGAAGTCAAGATCGGCACAAATCTAGAGACTAATGTCAAACAACGGCTGATACAGATGTTGCACGACTATGTTGAGATCTTCTCCCGGTCATATGAAGACATGCCTGGTTTAGACACTGATATTGTGGTACATCGTCTGCCGACTAAAGAAGATTTCCCTTGGGTTAAGAAAAAGGTCTGCCGCATGCACCATGAAATGTCAGAGAAGATCAAGGCAGAAGTCATGAAGCAGTTCGACGCAGGGTTCTTAGCTGTCACCTCATATCTACAGTGGGTTGCTAACGTTGTTCCGGTACCTAAGAAGGACGGCAAGGTATGGATGTATGTGGATTACAAAGACCTGAATAGGGCAAGCCCCAAGGATGACTTCCCGCTCCCCCACATTGACGTTCTGGTTGATAACACCGCACAACATAAAATCTTCTCCTTCATGGATGATTTCTCTGGCTACAACCAGATCAAGATGGCTCCTGAAGACATGGAGAAGAAAACCTTTGTCACACAGTGGGGAACCTTCTTCTACAAGGTGATTCCTTTTGGGTTGAAAAATTCCAGGGCAACTTATCAGCGAGCCATGGTCGCTTTGTTCTATGGTATGATTCACCATTAGATCGAGGTTTATGTTGATGACATGATAGCCAGGTCTCAAACTGAAGAGGAACATCTTGATCACCTACAAAAGTTATTCGACAGGTTGAAGACATACAAGCTGAGGTTGAATCCGAACAAGTGCACCTTCGGGGTAAGGTGTGGTAAGCTTTTGGGTTTCATTGTCAGTGGCAAAGGTATTCAGGTAGACCCTGCAAAGGTAAAGGCCATACAAGAGATAATGGCTGCCTGTACTGAAAAGGAAGTTAGAGGTTTCTTAGGACGCCTAAATTATATCTCCAGGTTCATTTCACATCTAACTGCTACTTGTGAGCCCATCTTCAAGCTTCTGAAGAAAGATCAAGTGGTAAAGTGGAATGACGAATGCCAGATTGCTTTCAAAAGAATTAAGGAATACCTTCAGGAACCACCAATTCTGATGCCTCCAGTTGAAGGAAGACCTTTGATATTATACTTAACAGTGCTAGACAATTCAATGGGGTGTGTGCTGGGGCAGCATAACGAGTTTGGTCAAAAAGAGCACGCAATATACTACCTTAGATAAAAGTTTACCGACTGTGAGACACGATACTCACTACTCGAGAAAACTTGCTGCACTTTGGCATGGGCTTCTCTCCGACTAAGACAGTATATGCTGACTCACACTACTCTGTTGATATCTAAGATGGACCCAATCAAATACATATTTGATAAGCCCACACTCTCCGGAAGAATAGCGAGATGGAAGATGATCTTAACTGAATACGATATACAATATACAACCCAGAAAGAAATTAAGGGGAGTGTATTGGCTGATCATTTGGCTCATTAGGCCGTAGATGACTACCAGTCCATGAATTTTGAGTTCCCGGACGAGAATATTATGCTAGTGACTGACTACGAAGGACCTGGACTAGATGAAGGACCTGAGGAAGGATCCCGGTGGACTATGGTTTTGGGCGGAGCTTTGAATGCACTCGGTAATGGCATTGGTGCCATAATATATCTCCTGAGGGCTCTCATACTCCTTTCACTATTTGACTATGTTTTAACTGCACTAACAATATGGCAGAGTATGAAGCCTGCATCATGGGTCTCAAAGCTGCTATCGACCTCAGGATCAAGTTCTTAAATGTCTTCGGGGAGGTAACCTTTGAACATTTCCCACGAGAGGAGAATCAGTTAGCAAATGTGCTAGCTACCATGTCTTCTATGTTTAAAGTCAGGTGGGACACTGAAGTTCCCCGAATCACCATTGAAAGGTTAGATGAACCATCACACTGCTGTGAGATTGATATTGAAGAGGTAGCAGACAAACCCTGGTTTTAGGAAGTGAATAAGTACCTCAAGACTCAAGAGTATCCCAAAGGGGCATCGGTCAATGATAAGAAGTTTCTGAGAAGGTTCACTGCGAAATTCTTCCTCAGTAATGGAGTCCTCTACAAGCACAATTATGACTCTACCTTACTGCGGTGTGTAAACAAGAGTGAAGCAGAGAGGATTATGATAGATCTACATGAAGGTACCTTCGGAACCCATTCCAGTGGACATACCATGGCTAAGAAGATCCTACGAGCAGGATACTACTGGTCCACTATGGAAGCAGATTGTTATCAACACTCCCGAAATTGTCACAACTTCCAAATTTATGATGATAAGGTGCATGTGCCTCCGGTTCCTTTGAATGTCTTGACCGCTCCATGGCCCTTTGCAATGTGGGGCATTGACCTGATCGGAGAAATCAGGCATACCGATTTCAATGGGCATCGCTTCATCCTAATGGCCATCGATTACTTCACGAAATGGGTTGAGGCGGCCTCTTTTTCTACCGTTACCAAGAATGTTGTGGGGCGATTTATCAAGCATAATTTGATCTGTCGGTATGGTGTGCAAGAGAGAATTATCACGGACAATGGTACGAATCTCAATAACACGATGATCACCGAGCTCTGTAAGCAATTCAAGATACATCATCATAACTCTTCTCCCTACCGGCCGAAGATGAATGACGTTGTCGAAGCGGCTAACAAGAACATCAAAAAGATTATACAGAAGATGACAGTGACATATAAAGACTGGCATGAGATGTTATCATTTGCTCTTCATGGGTACCATACCTCAGCACGGACGTCGACAGGGGAAACACCCTACTCTCTAGTATATGGCATGAAGGCAGTCCTACCCATCGAGGTCCATATTCCTTCTTTAAGGATTATGAAAGATGTGGGTTTAAACGAAGACGATTGGATCCAGAATCGACTTGATCAACTAAATCTGATCGATGAAAAGAGACTTACTGTTATCTGTCATGGTCAGACGTATCAAAAGCGGATGATCAAGGCTTTCAACAAAAAAGTCAGAAGTCTGGAATATCAAGTCGAGGATATAGTAATCAAGCGCGTCATATTGTCGCAAGGTGATCCTAGGGGAAAATGGACTCCCACATACGAAGGGCCATTTGTGATTAAAAACATTTTCTCGGGCGGAGCCATGATTCTAACCACCATGGACGGTGATGACCTCCCTCACCCTGTCAATGCAGACATAGTGAAAAGATACTACGCATGATAAAAGACCCGCTAGGTTGACTGACCTAGGAAAAAATAAGGGCTTCTCGGTGAACCAAAAGGGTTCAGACAAAAACAAGGGATGAAAATGAAAATAATCTGTACACCGGCAAGCCGAAAACCTGAAAAGGCGGCTTGGGAAAAAAGGGTATCCTGGTGGACTGAAAACCCGAAAGGGCAGTCCAGACAAAAGTTAGGGATGAAAAGCGTATCACTATGTCCCATTGGATCACCTTGCAATCAGACCTCAGTATCAACTATCAAGCTCGAATGACACCAATCAATCTAATCAGCTTCGGACAAGCAACAAAGTGATGAGACGCTCGAAGGCATAGCGGAAATAGCAGGATTGAAACTCAATGGGATTGTTGCACATAGTTGTTTTCTTTTTGTTGCACATAATATTGTATAGCTTCCATTTTTACGGAGACGTTCTCTTACTTGAGCGTCAGCTTCCTTGTACAAAAACGCTTGTTATAGGCCAACTTCGAAAATTAATACAAGTCATTTTTACAAAACTATTTGTTTTTCTTTTTCTGTTTTGTTTTTGCAAGAACGTCCAATGATTTATTCTTGATATATGCGTTTGAATATGATTGCTGTTCACAAATATTTGCATAGGAAAAAGAAGGACAATTGCTCGTAACTTAAGAAACAGGGACAAAAAATAAAAATGTCAAACCCGACAGTTACTCGGTCTAATAGGTACCAGGGCAGAGACAAATTTGAAACATAATCATCAGTACATACACCCCCGTGGCTCCTACACTCCCCACAGAGCAAAGGTAATCAAAGGTTTGATATCAGTTCTCTCGGAATAGGAAGTAACCTCCCTAGCCAGGGTCATCCAGAAACCTGACATCTAGATCCCCCAACCAAATTTCATAATCGGGAGCGGATCGTCATAAATTTTTATCTCCCCAAGCAGAGTTTATTTCTCTGGATAAAAAAGCTCAATCCCCAACAAATCTTATTACTTCAGCTACGGAAGTCCACCTTCCAACAGAGTCATTCCCCCGCAGAGCTATTCTCATACAGAGTCTCTATCTAGCAGAGTATTCACAAACAACAAGAAGTAAATCTCCAACATAATCATTTCCGTTCACCATCCCCAACAGAAGTAGAAGAACCACAGTTCTCTACAACAGTCGGGAATGCTATACTCTCCGGCAGCAGTCAAGAATTTATTTTCCCAGACTCGGATATGTGAAAATAGCATCTTATCCTTATACATCATAACATGTGCATACATATCACATATAACATATTCTCATTTATTTTGAGAACATCATCTTACAATGAGTTTCATGCATCACATAAAACTAACCCTGTTATTTTTTCAGTAAAGACAATTATCACCAACAATTCCAGCAGTTGTAAATGTCACATCTGCAGACAACTAAGGGAAAATCAGTTCCCGAAACCAAATGGATCAACTAAGCTACGTGACCAAATGAAGTAACCCTACTATCCAGGTTCCTTCCCATAAGCCCTACTATCCAGGATCTCATCTCTAAGTAACCCTACTATCCAGGTTCCTTCCCATAAGCCCTACTATCCAGGATTTCATCTCAAAGTAACCCTACTATCCAGGTTCCTTCCCATAAGCCCTACTATCTAGGCTTTCATCTCGAAGTAACCCTACTATCCAGGTTCCTTCCCATAAGCCCTACTATCCAAGCTTTCATCTCGAAGTAACCCTACTATCTAGGTTCCTTCCCATAAGCCCTACTATCCAGGATTTCATCTCGAAGTAACCCTACTATCCAGGGTTCTTCCCATAAGCCCTACTATCCAGGTTTTCATCTCTAAGTAACCCTACTATCCAGGTTCCTTCCCATAAGCCCTACAATCCAGGCTTTCATCTCGAAGTAACCCTACTATCCAGGTTCCTTCCCATAAGCCCTACTATCCATGCTTTCATCTCGAAGTAACCATACTATCCAGGTTCCTTCCCATAAGCCCTAGTATCCAGGCTTTCATCTCGAATTAACCCTACTATCCAGGTTCCTTCCTACAAGCCCTACAATCCAAGCTTTCATCTCAAAGTAACCATATTATCCAGGTTCCTCCCCATAAGGCCTATTATCCAGGCTTTCATCTCGAAGTAACCCTACCACCCAGGTTCCTTCTCATGGTTCTACTATCCAGACTTTCATTTCGAAGTAACCATACGACCCGGGTTCCTTCTCTCTTATCTCCAGACAACAAGTTTACAACACTGTAAGACCTGGACCCGACCAAATACGGCCAATGTCACATTTCCCCGGTAAGTCGTTATGCGGCTTGGACCCTGACCAGGTATGCATTATACTTTCACCTTCTCAATCAAGAGTTAATTCCCCAGTAGAGTAGCGGACAACCAAAGCTCCTAGCCTCTATTTCCCAAGACATAAACCAACGTACCCCGGTGAAGTTCTCCTCAACAACAGGTACAGGGATTCTCGCCAAGGAATCTCTTATGCAACCGATCTTTTATGGATGGCATCTTTAAGCCCATCTTTGAAGATTATGCGTCGCCTTCCAATTGGCATCTGTAAGCCCATTCCCGATATCACCAATCGGTATTACTTCTTCGAGTGCAAATTTCTGGGCACTCTAGTGTTCAATCATATTCCACTTTCAAGTCACGAATGGCGGATTCTCCAATCTAACTCTTCAAGTGTAAGAAGATTGAACAGGGGAATATGTTGTACCCCAAAATTTTCCCTCTCATTTCTCAAAGGATCATCCTGGACCCTCAATTTTTTATTTCCATCCAATTTCAAGCCTTGAGTTACAATTTTCCAAGAAAACCATTCACAAGGGCAAAATGGTCAAAAGTACATTGAAAAGTCAAACTTTGACTTTTAGATCAAATATCAAGTTTCAAGAATTATATTTCATCAAGACATGAAATTGATTCATCAAAAATCAGGAGTCAGAAATTACTTTGAAAAAATCAAAGTTCTAAACATTTAGAAAATTTTCTAAGTGTTAAGAGAATATGATACTTCAGAACTTTTGAGCCAGCCTCCACGCGAGTGCAGTCAAAATTTGCAAACATGGCTGAGAACATGATTCTTCAATAAGAACATGACTCTTCAGCATATGCTTCGGTCAGAGCATCATCCTTCGAGTTTCACTCTGGTCTTCTTCGATCAGAACATCACAAAGCCCCAAAACTTTGTATGAGCAGCCTGCTGCACTACTATAGCACAATCCTGCCAAACAGCTGCCACAACACTCTAAATCGCTGCTGATCTAGTCCACGCCTGCATTTTTCTCAAACCCTATATTTGCACCAAATTAGTATACAAAACTGTGATTAAAAAGAAATGGAACAGTATACCAAAAAGGTTTAAATCCCATTTGTCCCCCCCCCCAAAAAAAAAACCCACAGCAAACCCATCTATAAATAATTGGCTCCATCACACGATCAAGGGGCTGGCTTTTGGAGAGAGAGAATTGTCAAAAAGAGAGAAAAAAAACTATGAAACCTTCGTAAAAATCTAGAATTCTCAAACAGAATACTAAAACCTTTGTTTGTCCCTTTGAGTCAAAGAACTTGATGTTTTCTCTTTTGTTGCTCTTGCTGACTCCAGAACATCTGAAGGCAGCAGTTCAAGTTCCAAGCCCACACTCCAGGTGTAAGGTAAGTCTTTCTGACTTTGCATCTTTTCATTCAGAATATCATTAAAATATGTAAACATCACAGTATTAATGTTGTCCATATCATTGCATAAGTAGAAAAACTGCGGATCAGAACTTCTTGATTAGGGCCAGGTTCAGATTTTGGATTAGAACTTCTATAAACTATTGTGCTTTTATCCTTCTGATTTGCTGTTTGTTAAGAACTGAATAGATTGTTGATGTGCTGATTAATATGAGGAAAAAGTTGAAATGTGGCACAGGACCTCTGATTTTCACTCACAATTATAGCACAACAAAGAACTTCTGAGTTCTCCTTACATGTTAAACACACAGAACTTCTAGGTTTTCTTACTGTTTTAACACACACATAACTTCTAGGTTTTCTTACTGTTTTAACGCACAAAAATTATGATTTTCACTCACTTCTTAGCACAACACAAAACTTTTGACTTTTGGCTCACTTTCTGAATACCACCCAGAACCTTTGTTTCCTTTCCCTCTAACGTTTCTTGCAGGACATCAGAGTGTATTAGTCCAGAACTTCTGATTTTCACTAACGTTTCTTTCTGAGTCACAGCACGCCTGGCATCAGAACTTCTGATCCCCTTTGTTTTGCTTTCAGCAGCATACTAACCCTATCTCATTTATTTTCCTTTTTATCATTTTCAATATTAATACTCTTTTTATTAATATAAAAAAGACATAAAAATATGTTCTTTTTACTAACTAATTTATTTCTCTTTTCTTAATTCATTAAGACAAAAAACCATTTTCTAAACAAAGTTCTTTTTCTTTCTTGCATTGTACATTTCAATATGGTTGTAATAGTTAAATAGGATTTAAATTCTTTCAACTCCCCATTTGTAAAATATGTACCCCCTATCCCTAAAATATTGTAATAGCGTAGGACTTTTATATTTTCGTAATTTATGGCTTTTCAAATATAAATGCTAGTAATTAGGGTGTGTATGGCAAGATATGAAATCAACAAATAGATAACCCTAATCAAGACTAAAATGCATGCAATCAAACACACTTGCACACTAGCACCCTTAGGGTAATCCCACTTTGTTGCCTTTCGGATAATAGTCATGTCCCTTGAACATGGGCGTTTTAACAAAGACCCTCGATAAAAGATCGTTGTCCCTCGATGACCCTCGATGTTGCCTTCTGTAAACGATCTAGTCCCTAAAATGATATTGCTAAAATGTCCCACAAGTTGCCTTCTATGACTATACCAAAACGTCCCATGCCCGTTGCTTCACATCCAACGATAGGGCTTCTTACCAAATCAATGCTAAGATAGCAACATCTAAAGGAGGAGGAAAAGAACATCTAAGACCTTTTGAGTAGGTATATTTTCTCCTAGTTGCTCGCTTGCTCACAACAAAAACATTTTTATACACCCACACTCTCATTTTGAAACATTTTTTCCAAACAAACACTTTGTACACGTTCTTATAGAGACGAGAACCATTACAAAGACGTTTTCAAAATACTTTCAAAAACCACACCACAAGCACATTCAAACAAAAGAAAGTGATCTAGAAAGCAACTAAGAGCCCATGGAAAACCATGGATGAAAAGGGTGCTCATATCTTCCATTTTCATAATCTACCCCCCGAACTCAAGAAAACAACTCAAAGGTCTTTCCTGTGCTTTTCACCTTTCCTTTTGGATAAAAGAAAAGTCGACGGGGACTCTTGCTAACCGCAACATTTGAAAATACAAACGCAAAACAACCAAGTCTGTTCTCCCACCGTATCACAATCAGCAATGATTATCATGATGAGAAAGAAAAATCAACAACAGACCCCCAATATTTGATGGTGAAAAGTTTGATTACTGGAAAGATATAATTACAAGTTTCTTTTTATCTTATGATGCTGATCTATGGGATATGGTGACTGATGGGTACATACATCCTATTGATGAAAGCGGTCAAAAGATTGACAGAAAAATAATGTCAGATCATCAAAAGCGAGACTTCAGAAATCATCACAAGGCCAAAACTATTCTCTTGAGTGATATCTCATACACAAAGTATGAGAAGATCACAAATAGAGAGTCAACAAAGCACATGTTTGATTCCTTGAGAATGACGCATAAAGGCAACACGCAAGTCAAATAAACCAAAGAACTTGTGCTCATTCAGAAGTATGAAGCCTTCAAAATGGAAGAATATGAAACCATTGAAACAATGTTCTAAAGATTTCAAATTCTGGTTGCTGGGATAATTTTTTTGGATAAAGGGTACTCAACTGCTGATCACGTAAAGAAGATCATCAGAAGTTTACCCAAGAAACGGAGACCCATGGTCACAACTCTTAAATTGGCCAAAGATCTGAACAAAATCTCTCTTGAAGAACTTGTCAGTTCCCTGAGAAGTCATGAGATAGAATTAGAACAAGATGAGCCTCAGAAGCAAGGTAAGTCTCTCGCTCTGAAATCTAATAAATATGAAACCAAGTTTTTGCAGGTAAAAGAAAAAGCAGAAAAATCTGGTGGATCCTCGTGAGAAGAAGACGCACTGTTCCTTCTCTCCAGAAGAATCAATCAGCTGCGGAAGCACAGGCAGAGGAAATTCAGAAATTCCAGAAGAACAGGGAATCACTCTGAACAATCTTCTGGATACAGAAAATCCAGTAACAAAAACATTACCTGCTACGAATGCAATGAACAAGGTCATTACAGGAGCGACTGTCCAAATCTTCAAATAGAGAAACCTAAAAAGAAGATCTCTAAGGAAAAGAAGAATAATCTTATGGCAACATGGGATGACTCTGAATCTTTTGAAGATGGAACAAAATAAGAAGATGAACAAGCCAATATAGCTCAAATGGCCAACCTATCAGATGACTCCTAATCAGAATCTGAATCAGAGTCAGAGTCAGAAGAGGTATTCTCTAACTTTTTCTAGATCTTAATTAGAAGAGAGTTTGTCAGAAATTCATGAAAGATATCAGGAACTTCGAGCCATAAATAAGAACCTTAAAAAGGATCTAGTTTCTGACTCTGAAGATACTAAGAAACTGAAAACATAAAACTCTGAGCTTAAAGAAACAATTTCTAATCTCGAAAACAAATTACAAAAAGCTCAGAAAGAAACTGTTTCAGAAATTTCTAATAACTCTGATAGAATCATAAAAGAATATGATCAGAGCTTTCAAAAATTTCTTGCTAAAAACATAGATAGAAGCAAGATGGCTTCAATGATCTATGGAGTTGGCATAAATGGTTGAAGGGGAATAGGATACAAGGGTAAAGTATCTCAACCTAAAAGGGTCGAGGATATGGTTATAAGATGCACACCCCTTCATTCCCACTTCACTTATGGGCAAACACATGATATAAAATATTCGAATAATGTGGTTTCTGCTAAACCAAAATTCAGACAAAGTTTTGGAAACTCTAACAATAAAGGACTCATAAAGATATGGGTACCAAAGGATAAAATCATTTATGTTGCAGATATTTTTAACAGCAAGATTGAAACACCAGTTTTAACACTTGGATTCTGGATGCTCTCTACACATGACGGGAATAAAGCATATGTTCTAAAGCCTGGAATTTAAATCTGGAGGATCTGCAAGTTTCAGAGGCAATAAAAAATAAAAGGCCATTGGATCGGGAACTATTGGGAATGATAATGAGAATACAGTATCAGAAGCTCTCTAAAGATCTCAGTTTAATCTAGAACAGGATGTCACACCTTTTCAAGCAACTTCTACCAAATCAGGTCAAATAGAATCTTTACTACTTTTTTATTCTTGAAAAAAAGGGGGAGAGTGAAAGATATTTTGACTCCTATCAGAAGCTAGATCAGAAGATCTTCACAGAAGTATTTTATTTTCTCGTTATCTGAGTATTTTACTAAGGGGGAGTTTTTTTTAAATTTTTTGTTCTTTATATTCCATCAAAATATACAAGTTTTTGTCATCATCAAAAAGGGGGAGATTGTTAGAACATAATTTGGTTCTACATCCTTGTAAGATTTTTGATGATAACAAACACATGATTTATATATATATATATATATATATATATATATATATATATATATATATATATATATATATATATATATATATATATATATATATATATATATATATATATATATATATATATATATATATATATATATATATATATATATATATATATATATATATATATATATATATATATATATATATATATATATATATATATATATATATATATATATATATATATATATATATATATATATATATATATATATATATATATATATAAAGAACAAATATGCTCGCTAATAAAAGTAGCTTTATATGCAAGGAAGCTCTGATATAAGAAGATGAGAGAAGTGTCATTTTGAAGATATGTTCAGACACAACATTCTTAGAAGCAATTCTGTGTAAATACGTTGAATGGAGAAGCTCTATGTTACAACTTCTGAATGCACCAACGCTGTGTAACAAGATCTCTGATACTCTGATCTGTAAAGTATTGATACAAGCAGTAAGGGTCTCCCAACAGTAACATTCATCTTCTGATGTGAGAAAGTTCTGAAGCATTACAATTTATTAATGGAAAATCAACAGTAATGGCTATAAGGAGACAAGAATCTCCTGGTTTGGAAAGATCATTAATTCGTGTTATGAACATTCCAAAAGCATCTTCTTATGTCACTCTCGCATGGCCCATATAAAGAAGATGAAAAGAAGAATTCTAGTGATAAACTACTGCGCAAAAAAAAAGAGAGCATATTTACCCAGTTCTATGTAGTAATCTTAAAATTGTGTAATACATCATCCTTGTGATATTGTTTTATCAAAAAACATTCTTGTACACTTTTATTCATACATTGTTTAGAGAAATTCCTTGAGAGAAATCGGGTTATGGTTTATACTCAAGAAGACTTTGACGATTGTCAAAGTATATTTGTAATCGAGATTGATTAGTGGATTAAGACCTCTTTGAGAGAGGCGAAATCCCCTTGACGGGTGGACCAGAGTAGTTTGATTTTAAACGAACCAGGATAACAAACATGTTCTTTTTATTAAGTTTTAAGATCCCAATTCAACCCCCCTTCTTGTGTTTTTCCATTCTTCAAACATTACTCATAGGTAATGGATCAAACCTTCTGGGCTATCTTTGATGCTAGTTGTTGTTCTGTCTAGGAGTATTATGTTGCCTTTGTTGTTATGGATGCTGTTACTGAGGAGCATTTACCAGAATAGTTATAGCGTTGATCTGCTGATGATGCTGGTGATTCCTATATCTTCCCCTGTAGGCATGAACCACACTAGTTTCACCCTCTTTCTTCCTAGGGTAAGCAGCAAACGACTTCTTACTTCCTCCACTTGAAGACCCACTAGAGTTAACAATTTGAATTCTTCCCAATTTCAGCCAGAATTCTATCCTCTCGCCGACCATAACCAATTCAGCAAATCCCACAGAGGTTCTTCCAATCATATGATCATAACAAGGCTCTTGTAACGTACTCATGAGCATGTCGATGAGTTCCTGCTCCATGAGTGGAGGTTGAACTCTGACAACTAGTTTACGCCATTTCTGGGTGTATTCTTTGAAAGACTCTTTTGGACCTTGCGCCAAACTCTGCAGTTGAGTGTGATTTGGTGCCATATCAATGTTGTACTGATATTTCCTAAAAAAAGCCTCAGCCAAATCCCTCCAGTTCTTAATGCGCTACTTTTCTAGACTCATATACCACTCCAAAAGGGCACCTGATAAACTATCTTGAAAATAGTGGATCAATAACCCCTTTTCCTCAGTATGCACAGACATCTTACGATAATAAGACCTGGCGCGAGTCTTTGGGAAATAAAGTCTGTTATATTTCTCAAACACATGAGGTTTAAATTGTGGAGGAACCTTCACTCTAGGTATTAGTCCCAAATCATTAGCATCCATTCCAAGGACCCCTTGTCCTTCCACGACCTTCAAACGCTCCTCGAGCGTGCAATACCTTTTGTCTTCAAGAGGAAATCCTTGGTCCAAGTTCTACACAGAATGTCGATCCTCTTCCTGATCAAACTCAGGCATCTGGTATCTCCTACCTCCTCTACCATCAAGAAGTTGAGATCTAGGTGATGGTGGAAATTGTCCGTGATTACCAAACATACTGGGTGGCGTAAAGGATTTCCCAAACCATGTTATTCACGAGAATTATCCTGATAATTTCCTAGTCCAACAAAGATGTTACCATACAAGCCATTCCCATTCTCTTCTTGATTCACACTAGAATTTTCAACAAGGTCCCTCAGCTCCTCCTGCCTTCGGTTCATATTGGTAATAACTTTCATAAACGGTGTCTGTGATCGGTGGATTTAGAACTGACTGTTTAACGCTGGTTCGTGAAATGTCGCGGAAGCAAGAGTCGCCACCGTCTTTTATTTTCTCCAACATGGATAGGACAGAAGCACAGCAAAATTCCTTATGAGATAGTTTCTCGGTTCGGGAGGTAGATTTATAGAAAGGGAAGGTGTTAGCACCCTTTCTATCCATGGTTATCCATGGGCTCTTAGATATTTTCTCATTATGTTTTCAAAATGGTTTGCTTTTCAAGTGTGAGTGGGTTTGAAAAAGTTTCGTTTAAAGATTTCTGAATAACTCTTGTATCAGTCCTCAAGAGTGTTTGAAAAATTGTTTTAAAAGCTTTTTGAAAGTGTCGGTGTGAAAAGAGTTTTGATTTGTTTTTGAATAGAGCAAGTATCTATGAGTCATCTACCTACCCTAAGGAATTAAGCTGTGTAAATGTCCTTAAGGTAGTGTCATCCCACCATTGAGAGGTAGGTAGCACCACCGTTGGAGGTGTTCGGGTCAATTCAATTGAGGGACAGTGTGGTCACCAAAGCAATAGTAGGACACCTTAGAAGTAACCCTTATGTCCTTGATCCTTTTTTATTCCGAGGCAACCGTTTCGAGGCAACTATTCCGAGGCAACCGTTTCGAGGCAACTTGTTTTGAGGCAACTGGATCATGGACATAAGGACTTACTAAAACGTCCTATACTTGACGACCACATTTCAAAGGCAACAAGTGAGGCGTACCCTAAGAGTGGTGTGTGAATTTGTGTGTTGTTTTCAGGTTAAGTTTATCTTTGATCATCGTATTGTGAGCTACGCTTGTTTTTAATTAACCATACATTCTTTCATGCAATTTAGAATTTAAAAGTGCGGAAATTTAAATGCGGAAAGATAAAACTACGCTATTACAAGGCGCGGGTCTATACATCGCCAAAATACAAAGACCCGTTTGGTAAAAAATGCGGAAAGTAAATAAATACCTAATTACTATTACATCCTTGAGCAATTACATAATATTCGAAAAGAAAAAAGAATAATGTGCGAAAGAATAAAAGTTAGGACGTCCGAGGGTTTTGACCCTTTTGAAATTAAATTGAAATTAAAGTCTAATTATTATTTAATTAAAGAAAAGAAATTGTTTTTATGTTTTTTAGTATTTAATGAAATAAAGAAGAATTAAAATTAGAAGGAAACCCTAGTTCTAAATATTTTAATTATTAATAAAAAGAAATATTAAAGTTACTCTAATTTACTAATTAATTAATATACATGTTTATTTACAAAAATAAATAGTAATAATAATAATGAGAGAAAATTATTTCTTTAAGAAAAAGATGAAAATGTCAAAAACCCTAATTCTACCTATTTTATTTATTAAGAAAAGATTAAAGTTTAAAACCTAAATTAACTAAATTAATTATTAACATTTATTTACAAAAATAAATTAGTGATGAATTAATAATAATTAAATATATTTTACATTTTTTGATTTTTCTGTTTTTATTATGAATATTAATTGTTTGAGGTGAATTAAATAAAAATAATTAAGGCAATTAAAGGAATTAAAAAGAAAAAGAAAATGAAAATATACAAACAAGGGGGGTGTCTGGCCCATTATGGAGGTAAGATTGGAGTAATTCAGGCCCACTGAAGCATAAGCTCGTTTGACTTTTCTGATCATGTGTATAATTGTTGACTGGAGTGCACCATAGAATCCACCTTCTGACCATTGGATTACTCATCAGGGCCACTTGCCAAGCATAGGCATGGGCGTATATGGTAGGCCTTTGGATGAACGCTTCATAGGAACATGTTATAACAAAAATCATGGATTAAGTGGGGGGACCTGGGAATCGAACCCAGGTCCCAATGCCTGCAGTACACGTCCCTTGCCATTTGATCCATTGCGTTCGTTTGTTAATATAATAGATGGAAAATATAATATACAAAAAACATTAGTTAGTGGTATAAACAAAAAATTACGCGCCAGATTCAAATCTCCCTATCACATGAAGACACGCATGCTTCTTCTTCATCTTTGTACATGCGATATAAACAAGTAGCGGGGGTTTTAAACCCCCACTAAATAGAACAGTGCATAATAGCGAATATCACTATGGGTTAAATAAATTGAGCGCGAGGTGTTGGTTCGTTTCGTCTGGAGCTTTTGAATTCAATGGCATAGGTCTCAAGGTCCAATTTTTCCTCTACATGAAAGCCCTATTTTGAAGCTTTGGAAAACCTAATTTTCGTCCATGGCAGATCTGGCTACAGGCAGTGTTAGTCCAATTAAATGTTACCAATCGCTTCAGAAAGATGTTAGCAGCATAAATCAACAATTAAAACACATGAATGATGCGTGAAAATTAAAAACCGATTATGGAAATGTTTGTGACAAACGTGACTCAGTTCTACCAATTCTTGGAGTATGGGGACTTGTTCTTGATTGCAATCGACTCCTGGAAGGTTCAGCAACGTGTTGGAATGCTTGTTATGCTTTGAAACGTCCTGCAACTATGATTTCAGTTTTCAAGTTTTGGTGAAAATTTTGCAAAGTGGTTCTGAGTTTTTTGAGCAGCTTTTCGTGTATCTATCAATTAGGTTTCACTATGCCTTTGTATCTGAACGAGATTAGGTCAAGAGAGAGCCCATGAATCCATTGAATTTATGATTTGAAGATTTGATTTTCAATTATATCAATTTCAATCTTTTGCCATTGAAACCCTTGCCAATCATGGAAAATCTTTCCTTTTTGAATGAGAAACGATTTGCTAGCTTGCCCTAGTTTGATTTGCTGCACAAAAAGTTTTGAAAAAGCATTATTTGATTTTTTCTACAATTAAATCTAATTAAATGAATTAATAAGAATAAAAATTCAATTAATTACTTAAAAATAAGAAAATAAATCCCTTCGAGCTCAATGGGTCGTGCATAGCCTTTGGGTAATGATTCATGGAAGAATTTGTGGCCCATTAGCAATTTTGAAGTGTTTTAGGCAAAGTTGACTTTTCAAAATTCCCAAAAATTTCCCAACTTCTCCAAGGCATATCTTGCTCAATTTTGAAGCTATGATCATGTTCTTGGACATTTTGGAAAGGTCTTGAAGTCCTCTAACCAATGCCTTTGGTCCTATGACATTTTGATTTACCAATCTCAAGTTATGGTCTTTGACTTAAAGTGCTTTTTTGTTGACTTTTGAAAATGACCTATAATGTTGAAATTGATAACTTTTTGTGAGAGCATTTATTGGACTTGGAGTGTGAAGATGAGTTGTAGGAAATGTCATCCTCTTCAAAATGAGCTTTGGATGGGATTTTTCTGATAAACCATGAAGAAGTTATGCCCTGGTCAATTTGCAGTTGACTTTTTCAACTGTCCAAAAATAGAAACTTTTGCATCTTGAGACTTTTTGAGCCATGCTTTGAGAATCATGATCAAGAATTGATCAAATGATGTTTGTGGCTTCAAAATAAGATGTTGACCAAAATTTTTGACTTTTGACTGTCAAATGACCATTTTGCCCCTACAGTTGACTGTGGAGCAATTAGGGTTTTTGACTGTGCAATTTGATGCTGTGAGTCTTGAACCTTGACATAAGGATGCTTGACAATGTATATGGGCATGTGGGACTTGATTGGACCCTTGAAAACCTCAATTTCTTTGCAAGAACCAAAACCCTAATTTTTGACTGTGTTAGGAGGCAATTGGACTGTGCAACCCTGGAGGGATTTTGAATCATCTGGAGATTGATCTTGGAAAATCTTGAAGAATATGGGAGGGCAAATTTTGGGGTACAAAAGTTGCCCCTGTTCAATCTTCTTAGACCTGAGGATGTAGATTGGCTGGCGTGC
The DNA here is from genome assembly GCA_948472305.1 of Vicia faba. Taxonomy (NCBI): domain Eukaryota; kingdom Viridiplantae; phylum Streptophyta; class Magnoliopsida; order Fabales; family Fabaceae; genus Vicia; species Vicia faba. The sequence continues at coordinate 302,816,411 of OX451735.1, read as the reverse complement.
CTTTCGTGATCCGAAGGTGGAAGATGATTGAACATAGAGTGCCCAGAAATTTGCACTCACATAGTAGAATGTCAGCAGTGTGATGGTGGGAATGGGCTTACAAATGCCATTTGGAGACTGATGGATAGGAGGATGGGCTTATAGATGCCATCTGGAAGTGTGACAGAACCTTGTCGGGGATGGGCTTATGGATGCCATTTGGAGACTGTAATGGTAGTTGTGGTGATGGGCTTATAGATGCCATCGGGTGTCGATCGCGTAATAGATTCCTTAGCGAGAACTTGCGTAACTGAGAAAGAAAATAATTACTTGGCCTGTTACAGGAGTTGATCTTCAAACTCTTTATGTAGATGTGCCCTGGCTGGATACAGGTATCGAATCTTCAAAAACTCTTCATGTAGATGTGCCCTGGCCGGATACAGGTATCGAGTCTACAATCAGTTACTCACAGATGTGCCCTGGCTAGATACAGGAATCGAATCTGGAAAATAGTCGTCAACAGATACACCCTGGCAAGATACAGGAATCGGATCTTCAAACTCTTCAGACGTGCCCTGGCAGGATACAAAAATCGAGTCTGGAATTAGTCGTCAACAAATACACCCTGGCGAGATACAGGAATCGGATCTTCAAACACTTCAGACGTGCCCTGGCAGGATACAGGAATCAAGTCTGGAATTAGTCGTCAACAGATACACCCTGGCGAGATACAGCAATCGGATCTTCAAACTCTTCAGACGTGCCCTGGCAAGATACAGGAATCGAGTCTGGAATTAGTCGTCAACAGATACACCCTGGCGAGATACAGGAATCAGATCTTCAAACTCTTCAGACGTGCCCTGGCAAGATACAGGAATCGAGTATGGAATTAGTCGTCAACAGATACACTCTGGAAAGATACAGGAATCGGATCTTCGAACTCTTCAGACGTGCCCTGGCAGGATACAGGAATCGAGTCTGGAATATAGTCGTCAACAGATACACCCTGGCAAGATACAGGAATCGGATCTTTAGTTGCGACCGTTGTTAGTAATCATATTTGTATTGACCTTTGTCCTGGAAAGACAAAACGTTAGTTGTATGCAATGTCATGATGTATGACATGCGTGATATTCTAAAAATGAATGAGATTGTATGTCCATGATGCATATGTGCATGCTGTAATGTATGAAGATGTGATGTTTATGGATGTATTTTCATCTAGGAAAGTAAATCCTTGACGTGTGCCGGGAAGTTAAATCCTGGGCTGATGTTGAAGAGTAGAGTTCTTCGTTTCCGCTGGAGATAATGGTTGCAAGAATAACGGTAGGAGAAGATGACTCCGTTGGGGAATAAACTTGGCGAATAGAATACTCTGCGGGGAATGCTCTGTGGGGAAAGAGAGGTACTTTGCTGAAGTCGATGATAACTCCGTTGGGGATACCATTGATGTGTTATGTTGAAGGGATTGATGAACTCCGCCGGGGGATAGGAAGACTCCATCGGGGACGATCTTTCCGTGACAATTGGCTGAGGATAACCCAGTTATATCCTGGTGGGGAAATAACCTTCTGAATAAAGCCCGGGGAGCGTTCGTACTATGCGGGTGACAAGCTTCCAGAATATACTGGGGATAAGCTTCCTGCTGGGGAGATGGATTCCACTTTCCTGGGGAAACTTTTCAGATTGGACTGGGGAAGTGGCTCCACTGGATGTTCGGTATTCCGCCGGGGAACAATCTTGGATCAAGACTGCCGGGGATGCTTGTTAGGAATGTTTGTATACTCCGCTGAGGAATGTTGAGATCTGCTGGGGATACCCAATTTCCTTAAGGATGACCGTGGACTAACTCTGCTTGGGGAGAGTATCGTTGACTTGCTGGCTCACTCTTTGGGGAATTAAGATATCTTGGTTACACTCTTCAGCCGAACTTACCTTGGTACCTTGGTGGACAGAGCAATTATATCGCTTTAGACAACTCATTATTGCCCCTGTTTCTGATATTTCCTGTAATTAATCTTTTGTTTCGTATGCAAATATTTATGAGTTAGCAATTAGTGTCAAATGCATATATCAAAATTGAACATTGGACGTTCTTCGCAAAATAAAACAGAAAAAGGAAAAAAACAATTGGAAATTGGTCTGAAAAGTGAATTTGTATTGATTTTTGAATTTGCCTGTAAATAGGCGTTTATGTACAAGAGGCTGACGTCCAAGTAAGAGAACACCGCCGAATAACAGAGTTTATACAGTTTTGTGAAAAGGGGAAACAAAACAGCTATGTGAAAAGAATAATCCCATTGGGTTCCAACTCTGCTATCGCCTTTATATCTTCGAGCGTCTCATCACTTGGCTGCTCGGTTGAAGATGAAGCTAATTGATCGATGTCGTTTGAACTTGATAGTTGATACCGGATTCTGGATGCACGGTGATTCAATGAGACATAGTATTACGCTTTAATCCCTAACTTTTGCCTGGACCACCCTTTCGGGTTTTCAGTCCACCGGGATACCCATTTTTGCCCAAGCCGCCTTTTCAGGTTTTCGACTTGCCGGGTGTACAGATTTTTTTTATTTCATCCCTCATTTTGCCCGAACCCTTTAGGTTTGCTGGGAAGCCCTAATTTTTGCCTAGGTATGTCAACCTAGCGGGTCTTTTATCATGCGTAGTATCTTTTTACTATGTCTGCATTGGCGGGGTGAGGAAGGTCGTCACCATCCATGGTGGTTAGAATCATGGCTCCTCCTGAGAACACATGTTTAACCACAAATGACCCTTCGTACGTGGGGGTCCATTTGCCCCTGGGATCACTCTGAGGAAGAATGATGCGTTTGATTACCAGGTCCCCAACTTGATACTCTTGTGGTCTGACTTTCTTGTTAAATGCCCTGATCATCCGTTTTTGGTACGTCTGACCATGACAAATAGCAGTGAGTCTCTTTTTGTCGATTAGGTTTAGTTGATCAAGTCGGGTCTGGATCCAGTCATCTTGCCTCAAGCCTGCGTCCTTCATTATCCGGAGAGAGGGTATCTGGACTTCAATCGGCAAGACTGCCTCCATACAATAGACCAAGGAAAAGGGAGTTTCCCCGGTTGACGTTCTTGCTGAGGTACGGTACCCGTGAAGAGCAAACGGTAACATCTCGTGCCAATCTTTATAGGTCACTGTCATCTTCTGCACAATCTTCTTGATATTCTTATTAGCTGCTTCGACAGCCCCATTCATCTTCGGCCGATAAGGAGAAGAGTTGTGGTGCTGTATCTTGAATTGCTCACAGAGCTCAGTGATCATCTTGTTATTAAGATTGGTACCATTGTCCGTAATGATCCTTTCCGGGACACCGTATCGACAGATCAGATTGTGTCGAATGAACCGTGCCACGACATTCTTGGTTACAGTGGCGTAGGAAGCTGCTTCAACCCACTTTGTGAAGTAATCAATCGCTACTAGGATGAAGCGATGCCCGTTAGATGCCGTAGGTTTAATCTCGCCGATCATATCAATACCCCACATTGCAAAAGGCCAAGGTGCTGTCAAGACATTCAGAGGAACTGGAGGAACGTGCACCTTATCTGCATATATCTGGCACTTATGACATGTCCGAGAATGTTGGTAACAGTCGGCTTCCATTGTGGACCAGAAATATCCAGCCCGAAGGATTTTCTTTGCCATGGTGTCTCCACTGGAATGTGTTCCGAAGGTACCTTCATGCAGCTCTGCCATGATTCTTTCTGCTTCAGTCTTATCCACACAATGCAGTAAGGTCGAATCATGGTTTCGCTTGTATAGAATGCCGTTGCTGAGGAAGAACTTTGCTGCGAACCTTCTCAGGAATTTCTTGTCATTGACAGATGCACCCTCGGGATATTCTTGAGCTTCCAGGTACCTCTTCACCTCATGATACCAAGGTTTTTCAGTTACCACCTCAGCCTCAAGATCACAGCAATATGCAGGTTCATCCCGTTTCCAGATAATGATCCGGGGAGCTTCGTTGTCCCATTTGACTTTGAACATAGAAGACATCATAGCCAACGCGTCCGCCAACTGATTCTCCTCTCTTGGGAAATGTTCAAAAGTTATCTCTGTGAAATGGGGGATCAATGTCAACACACCTTCTCTGTAAGGAATAAGATTCGGATGTTTCGTATCCCACTCGCCTTTGATCTGATTGATCACGAGAGCGGAATCTCCGAAGACACTCAGAAACTTGATCCTTAAGTCAATCGCAGCTTGAAGACCCATGATGCATGCCTCATACTCCGCCATGTTGTTGGTGCAGTTGAAACATAGCCGGGCGGGAAGTGGAGTATGAGTGCCTTTGGGAGATATGATCACAGCGCCGATACCGTTACCTAAAGCATTAGAGGCTCCGTCAAAGTGCATAGACCATCGGGATCCTTCCTCAGGTCCTTCATCCGGTCCAGGTACTTCACAATCAGTCACTACCATGATGCTCTCGTCAGGAAATTCAAAGTTCATAGATTGGTAGTCGTCCACTGCCTGGTGTGCCAAATGGTCTGCCAATACACTTCCCTTGATAGCTTTCTGAGTCGTGTACTGGATGTCGTATTCTGTCAAGATCATTTGCCATCTTGCTATTCTCCCAGACAGAGCAGGTTTTTCGAATATGTACTTTATTGGATCCATTTTTGAAATCAACAGAGTAGTGTGAGTCAGCATATACTGTCTCAGCCGGCGAGCAGCCCATACCAAAGCGCAGCAAGTTTTCTCGAGCAATGAGTATCGGGTATCACAGTCGGTAAACTTTTTTCTAAGGTAATAAATGGCATGATCTTTTTGGCCAGACTCGTCATGCTGCCCCAGCACACACCCCATTGAGCTGTCAAGTACTGTCAGGTATAGTATTAGAGGTCTCCCTTCAACCGGTGGCATAAGAATAGGTGGTTCTTGGAGATACTCTTTGATTCTGTCAAAAGCAGCCTGACATTCATCATTCCAACGTACTACCTGATCTTTCTTCAGCAGCTTGAAGATTGGTTCACAAGTAGCAGTTAGGTGCGAGATGAATCGGGCAATATAATTCAGACGTCCTAGAAAGCCTCTGACTTCTTTCTCTGTCTTTGGAACTGGCATCTCTTGTATGTCCTTAACCTTGGCAGGGTCCACTTGGATACCTTTGTCGCTCACGACGAAGCCTAGCAACTTTCCAGATCTTACCCCAAATGTGCACTTATTTGGGTTCAACCTCAACTTGTATAACTTCAGACGGCCAACCAGCTTTTGTAGATGGTCAAGGTGTTCCTCCTCATTTTGGGACTTGCAATCATATCATCGACATACACTTCAATCTCATGGTGGATCATGTCATGAAATAAAGCAACCATGGCACGTTGGTAGGTTGCCCCAGCATTTTTCAGTCCAAATGGCATGACCTTGTAGCAGAAGGTGCCCCACTGAGTAACAAAGGTAGTCTTTTCCATATCTTCAGGAGCCATCTTGATCTGATTATAACCTGAAAAACCATCCATGAAGGAGAACACCTTGTGCTGAGCCGTATTGTCAACCAGAACGTCGATGTGAGGTAGAGGGAAATCATCCTTGGGGCTTGCCCTATTCAAATCCCTGTAATCGACACACATTCTGACCTTACCATCTTTCTTTGGCACCGGAACCACGTTGGCAACCCACTGAGGGTAAGAAGTCACTGCAAGAAAACCGGCGTCAAATTGCTTCATAACCTCAGCTTTGATCTTCTCGGACATCTCTGGACGCATACGGCGGACCTTTTGTTTAACCGGAGGGCAGTCTTTCTTGGTAGGCAGGTGATGCACCACGATGTCGGTATCCAACCCAGGCATGTCTTCGTAAGACCAGGCGAAGATCTCTACATAATTATGCAACATCTGAATCAACCGTTGTTTTACGCTGAACTCCAGATTGGCACCAATCTTAACTTCCTTTCTATCTGTCTCAATACCCAGATTTACCGTTTCCACTGGCTCTTCATGTGGCTGAATGGCCCTCTCTTCCTGGAGTAACAGTCTTGCAAGCTCACCAGGCACTTCACAATCATCTTCACCTTCGTCTTCGGCTAAGTTGATCGGATTTTCGAAGTCATAACTGGCAGTAGCAGAGTCGTTACCAGTGAGATCCATAGTGGATTGAAACCTGTATAGGTGAATGTGTGTAAATATAGCTGTTTTGCAATATATAAAGAAAGAAAGAAAGAAAGGGAGCACAAGATTTAAAATGCGAAAAACGTCCAATGTCTTTATTCATGATACATGGAAATGACAAGTAATAAGCCCTCACAAATGAAGCCAACGGTGCCCCGGGTAAGACACCGGGCCATAAAGTTTCAATTTATTGTTCATTACAAAATTAAAAGCAAAGGAATTCATTACTGCGTAACAAAAGTAACAGGTATGTAGTCTTTTGCAGTCCAATTGTTCAGTCCACCATCGGTCGTCGGGTAGATCCAGCTATCAAACTCTGATTCCTCCACCTCACCTTCAATAGCATTCACTCCCGGGTTGGTGATGAACACGGGAGGTCTTCCGATCCTTGCTTTGCGTACAGCCCTCTGAGCCTCTGCAGTAAAACCCATCCCAAACTTGTCAGTCTTAGGAGTAAAATCAGGGAGCCTGCCCCAGTTAGCACATTTACCTTTCTCAATTACAGCCCGGGCGTCCTTTAAGGAGGTCATCTTCAAAGGAAAGTCTTCTTCAATTACTGTCTCAGCTGACGCCAATGTTGGAGGTACCTCTTCAAAATGTTGAAAGGGGGTTTCAATAAACTCCCCGTCCATCTCAATATACCGGAATGAATTCAGATGACTAACCATGTATTCTTCCCCCCTGCACTGTAACAATCTTCCCTCTGACATGGTACTTGAGCTTCTGGTGTAGAGTGGAGGTCACAGCCCCAGCCTTGTGAATCCAAGGTCGACCCAGCAAACAGGAATAAGATGGACGAATGTCCATCACATAGAACGTTGAATCAAAGACTTGGGAACCAACACGAATCAGAATATCTACCTCACCATGTACCATCCTCTTCGACCCATCAAAGGCTCGGACAATGATGTTACTAGGCTTCAACTCCAGGCCCTCACAATACAACCGGTCTAAGGCCTTCTTGGGCAATACATTCAGGGAAGAACCGGTGTCCACCAACACGTGTGCGAGAGTAGTGCCCCTGCATTCAATGGAGACATGCAGGGCATCATTGTGGTTCTTTCCCTTAGCGGTCAGATCATCATCCGAGAAACCCAAACCATTGTCAGCGGTCAAGTTGGCCACACAATCAGTGAATTGATCCGCAGATGTCTCTTGTGGCACATGGGCCGTCTTCATAAATGAAATCAGGGCCTTGGCATGGGCCTCTGAGCATAGCAGTAATGATAGAATATAGATCTTGGAGGGGGTATGCCCCAGTTGTTCAACGATGTTGAAGTCGCATTTCTTGATGATTTTAAGGATTTCCTCCATCTCTTGCTGGGAGGCTTCAACATTGACAGTCTTTGGTGCCTCCATCCGGGCAGGCACATCATCAATCCCTTTTCCCCGAGTGTCAGATGACTCGGCAGCAGGGGTAGAAACTTGATCAGAAGGGGAAACAGGCGCACTTGTAGGTGTTATGATAAGAGGTCTTCGGATAACTGGTGGTGCAATGTCAGGCGAGAAGAGCCTGCCACTGCAAGTAACTTTGGCGGGAACAGTGATGTTACTGATACTGGTACTAGTGTTGAACTCCTGCTTCACTCCAAGTACATACACATCTGCCCCATAGTGCCATGGGACAGCCTTGTCCGATTCATAGGGGAGGGGCCCCGGAACAGTAATGATAATGGGTGCAACAGACATGATTTTGACTGGCTTCCTCGGGGGAGCCTTGGTAGGATTGTTGAAGATGGTGACAACAGATACTTCTTCAGTAGGAACAATAGGAACAACGGTCTTCTTGAACAGGATTTCTTTGCTATCCATCAGGTTTTGGACGCATGACTTCAGCAACGGACAACCAGCAGGGGCAACAACACACAAAAGGCAACCTTTGCTACAACCCGGAAATAAACCGGCTAGCAACAGGTTCCTCTTAACAGTCAATAGAGGGGTAGCAACATCATCCACAGAAACGGCATACAGGTCTTCCTCAATGGCATTTATTCCATGCTGGGGCATAAGAGCAGTCACAACATTTGGCCTTTCGGGCGCCTCAAACTGTATTTCCTTCACATCGATAAGGTCCTGAACCTTAATCCTTAGGGCCCAACAATCATCAGTAGAATGCCCCGGGCTATCAGAATGATAAGCACAGCGGGCATTTGGATTATACTTCAGAGAGGTTGTATTTACCACCTTCGGAGCTTCTCTGACGGTTACCAAGTTGGTCGATAGCAGTTGCGGCAAGATTTGTGACAAGGTCATACTAAGCCGAGTATATTCTCTTCTGGGCCTCTCACCCCTTGGTTGGTTCGGTTGCCGAGGAGCGGCAGCAGGCTTTGCAATTACCAACACATTGACAGCTTGGCGGCGTTCTGGTTTGTTTTGCCTCCTAGGCCCATACACAGCACTGGCTTCCTTTTTAAAAGGTTTCTTCTCAGAACTTGAGGACGCACCCTTCTGTATCTTTCCTGATTTCATACCAGCCTCTATCCTTTCCCTAGTCAGAATGAGATCTGTAAACCCTGCAGACGAATTGCCAATGAGATGATAAAGAATGGCCCGGATAGGGTCCCCAAGAACATGTCCACTAGTTCACGGTCGGTTAATGGTGGCTGCACCCTGCCAGCCAGGTCCCTCCATTTATGCGCATACTCTTTAAAACCTTCTCCCGATCCTAGCGACATACCCTGGAGTTGGGTACGTGTAGGAGCGAGGTCGTCATTATACTGATACTGCTTATAAAAAGCAGTAGCCAAGTCCTCCCAGTTACGAACCTTGGTTCCATCCAGCTGATAGAACCATTCGAGATGAGTCCTTGAAAGACTCTCCTGGAAGAAATGGATCCATAAGTTCTTGTCCATAGTGTATGGTTGGATCTTCCGCACATAAGATCTGAGATGTAGCTTTGGGCAGGACGCCCCGTCATACTTTGCGAAAGATGATGCTTTGAACTTGTGTGGGATGACCACACCAGAAGATAAACCTAAGTCTCCGAAATCCAACCCAGGCACTTGTTGAATTTCCATGGCATTCAGGCGATCCTCTAACTTCTTGTACTTGTCTTCAGCTGGAGGATACTGCTCCTCATTGAAATTAGTCTCATTGTCAGAGACCACCGGGCTAGGAACCCTTCCCCCTTGGGGACTGCCTTTCCCTACAGAAGAACCAGCTTGATCAACCTTATTCTGCAGTGTGTTGCCAAACCTCCGGCCAGTGTTGAATAGTACAGTTCTCTTCTTCTTCTTCTTGACCAGCATAGCCTTCAACTCCTTTTAACCTTGGGCCAAACTCATGATTAGCTCTTGGAATTGGGCATTCTGAGCCTGGAGGGCCTTGATGGACTGCTCAGTAGATGATTCAGGGTTCATGATGCTGAAATAAACAGCGAAGAACATTAAGCAACCTGAAAAGAAGAGTACCTGTTATGCACATGATGCATGATATGTGTTTATGCAATGCATTCAAGGGTTCTAAAGTTCAAATTTGTTGTAGACAAAAAGGAACACACGTTATCATTAAGAAATAATTGTTCAGTACATCAAGGCCTCATGGGCAAAATATTACAGAATAAATCAATCCCAAAAGACGCTGCGTATCCTCTTTGGAGCTATGTAAGTGTTGAGAGTCTTTTCCTCGTGCAGTAGGTGAGTGAGCTCCAAGACCTTCTTCTCACTAGCATGTAGACTGGACTCAAGAGAATTCCGTTCTTCCTTAAGCTGGATCCAGCTCTTCTGCATTTCTTCCCATGATGTAGGCATATCAGGATGTTGAATGGTGTAGGACACCTCTCCTTCCAAAACTGGCTCTTTGATCACAAGGAGAACATGAGGATATGGCATCACTAACTTCTGGGAGCGGGCTCGTACCCACTTGAGATAAGGCTCCAAGGGGATGGAGTTTTTGTGCCCCAGTGTCTTGCTGTCTATCTTGCTGGGCATCCTCCAAGCTCTGATAAATCTCTGGAGAAGTCCTTGTGCATCGTTGTCGAAGTCAAAAACTATGTCAGGAATTAACATGTCATGAGGGCCGTCCCTCCGAGCATAACCAAACTGTCTCCAAGCCAGACACGGGTTGTAAGTAATACCCCCTCTGATTCCAAGTAAAGGAACATTAGGAAACTCCCCGCAATGATCAATGATAGTGACATCCTCTCCGGACCGAGAGCACCAATGTATATCTGCATGTGTAAGAGTCATTAATCGTTGTGACCATCTCAAACCCCGCTCATTCTTCAGAACTGATTGTGGAAGGTGCGAAATAAACCACCTTCCCAGGAGAGGAGTACAGCACATAAGAACACCTCTTTTTCTCATGGTTCGAGTGTAACATGAGTGAAGGATGTCCCCAAGAAACGTAGGTATACGGTTCCTGGACATGAAGATCTGGACATCACTGATATCTATAAGTTGATCGGGATTCGGGAACAACACCAGTCCATAGACAAGGAGGGCCACAACTTCTTCAAAGGCTTGTAGGTCAAGGGAGTTCCAACATTCTTGGGCCTTCTCAAACAGAAACCTGGCTAAGAACCCCTTGATACCACTTCTAACTTCCCAATGTCTCTTGATGTCAGATGGTTGTAGGCGTAATGCTTTAGCAATCTCTTCAAGTTTGGGTTCCTTTTCCGTATCGTTGTAGGGTAGTTGACTAAGGATAGGGATCTTCAGAAGCCGGGAGAACTCTTCCAAGGTAGGAACCAGTTGATAATCCAGGAAAGTAAAACAGTGATGCAGAGGGTCAAAGAACTGGAAGAGGACCTTTATCATATCTTCCTCAATGTTGGTATTGATCAAGTTGACGAGTCTTCCATGCCTCTCACTGAAAGAAGAGCTCTCAGGAATCCTGGATATAAGTTCCTTAAGCTGAGGAGGGATCCTTACAAGGCTGATCTGAATTGTCTTTCTGCGAATAGTTTCCATGTCCTACAAAACAAGAACAAAGATGAAGATTCGAACCCCTGAGATGGTTAGTCAATGCATATGATGCTGTATGATGTTATGATGCTATGATAAAACACACCACAAATATTCACAAGAAGCAAACATGGTAAGGCACACAAGTCACACCACAACCCTTAGAGTTTAGGCCAGCATGGGGTCTAGGTATTACCCTCTTGAAGTTGGTGGGCTCAGACCTGTCTTATCAGAAGTAATCGGGTTCTAAGGGTCCCAATATCATTGGATTGCTTTCATTGTTCATCGTTTCGATTTAGCCACTGAACTGGCGACCGAAATATTCCAAGAAAACAACCCTCAACTGAGTGTAGTATCGAGTATCAACCAACCTCGGACTGCACCAAAGTCAGTTATCTCACTACCCTAAAGAGGCCAAGATGGTTCAATTAAGGTTCCTAAGGTCAGTTGATTCTTCACGACACCACGCGGCGGCCCCGTACTCTCCTTGACTGGACTCAAGGGTTACCGGTACTCACCAAAGTGCCACATCAACGTAGCAGACTGCTTCAACCATGTCGGTATACCCCACACAGTTCCCTCACAGTCTTGTTGCTACTTTCTAAGAAGGTATCCCCCAGATTCGGGTTAGGATCTATAGAACTCCCAAGACAGTACCCACAATAATAAAGCAAACAATTCATACAATTGAAAACACAAGTGATCTTAGTCCTAAGGTACACCTCACTTTATAAGTAATTCCCCAGCAGAGTCGCCAGTTCTGTGATCGGTGGATTTAGAACTGACTGTTTAACGCTGGTTCGCGAAATGTCGCGGAAGCAAGAGTCGCCACCGTATTTTATTTTCTCCAACATGGATAGGACAGAAGCACAACAAAATTCCTTATGAGATAGTTTCTCGGTTCGGGAGGTAGATTTATAGAAAGGGAAGGTGTTAGCACCCTTTCTATCCATGGTTATCCATGGGCTCTTAGATATTTGCTCATTATGTTTTCAAAATGGTTTGCTTTTCAAGTGTGAGTGGGTTTGAAAAAGTTTCGTTTAAAGATTTCTGAATAACTCTTGTATCAGTCCTCAAGAGTGTTTGAAAAATTGTTTTAAAAGCTTTTTGAAAGTGTCGGTGTGAAAAGAGTTTTGATTTGTTTTTGAATAGAGCAAGTATCTATGAGTCATCTACCTACCCTAAGGAATTAAGCTGTGTAAATGTCCTTAAGGTAGTGCCATCCCACCATTGAGAGGTAGGTAGCACCACCGTTGGAGGTGTTCGGGTCAATTCAATTGAGGGACAGTGTGTTCACCAAAGCAATAGTAGGACACCTTAGAAGTAACCCTTATGTCCTTGATCCTTTTTTATTCCGAGGCAACCGTTTCGAGGCAACTATTCCGAGGAAACCGTTTCGAGGCAACTTGTTTTGAGGCAACTGGATCATGGACATAAGGACTTACTAAAACGTCCTATACTTGACGACCACATTTCGAAGGCAACAAGTGAGGCATACCCTAAGAGTGGTGTGTGAATTTGTGTGTTGTTTTCAGGTTAAGTTTATCTTTGATCATCGTATTGTGAGCTACGCTTGTTTTTAATTAACTATACATTCTTTCATGCAATTTAGAATTTAAAAGTGCGGAAATTTAAATGCGGAAAGATAAAACTACGCTATTACAAGGCGCGGGTCTATACATCGCCAAAATACAAAGACCCGTTTGGTAAAAAATGCGGAAAGTAAATAAATACCTAATTACTATTACATCCTTGAGCAATTACATAATATTCGAAAAGAAAAAAGAATAACGTGCGAAAGAATAAAAGTTAGGACGTCCGAGGGTTTTGACCCTTTTGAAATTAAATTAAAATTAAAGTCTAATTATTATTTAATTAAAGAAAAGAAATTGTTTTTATGTTTTTTAGTATTTAATGAAATAAAGAAGAATTAAAATTAGAAGGAAACCCTAGTTCTAAATATTTTAATTATTAATAAAAAGAAATATTAAAGTTACTCTAATTTACTAATTAATTAATATACATGTTTATTTACAAAAATAAATAGTAATAATAATAATGAGAGAAAATTATTTCTTTAAGAAAAAGATGAAAATGTCAAAAACCCTAATTCTACCTATTTTATTTATTAAGAAAAGATTAAAGTTTAAAACCTAAATTAACTAAATTAATTATTAACATTTATTTACAAAAATAAATTAGTGATGAATTAATAATAATTAAATATATTTTACATTTTTTGATTTTTCTGTTTTTATTATGAAAATTAATTGTTTGAGGTGAATTAAATAAAAATAATTAAGGCAATTAAAGGAATTAAAAAGAAAAAGAAAATGAAAATATACAAACAAGGGGGGTGTCTGGCCCATTATGGAGGTAAGATTGGAGTAATTCAGGCCCACTGAAGCATAAGCTCGTTTGACTTTTCTGATCATGTGTATGATTGTTGACTGGAGTGCACCATAGAATCCACCTTCTAACCATTGGATTACTCATCAGGGCCACTTGGCAAGCATAGGCATGGGCGTATATGGTAGGCCTTTGGTTGAACGCTGCATAGGAATATGTTATAACAAAAATCATGGATTAAGTGGGGGGACCTGGGAATCGAACCCAGGTCCCAATGCCTGCAGTACACGTCCCTTGCCATTTGATCCATTGCGTTCGTTTGTTAATATAATAGATGGAAAATATAATATACAAAAAACATTAGTTAGTGGTATAAACAAAAAATTACGCGCCAGATTCAAATCTCCCTATCACATGAAGACACACATGCTTCTTCTTCATCTTTGTACCTGCGATATAAACAAGTAGCGGGGGTTTTAAACCCCCACTAAATAGAACAGTGCATAATAGCGAATAGCACTATGGGTTAAATAAATTGAGCGCGACGTGTTGGTTCGTTTCGTCTGGAGCTCCTGAATTCAATGGCATAGGTCTCAAGGTCCAATTTTTCCTCTACATGAAAGCCCTATTTTGAAGCTTTGGAAAACCTAATTTTCGTCCATGGCAGATCTGGCTACAGGAAGTGTTAGTCCAATTAAACGTTACCAATCGCTTCAGAAAGATGTTAGCAGCATAAATCAACAATTAAAACACATGAATGATGCGTGAAAATTAAAAACCGATTATGGAAATGTTTGTGACAAACGTGACTCAGTTCTACCAATTCTTGGAGTATGGGGACTTGTTCTTGATTGCAATCGACTCCTGGAAGGTTCAACAACGTGTTGGAATGCTTGTTATGCTTTGAAACGTCCTGCAACTATGATTTCAGTTTTCAAGTTTTGGTGAAAATTTTGCAAAGTGGTTCTGAGTTTTTTGAGCAGCTTTTCGTGTATCTATCAATTAGGTTTCACTATGCCTTTGTATCTGAACGAGATTAGGTCAAGAGAGAGCCCATGAATCCATTGAATTTATGATTTGAAGATTTGATTTTCAATTATATCAATTTCAATCTTTTGCCATTGAAACCCTTGCCAATCATGGAAAATCTTTCCTTTTTGAATGAGAAACAATTTGCTAGCTTGCCCTAGTTTGATTTGCTGCACAAAAAGATTTGAAAAAGCATTATTTGATTTTTTTCTACAATTAAATCTAATTAAATGAATTAATAAGAATAAAAATTCAATTAATTAATTAAAAATAAGAAAATAAATCCCTTTGAGCTCAATGGGTCGTGCATAGCCTTTGGGTAATGATTCATGGAAGAATTTGTGGCCCATTAGCAATTTTGAAGTGTTTTAGGCAAAGTTGACTTTTCAAAATTCCCAAAAATTTCCCAACTTCTCCAAGGCATATCTTGCTCAATTTTGAAGCTATGATCATGTTCTTGGACATTTTGGAAAGGTCTTGAAGTCCTCTAACCAATGCCTTTGGTCCTATGTCATTTTGATTTACCAATCTCAAGTTATGGTCTTTGACTTAAAGTGCTTTTTTGTTGACTTTTGAAAATGACCTATAATGTTGAAATTGATAACTTTTTGTGAGAGCATTTCTTGGACTTGGAGTGTGAAGATGAGTTGTAGGAAATGTCATCCTCTTCAAAATGAGCTTTGGATGGGATTTTTCTGATAAACCATGAAGAAGTTATGCCCTGGTCAATTTGCAGTTGACTTTTTCAACTGTCCAAAAATAGAAACTTTTGCATCTTGAGACTTTTTGAGCCATGCTTTGAGAATCATGATCAAGAATTGATCAAATGATGTTTGTGGCTTCAAAATAAGATGTTGACCAAAATTTTTGACTTTTGACTGTCAAATGACCATTTTGCCCCTACAGTTGACTGTGGAGCAATTAGGGTTTTTGACTGTGCAATTTGATGCTGTGAGTCTTGAACCTTGACATAAGGATTCTTAACAATGTATATGGGCATGTGGGACTTGATTGGACCCTTGAAAACCTCAATTTCTTTGCAAGAACCAAAACCCTAATTTTTGACTGTGTTAGGAGGCAATTGGACTGTGCAACCCTGGAGGGATTTTGAATCATCTGGAGATTGATCTTGGCAAATCTTGAAGAATATGGGAGGGCAAATTTTGGGGTACAACAGTGTCATTTGAGTAGCCATCATAGCCTTCATCTCATCCAAATCTTCTTGAACTTGATCCATCTGTCATGGTAAGTTTTTCCTGGTAGAGTAGTGGTGATTAGTCATCTTGAACTCTGATGAGTGAAGCAGAATAAAGATAAGAATACCGGCCAGAAACCTGTAATGATGCAAGATGTATGAATGAATGATATGCGAATGCAATGTTTTACCATTTCCATGGAAATCTTAGATTTCATCAATAACAGAAATAACGGGATATGGACAAATCATTATTAAAGAAAGAGACTACATATATCATAGGAAAAGATCATCCATACAAAAGACATCTCAAGATGGGTTCATACAGATAAAATCAAATGAACCCGTTCAACAAAACTGGCAGTGAACTAATTAAATACAAAGAGATCAACAGAGTTAAAATACAATATCAAACTCCCAACCGAGCTTTGAGTTGAGCCAATTCTTCGGTCACTTGGGCCAAATGGGAAACCTTTCTCTTCAATCGGGCCTCTGTCATAAACTTCAAGGCATCCTTCTCTCTGATTTGTGCCTGGAGCTCATCAATCTGCACCTATTGATTTTGGACCTGTTTCTCCAAGCTCTCTTGTCGTTTGACGGCTTCGTGTGATTTGGATCTTTCCTCATGAAGTTGTTTCCTTAAGGCTTTGACTTGATCTTTGTGATCAACTTGCATACGGTCTTTGGATGCTCGAAGACTTTCAAACTTCTGCTAGCTCTTGGCAATATCACCTTGAATCTTTCTCACAACTTCCGTCTGAATTGGGATGCAAGAAATTTGGAATCTTGGCCTTTTCGATTGTTCAAACAAACCATATTCTTCTAACACCCTATCTTTCAGCTTAGCCTCATGAAGTAACTTTTGTTTTTCCTACATAGCAAAAGCGAATTCCAAATTCAAATCCTGCTTGTCTGAATCTAACTTAAGGTTATTTGCTTTAACCTTCATGAAGAGTTCCACCGACATAAAATTGGATTCACCTGAAACGGGTTGCAAAATAGACGATTAAAATAAACACGCAAAGAAAATAAAATAAGAGCTAGGAATAACTCTGGGATGGACCATCATTTGGTCGACTTTCCCCAGTGAAGTCGCCAGCTAAAAAAACCGGTTGAACCGTCAACTGATAATAAAATCAATGAAGTCTCCATCGAACATTTTTATCTGATAATAAGGGAAAGGCAAACATCGAGTAAACCTGAGAAGGGGGAACTCATGGTCAAATGACCGATAGATTAGGTAAGGAAGTCTGTTACATGAGGGAAAGGTATTAACACCCCACATGCCCGTAGTACTGTACGGTATCCACTCTTATTGTTCTAATCTAATGGGTGTGGTTTAAGTCTATGTTTAAGGTTCAAAGCTGAAAAGGGAATCCATGCAAAGAAAGTGTGGGGAAGAGAAAGGAATATTTACAAAATATATGCTCGATTAGGCCCCACAAAAGCCTCCGCCTACGTATCCCTTTTAAGGAATCAGAGCAACTGTAGTTCAACTCAAATTTTTTGGTTGGTTTGTGTTTTTTAATTAAAAAGACAAAAGAAATAAACACGATGGAAAGACATCAGATATGATGATAAACATCAACAAATGACAAGATAACGACAATGATGGCAAAACATCAAATGATGGAAAAACATCACACCTAATAATGATATTGAAAATAAAGTAGGATAACTGTTGTACCCCAAAATTTTCCCTCTCATTTTACTCAAAAACATACTCCTATAGGTCCTCAATTTCCCTCTCATTTTACTCAAAAACATACTCCTAGAGGTCCTAAACCCTAAACCCTAAACCCTCAAACTAGGGTTTCAATTTCAAGCAAGATGGTTTACTTCCAAGGGTACCAGATGGTCTCCATTTCCCTAATATTTCCTCAAGACCATCCATACCAAGTATCATGCCTTGCACAAGAAGTTTGCTCAACCAACTGCTCAAATGCCTGAAAATCAACTGTACTAAGTCAAAAGTCAACTGTGACCCACATACAGTAAAACTTCAAGATTTTTTGCTCAACATCAAAATTTTGAAGTGATATCCATAATTTGATCAAGGTTTGATCATGATTCCTCAAGGAATTCCCCTAATTCATCAGAACTCAAAGTTGCTAAATTAGGGTTTCTATAGGAAAAGTCAACCAAACTTTGACCAGGCACAAATTTCTCATACTTTATCAGAAATTTCTCATCCAAGGCTCATTTTGAAGAGAACCCAATTCCCTACAATTCTTCCTCAACCCTCAAGATCAAGAAATGCACTCATGAAAAGATATAAATTCAGACATTATAGGCCCTTTTCAAAAGTCAACAAAAACACCTTTTGGGTCAAAGCTTCTTACATGAACATGGAAGATCCAATGGATATGAAACCAAAAGTGTTGTTTAGAGGTCATCCTAAGCTTTCTAAAAAGTTCAAGAACACCCTCTTAGGGTCAAAATTGAAAGAGACATGCATTGTCAAAGTTGGCCATTTTTGGAAATTTGCCCAAAGTCAACAATGCACAAAATTGCATTTTTTCCACATGGGCCCATCTTTTCAAGATTGAATCTCAGTCCTAGCATGGTCCACAACCTATGGGACCCTACATGCCTTACTCACTCATTTATTTAATTTATTTTGATTTTTATTCATTTAAAAATCAAATAAAATCAAATAAATCCAAATAAATCATATAATTTGTTTTAGGAATGATTTTTGCATTGAAGGGAGATCTTATATGTTGTCAAATATCCAGGAAATCGTGCAAAGCCAAATAGTACACAAGATCTTCACATATGGAAATTTTTCAAGATTTGATTTTCTTCTAAAACCATGCAATTATATCTTTGATTCTTTCCAATTCTATTACCCTAATTCAATCCATTACTTAAACACAAGATTCACAAGTCATAAGAAAGTTTTTTGAGGGTTTTCCAGCCAAGAGAACTCATATCAATCTCCCAAAAATTCAAGAAAAAAATCAAATCGGATTCCACATTGCAGCCCTCTTCAAGGGGATTTGAAGATTTCAATATGTTCCTTGGTACTCCTAGAGGCTTTTCCAATCGTTTCCCAACATCAAAGCTTCCAGAATCGCATCATCCATGCCCATGGTTTTCTTTCTTTTTCTCAAACTCGAATTCATTGATTCATGTACCATAAATTTGTTTTGATCACATATTCTTGTTCACATGAATGAGTGCAAGCTTTCTGTATAGTTGAATTCGTGTTTAGATGCAGGATGTGTGATGTAACAGCCCGAGCCTTCAGCGTTCCCGACACTATTACCTCACGATCTTCTCTACCCCCCTCACTAGTAGAGTTTTTCCTTTCGTGGGAATCGAACCCTGTACCCTGAGGTTCAAGTATATGCTCAATGCATTTCCACTACCAATTGAGCTACGTAGCTCAATTGGTAGTGGGAATGCATTGAGCATGTACTTGAACCCCAGGGTACAGGGTTCGATTCCCACGAAAGGCAAAAACTCTACTAGTGAGGGGGCTATAGAAGATCGTGAGGTAATACTTCCGGGAACGCTGAAGGCTCAGGCTGTTACATAAAAATTAATGTAACAGCCCTAACCTTCAGCGTTCCCGGCACTATTACCTCACGATCTTCTCTACCCCCCTCACTAGTAGAGTTTTTGACTTTCGTGGGAATCGAACCCAGTACCATGGGGTTCAAGTACATGCCCTTTATGTAACAGCCTGAGCCTTCAGCTTTCCCGGCACTATTACCTCACGATCTTCTCTACCCCCTCACTAGTAGAGTTTTTACTTTGAAAAAGGTTGTAACTTGAGTTTTCGGATTCCGTTTGAGGTGTCGTTCAAAGCGTTGAATAGATAATTGTTGGCTGAAGATTTTGATGATACAGTTCGAAACGAAGAAAGCTGGATGTTTCGTTGGAATAAAGCAAGATGTCATGGTTCGGAATGGTAGAAGCAGTTCTTAGAATGAACATGTCAAAGCTCGGAGCTTAGAGTGACAGTTGTGAAGATATAGTTAAAAGAAGCCTCAAAGTGGTAATGAGACTGTGTTTAAGAAAGGAGTTCGAAGCGAAGAGTGCCAAAACATTTGAAATTCAAACACAAGCGGGATGTTCGAAATTTAAAATATATGCGCTGGAGCATTCGAAGACGCGTGGAAGCTAGAGAGGGGCAGTGCTCTGCATGTTCTGAACGTTGCAGAATCTTATAGGCAAGACCGTTATGGTTGAAGTAGTATAAATAGAAGTCTTAGCGTTAGGATTTCGGGTGTCATATCTATTGTACAAAATTCAGTAAACATTCAAAATACCACATGGCTAGGGAAACGAATGCTCGAACAATGTACGTATGATAACACCAAATATTTATGATTCAGTAAAACTCTTTATCATTTCCAGTTTATCTTCTATCTTCATGTCAATATCATTCAAAATCCTTTACATTAAAATCTTTTCATTCAAAGTCATTTACTGATTTCTTGCATTTGAAAGTCTTTCCTTCTATTTCGAGTACTTTACATTACAGAAACTCTTTTACATTTCACGCTTTTATCTTCATGCTTTCCTCATTCGGATATCTTTCCATTCAAAGTCATTTACTGATTTCTTGCATTTAAACGCTTTCTTTTTATTTCGAATCCTTTACCTTTCAGAAACTTTTATACTTCAAAGTTATTTACTTGTTTCTTGCAGTTTTACATTTCTTTACAATCGAATCTTTATTCATGCAATTTAGTTTCGCACGTCTTTACTTGATCATGTCATTAGATCTCTTTAATATGGTAATCGAAGTAAGTTGAACGCCTACACAACATTCTAAATACCAACCATGAATATCAGTTCTACAATGAGAATTATCCAAACGACCAATACACCATAGGATCAATCTAGTCGATCCTGCAAGTTACCAGAGAGATTAAATAACAGTCATTAAGATTATTTGATAGTTTAGAGGACTAGCGGTTGTTTACCAGAAATCACTGTAAACAAATTGGCACACCTGGTGGGACCGTCATTGGTCATCACGAAATTTAGAACAAAGTAAAGATTGTTGAGACATAACCATTGTAAAAGTACTTTCTGAGTGATAAGTTCGTTGTTTTATGAACCTTAGAAGTGGTAGAATAACCAATAGCAACCAACCCTTACCCAGAAGAAAACGTTTAAACAAGATGTATAATCCAGACAATCAACAGGGGGAACAAAATATCCCACATGCAACAGGCACTAATATGTCCTCTTCGACAGGAACATCTAATACGATCCCTTCGAACGCACAGTCCGTTGCATCTTTTACCAGTAGTATAGCCACGAATGGGACAAGCGGCATGTCGACTAACAGTTCGATCCTAGGAAATACAGGAACCATTGGTTATCCTGGGGGATTCGTCCCACCATCAAGGACACAAACCCATTTCGCCACCCCACTAACTAGACCACCCGGGTTCGATGCTAACAGACACAGAAATTCCTCTTATGGGATGCCAACATCTTTTATGGCGGGTCTGCACACTTCGACATCGAATACATCACCACAATTGGGGTCTGGGGCAAATCAATTTATGACAAATAAACAAGGGTCAGTGGGTTATAGTGCAATGCCTATCTTAACCACAGAAAATCAGTTGGCCTTTAGGCAATTAATGGATGACAGTAACCATAATATGATAGGAGTATTAGCACAAACTATGCAGGAGATCTTTGCCCCAATAGTACAAAATGTAACTGTGACAAACAGAGAAAACGCGGATAACATGAGTTGAATAGCAGATTTTTTCTCTCCCCCAGAAAGGCGTAGGAAGAATCAGGCGGGAGTTCGAGCAAACGTACCTATCATAGAACAAGTTGCTGATGACCCACCCTATATACCAGCCAGAGAGGGGGTTAATTTGGGGGCAAGGGCACAAAGGTTAGAAGCCCCAATGATTCAAGGCCCACAAAGGGAAATTATGGAACCAGGGGCAAGGATCAAAAGGTTAGAAGTCCCAGAGTTTCGAGAAGAACAACCTAGAGGAGTTGTTATGGTGGGTCGAAATCAAGATGCTGATGCAGTCGTTCACAGAATTCGAAATGATAACATCTTGGCAGAAAATAATTTAACCACCATGATAGAGAGAATCATGGCCCAGAATGGCCTCAACACAGGAATTAGAAGGCCAAATTATGCCTCTCCTATATTAGATTACATAATGCACACTGATTTACCAAAGGGATATAAAGTCCCTAAGTTTACAAAGTTCGCTGGAGATACCAATGAATCAACAGTTGAACACATAGCCAGGTATCTAACAGAAGCAGGAGATATAGAAAATAATGAAGACCTTAGGATCAAATATTTCCCAAGTTCCCTAACTAAGAACGCTTTCACATGGTTCACCACTTTACCTCCTGGGTCCATAGATACTTGGGCTCTGTTGGAGAGATTATTCCATGAACAGTTCTACATGGGACAATCTAAAATAAGTCTGAAGGAACTAGCCAGTGTCAAGAGGAAGTTTAATGAACCCATAGATGATTATCTGAATAGATTCAGGCTCTTGAAATCTAGATGCTTTACAGTAGTTCCTGAACATGAGTTAGTCGAAATGGATGCTGGCGGCCTGGATTACTCTATTCGAAAGAAATTAGATACACAATACTTGAGGGATATGGCTCAATTAGCCGATAGGGTTCGACAAGTCGAAAGGCTAAAGGCCGAAAAGGCCAGAGTTTTTAAAAATAACAAGAAAGAAAGGGTCTCCTATGTTGGAGCTGAGGAAGAAGAAGATTACCCTGAATTCGAAGAGGTCGAAATTGATCTCGCTGAATTAAAACAGGCCCCACCTTACTCTTGCAAATTATTAGTTCCCACAAAGGGAAAGAAATTGTTGAAAATGAGAAAAGTGACACATTCCCAAAGAAGGTTTATACCTTCGATGTAACTAAGTGTGACGAGATTTTTGATTTACTTGTCAAAGATGGCCAACTCATTGTGCCATCAAATGTCAAAATACCTCCTTTAGATCAAAGGAAGAAAAGAGGATTTTGTAAGTATCATAGTTTCCTAGGCCACAAAACCTCACAATGTTTTCTTTTCAGGGATCTAATTCAAAATGCAATTAAGGATGGCAGACTGAAATTCGCTGACAAACCAAAAATGAAAGTAGATGAAGATCCTTTGGATGTCGCAGACACCAATTACTCTGAGCCTGTATGCATTGGAGAAATCAATATGGTGGAAGCAGATCAAGATGACACTCCATTAGGAGAAAAAGGCACTGAGAATGAAAACTGGGTGTTAATCGAAGTCAACAAGGGGGTCACTGAGGACGTCCACAAGCAACCAGAGGCTTCGATCGAAGCAACACCTTTAGCTGTTACAAAAGAAATCCAGGCTACTGAAGGCCAGGAAAACAAAAAGCAAGAGTTGACACAGGTTACTGAAGGCCCGAGGCTAAGATTGGAGAAAGTCCAGATCACAAAGCCACCCTCCCCTCAGAAAGAAATATGGGATACTTTAGGAGATCCCAGTGGAAAGTTTGACTACTTGGTAAAGTATTCTGCCCCAGAAAGTTCAGAAATCCAAATTGAAGATATAAAACCTATAGGATGGGGAGATGATGACATAAAGGGGGAGGATGTGGATGTAAACATGGTGAATATGGAGAGACCTCGTTCTGAAATGGAAGAGGTGGAGAGATACTTAGAAAAAGAAAAGTATAAAATGGAGGATAATTATGCTGGGGATGCCAGTCTTAAAGATTACCTCATGTTGTGCCACAAAGGAGATGCTGAAATAATACTATGCCCTAGGTGCAGCATCATCTGCAACCAGAGAATTGCTGCAAATTTCGAGAGGGTACAAAGGGCGCGAACTGGCATCAACTGGCGCCAGGATAACCAGTTATTCAGGTGTTACCCTAAAGCTGGAGAAAGTTTGTTGGAGTTTTTGGTTCGCTGTTACAAAGGGGCAACCAAATGCTTGGTATGCCCAAGGTGTTCTGCCGTGTACGATCAAAGTATGGCCAGAGCCTTCGAAACAATCCCTTTCGCCCCATGCTGGAACCACCAAGAGACTGGTTAGATGGGCCAACGTTTCGATAGCAAATACAATCAACGAAGGCCTGATAGTCCTCATCCCAAAGGCGCTCGAAGAGTGACGTTCAAAATTCCTGCTGAAATACCAACAGACAAATGGCTGCAAGTCAGAACTGACAAAGGCAAAGACAAATGGAGAAGCAATGAACGAAACGCACGCCATGCTATGACGTATAGAAGGCAGTTCAACATGGCGAAGAGGGAGGAAGTGAGGTTAGAAAACTACAAAGGAAGAAACCCCATGTCAAGATCTCAATGGCGAAGGCAACAGAGAATTCGAAAGGCTGAAAGGGAAGCTACGGCAAATAAAGGAGCAACTTCGATAAAAAACCAAGGGGAATCAAGCACCAACAAACCCACACCAAATAATCAAACTGAGGAAAAACCCCCAGTTAGTAGGAGACTCTTCTCTGAAGCACAACCAAATGAATCGAAGGAATACACTCCCGGTCCAGAAGAAGACGAAGATATGCTAACGGACAACTTCGAATCAGAGGGGGAGTCTTCGCTCAATATCAATTGCAACGTGGTATCTGTACTACCTTCTGAGTTTGGACAGGAAACTGAAATTGAAGAGTATGAGGAGGATGATACAATAGATCTGATGAAGCATAGGCCTGTGTGTTACTACGTGATGGATAACGGAGCTGTCGAGGAGCAGAATGCTTTCTTCGAACGCCCAGAGCCAACTATGAAAAATCATCTGAAGCCATTATTAATTCGGGAAAAGGTTGGTGCCCATGGCGTAAACAAGGTTTTAGTGGATGGGGGCGCTGCAGTTAACTTAATACCCCATTTCATGCTGAAAAAGTTAGAAATACGCGAAAGTGACAGCAAACCACACAACATGGTCCTGTCCAATTATGAAGGGAAAGTAGGCCAAACATTGGGAGTAATTCAACTGGACTTGACAATAGGATCAATCTGTAGGCCCACCATGTTCATGGTGATCGAAGCCAAGGCCAACTAAAACTTGTTGTTGGGAAGAGAGTGGATCCATGGCGTAAGAGCAGTTCCTTCGTCAATGCACCAGAGATTGGTTTTATGGAGAGAAGATGGGATCGTGGAGAACATTGATGCGGACCAGAGTTACTTCATGACAGCAGTCAACTTAGTTGACAAGAGGAATTATGACAAACATTTGGCCAAGATTGCTCCTTGTGTCCCTAATGATGAAATCAACGAAACTAGGAACGCACACTATTATATGACCCTCTGCCATGATGGAATATATTGGGATAGAAGAATAATCAGTGAAGATGAAGGAGTCGAAGGTACTATGCAAAGACGGCCAGCAGGCTGGGAATTCGACAACCTTGCTCATGATTGAGTCCTCTTTCTTCGAAAGGATTGTGCTAACATACCTCCCATACTGCCTCTGAAGTTAGTATAGGTAGTATGTTAGCACAAGAAGATATCAATGGCACCGAAAGAGCCATATACTATTTAAGTAGGGTATTGAATGATGCAGAGACTAGATATAGCAATATAGAAAAGCTATGTCTCTGTTTGTACTTTTCTTGTATGAAACTTAAGTATTATATAAAGCATGTTGATGTTTATGTTTCATCTCATTTCGATGTTATTAAACACATGCTTTCGAAACCAATAATGCATAGCAGAGTTGGTAAATGGGCTTTAGCCTTAACAGAATATTCTTTGACTTTCATGCCTTTAAAAGCTGTGAAAGGCCAAGTGATTTCTGATTTCATTGTGGGCCATTCACTGGTTGAAAAGACTGTCATGAGTTACGTTGAAATGCAACCTTGGAAATTATACTTTGATGGTTCGACCCACAGGAATGGTAGTGGTGTTGGAGTTCTTATAATTTCTCCTGAAGGAATTCCAACAAAATTCAAGTATAAATTAGATGGTCCTCGTTGCTCGAACAACGAAGCTGAGTACGAAGCGCTTATTGTTGGACTTGAAGCTTTGTTGGAATTGGGGGCAACTAGAGTCGAAATTAAAGGAGACTCAGAGTTAGTGGTCAAGCAAATAACAAAGGAGTACAAATGCATAAAGGAAAATCTGATGATATACTTCGTCATAGTTAACAGGTTACTTAGAAAATTCGAATACATGGATATTCAACATATACCAAGAATAGAAAACCAAGAAGCAAATGACTTAGCACAGTTGGCTTCAGGTTATAAAGTTTCTGCCAAAAACTTTGAGGATTTGGTCAAATTAAGAGGTAGAGTTATGGCTACTAGATTCATACCATCAGATCTAGAGAGTATAAAATTAGGGTATGCTGAGAAACAGGGATTCGAAGTACTAGCCATAGACACCTTATCATATGCAGATTGGCGAGGTCCACTTGTGAGTTATTTAACAAATCCAACATTGAATGTTGATAGGAAGATAAAATATAGAGCATTATCATATGTCCTCATGGGAAATGAATTGTTCAAAAAGACCCAAGTAGGCGTATTACTGAAATGCCTAGGAGAAAGTGAGGCATACTTAGCATTGTCAGAAGTCCACAATGGGGCATGTGGGGCACATCAAGCAGGTCATAAAATGAAATGGTTGTTATTTCGATATGGAATGTATTGGCCCAGCATGCTCAAACATTGTATAGACTTTGCTAAAGGGTGTGAAGAATGCCATAAACATGCAGGGATTCAACATGCCCCTGCAAGTGAGTTGCATTCAATCATTAAACCATGGCCCTTCAGAGGATGGGCATTGGATTTAATAGGAGAAATAAATCCTGCTTCGTTTAAAGGACAGAAATATATCTTGGTAGGAATATATTATTTCACCAAGTGGATAAAAGCAATACCATTAGTAGCTGCTGATCAAGAGGCTATTATTGAGTTCATACAGAAACAAATTATCTATAGGTTCGGATTGCCAGAGAGCATAACCACAGACCAAGTTTCTGTGTTTACTGGTAGGAAGATGCAAGAGTTTGCTCAAGAGATGGGGTTTAGATTACTGACATCAACACCATATTATGCTCAAGCAAATGGTCAGGTCGAAGCAGATAATAAAGTGATAATAGGGTTAATCAAGAAACATATTGGTAAAAAGCCAAGGAACTGGCACAAAACTTTGGACCAAATACTATGGGCCTGTAGAACATCTCCTAAAGAAGCTACTAACACCACGCCTTTCCAACTAACATTTGGTCATGATGCAGTTTTGCCAGTAGAAATTCATCTACAATCAGTTCGAATTCAAAGACAAAACGAAATCCCATCTGCATTATATTGGGAGATGATGATGAATGAGTTAGTTGAGTTAGATGAAGTTAGATTGCATGCATTGGAAATCCTGATGAGACAAAAGGAAAGGGTAGCCAGGGCATATAACAAAAGGGTGAAGGGAAAAGCATTCACTATTAATGACTTAGTCTGGAAAGTCATATTTCCCATGGACAAGAAAAATAAAACATTAGGTAAATGGTCACCTCATTGGGAAGGACCTTTTCGAATAATAAAGATATTTTCAAACAATGCATATGAAATCGAATAGTTGGTTGATGATAAGCGAATCCTAAAGGTTAATGGGAAATATTTAAAGAAATATAAGCCACACCTGCAGGAGATTCGAATAATAACAACGTAATCAAAACATCATAAAGGAATGCCAAAATGGTAATATGGGATTGCCAAAATGGCGTTGTTCGGATATTACAGACCAAAACCAAATTTCAAAACTAATTAAAACTGAGATTTAAAAATAGGCATTATTCCTCAATCTATTAAAGGTACTCCAAAAGGACTCAAGCCTTTGTTGAGTGAAACGCCTTGCTCCTTCTAGGGTAGCTACTTCTCCTTTAAGTTGCTCTGCTGCCTCCATTTCTGCAAGTCCTTTGTTGAGGAGCTCTTCGAACTGATCACCAGCAGTATTGGTTTCGTAGGCCAATTGTTGTTGTTGAGCCTCCTTAACCTTTTGTTGAAGTTCGTGAATTTGCCTTTCCCAGAGAAGAATAGACTCAGCTCGAGCTTCATAGTCAGTTTTTGCTTGCTTTATGTGCATGGCTTGATCTTCAGCTTCTTTAGAGAGCTTCGAAGCATGCTCATAAGCAGCGTCCATGGCAGTTCGTTTGTCTTGGACCTTTCTAGTAGCAAATTCGTCTTGGAGAAGACACCCAGTCACGTTGTCTAACAGAGATTGAAGATCGAATAAGATGGTGCTGACTGGCAAAGAGCAGGTGGCGAGGTTAAATTGCGTAAGTAGCTCCTTCATGGTATAGCATGCTGTACTATCTTGTTTAAGCACTTCGAACAAGTCCACATCAAGGATTGTTCTCCTAATTCTGTTAAGGAGTACAACTCTATCATCTGAGGGCAACGGATTGCTAGTCGAACTAGTACCAGCCCTAGCAAGAGGAATATCCCTTTGAGCTAGTTTCGCCTTCATGTACCCAATTGGGTCATTTCGTCTTAGGAGAGCTAGCTCCTCTTTGGTCATTTGAGATTGAGACGATTGGGGAAGTTCCATGCACAAGGATTCACATCCATTTCAACTTCCATAGGCTTATTGGTCTCGTCACCGTCACCTTCACTCGTTTCCTGCTCATTGCCTTCTTCATTATCAACCAGATCCACCACTTCGATATCGTCGTTCTCACTGCTATTGGCATCTGACTCTGTTCCAGCAGTTGAACCATTGTGGGCATCTTCTTCCTCGGATCCTTCCTCTGCAGATTCTTCGTTTCCTTGATCAGAATCAGCCTTCTCTTCTTCAGCATGAATGTCCTTTGGATTCTCTTGTAGGGTTTCAAGAGTGGACTTTTGAAGAGAAGTTTTTTGTAGAGTCTCTGCAGATTCATGAAGCGTTGCTTCATTAGTTTATTTCAAAGGAGGAGAAGTACTCTGGTCATCTTGCTGCTCTGAAGCCCCAGTCAGAACCGCCATGTTGGAGGATCCTTTGTTTTGCACCAGGTTACTGGAGTCCACATGAGGAGAAGAGTTGATGGGAGCAGCAGTCTTTGATGGAGAAGTCGAAGTGGTAAGAGTTGGGTTCAAAATGTCCTACAGAGGCAAAGAATATTAAGAGCACGCACCAAGGTAATGAATAATTATTTTGTTAAAAATTAGAGTTCAACTTACCTGTGGATTCTCAGAAGAGAGGTTGCTATCTATATGTTCCAACATTACGTTGGAGGTCGAAGGTGGATTTTTGGATTTAGTTGAGGGAGCAGCATCTCTGGAATCGAGTCCAGAAATGCCAGTTGGTGCAGCTCCTTTGGAAGTTTCTCTCTTCTGCTTCTTCTTCAAAGCGGTCAGTGTATTCCCTCCAGCATTGGGAGTCTTCCCAGTAGTGTTTGTTTTTCTTTTCTTTGGAGTGGTTGGTGGGAGTTTGTTAGTCTGAAAAGATTTAAACATGAGTTAGATCCAAATCATGAAATTCAGCTTATTTGAAACATCAGGCCTGATTGATTACCTGTGGAGTTAGAATAGTTGTTATTATTGGTGTTGTTGTTGTTGCAGTATTTGTTGTTGGTTTGGATAGAGTCACATCATCAGTGGTTTCGATAGATGTTTGGGAGGCACTTCCCTCTTTAGACTTCGAAGCAGCGGTCTTTATCCTGATGGCTGAAAATCGAAACAATTAAGGCAAAAGTTAAAAATGTAGAAAGTGAGAAACATTTTGGATTTTCCCAAGCATTCGCACCTGCGCCTTGATCAGATTTAATCGACATGGCAGAAAGGTCATATCGAAGATGTCCTGGGAAATCGTGGAGCCAATGACGAGCCCATGTCACAGTCTTAGATGGCTTTGGTTTCTTTTGAAGATATTTGAACATTTCTTTGCAAGTGAACCACCAAGGGTATGGAGGAAACCAAGCCAGAGCCAGTTCTGAGGTAGGCAATCTAGGGAATTTAGGTGGATGCATTTCGAATTCCAACCTATACCTATCCTCAGGTGACAACCTTGAAGGAAGTTTGAGCTTAGAAATTTTTTCTTTAAATTTTTCCTTAAGGTCTCAGCCGCTTGATGCACAGTGGATTCCAAGTGTGTGGGATCATAAGTGGTTTCGATATAATTTTGAAAAGCCCTAATCTCTTTGGCGTGAGTGAACATACCTTTCTTGGAGTGTACCTGCACATCGAACGCATCAGTTAGTTTCTGTTGAATAGAGAGGGTATCGAACATATAAGATTGGTAGAACTTTGTCCACCATTCCAGAAAACCCTTTGCTGTGAAGTGTGTGGGCTCAAAAGGTATTAGTTCAAAGTGGGCGAAGCCTTGATATTGTTCTTGTTGTAGTTTGGCTTCTCTTGCTTTGAAGGTTCGACCAGAAGTGATGGCACTTTCTGTTTGGAACAGAGGTTCAGGGATTAGTTGGCACATGCCAAATTGTCTAGAAACGAAGTTGGGTTGATAGGCAAAAAGGAAGATTTGATTCTTGGAAGGAGTGATTCGCGAGGAGATTAATCTGGGAAGCAAAAAGGCTTTCCAAATATCTTGAATTTCTTTGCTTTTAACTGCTTCTGAGAGAGCCATGGTGAACCATGATGGTCCATGAGTCCTTGAAGCAAAGGGCGCCATGGTCTCTTCAAATTTGTGTCTCTTGGAGAAAATCATGATATAGTTTGAGAAGAGAACTTTGAAGTCATCTTTATCATCGTTTGGGGTAAGTTTTCGCAGCCTCGTACCTTCAATGATTCTATCCGCTATCTCCGGATCTTGTTCAACAATAGTGTTAGCAGTTGATAGTGAGGGTTCAAACATGGCATTAAGCCATAACTGGAGTAACCAGAAGGGGCCATCTAGAAGAATGTTTTTGGGAGTGTGGGATTTCAAACTCGAAACGGCTGATCTTAAGCTTTCGTAAAGATCAACAAGTAACAGTTCGCTTAAACACACCCTCCTATTCTCATGTAAGTCTCTAGCTAGAGGGATGAACTTGCTGGCTACCTGTAAGGACCTGCTGCAGAATACATACCTCGATAACCATAAGGTGAGGAAAGCAATGTGTTCCACATCTGACACACTATCTCCTTCAGTGTGGTAGTGGCTAATGAACTTTGAAAAGCTGGCTAATTTGACTTCGAAGTCAATAATACTGGAGTGCTCTTCATTGTCAGGAATGTAGGTTTCTCCTACTGGTGACAAACCAGTAATGGCTGCTATATCAAAAAATGTGGGTGTAATCATTCCCCCAGGGAGATGAAAGGTGTTGTAGGTGCTGTCCCAGAAATATAAGGACGCAAATAATAATGGATGACTATAGGTGAAGCCTGGTTTCGATAACTTAATCAAATTGTAAATTCCTAATTCCTCCCATTGCTGGGATTTCTTGGCTTCTACGTTGGTAAACCAATTTTGGTAAGCTGTGTCAGAGGTAGGGCAGGATCGAAACGGTTTAAAGTTTCTCTTCACATAGTCTAGCACAAAGGGGTCTTTTGGGGGAACGATTGGAGTTTCCACGGTTGTCGAATCAGAAGACTCGCCTGTCTTAGGGATATCCATTTTATTAAACAAAGGCTTAAAGTTATAACAAACAGGGAAGATTTTTCTAGTATCTTTTAAGATTTCAAAGACTGTAAGAGGACCCATTAGAGCAAACCTCTTTCCAGCAGCATTAGTTGGAATTAGTACCTGAGATGCGTAGAGCATTTCCTTCTCTTTGGAGATCATTTGGGGGATAAGCACAGATTGACCTTGATAAGTACCAACCTTGCTTTCCATTATTGTTCCTGTGTTCTTTCCTTTCTTTTTGGAAGTTTTCTTTAGTTGGGATGATGTTGTAGAAGACATTGTTGAAGATTGTTGGAAGTTTTAGGGTTTCGGTGAGAAGAGAGGAAGAAAAGATTCAGAATGTGGAAAGAAAAAAATAAAAGACTAAGTTGATGGGTTTTTATAGTGTGGAAGTTTAAAAATCCCCTAAGTAAGACTAGGATACGTGGGAGTCGTGGGTTGGATTGAGAAGGAGGTGGCGTAAAAGTTGATATTGGTAATAGGCGTGATTAATAATAATCATTATTTTATAACTGCACCATGCTGTGAAATACTGATTCAAGACGGTTAAGGAATCTAAAAGGCGCTGTGATTGACGTGACTGGAGTCATACACAATAAATGTTACGATTACTCAAAGGTCACATCAAAATCTTGCATATATATTTAAAATAAGTGTTTCTCAAAGGATCGAAATACATATTTTAAAGGGGAATTTTGTTGGCTGAAGATTTTGATGATACAATTCGAAACGAAGCAAGCTGGATGTTTCGTTGGAATAAAGCAAGATGTCATGGTTCAGAATGGTAGAAGCAGTTCTTCGAATGAACATGTCAAAGCTCGGAGCTTCGAGTGACAGTTTTGAAGATATAGTTAAAAGAAGCCTCGAAGTGGTAATGAGACTGTGTTTAAGAAAGGAGTTAGAAGCGAAGAGTGCCAAAACATTTGAAATTCAAACACAAGCGGGATGTTCGAAATTTAAAATATATGCGCTGGAGCATTCGAAGACGCGTGGAAGCTAAAGAGGGGCAGTGCTCTGCATGTTCTGAACGTGGCAGAATCTTATAGGCAAGACCGTTATGGTCGAAGTAGTATAAATAGAAGTCTTAGCGTTAGGATTTCGGGTGTCATATCTATTGTACAAAATTCAGTAAACATTCAAAATACCACATGTCTAGGGAAACGAATGCTCGAACAATGTACGTATGATAACACCAAATATTTATGATTTAGTAAAACTCTTTATCATTTCCAGTTTATCTTCTATCTTCATGTCAATATCATTCAAAAGCCTTTACATTAAAATCTTTTCATTTAAAGTCATTTACTGATTTCTTGCATTTGAAAGTCTTTCCTTCTATTTCGAGTACTTTACATTACATAAACTCTTTTACATTTCACGCTTTTAT
Source organism: Vicia faba (assembly GCA_948472305.1). Taxonomy (NCBI): domain Eukaryota; kingdom Viridiplantae; phylum Streptophyta; class Magnoliopsida; order Fabales; family Fabaceae; genus Vicia; species Vicia faba. The sequence goes on along the minus strand of OX451735.1, from coordinate 302,783,941 downwards.
CTTCATGCTTTCCTCATTCGGATATCTTTCCATTCAAAGTCATTTACTGATTTCTTGCATTTAAACACTTTCTTTTTATTTCGAATCCTTTACCTTTCAGAAACTTTTATACTTCAAAGTTATTTACTTGTTTCTTGCAGTTTTACATTTCTTTACAATCGAATCTTTATTCATGCAATTTAGTTTCGCACGTCTTTACTTGATCATGTCATTAGATATCTTTAATATGGTAATCAAAGTAAGTTGAACGCCTACACAACATTCTAAATACCAACCATGAATATCAGTTCTATAATGAGAATTATCCAAACGACCAATACACCATAGGATCAATCTAGTCGATCCTGCAAGTTACCAGAGAGATTAAATAACAGTCATTAAGATTATTTGATAGTTTGGAGGACTAGCGGTTGTTTACCAAAAATCAATGTAAACACTAACGCAATGAACTTCATTCTTGAGGATTAAAATGAAGAATAGGAAGGATAGTCCTAGTATCCAAATTAGGATTAGAGTTAGTTCCCGCGTTAATCGCTATGTTGATTTTTGTGAAGAAGGATGAGGATGAGATGATCATAGATTTTTGTTTGGTTCGTAACAACAAGATTAATGAGGATAATTATGTAGTATTACAAAATGAATAATATGTAGAGGTTTGGTAATTTAAAAGTAAGCCTTAGATGATTAATTAATTATAGGAAATATCATGTTATGGGCCTATGGCCAATGTTGCGGGATTCTCGATCTATCGTGTATTGTTGTTATGGTTGAATTGCTGTGAATTATGATGATAAATGATGTTTGATGAATTATGTTGATAAATGATGTTTGATGATTTATGTTGATAAATTATGTTGATAAATGATGTTGATGAAAGATGTTGAGATGCCTCTAATAATTGGCAGCTATTAAGATGTAGGCTTCTGGCCAACGATGACGTTGTATTGAGATGTTGTTAATTATGGTGTTGTCATTACATTCATGATTGTGTCGCATACATTGTATTTCAAGATGGAGCTGATGCTCGTAAGATGGCCTGTATTGGCGAATATTAAGATGAAGGCCTATGCCTTGTTGATGCCTCTATTTATTGGCAATTATTTTAGATGGGAGTTCTGCTCCAATGGTACCACATGCATTTGCATAGTATTAAGTCGCATTATATGAATGCATAAAGAAGTTGTGTATTTATGCAGTGAATGTGTATATTGTTGGTATTTCTGTTGCGATTAATGTTGTTTATAAGATGAGTAGTGGTGGTGTTATGTGATCTAATTTAACATAATAATTATCATACATTTTATTATATTGTTAGATATCTCACCCCTTCTGTTTGAATGTTACCCTTACGTTGGTAACGTGCAAGTAATCCAGAGTGAAGGTTGTACACCTTCAGTAGTTCGAGTCGGTGTCATTGCCCTGATACGTAACACTCGGGGGGATGAACGTTTGTTGCTTTTAATCATTGATTATTTCAGTTGTTGAACCTTAATTTGATTGTTGTTAAGTATGTGTTATTTTCAAGTTTCTGTAACGATGGATAAATATGTTATTAAGAATTCCGCTGCGTACATGTTTAAATTGTCCAATTATTTAATTAAATTATTATGCTGATAGTTCATCCAAAGTTTAAAGTGTTATGTATCCACGTTGAATGCAATGTGTTTTTAAAATTGAATTTGTGGCATCATGATTTAGTGCATGAATTTTATGACTTTGATTTGCTTATATAATTGCCGGGTAGAATTGGGGTGTTACAAAGTTGGTATCAGAGCAAACGTTGGTCCGTCCGACCTTGTTGTCGAGTCGTAGTTGTCTAACAATCGAGTATTGTTAATTTGATTTCTAACCGTTGTTTATGTTGTAGTGATAAGTTGAGATGGATGGAAGGAATGATGTTTCACTTGCTGCTGCTTTAGAAGCAATGGCTCATGCGATGGAGAATCAGCCGAATGCTGACGGGAATACTGGATCGTGTAGCTTGGCGACTTTCCAGAGAGAGAATCCTCCTACCTTCAAGGGAAAGTACGATCCTGACGGAGCATTGGATTGGTTGAAAGAGATTGAGAGAATGGATAAATGGTCGTCGATACTCCAGCCAAGGGGTCGGTGACTACTTCTTTTTTGTGTTTAAAGTGTCCCTTGTCGATCTTCGACAAATACTTTGTTGTTGATTTGGTTTGTTTACTGTTAAGAGGTATGGTTATGATTTTGGGTATGAACTGGTTAGAGCATAATTGTGTTCATATTAACTGTTATGACAAGTCTGTGGGGTTTTCTACTCCTAAAGAAGAGGAAGATAGTCTGTTGTCTTCTAGATAGTTGAGGAAGTTAATGCAAGAAGAAGCACAAATATTCTTGCTGATGGCGTCACTATCTGTAGAGACTCAAGCTATAATTGAGGAATTTTAGGTGTTGTGTGAATTTCCTGAAGTTTTACCTGATGAAATTCATGATGTACCGCCGGAGAGGGAAGTTGAATTTGCTATTGATCTTGTACCTGGTACCAGACCTGTGTCTATGGAACCATACAGGATGTCTGCATCTGAATTGTCAGAGTTAAAGAAGCAGTTGGAAGGGTTACTTGAAAATATGTTTGTAAGACCAAGTGTATCGACGTGGGGTGCTCCAGTGTTGTTAGTAAAGAAGAAAGATGGAAGTATGAGGCTTTGTGTTGATTATAGATAGTTGAATAAAGTGGCGATTAAGAATAAGTATCCGCTTCCAAGAATAGATGAATTGATGGACCAACTGGTGAATGCTCGTGTGTTTAGCAAGATTGATTTGAGGTCGGGTTACCATCAGATTAAAGTGAAGGGTGAAGATATCGAGAAGACGGCTTTCAGAATGCGTTATGGAAATTATGAGTATTTGGTGATGCCTTTCGGTGTTACTAATGTGCTGGGATTATTCATGGAATACATGAATAGTATCTTTCATACTTATTTGGATCAATTCGTGGTGGTGTTTATTGATGATATTTTGATTCTCTAAGTCAAAAGAAGAGCATGCAGAATACTTAAGGGTAGTATTGCAAGTTTTGAAAGAGAAGCAGTTGTATGCAAAGTTGTCCAAGTGTGAATTCTGGTTAAAAGAGCTTAGTTTTCTTGGTCATGTGATCTCAGGTCGTGGCATTGTTGTAGATCCATCGAAGGTTGATGTTGTGTTGCAATGGGAAACTCCGAATTCAGCTACTGAGATTAGAAGCTTTTTGGGATTAGCTGGTTACTATAGAAGGTTTATCGAAGGTTTTACGAAGTTGCCACTTTCGTTGACTATGTTGACTTGTAAAGGTAGAGCTTTTGCGTGGGATGTTCAGTGCGAAGAAAGTTTTGCAAAATTGAAGAAGGGGTTGACGTCGGCTTCAATTTTGACGTTTCATAATCCAGAAGAGCCTTTTGTGATGTATTGTGATGCTTCTAAGATGGGTTTAGGAGGTGTGCTTATGCAGAGTGATAAGGTAGTTGCTTATGCGTCAAGGCAGTTGAGGACTCATGAGAAGAACTATCCTACGCATGATTTAGAGCTTGCTGCAGTTGTCTTTGTGTTGAAGATTTGAAGGCATTATCTTTATGGTTCTAGATTTGAAGTGTTTAGTGACCATAAGAGCTTAAAGTATTTATTCGATCAGAAGGAGTTGAATATGAGGCAACGGAGATGGTTGGAATTTTTTAAAGGATTATGATTTCGGTTTGAATTATCATCTAGGAAAAGCGAATATGGTAGCTGATGCATTGAGTAGAAAGACTTTACATATGTCGGTAATGATGGTTAAATAGTTGGAATTAATTGAGCAGTTCAAAGATATGAGCTTAGTTTGCGAGGTTATGCCGCAGAGTGTTATGTTGGGTATGTTGAAGATTAATAATGAATTTCTAGACAGTATCAGAGAAGCTCATAATTTTGATGTGAAACTTGTAGATTTGATGGTTGGAATCGATCAATCTGAGAATAATGATTTTTAAGCTAGATGCGCAAGGTGTGTTGAGATTTCATAACCGGATTTGTATTCCTGATGATGCTGAGATGAAGAAAGTTATACTTGAAGAGAGGCATAAAAGTAAATTGAGTATTCATCTAGGAGATACAAAGACGTATCAATATTTGAAAGGTTTGTTTTGGTGGCCTGCGATAAAGAGTGATGTGGCTCGGTTTGTGTATGCATGTTAGACTTGTCAGAAGTCGAAAGTTGAACATCAGAAGCCAGCAGGGTTGATGCAACTGTTAGAAGTTCCAGAATGGAAATGGGATAGCATTTCAATGGACTTTGTGATGGGGTTGCCTAATACTTTAAGAGGACATGATTCGATTTGGGTGGTTGTTGATAGGCTTACGAAGTCGGCTAATTATATTCCTATTAACATCAGTTTTTCATTGTCGAAGTTGGCTGAGATTTACACTAGTTTGATTGTGTAGCTGCATGGTATTCCATTGTGTATTGTTTCAGATAGAGATCCAAGATTTACTTCTGATTTTTGGAAGAATTTGCAAGAAGAGTTGGGTTCTAAGTTGAGGTTAAGTTCAACATATCATCCTCAGACAGATGGTCATACTGAACGGACTATCAAATCATTGGAAGACTTGCTGGGGGCATGTGTTCTTGAGAAGGGAGGTTTGTGGGATACTTATCTTCCGTTGATAGAGTTCACCTATAATAATAGTTACCATTCTAGTATTGGGATGGCACCTTTTGAAGCATTGTATGGTCGAAGATGTAGAAATCCTTTATGTTGGCATGAATCTGGTGAAAGTGTAGTACTTGAGCTTGAACTTGTTCGTGAGACTACTGAGAAGGTGAAGTTGATTCGAGAAAAGATGAAATCTTCCTAAAGTATACAGAAGAGTTATCATGACAAGCGAAGGAAAGATTTAGAATTCCAAGCGGGTGACCATGTGTTTTTAAGAGTTACACCTGTGACTGGTGTTCGGCGATAATTGAAGTCTAAGAAGCTCACTTCTTGTTTTATTGGACCATATCAGATTTTGGAGAGAGTGGGGAATGTTTCTTATAGAGTGGCTTTACCGCCTAATCTTTTGAATTTGCATGATGTGTTTCATGTGTCGCAACTCCGGAAGTATATTTCAGATCCATCTCATGTGATTCATATGGACGATGTGTAAGTACAGGCTAATCTTACAGTGGAGACGATGCCTGTATAAATTGCGGATCGTGAAATAAATACTCTGAGGGGCAAAGAGATTGCTTTGGTTAAATTGGTTTGGCTAGGAGCTTCCGGAGAAAGCATGACTTGGGAGTTGGAGAGAAAGATGCGGGACTCCTATCCTGAGCTGTTTGATTAAGGTAAATTTTCGAGGACGAAAATGTTCTAAGTGGGGGAGAGTTGTAACGCCCGTAATTTAATTAATTATTTAATTAAATTATTTTTGGAATAATTGTGAAGTTATGTTATGATAATAGTTGATGTGTTGTGATTAGTTGGATTTAATTATTTTATTAAGTTGGGGAATAATATTAGAATGATGATATTATTTGATGTGGGCTTGTTTTTTTGAGGATAGAAGTAGCAGAAAGGGGGGTGTAGGAGTTATAAGCCCATTAAGGTATTTTGAGAATTATAGGGTAATTTTTATTATTGGTAGAAATAATAAGAAAAGAAGAAGCATTAAGAGAGAAAGAATAAGGGTTGGAAGAAGAGAACGTGAAAGTTGTTGGAAAGGAAGAAAAGAGGCAGAATGGAAATTCAACCAGAAAAGTTGTAGAGCAACCTTCAATCCAAGGTAAGAGTGGGGTTCTGACTCTATAACAGGGTTTATGATTATTGGTTTATGGGATTAGATGTGAAAATGTTGTCTTGTTCATGTTGTTATATGATGAAAATCGATGACTTAAGGATGAATAATGATGCCCTAATGTTGTATATTTGATGTAGAATTATAGGATAATTATAATTGATAATTATCTATGATTAGAGGATGTTTTTACGGCTTAAAGTATGGAAACCGTAGCAAAAACGTAGTGAATTCGGAGAAAATATCTGTAACAGAACAGTATGTGTCGACCCTAAAAGACATGCGTTGATGCATGAAGTCTTTTAGACTCATGATGAGTCGATACGAAGAAGCCATGTGTCGATACATGCAAGCTTTTAGACTCAGGATGAGTCGATACATAGGAGCATGTGTCGATACATGCAGTGTGGAAGACTCAGTATGAGTCGATACAAGGGAGTACGCGTCGACTCATGCAGTCTGTTAAGTCCAGTACGCGTCGACCCAAGACATTACGCGTCGATCTATGTTTTCTGGTTTTTGACAGAATCATTTTGAAAAGGCTGTAACATGAGTTTTCGGTCTCCGTTTGAGGTGCCGTTCGAAGCGTTGAATAGCTAACACAATGAACTTCATTCTTGAGGATTAAAATGAAGAATATGAAGGATAATACTAGTATCCAAATTAGGATTATAGTTAGTTCCCGCGTTAATCGCCATGTTGATTTTTGTGAAGAATGATGAGGATGAGATGATCATAGATTTCTATTTGGTTCGTAACAGCAAGATTAATGAGGATAATATTGTAGTATTACAGAATGAAGAATATGTAGAGGTTTGGTAATTTAGAAGTAAGCCTTAGATGATTATTTAATTATAGGAAATATCATGTTGTGGGCCTATGGCCAATGTTGCGGGATTGTTGATCTATCGTATATTATCGTTATGGTTGAATTGCTGTGAATTATGATGATAAATTATGTTTGATGAATTATGATGATAAATGATGTTTGATGATTTATGTTGATAAATTATGTTGATAAATGATGTTGATGAAAGATGTTGAGATGCCTCTAATAATTGGAAGCTATTAAGATGTAGGCTTCTGGACAATAATGACGTTGTATTGAGATGTTGTTAATTATGGTGTTGTCATTACATTCATGATTTTGTTGCATACATTGCATTTCAAGTTTGAGCTGATGCTCGTAAGATGGCCTGTATTGGTGAATATTAAGATGAGGGCTTATGCCTTGTTGATGCCTCTATTTATTGGCAATTATTTGAGATGGGAGTTCTTCTCCAATGGTACCACATGTATTTGCATAGTATTGAGTCGCATTATATGATTGCATAAAGAAGTTATGTATTAATGCGGTGAATGTGTATATTGTGGGTATTTCTGTTGCGATTATTGTTGTTTATAAGATGAGAAGTGGTGGTTTTATGTGATCTAATTTAATATATTAATTATCATACATTTTATTATATTTTTAGATATCTCACTCCTTCTGTTTGAAAGTTACCCTTACGTTGGTAAGGTGCAGGTAATCCAGAGTGAAGGCTGTATACCTTCAGTAGTTCGAGTCGGTGTCATTTCTCTGATATGTAACACTCGGGGGGATGAACGCTTGTTGCTTCTAATCATTGATTATTTCAGTTGTTGAACCTTAATTTGATTGTTGTTAAGTATGTGTTATTTTGAAGTTTCTGTAACGATGGATAAAGATGTTATTAAGAATTTCGCTGCGTAGATGTTTAAGCTGTCGAATTATTTAATTAAATTATTATGCTGATAGTTCATTTGTTCGTGAGACTACTGAGAAGGTGAAGTTGATTCAAGAAAAGATGAAAGCTTCCCAAAGTAGGTAGAAGAGTTATCATGACAAGCGAAGGAAGGATTTAGAATTTCAAGCGGGTGACCATGTGTTTTTGAGAGTTACACCTGTGACGGGTGTTGGGCGAGCATTAAAGTCTAAGAAGCTCACTTATTGTTTTATTGGATCGTATCAGATTTCGGAGAGAGTGGGGAATGTTTCTTATAGAGTGGCTTTACCACCTAATCTTTCAAATTTGCATGGTGTGTTTCATGTGTCACAACTCGAGAAGTATATTCAGATCCATCTCATGTGATTCATATGGATGATATGCAAGTACGGGATAATCTTACAGTGGAGACGATGCCTGTACGGATCGCAGATCGTGAAATAAAGACTCTGAGGGGAAAAGAGATTGCTTTGGTTAAAGTGGTTTGGCTAGGAGCTGCCAGAGAAAGCATAACTTAGGAGTTGGAGAGCAAGATGCGGGACTCCTATCCTGAGTTGTTTGATTAAGGTAAATTTTCGAGGACGAAAATATTCTAAGTGGGGAAGAGTTGTAACGCCTGTAATTTAATTAATTATTTAATTAAATTATTTTTGGAATAATTGTGAAGTTGTGTTATGATAATAGTTAATGTGTTTTGATTAGTTGGATTTAATTATTTTATTAAGTTGGGGAATAATATTAGAATGATGAAATTATTTGATGTGGGCTTGTGTTAAGGAATATAAGTAGTAAAAAGGGGGGTGTAGTAGTATTAATCCCATTGAGGTATTTTGAGAATTATAGGGTTATTTTATTATTGTTAGAAATAATAAGAAAAGAAGAAGCAGTAAGAGAGAAAGAAATAAGGGTTGGAAGAAGAGAACATGAAAGTTGTTGGAAATGAGGAAAAGAGGCAGAACGAAAATCAACCAGAAAAGTTATAGAGCAAACTTCAATCCAAGGTAAGGGTGGGGTTCTGACTCTATAATAGGGTTATTGATGATTGGTATGTGGGATTAGATGTGAAAATGTTGTCTTGTTCATGATTTGAATGTATATGTTGTTGTATGATGAAAATCGATGAATTAAAGATGAATAATGATGCCCTAATGCTGTATATTTGATGTAGAATTATAGGATAATTATAATTGATGATTATTTATGATTAGAGGATGTTTTAAGGGCCTAAAGTATGGAAACCATAGTGAAAACGCAGTGCAATCGCAGAAAATATTCATAATAGAACAGTATGTGTCGACCCCAAAATCCATGCGTTAATGCATGAAAGCTTTTAGAATCAGGATGAGTCGATACGAAGAAGCCATGCGTCAATACATGCAAGTTTTTAGACTCAGGATGGGTTGATACATAGGAGCATGTGTCGATACATGCAGTGTGGCAGACTCAGTGTCAGACAATACAAGGGAGAATTCGTCGACTCATGTAGCATGTTAAGTCTAGTACGTGTCGACCCGAGACATTACGCGTCGATCCATGTTGTCTGGTTTTTGACATAATCATTTTGAAAAGGATGTAACTTGAGTTTTCGGACTCCGTTTGAGGTGTCGTTCGAAGCGTTAAATAGCTAACGCAATGAACTTCATTCTTGAGGATTAAAATGAAGAATAGGAAGGATAATCCTAGTATACAAATTAGGATTAGAGTTAGTTCCCGCGTTAATTGCTATTTTGATTTTTGTGAAGAATGATGAGGATGAGATGATCATAGATTTCTGTTTGGTTCGTAACAGCAAGATTAATGAGGATAATTATGTAGTATTGCAGAATGAATAATATGTAGAGGTTTGGTAATTTAAAAGTAAGCCTTAGATGATTAATTAATTATAGGCAATATCATGTTGTGGGCCTATGGCCAACGTTGCGGGATTGTCGATTTATCGTGTATTGTTGTTATGGTTGAATTGCTATGAATTATGATGATAAATGATGTTTGATGAATTATGTTGATAAATGATGTTTGATGATTTATGTTGATAAACGATGTTGAAGAAAGATGTTGAGATGCCTCTAATAATTGGAAGCTATTGAGATGTAGGCTTCTGTCCAGTGATGACGTTGTATTGAGATGTTGTTAATTATGGTGTTGTCATTACATTCATGATTGTGTCGCATACATTATATTTCAAGATGGAGTTGATGCTCGTACGATGGCCTGTATTGGCGAATATTAAGATGAAGGCTTATGCCTTGTTGATGCCTCTATTTATTGGCAATTATTTTAGATGGGAGTTCTGCTCCAATGGTACCACATGCATTTGCATAGTATTGAGTCGCATTATATGATTGCATAAAGAAGTTGTGTATTGATGCAGTGAATGTGTATATTATTGGTATTTCTGTTGCGATTATTGTTGTTTATAAGATGAGAAGTGGTGGTGTTATGTGATCTAATTTAATATATTAATTATCATACATTTTATTATATTGTTAGATATCTCACCCCTTCTGTTTGAATGTTACCCTTACGTTGGTAACGTGCAAGTAATCCAGAGTGAAGGTTGTATACCTTCAGTAGTTCGAGTCGGTGTCATTGCCCTTATACGTAACACTCGGGGGGATGAACGCTTTTTGCTTTTAATCATTGATTATTTCAGTTGTTGAACCTTAATTTGATTGTTGTTAAGTATGTGTTGTTTTCAAGTTGTTGTAACGATGGATAAACATGTTATTAAGAATTCCGCTGCGTACATGTTTAAGCCGTCCAATTATTTAATTAAATTATTATGCTGATAGTTCATCCAAAGTTTAAAGTGTTATGTATCCACGTTGAATGCAATGTGTTTTTAAAATTGAATTTGTGGCATCATGATTTAGTGCATGAATTTTATGACTCTGATTTGCTTATATAATTGCCGGGTAGAATTGGGGTGTTACAAAGTTGGTATCAGAGCAAAGGTTGGTCCGTCCGACCTTGTTGTCGAGTCGTAGTTGTCTAACAATCGAGTATTGTTAATTTGAGTTCTAACCGTTGTTTATGTTGTAGTGATAAGTTGAGATGGCTGGAAGGAATGGTGTTGCACTTGCTGCTGCTTTAGAAGCAATGGCTCATGCAATGGAGAATCAGCCGAATGCTGGATCGTGTAGCTTGGCGAATTTCCAGAGAGAGAATCCGCCTACCTTCAAGGGAAAGTACGATCCTGATGGAGCATTGGATTGGTTGAAAGAGATTGAGAGAATCTTCTGTGTGATGGACTTCACTCCAGCGCAGAAGGTTCGTTATGGTACTCATATGCTAGCAGTCGAAGCTGATGACTGGTGGCTATAGACTTGTCAGAGATTAGAAGCTACAGGTGAGAATGTCACTTGGGCTTTGTTCTGTAGGGAATTTCTGAGGAAGTACTTTCCTGAAGATGTCCGTGGTAAGAAGGAGATTGAGTTCTTTGAGCTGAAGCAAGGGAATATGTCAGTTGTTGAGTATGCTACAAAGTTTTCTGAGTTGGCTAAGTTTTATCCTCACAACACTGAGGCAGATGCTGAGTTTTCGAAGTGTATCAAGTTTGAGAATGTGTTGTGCCCAGAGATCAAGAAGGCAGTTGGATACCAGAAGATCTGTGTCATTTCCGATTTGATTGATAGCTGCAGAATTTATGAGGAGGATAATAATGCTCATTACAAGATTATCAGTGAGAAGAGGGGTAAGCACCAACATAATCGTGGTAGGCCTTATGATGCCTCAGCTGGTAAAGGAAAACAGAAAGTTGCTCAGGGTCAGAGGACTAATGGAGGAGATGCTCCTGCTGGTTTTGTTTGTTCTAAATGTGGGAAACCTGGGCATAAGAGTAATGTGTGTACTACTGAAGTAAAGAGGTGTTTCCGTTGTGGTAATAATGGACATGTTGTAACTGAGTGCAAGCATAATGATGTGATTTGTTTCAACTGTAGTGAAGAAGGGCACATCGATAGTCAGTGTAAGAAACCAAAGAGGGTGCAGACAAGTGGTAAAGTGTTCACTTTGGTTAAGGATCAGACAGCTGTTGAGGACAGACTTATCAGAGGTACATGTTTCATTAATAGTACTCCTTTAATTACTATTATTGATAATGGTGCTACTCATTGTTTTATTGCTGCTGACTGTGTTGAAAGATTGGGTCTTATGTTCTCTTCTATGAATGGATAAATGGTCGTCGATACTCCAGCCAAGGGGTCGGTGACTACTTCTTTTTTGTGTTTAAAGTGTCCCTTGTCGATCTTCGATAGAGACTTTGCTGTTGATTTGGTTTGTTTACTGTTAATAGGTTTGGATGTGATTTTGGGTATGAACTGGTTAGAACATAATTGTGTTCATATTAACTGTTATGATAAGTCTGAGGTTTTCTACTCCTGAAGAAGAGGAAGATAGTCTGTTGTTTGCTAGATAGTTGAGGAAGTTGATGCAAGAAGAAGCACAGATGTTCTTGTTGATGGCGTCACTATCTGTAGAGACTCAAGCTATAATTGAGGAATTGTAGGTGGTGTGTGAATTTTCTGAAGTTTTCCCTGATGAAATTCATGATGTACCGTCGGTGAGGGAAGTTGAATTTTCTATTGATCTTGTACCTGGTACCAGACCTATGTCTATGGAACCATACAAGATGTCTGCATCTGAATTTTCAGAGTTAAAGAAGCAATTGGAAGAGTTATTTGAAAATATGCTTGTAAGACCAAGTGTATCGACGTGGGGTGCTCCAGTGTTGTTAGTAAAGAAGAAAGATGGAAGTATGAGGCTTTGTGTTAATTATAGACAGTTGAATAAAGTGACGATTAAGAATAAGTATCTGCTTACAAGAATAGATGACTTGATGGACCAATTGGTGAATGCTCGTGTGTTTAGAAATATTGATTTGAGGTCGGGTTACCATCAGATTAAAGTGAAGGGTGAAGATATTCAGAAGACGGCTTTTAGAATGCGTTATGGAAATTATGAGTATTTGGTGATGCCTTTCGGTGTTACTAATGTGTTGGGATTATTCATGGAATACATGAATCGTATCTTTCATACTTATTTGGATCGATTCGTGGTGGTGTTTATTGATGATATTTTGATTTACTCTAAGTCAAAAGAAGAGCATGCATAATACTTAAGGGTAGTATTGCATGTTTTGAAAGAGAAGCAGTTGTATGCAAAGCTGTCCAAGTGTGAATTCTGGTTAAAAGAGCTTAGTTTTCTTGGTCATGTGATCTCAGGTAGTGGCATTGCTGTAGATCCATTGAAGGTTGATTTTGTGTTGCAATGGGAAACTCCGAATTTAGCTATTGAGATTAGAAGCTTTTTGGGATTAGCTGATTACTATAGAAGGTTTATCGAAGGTTTTACGAAGTTGCCACTTTCGTTGACTAAGTTGACTTGTAAAGGTAGAGATTTTGCGTGGGATGTTCAGTGCGAAGAAAGTTTTGCAAAATTGAAGAAGGGGTTGACGTCGGCTTCAATTATGACGTTTCCTAATCCAGGAGAGCCTTTTGTGATGTATTGTGATGCTTCTAAGATGGGTTTAGGAGGTGTGCTTATGCAGAGTGATAAGTTAGTTGCTTATGCGTCAAGGCAGTTGGGGACTCATGAGAAGAACTATCCTACGCATGATTTAGAGCTTGCTGCAGTTGTCTTTGTGTTGAAGATTTGAAGGCATTATCTTTATGGTTCTAGATTTGAAATGTTTAGTGACCATAAGAGCTTAAAGTATTTATTCGATCAGAAGGAGTTGAATATGAGGCAACAAAGATGGTTGGAATTGTTAAAGGATTATGATTTCGGTTTGAATTATCATCCAGGAAAAGCGAATATGGTAGCTGATGCATTGAGTCGAAAGACTTTACATATGTCGGTAATGATGGTTAAATAGTTGGAATTAATTGAGAAGTTCAAAGATATGAGCTTAGTTTGCGAGGTTACGCCGCAAAGTGTTATGTTGGGTATGTTGAAGATTAATAATGAATTTCTAGACAGTATCAGAGAAGCTCATAATTTTGATGTGAAACTGGTAGATTTGATGGTTGGAATCGATCAATATGAGAATAATGATTTTTAAGCTAGATGCGCATGGTGTGTTGAGATTTCATAACCGGATTTGTATTCCTGATGATGCTGAGATGAAGAAAGTTATACTTGAAGAGAGGCATAAAAGTAAATTGAGTATTCATCTAGGAGCTACAAAGATGTATCAAGATTTGAAAGGTTTGTTTTGGTGGCCTGCGATAAAGAGTGATGTGGCTCGGTTTGTGTATGCATGTTAGACTTGTCAGAAGTCGAAAGTTGAACATCAGAAGCCAGCAGGTTTGATGCAACCGTTAGAAGTTCCAGAATGAAAATGGGATAACATTTCAATGGACTTTGTGATGGGGTTGCCTAATACTTTAAGAGGACATGATTCAATTTGGCTGATTGTTGATAGGCTTTTGAAGTCGGCTAATTTTATTCCTATTAACATCAGTTTTCCATTGTCGAAGTTGGCTGAGATTTACACTAGTGTGATTGTGAAGCTGCATGGTGTTCCTTTGTGTATTGTTTTAGATAGAGATCCAAGATTTACTTCTGATTTTTGGAAGAATTTGCAAGAAGAGTTGGGTTCTAAGTTGAGGTTAAGTTCAGCATATCATCCTCAGACAGATGGTCATACTGAACGGACTATTCAATCATTAGAAGACTTGTTGGGGGCATGTGTTCTTGAGCAGGGAGGTTTATGGGATACTTATCTTCCGTTGATAGAGTTCACCTATAATAACAGTTACCATTCCAGTATTGGGATGGCACCTTTTGAAGCATTGTATGGTCGAAGATGTAGAACTCCTTTATGTTGGCATGAATCTGGTGGAAGTGTAGTACTTGGGCCTGAACTTGTTCGTGAGACTACTGAGAAGGTGAAGATGATTCGAGAAAATATGAAAGCTTCCCAAAGTAGACAAAAGAGTTATCATGACAAGCGAAGGAAAGATTTAGAATTCCAAGCGGGTGACCATGTGTTTTTAAGAGTTACACTTGTGACTGGTGTTCGGCGATAATTGAAGTCTAAGAAGCTCACTTCTTGTTTTATTGGACCATATCAGATTTCAGAGAGAGTGGGGAATGTTTCTTATAGAGTGGCTTTACCGCCTAATCTTTTGAATTTGCATGATGTGTTTCATGTGTTGCAACTCCTGAAGTATATTTCAGATCCATCTCATGTGATTCATATGGACGATGTGCAAGTACAGGATAATCTTACAGTGGAGACGATGCCTGTATGAATTGCGGATCGTGAAATAAAGACTCTGAGGGGCAAAGAGATTGCTTTGGTTAAATTGGTTTGGCTAGGAGCTTCCAGAGAAAGCATGACTTGGGAGTTGGAGTGCAAGATGCGGGACTCCTATCCTGTGATGTTTGATTAAGGTAAATTTTCGAGGACGAAAATGTTCTAAGTGGGGGAGAGTTGTAACGCCCGTAATTTAATTAATTATTTAATTAAATTATTTTTGGAATAATTGTGAAGTTATGTTATGATAATAGTTGATGTGTTGTGATTAGTTGGATTTAATTATTTTATTAAGTTGGGGAATAATATTAGAATGATGATATTATTTGATGTGGGCTTGTTTTTTTGAGGATAGAAGTAGCAGAAAGGGGGGTGTAGGAGTTATAAGCCCATTAAGGTATTTTTAGAATTATAGGGTTATTTTTATTATTGTTAGAAATAATAAGAAAAGAAGAAGCAGTAAGAGAGAAAGAATACGGGTTGGAAGAAGAGAACGTGAAAGTTGTTGGAAAAAAAGAAAAGAGGCAGAACGAAAATTCAACCAGAAAAGTTGTAGAGAAACCATCAATCCAAGGTAAGAGTGGGGCTCTACTCTATAACAGGGTTTATGATTATTGGTTTATGGGATTAGATGTGAAAATGTTGTCTTGTTCATGTTGTTATATGATGAAAATCGATGACTTAAGGATGAATAATGATGCCCTAATGTTGTATATTTGATGTAGAATTATAGGATAATTATAATTGATGATTATCTATGATTAGAGGATGTTTTTAGGGCTTAAAGTATGGAAACCATAGTGAAAACATAGTGAAATCGGAGAAAATATTCATAACAGAACAATATGTGTCGACCCGAAAAGCCATGCGTTGATGCATGAAGGCTTTTAGACTCAGGATGAGTCGATACGAAGAAGCCATGTGTCGATACATGCAAGCTTTTAGACTCAGGATGAGTCGATACATAGGAGCATGTGTCGATACATGCAGTGTGGAAGACTCAATATGAGTCGATACAAGGGAGTATGCATCAACTCATGCAGTCTGTTAAGTCCAGTACGCGTCGACCCAAGACATTACGCGTCAATCTATGTTGTTTGGTTTTTGACAGAATCATTTTGAAAAGGCTGTAACTTGAGTTTTCGGTCTCCGTTTGAGGTGCTGTTCGAAGCGTTGAATAGCTAACGCAATGAACTTCATTCTTGAGGATTAAAATGAAGAATAGGAAGGATAATACTAGTATCCAAATTAGGATTATAGTTAGTTCCCGCGTTAATCTCCATGTTGATTTTTGTGAAGAATGATGAGGATGAGATGATCATAGATTTCTGTTTGGTTCGTAACAACCAGATTAATGAGGATAATATTGAAGTATTACAGAATGAAGAATATGTAGAGGTTTGGTAATTTAGAAGTAAGCCTTAGATGATTATTTAATTATAGGAAATATCATGTTGTGGGCCTATGGCCAACGTTGCGGGATTGTTGATCTATCGTGTATTGTCGTTATGGTTGAATTGCTGTGAATTATGATGATAAATGATGTTTGATGAATTATTATGATAAATGATGTTTGATGATTTATGTTGATAAATTATGTTGATAAATGATGTTGATGAAAGATGTTGAGATGCTTTTAATAATTGACCGCTATTAAGATGTAGGCTTCTAGACAATAATGACGTTGTATTGAGATGTTGTTAATTATGGTGTTGTCATTACATTCATGATTGTGTCGCATATATTGCATTTCAAGTTGGAGCTGATGCTCGTAAGATGGCCTGTATTGGTGAATATTAAGATGAGGGCTTATGCCTTGTTGATGCTTCTATTTATTGGCAATTATTTGAGATGGGAGTTCTTCTCCAATGGCACAACATGCATTTGCATAGTATTGAGTCGCATTATATGATTGCATAAAGAAGTTATGTATTGATGCGGTGAATGTGTATATTGTTGGTATTTCTGTTGCGATTATTGTTGTTTATAAGATGAGAAGTGGTGGTGTTATGTGATCTAATTTAATATATTAATTATCATACATTTTATTATATTTTTAGATATCTCACCCCTTCTGTTTGAATGTTACCCTTACGTTGGTAAGGTGCAGGTAATCCAGAGTGAAGGCTGTATACCTTTAGTAGTTCGAGTCGGTGTCTTTTCTCTGATACGTAACACTCGGGGGGATGAACGCTTGTTGCTTCTAATCATTGATTATTTCAGTTGTTGAACCTTAATTTGATTGTTGTTAAGTATGTGTTATTTTTAAGTTTCTGTAACGATGGATAAAGATGTTATTAAGAATTTCGCTGCGTAGATGTTTAAGCTGTCGAATTATTTAATTAAATTATTATGCTGATAGTTCATTTGTTTGTGAGACTATTGAGAAGGTGAAGTTGATTCGAGAAAAGATGAAAGCTTCCCAAAGTCGGTAGAAGAGTTATCATGACAAGCGAAGGAAGGATTTAGAATTTCAAGCGGGTGACCATGTGTTTTTGAGAGTTACACCTGTGACGGGTGTTAGGCGAGCATTAAAGTCTAAGAAGCTCACTTGTTGTTTTATTGGATCGTATCATATTTCAGAGAGAGTGGGGAATGTTGCTTATAGAGTGGCTTTACCGCCTAATCTTTCAAATTTGCATGGTGTGTTTCATGTGTCACAACTCGGGAAGTATATTTCAGATCCATCTCATGTGATTCATATGGATGATGTGGAAGTACGGGATAATCTTACAGTGGAGACGATGCCTGTACGGATCGCAGATTGTGAAATAAAGACTCTGAGGGGCAAAGAGATTGCTTTGGTTAAAGTGGTTTGGCTAGGAGCTTCTAGAGAAAGCATGACTTAGGAGTTGGAGAGCAAGATGCGGGACTCCTATCCTGAGTTGTTTGATTAAGGTAAATTTTCGAGGACGAAAATATTCTAAGTGGGGGAGAGTTGTAACGCCCGTAATTTAATTAATTATTTAATTAAATTATTTTTGGAATAATTGTGAAGTTGTGTTATGATAATAGTTGATGTGTTGTGATTAGTTGGATTTAATTATTTTATTAAGTTGGGGAATAATATTAGAATGATGATATTATTTGATGTGGGCTTGTGTTAAGGAATGTAAGTAGTAAAAAGGGGGGTGTAGTAGTATTAATCCCATTGAGGTATTTTGAGAATTATAGGGTTATTTTATTATTGTTAGAAATAATAAGAAAAGAAGAAGCAGTAAGAGAGAAAGAAATAAGGGTTGGAAGAAGAGAACATGAAAGTTGTTGAAAAGGATGAAAAGAGGCAGAACGGAAATCAACCAGAAAAGTTATAGAGCAAACTTCAATCCAAGGTAAGGGTGGGGTTCTGACTCTATAATAGGGTTATTGATGATTGGTATGTGGGATTAGATGTGGAAATGTTGTCTTGTTCATGATTTGAATGTATATGTTGTTGTATGATGAAAATCGATGAATTAAAGATGAATAATGATGCCCTAATGCTGTATAATTGATGTAGAATTATAGGATAATTATAATTGATGATTATTTATGATTAGAGGATGTTTTTAGGGCCTAAAGTATGGAAACCATAGTGAAAATGCAGTGCAATCGCAGAAAATATTCATGATAGAACAGTACGTTTCGACCCCAAAAGCCATGCGTTAATGCATGAAGGCTTTTAGACTCAGGATGAGTCGATACGAAGAAGCCATGCGTCGATACATGCAAGCCTTTAGACTCAGGATGAGTCGATACATAGGAGCATGTGTCGATACATGAGGTGTGGCAGACTCAGTGTGAGACGATACAAGGGAGAATGCATCGACTCATGTAGCGTGTTAAGTCTAGTACGTGTCGACCCAAGACATTATGCGTCGATCCATGTTGTCTGGTTTTTGACATAATCATTTTGAAAAGGATGTAACTTGAGTTTTCGGACTCCGTTTGAGGTGTCGTTCGAAGCATTGAATAGCTAACGCAATGAACTTCATTCTTAAGGATTAAAATGAAGAATAGGAAGGATAATCCTATTATCCAAATTAGGATTAGAGTTAGTTCCCGCGTTAATCACTATTTTGATTTTTGTGAAGAATGATGAGGATGAGATGATCATAGATTTCTGTTTGGTTCGTAACAGCAAGATTAATGAGGAAAATTATGTAGTATTACATAGTGAATAATATGTAGAGGTTTGGTAATTTAAAAGTAAGCCTTAGATGATTAATTAATTATAGGCAATATCATGTTGTGGGCCTATGGCCAACGTTGCGGGATTGTCGATCTATCGTGTATTGTTGTTATGGTTGAATTGCTATGAATTATGATGATAAATGATGTTTGATGAATTATGTTGATAAATGATGTTTGATGATTTATGTTGATAAATGATGTTGATGAAAGATGTTGAGATGCCTCTAATAATTGGAAGCTATTAAGATGTAGGCTTCTGGCCAGCGATGACGTTGTATTGAGATGTTGTTAATTATGGTGTTTTCATTACATTCATGATTGTGTCGCATACATTGTATTTCAAGATGGAGCTGATGCTCGTAACATGACCTGTATTGGTGAATATTAAGATGAAGGCTTATGCCTTGTTGATGCCTCTATTTATTGGCAATTATTTTAGATGGGAGTTCTGCTCCAATGGTACCACATGCATTTGCATAGTATTGAGTCGCATTATATGATTGCATAAAGAAGTTGTGTATTGATGCAGTGAATGTGTATTTTGTTGGTATTTCTGTTGCGATTATTATTGTTTATAAGATGAGAAATGGTGGTGATATGTGATTTAATTTAATATATTAATTATCATACATTTTATTATATTGTTAGATATCTCACCCCTTCTGTTTGAATGTTACCCTTACGTTGGTAACGTGCAAGTAATCCAGAGTGAAGGTTGTATACCTTCAGTAGTTCGAGTCGGTGTCATTGCCCTTATACGTAACACTCGGGGGGATGAACGCTTGTTGCTTTTAATCATTGATTATTTCAGTTGTTGAACCTTAATTTGATTGTTGTTAAGTATGTGTTGTTTTCAGGTTGTTGTAACGATGGATAAATATGTTATTAAGAATTCCGCTGCGTACATGTTTAAGCCGTCCAATTATTTAATTAAATTACTATACTGATAGTTCATCCAAAGTTTAAAGTGTTATATATCCAGGTTGAATGCAATGTGTTTTTGAAATTGAATTTGTGGCATCATGATTTAGTGCATGAATTTTGTGACTATGATTTTCTTATATAATTGCCGGGTAGAATTGGGGTGTTACAAAGTTGGTATCAGAGCAAAGGTTGGTCCGTCCGACCTTGTTGTCGAGTCGTAGTTGTCTAACAATCGAGTATTGTTAATTTGAGTTCTAACCGTTGTTTATGTTATAGTGATAAGTTGAGATGGCTGGAAGGAATGATGCTGCACTTGCTGCTGCTTTAGAAGCAATGGCTCATGCGTTGGAGAATCAGCCGAATGCTGACGAGAATGCTGGATCGCGTAGCTTGGCGACTTTCCAGAGAGAGAATCCACCCACCTTCAAGGGAAAGTACGATCCTGAAGGAGCATTGGATTGGTTGAAAGAGATTGAGAGAATCTTCTGTGTGATGGACTGCACTCTAGCGCGGAAAGGTTCATTATGGTACTCACATGCTAGCAGTCGAAGCTGATGACTGGTGACTAAAGACTTGTCAGAGATTGGAAGCTGCAGGTGAGAATGTCACTTGGGCTGTGTTCTGTAGGGAAATTCTGAGGAAGTACATTCCTGAAGATGTCCATGGTAAGAAGGAGATTGAGTTCCTTGAGCTAAAGCAAGGGAATATGTCAGTTGTTGAGTATGCTGCAAAGTTTTCTGAGTTGGCTAAGTTTTATCCTCACTACTATGAGGCAGATGCTGAGTGTGATACGGTGGCCATAACCGGGATGTGTTTCCCTATTTTTTTTAAGGAATTTGCTGGTTTGTGTTTTTTGTTTATGTTCGCAAAATGTCGCAATAAGAAAGAGTCGCCAACGACTTTTATTTTATCCAACAAGGAAAGGAAAAAAGCACAGAAAAATTCCTTTTTCGAGATATTTCTGAGTACGGGGGGTAGATTATAGAAAGGGAAGATATTAGCACCCTTTCTATCCGTAGTTATCTACGGGCTCTTAGGTACTTGCTCATCATTTTCAAAAATTATTTTATTTGTGTTTGTGGGCTTTGAAAAGTTTTTGTTTTAACTTTGATTTAACTCTTGCTTCTGTCTTCAAGAGTGTAATGAAATGTTTTTGAAAACTTGTTTGTAAAGGAGTGTAAGTGTGAAAAAAGTTTGTTTTGATTGAGCAAGTACTTAAGAACTAATCTACCTACTCTAAAAAAGAATCGTTCTATGTTTGTTTCCTTTAGACAGCGCTATCCCACTATTAGTGAGTAGGTAGTACCGTCGTTGGAGTTTGAGGGTCAATTCGAAAGGGACGTACGGTCACTAAAGCAATGTTAGGACGTCTTAGTAGTAACCCTAATGTCTTAGATCAATTAATCAGAGACAACAATATCTGAGGCAACCTTTTCTAGGCAACTATGATCTTTAGACAAAAGGACGACCACTAAAGCATCCTATACTCAATGACCGTTTACCGAAGGCAACCAAGTGGGAGTGTACCCTTGGAGTGTGCATGTGCGAGTGATTCAATTTCAGATTATTTATCTTTGCACATATTAGGGTTATCTAACCGTTTTAAAATTAAACATACATTCTTGTCATGCATCCTATTACCATACATCTAATAGTTAATAATTTGCATTTAAAGTGTGGAAATTAAACTACGCTATTACAAGGCTTCGGGTATTTACATAGCCAAAAACAAACCCTTTGAAAATAAAGCGATAAAAGTAAATAAACATCCTAATTAAACTATTACAAACTGTAGGCAGTTACATCAATATGATAAATAATAAAAATAAAGCGCGCGAGGAAAATTAGAACGAATGTGAACTAGGGTTTTGACCCTTCTATCCTAATTAAAAGAAACAAATGTTTTTGTTGTTTTTAATATTTTTTAAGAAAAAAGATTAGGTTTTAAAGATTAAATATACAAATTAATTAGTGATTAAATTAATTAATAAAAATAATTACATGACCTATTTTTGGTTTTTTGTTATTTTAGGAAAAAAATAAAATATAATTAAGTTAGTAATAAAACCTATTTATTCTAATTATTTTTAATTTATTTACAAAAAAGAAATTCAAGTTATCTAAATTAACAAACCTAATTAAATTAATTAATTTTTTAATAAAAATAATCATAACTTATGAAAAATAATATTTTTGTGATTTTTTTGATAAAAAGAAAATGATTATTTGTATTAGTAAATAAATAAAATAAATTAAATGAAAAAAATAAAAATAAAAAATATAGAGAAAGAAATTTAGGCCTGAATAGTATCTTTGGGGGGGTGCGAACAGCCAGATCTGGGCCCATTTAAGTGAGGTCCACGTTGACCTTGTAATCCCATGCCATGCGTTGACCCTGGTCTATTATACTCCTGCAGTGGTGGCCTTTAGATTTGGCCATCTGGCCATCTGGCAGGCTGAGTGATGAGGACATATGGTGGTCCTTTGGCTTGCAAACGCGCTGGATAACCTGAAAGAAATTAGGAAAAAATACAAATGTTGGAGGCAGGGGTCGAACCCCTGACCTCCAGCTTTCCAATTCCTTAATGTCTGCCTGACTACCACTACACCATTTTTTTTTGTTGCACATAAGGTAAATAATAATAATAATATGCGAAACAGATGAAATAATGAAATATTTAGCGCGAAATTCAAATGGCCAAATCAGATGAAGCCACATCTTCGTCTCCTTCCTCTCTCCGTGGCTAAAAGTTTTGGAAACCTTTACCTACGGACAACGTCCGTCGCAATAGATTTGTGCATTCTCAAAATCAACTGTGAGCAAAATAAATAAAAACCAGGGCCACCAATCGATTCTTCTGGACCTCCTGAGTGTAATGGTGGCCCTTTCATGGTCCAATTTTGCCTGGATTAAAAAACCCCAAAGCGAGCTATGAAACCATAACAATGGCACATTCCAGTACAAGCCATATAAATAAAATTAAACAACACATAAAGCTTGCATATGTTCCATGGATCAACAATATATGATTAATTCATCCTAACAAATGCCTAAATCATGCTAACTTAATTCAAAATTTCATGGATATCATGATGGACTTACAGAGCTTTTTGGGACTGGAAAGGCTTGGTTCTTGATTGCTTTAGCTTGCTGAGACTCCCAGGAATCAATTGGGATAGGCAAAGAGTCTTGTATTGCCTCTAAGTACAAATTCGATTCACCACTTTTTCTTGATTTTTTCAATTTTGATTCTTGCTCATGCGCCTCCTTCTAACCTAGCTTTTGGTATGCCTTTGTTCTATTTGTATTGAGGAGTGAATTAGGTTTGAAAACCTGGCCTCAATCTTCCTCCATCAATGAATTGGATTCTTGATTTGATTCACTTTGAAACCTTTCCAAAATTGGCTTAATTCAATCTTTTTGTTCACACCATGCTTTGATACGAATTTGAATACTTGCTAGCTGGACATTAAGACCTGAATCATGTAAAAAATCTTTAGTTTTCAATACTTTGGATTTTATATGATTTATTTTGATTAAAATTGATTTAAATCAAATAAAAATAAAAATAAATAATAAAAACATGATAATGACAAGTGGCAAGGGCTAGAGCTCGTGTACTATGTTGCCAACTCAAAACAAGTGAAAAAGATTGGGCCCATTTGGCAAAAATTGAAGTTTTAGGCATAGTTGACTTTTGGCAAATTTGCAAAAAGGGTCAACTTCACCAATGCATAACTTCCTCAATTTTGACTCTTTGAAGGTGTTCTTGGACTTTTTATAAATCTTGAGATGTCCTCTAAGAAACACTTTTGGTTGCATCTCATTTTTATATTCCATGCTAATGTATGAAGCTTTGACAAAAAAAGTGTTTTGTTGACTTTTCAAAATGACCTATAATGTCGAAATTCATAACTTCTTGTGAGTGCATATTTTGAACTTGTGAGATGAAGATGGATTGTATAGCATGACATACTTTTCAAAATGAGATTTGGATGGGTCATTTCTCATAAAGTATGAGAAAGTTATGCTTGGTCAAAGTTGAGTTGACTTTTCCTACAAAACCCTAATTTAGCAACTTTTGAGTCTTGATGAATTATGAGCAATCCTTGATGAATCATGATCAACCATTGATGAAATGATTAAATATAATTCAAAATGAGGATGTTTACCAAAAATCTTGAAGTTTGACTGTATGTGAGCCACAGTTGACTTTTGCCCTAGCATAGTCGATTTTCAGGCCTTTGAGAAATTGACTGAACAAACTTCCTATGCAAGGCTTGAAACTTGACATGGAAGATATTGATAACTTATTAGGACATTGGTGAGCATTTGGGATCACTTGGACTCAAGTATCTTGATGCAACATGAAACCCTAATTTGAGGTAGATTGCCTTAGGAGGGAGCATGTCTGGCCAACCCTTGGACTACCTTGAGCAACTTGGGGATCTTTCTTGAAATGTTTTGAGAAATATGGGAGGGAAAATTTTGGGGTACAACAGCTGCCCCTGTTCAATCTTCTTAAACCTGAGGAGGTAGATTGGCTTTCGTGCCTTTCGTGATCCGAAGGTGGAAGATGATTGAACACTAGAGTGCCCAGAAATTTGCACTCACATGAAGTGGTAATTGTATTATGATATCGGGAATGGGCTTACAGATGCCATTTGGAAATTGCTGATGAGGGGGATGGGCTTAAAGATTCCATCTGAAGGAGTTTCGATCGCATAAGAGATTCCTTAGCGAGAGCTTGCATACCTGTTGTTGAGGAAAATTCCGCTGGGGAATGCTGATCTTTGTTGAGAGAAGTAGAATTTTAGGAGCTTCTTCGTTCGTTATTTTGTTGGTGAATTGTCTCTGTTTGAATTTTAGGAACTTCAGTCGTCCGTATTCTACTGAGGAATCATCTCTGTCGAATTTTAGGAACTTTGGTCGTCCATATTCTACTGAGGAATCATCTCTATTGAATTTTAGGAACTTCGCTCGTCCGTATTCTACTGAGGAATCATCTCTGTTGAATTTTAGGAACTTCGGTCATCCGTATTCTACTGAGGAATCATCTCTGTTGAATTTTAGGAACTTCGCTCGTCCGTATTCTATTGAGGAATCATCTCTGTTGAATTTTAGGAACTTCAGTCGTCTGTATTCTACTGAGGAATCATCTCTGTTGAATTTTAGGAACTTCGGTCGTCCGTATTCTACTGAGGAATCATCTCTGTTGAATTTTAGGATCTTCGGTCATCCGTATTCTACTGAGGAATCAACTCTGTTGAATTTTAGGAATTTCGGTCATCTGTATTCTACTGAGGAATCATCTCTGTTGAATTTTAATAACTTCAATCATCCGTATTCTATTGAGGAATCATATCTGTCGAATTTTAGGAACTTCAGTCATCCGTATTCTACTGAGGAAACATCTCTGTTGAATTTTAGGAACTTCGGTCGTCCGTATTCTACTGAGGGAATCATCTCTGTTGAATTTTAGGAACTTCAATCATCCGTATTCTACTGAGGAAACATCTCTGTTGAATTTTAGGAACTTCGTTCGTCCGTATTCTACTGAGCAATCATCTGTGTCTAATTTTAGGAACTTTGGTCGTCCGTATTCTACTGAGGAATCATCTCTATTGAATTTTAGGAACTTCAGTCGTCCGTATTCTACTGAGGAATCATCTCTGTTGAATTTTAGGAACTTCGGTCGTCCGTATTCAACTAGGGAAACATCTCTATTGAAGAGGAAAGTTGAATTTTAGGAGCTTCGGTCATCCGTATTCAACTGGGGATTAAACAATTATCAGTCGTACCTGGGCTTCACAGCTTGAATTTTGTGAGAATTTGATTGTATCTTTCCTGAAAGGTAAAGGTTAGATGTATGTAATGCATGATATGTATCAGGCAATGATGTTCTCAAAATAAATGAGATTGTGTTGTATGATGCTTATGCATGTCATGATGTATGGAAATGTGATGTTTTTAGCTGGGGAAAATAAATCCCGGATCACTGTTGGAGAAAAGAGTTGAATTCTTCCTTTCTTCTGGGGATAGTGAATGGAGATGATTGTGAGAATAAACCTGCGGGAGAGGATAAATCCGTTGAGGAATAAACTGATGAGGAAATGACTCTGTGGGGAGGACATATTCTGCCGGAGGATCTTTTGATTTGGAAGAATAACCTCAGCCGGGGATGAATTATCGTTGCTAGTGATAATGAAACTTGTTGGGGATTGAATTTCTGTTTGTGAAAGGAATGAACTCCGTTGGGGATGATTTTACAGTTGCGACTTAACTGGGGATAACCTTTTAGACTTTACTGGGGACAGTCCTCCAGACTCTACTGGGGATAATTTTTCGAACTCCATTGGGGATGATTTTTCAGTGCTGATGGTAGATAAACCCTGCTTGGAGAGAATATCGCGGACTCATTCGCGGTTGCGAGCCTCAGCTGGGGAGAGTTAACACCACTGTCCTTCTCTTACTCTGCAGGGAGTGAATGTACTTTAGTCATATTCTTTAGCTAAATCTATCTCTATACCTGGTGTATAGAGCAACTGTAAGGTCTGGACAGTTCTTATTTACCCCTGTTTCTAATATTACGAGTAATCGTATTTTGTTTCGCATGTAAATATTTATGAACAGCAATCAATGTCAAATGCATATATCAAAAATGAACATTGTACGTTCTTGCAAAACAAAACAGGAAAAGGAAAACAGTTTGAAATTTCTTTGTGAAAATGAATTGTATTGACTTTGAAGATTGGCCTGAAAATAGGCGTTTTTGTACAAGAGGTTGACGTCCTAGTAAGAGAACACCGCCGAACAAACAGAATTTATACAATTTGTAAAAAAGAAAGAAAAATAGCTATGTGAATAATCCCACTGGGTTCCAACTCTACTATTGCCTTTATATCTTCGAGCATCTCATCACTTTGCTACTTGGTTGAAGGTAGATCAAATTGATTAGTGCCATCCGAACTTGATAGTTGATACCTAAGTCTGATTGCAAGATGATCCAATGAGACATAGTCTTACGCTTTAATCCCTAATTTTTTCCTGGACCTCCCTTTCAGGTTTTCAGTCCATCGGGATACCCCTTTTTGCCCAAGCCGCCTTTTCAGGTTTTCGACTTGCCGGGTGTACAGATTTTTTATTTTCATCACTTATTTTTTCCCAAACCCTTTTGGTTCGCCGGGAAGCCCTTATTTTTGCCTAGGCCAGTCGACTTAGTGGCTCTTTGATTATGCGTAATATTTTTTCACTATGTCTGCATTGACGAGGTGAGGAAGGTCGTCACCATCCATGGTGGTTAGAATCATAGCTCCTCCCGAGAAAATGTTCTTAACCATAAATGGCCCTTCGTATGTGGGGTCCATTTGCCCCTGGGATCACCTTGAGGTGGGATGATGCGCTTGATCA
This sequence comes from Vicia faba, assembly GCA_948472305.1. Taxonomy (NCBI): domain Eukaryota; kingdom Viridiplantae; phylum Streptophyta; class Magnoliopsida; order Fabales; family Fabaceae; genus Vicia; species Vicia faba. The sequence goes on along the minus strand of OX451735.1, from coordinate 302,756,676 downwards.
CCAAATCCCCTACTTGATATTCTTGTCGTCTGACTTTCTTGTTAAATTCCTTGATCATCCGCTTTTGATACGTCTGACCATGACAAATAGAAGTAAGTCTCTTTTTGTCGATTAAGTTCAGCTGATCAAGTCGGGTCTAGATCCCATCGTCCATGCTCAAACCTGCATCCTTCATGATCCGAAGAGAGGGTATCTGAACTTCAATGGGCAAGACTACCTCCATACCATATACCAAGGAATAGGGTGTTGCCCCTGTTGACGTCCGCGCTGAGGTACGATACCCATGAAGAGCAAACGGTAACATCTCGTGCCAATCTTTGTATGTCACCGTCATCTTCTGCACAATCTTCTTGATGTTCTAATTAGCCGCTTCAACAACCCCATTCATCTTCGGCCGGTAGGGAGAAGAGTTGTAATGCTGTATCTTGAACTGCTTTTAGAGTTCAGTGATCATCTTATTATTGAGATTTGTACCATTGTCCGTAATCATCCTCTCTGGTACACCGTATCAACAGATCAGATTGTGTCGAACGAACCGTGCCATGACGTTCTTGGTCACTGTAGCAAATGAAGCTGCTTCAACCCACTTTGTAAAGTAACCAATTGTTACCAGGATGAAACAATTCCCGTTAGACGCAGTAGGTCTGATATCACCAATCATATCGATGCCCCACATTGTGAAAGGCCAAGGAGCTGTCAAGACGTTCAGAGGTACTGGAGGTATGTGCACTTTATCAACATAGACTTGGCACTTATGACAGGTCCAAGAATGCTGATAACAGTCAGCTTCCATTGTAGACCAATAATATCCTGCCCGTAGTATTTTCTTTGCCACGATGTGTCCACTGGAATGAGTTCTGAAAGTACCCTCGTGTAACTCTACCATGATCCTTTCTGCCTCGTTCTTATCTACACATCGCAGTAAGGTCGAATCACGGTTACGCTTGTAAAGGATACCATTACTGATGAAGAACTTTGCAGCGAACCTCCTTAGAAACTTCTTATCATTAACAGATGCACCCTCGGGGTACTCTTGAGCCTCAAGATATCTCTTTACTTCGTGAAACCAGGTTTTATCTGTTACCTCTTCAGTCTCAATGTCATAGCAATGTGCGGTTTCGTCCAACCTCTCAATGGTAATCTGGGGAGCCTCGTTGTCCCACCTGACCTTGAACATAGAAAACATCGTAGCTAGCGCGTCCGCTAACTGATTCTCCTCTCTAGGGAAGTGTTCAAAGGTTATCTCCTCGAAGTGTGGAAGCAACATCAATAAATACTCTTTGTAAGGAATAAGATTTGGGTGCTTCGTATTCCACTCGCCTTTGATCTGACTGATCACGAGAGCAGAATCTCCGAATACACTTAAGAACTTAATCCTTAGGTCAATTATTGCTCGAAGACCCATGATGCATGCTTCATACTCCGCCATATTGTTGGTGAAGTTGAAACATAGTCGGGCGGTGAACGGAGTATGAGAGCCTTCAGGAGATATGATCACGACGCCAATGCCATTACCCAAAGCATTTGAAGCTCCATCAAAGTACATAGACCATCGGGATCCCTCCTCGGGTCCTTCATTCGGTCCAGGTATTTCACAGTCAGTCACCAACATGATATTCTCATCCGGGAACTCAAAGTTCATAGACTGGTAATCATCCACTGCCTAATGTGCCAGATGATCTGCCAACACACTTCCTTTGATTGACTTTTGGGTCGTGTATTAGATGTCGTACTCAGTCAAGATCATCTGCCATCTTGCTATTCTTCCAGATAAGGCAGGCTTTTCAAAGATATACTTGATGGGATCCATCTTTGATATCAATAGGGTAGTGTGAGTTAGCATATATTGTCTCAGCCGACGAGCAGCCCATGCCAAAGCGCAGCAAGTTTTCTCAAGCAACGAGTATTAGGTCTCACAGTCGGTAAACGTTTTGCTAAGGTAATAAATAGCACGCTCTTTTCGGCCAGACTCGTCATGCTGCCCCAACACGCACCCTATTGAATTATCGAGTACTGTCAAGTATAAGATCAGAGGTCTCCCTTCAACTAGAGGCATCAGAAAAGGTGGCTCTTGGAGATATTCCTTGATCCTTTCGAAAGCGTCCTGACACTCATCATTCCACTTTACCACTTGATCTTTCTTCAGCAACTTGAAGATTGGCTCACAAGTAGCAGTCAAATGTGAAATGAATCGAGCAATGTAATTCAACCGTCCCAAAAAGCCACTGACTTCTTTTTCTGTTCGGGGAGCTAGCATTTCCTATATAGCCTTCACCTTTGCAGGATCCACTTGAAAACCTTTATCACTTACGACGAAACCCAGCAACTTACCAGACCTCACCCCGAAGGTGCACTTGTTCGGGTTTAGCCTTAGTCTGTACAACTTCAATCTGTCAAATAACTTCTGAAGATGGCCAAGGTGTTCTTCTCCAGTCTGGGACCTTGCAATCATGTCATTAACATATACCTCAATCTCATGGTGAATCATGTCATGGAACAAAGCGACCATGGCGCGCTGATACGTTTCCCCAGCATTCTTCAACCCGAAAGGCATGACTTTGTAGCAAAAGGTATCCCACTGGGTAACGAACGTTGTCTTCTTCATGTCTTCGAGAGCCATCTTAATCTGATTGTAACCGGAGAAACCATCCATAAAGGAGAAGACCTTATGCTGTGAGGTGTTGTCAATCAGAACATCGATATGAGGCAGAGGGAAATCATCCTTGGGGCTTGCCCTGTTCAGATCCTTATAGTCCACACACATATGAACCTTACCATATTTCTTCGGCATTGGAACCATGTTGGCAACCCACTGTGGGTAAGAAGTAACTGCTATAAAACCGGCATCAAACTGTTTCATAACCTCAGCCTTGATTTTCTCAGATATCTCTGGGCGCATTTGGAGAACTTTCTGTTTCACTGGAGAACAGTCTTCCCTAGTGGGCAGGCGGTGAACCACAATATCAGTATCCAACCCTGGCATATCTTCATAAGACCAGGATAAGATCTCAACATAGTCACGCAGCATTTGTATCAACCATCGCTTAACACTAAGTTCCATATTTGCACCGATCTTGACCTCTTTCTTGTCTTCCTATGTATCCAAATTTACTGTTTCCACTGGCTCTTCATGGGGCTGAATGGCCCTCTCTTCCTGAAGTAACAGTCTAGCAAGTTCCCCAGGCACTTTACAATCATCCTCACCTTCGTCCTCAACTTGGTTGATCAGACTTTCGAAGTCATAACTGGCAGTAGCAGAGTCGTTATCAGTGGGACCCATAGTGGATGTAGACCTGTATATGTGAGTGTGTATAAGCCAAATAGCTGTTTTGCAAGATAGAAAAGAAAAACAAGGAGCACAAAATTTGTAATGCAAGAAAACGTCCAATGCTTTTATTGATGATATATGGAAATGACAAATATTAAGCCCTCACAAACAAAGCCACGGTGTCTCGGGAAAGGCACCGAGCCGTAACAGTTTCAAATTGTTTGTTACAAATCTCAAAACAAAAGTCTTATTACTGTGTAATAAAAGAAAGGGGCATGGAATCCTTCGCCATCCAATTGCTCAAACCACCGTTGGTAGTCGGGTAAATCCAGCTGTCGAAATCTGACTCTTCATCATCATCTCCGATTGCATTCACTCCTGCATCATGTTTTGGCATAGGAGCAGTTATGACATTAGGCTTTTCCGGCGCTTCAAACTCAATCTCCTTAGCATCAATCAGATCCTGCACTTTATTCTTCAGAGCCCAACAGTTATTGGCATCATGCTCCGGGCTATCAGAGTGATAAGCACAGTGGGCGTTCAGATTATACAGCGGTGATGTAGTACTGGGATTCTTTGGAGCCTCCTTCAGAATCACCAAATTGGTTTTCAATAGTTGCGGCAGAATTTGAGATAGAGTCATACTGAGCTGACTATACTGCCTTTGCGGTCTCTCCACTCTTTGCTGATTGTTGCATTATGGGGCAACAGTTGGTCTTGATATTACCACCGCATTAACTGCTTGGCGGCGCTCAGGTCGATTTTGGCTCCTCGAGCTGTAAAATGCACTAGATTCCTTCTTGAAATGCTTCTTCTATGTACTTGACGAAGCACCTTTCTATATCTTGCCACTTTTAATACCGGCCTCAACTCTCTCCCCAGTCATAATCAATTCAGTGAACCCAGACGATGAACTACCGATCAAATGATTAAAATATGGGCCAGACAAAGTCCCAAGAAACATATCCACCAACTCCCTATCATCCAGAGGGGGTTGTACTCTTCCAGCAAGATCTCTCCATTTTTGAGCGTAGTCCTTAAAACCTTCGCTCGCACCCATATACATACCCTGAAGTTGAGTACGTGTGGGAGCAAGGTCGGCATTATACTGGTATTGCTTGTAAAAAGCTGCAGCAAGGTCCTCCCAGTTACGGATGTTAGCTCCTTCCATTTGGTGGAATCATTCAAGCTGAGTCCCTGACCGACTATCTTGAAAGAAATGAACCCATAGGTTCCCATCAGCAGTATATGGTTGAATCTTTCTGACATACGAGCAGAGGTGTAACTTCGAACAGGATACCCTGTCATACTTAGCAAAGACAAGAGATTTAAACTTGTGGGGGATCACCACCCCAGATGCCAAACCCAAATCTCCAAAGTCCAACCCAGGGACTTTCTGGATCTCCATTGCGCTTAACCGGTCTTCAAGTTGCTTATAATTATCCTCAGCAGGAGGATACTTGTCTTCATCAAAGTCAGTGTCATTGTCAGAAACCACAGGGCTAGGACCCTTCCTTTCCTCTTGATTCTCTCCTCCTCTAGATGAATGAGATAAATCAACTTCCTGTCTCAATCTGTTCCCAAATCTGTGACCTATATTTAGGAGGACCGTCTTCTTCTACTTCTTCTTCTTCTTCTTCTTCTTCTTCTTCTTGTCCTTCAAGATAATAGTCTTCAAATCTTGTTGACTCTTGGCCAAGTTCATGAACATCTTCTGGAACTGAGCATTCTGAGCTTGTAGAGCCTTGATGGCTTGATCAGTAGGTGTTTCAGAAGACATGATTGCTGAAATAAACAGCGAAGAAGATGAGAAACCTGTAAGGGTACCTGTAATGAGGTTCATCGGAATGAAATGCGTTCGAAATGATTTCAAATACTTAGGGAGATTCAAATTTGTAAACCAAAATAAAACACACTTTATTAGATTAAAAACTTGAAACAATGTTTAACAAATGCCTTTAAGGCGTTACAAAAGAAATACTGAAAAGAAAATCTAAACTAGAAACAATAAAAGACATCAGAACTCCCATGGTCGTTTTCCTTTCGTGCTGAATTAATCGTTGATTGTCCTCTTAGTCTCCAGCTGCCTTGTAAGCTTCAGAATCTTCCGTTCCTGCTCATGATACTTCTCTCTGTAGGTATCCCGTTCTTCCCTTAACTGGATCCAAGACCTCTTCAATTCCCCCAGATCAGTAGGCATATGAGGATGGAGGATTGTATAAGGAACCCCTTCTTCATCAGTATTCTCTATGATCACCGGCAAGACATCTTCGTGTGGCATCCCCAACTTTTGAGCACGGGCTCGAACACACTGGAGGTATGGTTGCATCGAGAGAGAAGTCTTCATTCCTAGCTCACGTGGATCAGACCTGTTCACCCTATCCCAGGCTCGTATAAATCTGTGGCGATGTCCCTCAACATCCCCCTTAAAGTCAAAGACAATGTCTGGAAGTAGAAGCTCATGAGGACCGTCCCTTCGAGCTCGTCCAAACTGTCGTAAGGCAAAACAAGGATTATAGGTTATCCTTCCTATAATTCCAAGCAATGGAACATTGGGGTATTCCCCACATCGATCAATGACAACTACCTTTTCCATATCTTTAGTACTCCAAAGGATGTCCGTATGAGCAAGGGACATGATTCTGTAAGCCCAACTCATACCTTCCTCATTCTTCAATATAGATTTGGTGAGGTGAGAAATAAACCACCTCGCCAGCACCGGTGTACAGCACATGAGAGTTCCCCTTCTCCGAACAGTACGGGTATAAAGAGCATGCAGAATATCACCTAAGAGAGTAGGCACTAGGTTATGGGACATGAAGATCTTGACTGCATTCACATCGATAAAATAATCTGAATTTGGGAACAGAACCAAGCCATAAATGAGGAGAGCCAGGATGTCTTCAAATGCTTGAAAGTCCAAACTATCCCAGAACTGTTGAGCTTGATCAATCAAGAACTTAGCCAAGAAACCTTTAATCCCACTCTAAATCTCCCAGTTAGATACTACATCAGCCATTGTTAGGTGTAGGACTGAAGCAATATCCTCTGGCCTAGGAGCTATCTCCAAACCTGTAAAGGGTGTCTGCTCTAGAATAGATATGCCAAGTAAATCAGAGAACTCCTCCAAAGTAAGGACTAGCTGATAGTCCGGGAAGGTGAAATAGTGGTGCAACGGGTCAAAGAACTGGAACAACACGCTCATCATTTGCTCATCCAACTTGGAAGTGATCAGGCTAAGGAGATGACCATGTCTTCTAACAAAGGAATAAGTATCAGGAACCTTTGAAACCAACTCTCTAAGATGAGCAGGGATCTCCACGAAGTTGATTCGAATGGTATTTCTGCGCATAAATGTCATGATCTGCAAAACAGAACAATGATGAATCCCCCCGGTCTTTGAAATGGTTAGTCTAATGAAATATGCATGCAATGTCATGATGCATGATGTCATGATAAAACACACCACAGGTATCACGGATAGCAGACATGGTAAGGGCAAACAAGTCACACAATAACCCTTAAATTTCAGGCTGGCATGGAGTTTAGGTACTACCCTCTTGCAGTTTAGTTGGTTCAACCTGTCCTAGTAATAGTAACCGGGTTCTAGAGGTTCTCAATATCACTGACCATCCTCGATCGGTCATAATTCCAGTTTAGCAATCTTTTCTTGCGGCCGGAATCGTCGCGAGAGTATGGTCTCAATGAGTGTAGCATACTGCTACTTTTCTATGGCCAAGTTGGTCAATTATAGGTTCTAAGGTCAGTTGATGCTTAATGACCCATTAGCAGCCCCATACTCTCCTTGTTCCTCCACAAGGGATATCAGTACCAACTAATGTGTCACACCAATGTAGCTACTGCTTCAACCGTATTGGTCTATGTCGTACAGTTCCCTCACAGTCTATTGCTACTTACCTAAAAGGTATCGCCAGATCCAGGTTAGGATCTATAGTAACTCCGATACAAAGCCCACAAAGATAAAGCAAACAGATCAAACAATTGAAAACAATATGATGAACTATTCCTAAGGTACACCCCACTTATTAAGTCCCCAGCAGAGTCGCCAGTTCTGTGATACGGTGGCCAGAACCGAGACGTGTTTCCCTATTTTTTTAAAGAATTTTCTGGTTTGCGTTTTGCATTTGTGTTCGCAAAATGTCATGGTAAGCAAGAGTTGCCACCGACTTTTATTTTATCCAACAAGGAAAGGAAAAAAGCACAAAAAAATTCCTTTTTCGAGATATTTCTGAGTATGGGGGGTAGATTATAGAAAGGGAATGTATTAACACCCTTTCTATCCGTAGTTATCTACGGGCTCTTAGGTACTTGCTCATCATTTTCAAAAATTGTTTTCTTTTTGTTTGTGGGATTTGAAATTTTATTGTTTTAACTTCGATTTAACTCTTGCTTCTGTCTTCAAGAGTGTAATGAAGTGTTTTTGAAAACTTGTTTGTAAAGGAGTCTAAGTGTGAAAAAAGTTTGTTTTGATTGAGCAAGTACTTAAGAACTAATCTACCTACTCGGAAAAAAAATCGTTCTATGTTCGTTTCCTTTAGACAGCGCTATCCCACTATTAGTGAGTAGGTAGTACCGTCGTTGGAGTTTGAGGGTCAATTCGAAAGGGACGTACGGTCACTAAATCAAGGTTACGACGTCTTAGTAGTAACCCTAATGTCTTAGATCAATTAATTCGAGGCAACAATATCTGAGGCAACCCTTTCTAGGCAACTATGATCTTTAGACTAAAGGACGACCACTAAAGCATCCTATACTCAATGACCGTTTACCGAAGGCAACCAAGTGGGAGTGTACCCTAGGAGTGCACATGTGCGAGTGATTCAATTTCAGATTATTTATCTTTGCACATATTATGGTTATCTAACCGTTTTAAAATTAAACATACATTCTTGTCATGCATCCTATTATCATACATCTAACAGTTAATAATTTGCGGAATTTAAAGTGCGGAAATTAAACTACGCTAATACAAGGCTTCGGGTATTTACATAGCCAAAAACAAACCCTTTGAAAATAAAACGATAAAAGTAAATAAACGTCCTAATTAAACTATTACAAACTGTAGGCAGTTACATCAATATGATAAATAATAAAAATAAAGTGCGCGAGGAAAATTAGAACGAATGCGAACTAGGGTTTTGACCCTTCTATCCTAATTAAAAGAAGAAAAAATTTTTTGTTGTTTTTAATATTTTTTAAGAAAAAATATTAGGTTTTAACGATTAAATATACAAATTAATTAGTGACTAAATTAATTAATAAAAATAATTACATGACCTATTTTTGGTTTTTTGTTATTTTAGGTAAAAAATAAAATATAATTAAGTTAGCAATAAAACCTATTTATTCTAATTATTTTTAAGTTATTTACAAAAAAGAAATTAAAGTTATCTAAATTAACAAACCTAATTAAATTAATTAATTTTTTAAATAAAAATAAACCTAATTTACGAAAAATTATATTTTTGTGATTTTTTTGATAAAAAGAAAATAATTATTTGTGTTAGTAAATAAATAAAATAAATTAAATGAAATAAAATAAAAATCAAAAATATAGAGAAAGGAATTTGGGCCTGAATAGTATCTTTGGGGGGTGCAAATAGCCAGATCTGGGCCCATTTGAGTGAGGTCCACGTTGACCTTGTAATCCCATGCCATGCGTTGACCCTGTTCTATTATACTCCTCTAGTGGTGGCCTTTAGATTTGGCAATCTGGCCATCTGGCAGGCTAAGTGATGAGGACACATGATGGTCCTTAGGCTTACAAACGCGCTGGATAACCAGAAAGAAATTAGGAAAAAACACAAATGTTGGAGGCAGGGGTCGAACCCCTGACCTCCAGCTTTCCAATGCCTTAATGTCTGCCTGACTACCACTGCACCATTTGTTTTTGTTGTACATAAGGTAAATAATAATAATAATATGCGAAACAGATGAAATAATGAAATATTTAGCACGAAATTCAAATGGCCAAATCAGATGAAGCCACGTCTTCGTCTCCTTCCTCTCTCTGTGGCTAAAAGGTTTGGAAACCTTTACCTACGGACAACGTCCGTCGCTATAGACCTGTGCATCCTTAAAATCAACTATGAGCAAAATAAATAAAAACTAGGGCCACCAATCGATTCGTCTGGACCTCCTGAGTGTAATGGTGGCCCTTTCATGGTCCAATTTTGCCTGGATTCAAAAACCCCAAAGCGAGCTATGAAACCCTAACAATGCCACATTCCAGTACAAGCCATATAAATGAAATTAAACAACACAGAAAGCTTGCATATGTTCCATGGATCAACAATATATGATTAATTCATCCTAACAATGCCTAAATCATGCTAACCGAATTCAAAATTTCATGGATATCGTGATGGACTTACAAAGCTTTTTGGGACTGGAAGGGCTTGGTTCTTTATTGCTTTAGCTTTCTGAGACTCCCAGGAATCGATTGGGATAGGCAAAGAGTCTTGTATTGGCCTCTAAGTACAAATTTGATTCACTACTTTTTCTTGATTTTTTCAGTTTTGATTCTTGCTCATGCGCCTCCTTCTAACCTAGCTTTTGGTCTGCCTTTGTTCTATTTGTATTGAGGAGTGAATTAGGTTTGAAAACCTGGCCTCAATCTTCCTCCATCAATGAATTGGATTCTTGATTTGATTCACTTTGAAACCTTTCCAAAATTGGCTTAATTAAATATTTTTGTTCACACTATGCTTTGATACGAATTTGAATACTTGCTAGCTGGACATTAAGACCTGAATCATGTAAAAAATCTTTAGTTTTCAATACTTTGGATTTTATATGATTTATTTTGATTAAAATTGATTTAAATCAAATAAAAATCAAAATAAATAATAAAAACACGATAATGACAAGTGTAAAGGGATAAAGCTCGTGGACTATGTTGCCAACCTAAAACAAGTGAAAAAGATTGGGCCCATATGGAAAAAATTGAAGTTTTAGGCATAGTTGACTTTTGGCAATTTTGCAAAAAGGGTTAACTTCACCAATGCATAACTTCCTCAATTTTGACTCTTTGAAGGAGTTCTTTGACTTTTTAGAAAGCTTGATATGTCCTCTAAGAAACACTTTTGGTCTCATCTCATTTTTATATTCCATGCTAATGTATGAAGCTTCGACAAAAAAGGTGTTTTTGTTCACTTTTCAAAATGACCTATAATGTCCAAATTCATAAATTCTTGTGAGTGCATATTTTGAACTTGTGAGATGAAGATGGATTGTAGAGAATGACAACCTCTTCAAAATGAGCTTTGGATGGGTCATTTCGCATAAAGTATGAGAAAGTTATGCTTGGTCAAAGTTGAGTTGACTTTTCCTACAAAACCCTAATTTAGCAACTTTTGAGTCTTGATGAATTATGAGCAATCCTTGATGAATCATGATAAACCCTTGATCAAATGATGAAATATACTTCAAAATTAGGATGTTGACCAAAAATCTTGAAGTTTGAATGTATGTGAGCCACAATTGACTTTTGCCCTAACACAATCGATTTTTAGGCCTTTGAGCAATTGACTGAGCAAACTTCCTCTGCAAGGCTTGAAACATGACATGGATGGTCTTGAGAACATATTAGGACAATGGTGAACATTTGGGATCACTTGGAATCAAGTATCTTGATGCAACATGAAACCCTAATTTGAGGTAGATTGTCTTAGGAGGGAGCTTGTCTGGGCAACCCTTGGACTACCTTGAGCAACTCGGGGATCTTTCTTGAAATGTTTTGAGAAATATGGGAGGGAAAATTTTGGGGTACAACAATGAGTTTTCAAAGTGTATCAAGTTTAATAATGGGTTGCGCCCAGAGATCAAGAAGGCAGTTGGATACTAGAAGATCCGTGTCTTTGCCGATTTGATTGATAGCAGCAGAATTTATGAGGAGGATAATAATGCTCATTACAATGTTATCAGTGAGAAGAGGGGTAAGCACCAACAGAATCGTGGTAAGCCTTATGATGCCTCAGCTGGTAAAGGTAAATAGAAAGTTGCTCAGGGTCAGAGGACTAGTGGAGGAGATGCTCCTGCAGGTGTGGTTTGTTTTAAATGTGGGAAACCTGGGCATAAGAGTAATGTGTGTACTACTGAAGTAAAGAGGTTTTTCTGTTGTGGTAATAACGAACATTCTGTATCTGAGTGCAAGCATAAGGATGTGATTTGTTTCAACTGTAGTGAAGAAGGGCACATCGATAATCAGCGTAAGAAACCAAAGAGGGTGCAAACAAGTGGTAAAGTGTTCACTTTGGTTGAGGATCAGACATCTGTTGAGGACAGACTTATCAGAGGTACATGTTTCATTAATAGTACTCATTTACTTACTATTATTGATACCAGTGCTACTCATTGTTTTATTGCCGCTGATTGTGTTGAAAGATTGGGTCTTATGTTGTCTTCTATGAATGGAGAAATGGTCGTCGATACTCCAGCCAAGGGGTCAGTGACTACTTCTTTTTTGTGTTTAAAGTGTCCCTTATCGATCTTCTACATAGACTTTGCTGTTGATTTGGTTTGTTTGCCGTTAAGAGGTTTGGATGTGATTTTGGGTATGAATTGGTTAGAGCATAATTGTGTTCATATTAACTGTTATGACAAGTCTGTGAGGTTTTCTACTCCTGAAGAAGAGGAAGATAGTCTATTATCTACTGGACAATTGAGGAAGTTGATGCAAGAAGAAGCACAAATGTTCTTGTTGATGGTGTCACTATCTGTAGAGACTCAAGCTATAATTGAGGAATTGTAGGTGGTGTGTGAACTCCCTGAAGTTTTCCCTGATGAAATTCATGATGTACCGCCGGAGAGGGAAGTTGAATTTGCTATTGATCTTGTACCTGGTACCAGACCTGTATCTATGGAACCATACAGGATGTCTGCATCTGAATTGTCAGAGTGAAAGAGCCAATTGGAAGAGTTACTTGAAAATATGTTTGTAAGACCAAGTGTATCGCCGTGGGGTGCTCCAGTGTTGTTATTAAAGAAGAAAGATGAAAGTATGAGGATTTTTGTTTATTATAGACAGTTGAATAAAGTGACGATTAAGAACAAGTATCCGCTTCCAAGAATAGATGACTTGATGGACCAATTGGTGAATTCTCGTGTGTTTAGCAAGATTGATTTGAGGTCGGGTTACCATCAGATTAAAGTGAAGGGTGAAGATATCCAGAAGACGGCTTTCAGAATACGTTATAGAAATTATGAGTATTTGGTGATGCCTTTTGGTGTTACTAATGCGTCGGGATTATTCATGGAATATATGAATCGTATCTTTCATACCTATTTGGATCGATTCGTGATGGTGTTTATTGATGATATTTTGATTTACTCTAAGTCAAAAGAAGAGCATGCAGAATAATTAAGGGTAGTATTGCAAGTTTTGAAAGAGAAGCAGTTGTATGCAAAGCTGTCCAAGTGTGAATTCTGGTTAAAAGAGCTTAGTTTTCTTTGTCATGTGATCTCAGGCAGTGGCATTGCTGTAGATCCATCGAAGGTTGATGCTGTGTTGCAATAGGAAACTCCGAAGTCAGATACTGAGATTAGAAGCTTTTTGGGATTAGCTGGTTACTATATAAGGTTTATCGAAGGTTTTACGAAGTTGCCACTTCTGTTGACTAAGTTGACTTGTAAAGGTATAGCTTTTGTGTGGGATGTTCAGTGCGAAGAAAGTTTTGCAAAATTGAAGAAGGGGTTGACGTCAGCTCCAATTTTGACGCTGCCTAATCCAGGAGAGCCTTTTGTGATGTATTGTGATGCTTCTAATATGGGTTTAGGAGGTGTGCTTATGCAGAGTGATAAGGTAGTTGCTTAAGCATCAAGGCAGTTGAGGACTCATGAGAAGAACTATCCTACGCATGATTTAGAGCTTGCTGTAGTTGTCTTTGTGTTGAAGATTTGGAGGCATTATCTTTATGGTTCTAGATTTGAAGTGTTTAGTGACCATAAGAGCTTAAAGTATTTATTCGATCAGAAGGAGTTGAATATGAGGCAACAGAGATGGTTGGAATTGTTAAAGGATTATGATTTCGGTTTTAATTATCATCCAGGAAAAGCGAATATGGTAGCTGATGCATTGAGTCGAAAGACTTTACATATGTCGGTAATGATGGTTAAAGAGTTGGAATTAATTGAGCAGTTCAGAGATATGAGCTTAGTTTGTGAGGTTATGCCGCAGAGTGTTATGTTGGGTATGTTGAAGATTAATAATGAATTTCTAGACAGTATCAGAGAAGCTCAAAATTTTGATGTGAAACTGGTAGATTTGATGGTTGGAATCGATCAATATGAGAATAATGATTTTTAATCTAGATGCGCAAGGTGTGTTGAGATTTCGTAATCGAATTTGTATTCCTGATGATGCTGAGATGAAGAAAGTTATACTTGAAGAGAGTCATAGAAGTAAATTGAGTATTCATCTAGGAGCTACAAAGATGTATCAAGATTTGAAAGGTTTGTTTTGGTGGCCTAGGATAAAGAGTGATGTGGCTCGGTTTGTGTATGCATGTTTGACTTGTCAAAAGTCGAAAATTGAACATCAGAAGCCAGCAGGGTTGATGCAACCGTTAGAAGTTCCAGAATGGAAATGGGATAGCATTTCAATGGACTTTGTGATGGGGTTGCCTAATACTTTAAGAGGACATGATTCGATTTGGGTGATTGTTGATAGGCTTACGAAGTTGGCTAATTTTATTCCTATTAACATCAGTTTTCCATTGTCGAAGTTGGCTGAGATTTACACTAGTGTGATTGTGGAGCTGCATGGTGTTCCGTTGTGTATTGTTTCAGATAGAGATCCAAGATTTACTTCTGATTTTTGGAAGAGTTTGCAAGAAGAGTTGGGTTCTAAGTTGAGGTTAAGTTCAGCATATCATCCTCATATAGATGGTCATACTGAACGGACTATTCAATCATTGGAAGACTTGTTGGGGGCATGTGTTCTTGAGCAGGGAGGTTTGTGGGATACTTATCTTCCGTTGATAGAGTTCACCTATAATAACAGTTACCATTCCAGTATTGGGATGGCACCTTTTAAAGCGTTGTATGGTCGAAGATGTAGAACTCCTTTATGTTGGCATGAATCTGGTGAAAGTGTAGTACTTGGGCCTGAAGTTGTTTGTGAGACTACTGAGAAGGTGATGTTGATTCGAGAAAAGATGAAAGCTTCCCAAAGTAGACAGAAGAGTTATCATGACAAGCAAAGGAAAGATTTAGAATTCCAAGCGGGTGACCATGTGTTTTTAAGAGTTACACCTGTGACTGGTGTTGGGCGATAATTGAAGTCTAAGAAGCTCACTTCTTGCTTTATTGTACCATATCAGATTTCGGAGAGAGTGGGGAATGTTTCTTATAGAGTGGCTTTACCACCTAATATTTCAAATTTGCATGATGTGTTTCATGTGTCGCAACTCCAGAGTTATATTTCAGATCCATCTCATGTGATTCATATGGACGATGTGCAAGTACAGGATAATCTTACAGTGGAGACGATGCCTGTACGAATTGCGAATCGTGAAATAAAGACTCTAAGGTGCAAAGAGATTGCTTTGGTTAAATTGGTTTGGCTAGGAGCTGCAGGAGAAAGCATGACTTGGGAGTTGGAGAGCAAGATGCGGGACTCCTATCCTGAGCTGTTTGATTAAGGTAAATTTTCGAGGACGAAAATGTTTTAAGTGGGGGAGAGTTGTAACGCCCGTAATTTAATTAATTATTTAATTAAATTATTTTTGGAATAATTGTGAAGTTGTGTTACGATAATAGTTGATGTGTTTTGATTAGTTGGATTTAATCATTTTATTAAGTTGGGGAATAATATTAGAATGATGATATTATTTGATGTGGGCTTGTTTTTTTAAGGATAGAAGTAGTAGAAAGGGGGGTGTAGGAGTTATAAGCCCATTAAGGTATTTTGAGAATTATAGGGTTATTTTTATTATTGTTAGAAATAATAAGAAAAGAAGAAGCAGTAAGAGAGAAAGAATAAGGGTTGGAAGAAGAGAACGTGAAAGTTGTTCGAAAGGATGAAAAGAGGCAGAACGAAAATTCAACCAGAAAAGTTGTAGAGCAACCTTCCATCCAAGGTAAGAGTGGGGTTCTGACTCTATAACAGGGTTTATGATGATTGGTTTATGGGATTAGATGTGAAAATGTTGTCTTGTTCATGTTGTTATATGATGAAAATCGATGACTTAAGGATGAATAATGATGCCCTAATGTTGTATATTTGATGTAGAATTATAGGATAATTATAATTGATGATTATCTATGATTAGAGAATGTTTTTAGGGCTTAAAGTATGGAAACCGTAGTGAAAACGCAGTGAAATCGGAGAAAATATCCGTAACAGAATAATATGGGTCGACCCCAAAAGCCATGCGTTGATGCATGAAGGCTTTTAGACTCAGGATGAGTTGATACAAAGAAGCCATGTGTCGATACATGCAAGCTTTTAGACTCAGGAATAGTCGATATGTAGGAGCATGTGTCGATACATGAAGTGTGGAAGACTCGGTATGAGTCGATACAAGGGAGTACGTGTCGACTCATGCAGTCTGTTAAGTCCAGTACTCGTCGACCCAAGATATTACGTGTCGATCCATGTTGTCTGGTTTTTGACATAATCACTTTGAAAAGGCTGTAACTTCAGTTTTCGGACTCCGTTTGAGGTGTCGTTCAAAGCGTTGAATAGATAACGCAATGAACTTCATTCTTGAGGATTAAAATGAAGAATAGGAAGGATAATACTAGTATCCAAATTAGGATTATAGTTAGTTCCCACGTTAATCTCTATGTTGATTTTTGTGAAGAATGATGAGGATGAGATTTTCATAGATTTCTGTTTGGTTTGTAACAACAAGATTAATGAGGATAATAATGTAGTATTACAGAATGAAGAATATGTAGAGGTTTGGTAATTTAGAAGTAAGCCTTAGATGATTAATTAATTATAGGCAATATCATGTTGTGGGTCTATGACCAACGTTGCAGGATTGTTGATCTATCGTGTATTATCATTATGGTTGAATTGCTGTGAATTATGATGATAAATGATGTTTGATGAATTATGATGATAAATGATGTTTGGTGATTTATGTTGATAAATTATGTTGATAAATGATGTTTGATGAATTATGATGATAAATGATGTTTGAAGATTTATGTTGATAAATGATGTTGATGAAAGATGTTGAGATGCCTCTAATAATTGGCAGATATTAAGATGTAGGCTTCTGGACAGCAATGAAGTTGTATTGAGATGTTGTTAATTATGGTGTTGTCATTATATTCATGATTGTGTCGCATACATTGCATTTCAAGTTGGAGCTGATGCTCGTAAGATGGCTTGTATTGGTGAATATTAAGATGAGGGCTTATGCCTTGTTGATGCCTCAATTTATTGGCAATTATTTGAGATGAGAGTTATGCTCCAATGGTACCACATGCATTTGCATAGTATTGATTCACATTATATGATTGCATAAAGAAGTTAGGTATTGATGCGGTGAATGTGTATATTGTTGGTATTTCTGTTGCGATTATTGTTGTTTATAAGATGAGAAGTGGTGGTGTTATGTGATCTAGTTTAATATATTAATTATCATACATTTTATTATATTTTTAGATATCTCACCCCTTCTGTTTGAATGTTACCCTTACGTTGGGAAGGTGCAGGTAATCCAGAGTGAAGGTTGTATACCTTCAGTAGTTCGAGTCAGTGTCATTGCTCTGATACGTAACACTCGAGGGGATGAATGCTTGTTGCTTCTAATCATTGATTATTTCAGTTGTTGAACCTTAATTTGATTGTTGTTAAATATGTGTTATTTTTAAGTTTCTGTAACGATGGATAAAGATGTTATTAAGAATTTCATTGCGTAGATGTTTAAGCTGTCAAATTATTTAATTAAATTACTATGCTGATTGTTCATTTGTTCTTGAGACTATTGAGAAGGTGAAGTTGATTCGAGAAAATATGAAAGCTTCCTAAAGTAGGTAGAAGAGTTATCATGACAAGCGAAGGAAGGATTTAGAATTTCAATTGGGTGACCATGTGTTTTTGAGAGTTACACCTGTGACGAGTGTTGGGCGAGCATTGAAGTCTAAGAAGCTCACTTATTGTTTTATTGGACCGTATCAGATTTCGGAGAGAGTGGGGATGTTGCTTATAGAGTGGCTTTACCGCCTAATCTTTCAAATTTGCATGGTGTGTTTCATGTGTCACAACTCGGGAAGTATATTTCAGATCCATCTCATGTGATTCATATGGATGATGTGCAAGTACGGGATAATCTTACAATGGATACGATGCCTGTACGGATCGCGGATCGTGAAATAAAGACTCTGAGGGGCAAAGAGATTGCTTTGGTTAAAGTGGTTTGGCTAGGAGCTGCCAGAGAAAGCATGACTTAGGAGTTGGAGAGCAAGATGCAGGACTCCTATCTTGAGTTGTTTGATTAAGGTAAATTTTTGAGGACGAAAATATTCTAAGTGGAGGAGAGTTGTAATGCCCGTAATTTAATTAATTATTTAATTAAATTATTTTTGGAATAATTGTGAAGTTGTGTTATGATAATAGTTGATGTGTTGTGATTAGTTGGATTTAATTATTTTATTAAGTTGGGGAATAATATTAGAATGATGATATTATTTCATGTGGGCTTGTGTTAAGGAATATTCGTAGTAAAAAGGGGGGGTGTAGTAGTATTAATCCCATTCAGGTATTTTGAGAATTATAGGGTTATGTTATTATTGTTAGAAATAATAAGAAAATAAGAAGCAGTAAGAGAGAAAGAAATAAGGGTTGGAAGAAGAGAACATGAAAGTTGTTGGAAAGGAGGAAAAGAGGCAGAACGAAAATCAACCAGAAAAGTTATAGAGCAAACTTCAATCCAAGGTAAAGGTGGGGTTTTGACTCTATAATAAGGTTATTGATGATTGGTATGTGGGATTAGATGTGAAAATGTTGTCTTGTTCATAATTTGAATGTATATGTTGTTGTATGATGAAAATCGATGAATTAAAGATGAATAATGATGCCCTAATACTGTATATTTTATGTAGAATTATAGGATAATTATAATTGATGATTATTTATGATTAGAGGATGTTTTTAGGGCCTAAAGTATGGAAATCATAGTTAAAACATAGTGCAATCGCAGAAAATATTCATGATAGAACAGTACGTGTCGACCCCAAAAGTCATGCGTTAATGCATGAAGGCTTTTAGACTTAGGATGAGTCGATATGAAGAAGCCATGCGTCGATACATGCAAGCTTTTAGACTCTGGATTAGTCGATACGTAGGAGCATGTGTCGATACATGTAGTGTGGCAGACTCAGTATGAGACGATACAAGGGAGAATGCGTCGACTCATGTAGTGTGTTAAGTCTAGCACGTGTCGACCCGAGACATTACGCGTCGATTCATGTTGTCTGGTTTTTGACATAATCATTTTGAAAAGGCTGTAACTTGAGTTTTCGGACTCCGTTTGAGGTGTCGTTCGAAGCGTTGAATAGCTAACGCAATGAACTTCATTCTCGAGGATTAAAATGAAGAATAGGAAGGATAATCCTAGTATACAAATTAGGATTATATTTAGTTCCCGCGTTAATCGCTATGTTGATTTTTGTGAAGAATGATGAGGATGAGATGATCATAGATTTCTGTTTGGTTCTTAACAACAAGATTAATGAGGATAATTATGTAGTATTACAGAATGAATAATATGTAGAGGTTTGGTAATTTAAAAGCAAGCCTTAGATGATTAATTAATTATAGGCAATATCATGTTGTGGGCCTATGGCCAACGTTGCGGGATTGTCGATCTATCGTGTATTATCGTTATGGTTGAATTGCTATGAATTATGATGATAAATGATGTTTGATAAATTATGTTAATAAATGATGTTTGATGATTTATGTTGATAAATTATGTTGATAAATGATGTTGATGAAAGATGTTGAGATGCCTCTAATAATTAGCAGCTATTAAGATGTAGGCTTCTGGCCAGCGATGACGTTGTATTGAGATGTTGTTAATTATGGTGTTGTCATTACATTCATGATTGTGTCGCATACATTGTATTTCAAGATGGAGCTAATGCTCGTAAGATGGCATGTATTGGCGAATATTAATATGAAGGCTTATGCCTTATTGATGCCTCTATTTATTGGCAATTATTTGAGATGTGAGTTCTGCTCCAATGGTACCACATGCATTTGCATAGTATTGAGTCGCATTATATGATTGCATAAAGAAGTCGTGTATTGATGCGGTGAATGTATATATTGTTGGTATTTCTGTTGTGATTATTATTGTTTATAAGATGAGAAGTGGTGGTGTTATGTGATCTAATTTAATATATTAATTATCATACGTTTTATTATATTTTTAGATATCTCACCCCTTCTGTTTGAATGTTACCCTTACGTTGGTAAGGTGCACGTAATCCAGAGTGAAGGTTGTATACCTTCAGTAGTTCGAGTCGGTGTCATTGCTCTGATACGTAACACTCGGGGGGATGAATGCTTGATGCTTTTAATTATTGATTATTTCGGTTGAACTTTAATTTGATTGTTACTAAGTATGTGTTGTTTTAAAGATGTTATTAAGAATTTTGTTGCGTATATGTTAAATTGTTGACATAAGAGATTAAATTACTATGTCCATAGTTCATCCAAAGTTTTAAAGTGTTATGTATCCACGTTGAATGCAAAGTGTTTTTAAAGTTGAATTTATTGCATCCTGATTTAGTTGCATGAATTTTATGACTCTGATTTACTTCTGATTTTTGGAAGAGTTTGGAAGAAGCATTGGGTTCTAAGTTGAGGTTGAGTTCAGCGTATCATCCTCAGACAGATGGTCAGACTAAACGGACTATTCAATTTTTGGAAGACTTGCCGAGGGCATGTGTTCTTGAGCAGGGAGGTTCGTGGGATACTTATATTCCGTTGATAGAGTTCACCTATAATAACAGTTACGATTCCAATATTTTAGATGGCACCTTTTGAAGCGTTGTATGGTCGAAGATGTAGAACTCCTTTATGTTGGCATGAATCTGGTGAAAGTGTAGTACTTGGGCCTAAACTTGTTCGTGAGACTACTGAGAAGGTGAAGTTGATTCGAGAAAACATAAAAGCTTCCCAAAGTAGACAAAAGAGTTATTATGACAAGCGAAGGAAAGATTTAGAATTCCAAGCGGGTAACCATGTGTTTTTAAGAGTTACACCTGTGACTGGTGTTGGGAGAGCATTAAAGTCTAAGAAGCTCATTTCTCGTTTTATTGGACCATATCAGATTTCAGAGAGAATGGGAAATTTTGCTTATAGAGTGGCTTTACCGCCTAACCTTTCGAATTTTCATGATATGTTTCATGTGTCGTAACTCTGGAAGTATATTTCACATCTATCTCATGTGATTCATATGGATGATGTGCAAGTACGGGATAATCTTACGGTGGAGACAATGACTGTACGGATCGCGGATCATGAAATAAAGACTCTAAGGGGAAAAGAGATTGCTTTGGTTAAAGTGGTTTGGCTAGGGGCTGCCGGAGAAAGCATGACTTGGGAGTTAGAGAGCAAGATGCGGGACTCCTATCCTGAGTTGTTTGATTAAGGTAAATTTTCGAGGACAAAAATATTCTAAGTGGGGGAGAGTTGTAAGCCCGTAATTTAATTAATTATTTTTGGAATAATTGTGAAGTTATGTTATGACGTTAGTTGGTGTGTTGTGATTAGTTGGATTTATTTATTTTATTAAGTTGGAGAATAATATTAGAATAATGATATTATTTGATGTGGGCTTGTGTTAAGGAATAGAAGTAGTAAAAGGGGGGTGTAGTAGTCTTAAGCCCATTAAGGTATTTTAAGAATTATAGAGTTATTTTTATTATTGTTAGAAATAATAAGAAAAGAAGAAGAAATAAGAGAGAAAGAATAAGGGTTGGAAGAAGATAACGTGAAAGTTTTTGGAAAGGAGGAAAAGAGGCAGAACGAAAATTCAACCGGAAAAGTTGTAGAGCAACCTTCAATCCAAGGTAAGTGTGGGGTTCTGACTCTATAATAGGGTTATTGATGATTGGTATGTGGGATTAGATGTGAAAATGTTGTCTTGTTCATGATTTGAATGTATATGTTGTTGTATGATGAAAATCGATGAATTAAAGATGTTATTAAGAATTTCGCTGCATAGATGTTTAAGTTGTCGAATTATTTAATTAATTTATTATGCTGATAGTTCATCCAAAGTTTAAAGTGTTATGTATCCACGTTGAATGCAATGTGTTTTTAAAGTTGAATTTGTGGCATCCTGATTTAGTGCATGAATTTTATGACTCTGATTCCCTTATATACTTTCCGGGTAGAATTGGGATGTTACAAAGTTGGTATTAGAGCAAAGGTTGGTCCGTCCGACCTTGTTGTCGAGTCATAGTTGTTTAACAATCGAGTATTGTTAATTTGAGTTCTAACTGTTGTTTATGTTGTAGTGATAAGTTGAGATGGCTAGAAGGAATGATGTTGCACTTACTACTGCTTTAGAAGCAATGGCTCATTCAATGGAGAATCAGCTGAATGCTGATGGGAATATTGGATCTCGTACCTTCAAGGGAAAGTACGATCCTGACGGAGCATTGGATTGGTTGAAAAAGATTGAGAGAATCTTCCGTGTGATGCACTGCACTCCAACGCAGAAGTTTCGTTATGGTACTCATATGTGTAACTCTTAAAAACACATGGTCACCCGCTTGGAATTATAAATCTTTCCTTCGCTTGTCATGGTAACTCTTCTGTCTACTTCGGAAAGCTTTCATCTTTTCTCTAATCAACTTCACCTTCTCAGTAGTCTCACGAACAAGTTCAGGTACAAGTATTACACTTTCACTAGATTCACGCCAACATAAAGGAGTTCTACATCTTCGACCATAAAACGCTTCAAAAGGTGCCATCCCAATACTGGAATGGTAACTGTTATTATAAGTGAACCCTATCAATAGAAGATAAGTATCCCACAAACCTCCCTGCTCAAGAACACATGCCCTCAACAAGTCTTCCAACGATTGAATAGTCCGTTCAGTCTGACCATTTGTCTGAGGATGATACGCTGAACACAACCTCAACTTAGAACCCAACGCTTCTTGCAAACTCTTACAAATATCAGAAGTAAATATTTGATCTCTATCTGAAACAATGCACAAAGGAACACCATGCAGCTTCACAATCACACTAGTGTAAATCTCAGCCAACTTCGACACTGGAAAACTGATGTTAATAGGAATAAAATAAGCCGACTTTGTAATCCTATCAACAATCACCGAAATCTAATCATGTCCTCTTAAAGTATTAGGCAACCCCATCACAAATTCCATTGAAATGCTATCTGTTGTACCCCAAAATTTGCCCTCTCATTTCTTCAACATTTTCTCATCCCAAGACCCTTGAAGCTCAAGATCAAGTTAGGGTTTACTCTGCTCAAGACTCCTCCTTGCATTGCTGACCCAAATTAGGGTTTGAGTTTGCACAAAGATGTTTTGACCTAAAATGCCCAAAATGACTTTCATGATTCATGTTGGACTCACAAGTTTATCCATACCAAGTTTCAAGCCTTGATTCCAATCTTTGCCCAGTCAATTGGACAGTTGACCTAGAAATCAGCTGTATTGGGGAAAAAGTCAACTGTGGTCAATTGACAGTCAAACTTCATGATTTTTGACCCACATCAACATATTAAACTCATATGGACCATTTGATCAAGTTTGGATCACAATTCCACAAGAAATTTGATCAGATCACCAAAAGGGCAAAATGGTCATTTTTAGGGTTTTGACTGCACAAAGGCAATTTTTGACTGTTTGACCTGGCCAATGGCAAACCAAGCTCACATATGGCCTCAAGGATCCAATGGAATTGTCTTGACATGTTCAACAAGTTCAAAAGATTCCAAATGCACAGGATTGACAAATGAATTTTTCAGTCAATTGATCAAAATTTGACTGTATACTGAAAAGTCAAACTTTGACTTTTTGGTCAAAATCAAGTGCCAAGATTCATTTTTCATCAAAACATGTCAAATTATGAAACTTGTTCATCAAGAAACCAAAAATTACAAATTAGGGTTTGAAATGAAGAAATTTCATAACTTAGAAATTTTCTAAGTTATGAAATTCCCTAATTTTTTTTCCTAACTTTGTCCCATTTTTTCATCAAGATATATTTGGATTCAAACAAAACTCAAAACATGAAAGTTGTATTCCATTTCAAAATCTACAACTTTGATTCACAAAGTTTCCTCAAAAGAAGCTTGTAGCTCAAGTTATGATTTTTGGAATAGGGGTGCAAAACATTCTTAACTTAGAAATTTTTTGACCTATTTTAGGCAGGATTTTTGCCCAACTTCATGGCCACTTTTCATATGCTTCCACTTGGAATTTCAATTTGCATTACAAAGATGGATTGTAGTACACATTCCAAGCTTTCCAAATTGTCCAAGAACTTCTCAAACACCCTTGTGGTTAGGGAGAATCGAATTTGTCAAGATGGGCAAAAGTCACTTTGTTCATGGCCAAATTCATGTGCATAACATTGGCATTTTGAACTCAGCTTGCACAAACTAGATTACAGGCCTTTTATCTCATCCACACTCAACAATTTAATGCATATCCTTTGTGTTCATGTCTTGTTTTGTGTATTTAACTATTACATACAAGATTAAGCCATATTTGGAAAAAGCATTTTATCCATTCTTGTAAAGAAGCACTTTATGTCAAGTTTACAATCTAAGAAGTACAAAGCAGATCTTTTGGGCACAAGATTATGGACTAATCCCACTGATCAAGGAGAGAAAATGCAGCATGCTTGAGGGGCCTGTATGAGCCTATAACTCAACTTGACAACTTTTGCTTAAAAGAGAAGAAAGCTTGCATTTGGTATCATAACACACATTCCTGCAAGCAAGAGCCTAAACAAACTTTGCAAACACTTTTCACTTGATCCAACTAACCTAAAACACGAATCAACCAGATTTCAAACCTTCTCATTCATCAAAACACAGTTTTGTGGCAAAACAGGGCACCTGCTGCATTTTGATTTGGTCAGCTCAATCCATTCGTGCGCCTTGGCTAAAACCACCTCAAACACATTCTATAACATTCATACAAACTATCCCAAGCCTTGGAAACAGAATGTAACACCCCTAACCAAGTTTTCCATTTTCATTTTTTCAGTTGTACAGGTTAAGTTACATAGCTCGATTCAGTTAGTTTCAAAGCAAGCTAGAGGTTGGAAGAGCATCCTTGGACCACAAGCAAGCTGTACAAGTCCTCAAACTTCATTGAAAGCACCTCCATTGTTGTGCACGACTCAAGCTGAACAGGTAAAAGTTTGAACTTCTATCTCTCTATCCAAGCATATCTAGGCCTAGGTTTGTGAAGAAAGTATGTTCTATTCATGGCCCTGAAGCTACCTATATCCCCACTTTTCATTTATATTATGTGTGTTAAGAGAATTTGGAACCTGAACATTTGAAAAAACTTAGGTTAAAAATTGGGGGAGAAGAAATTCTCTCTCCTTTCTGAGAGTTAGAACAACTTCTTTATATGTTTAGAATCGTGACATGATGCTCTATAACATTGATGTTGTAAGTTTTTGTTGAAAGTCAAAGGATCAAGAGATAGCAGGGATAGAAGAAAACGTGCGTTTTTTTGTGTTTGAAGTGGCTGGAGGTTGAAGACAACTCTCCTTGGGCTGGGCCTGACTTATTTTTCTATTTGCACCACTATTTTCCACTTACACCCCCTTGGCCCATTGTGTGTTTTTTTAATTATTTTTGACTTTTTATTTTTTCTTCTGACTTATTATTTTTTGTCAAAACATAAAAAATATTAAAAATATTTTCTCAACCATTTTTGCATTTTATTTGGATTTTATTTGCTTTATTTAAACTTATACATTATAAATAAATATATACTTTTATTTAAAATACTAAAAAATAATACAAATACATTTTATTTTCTGATTTTATTTTACTTTATCCTTTGAAAACATTTTCTTAAAATATACTTTTTTTTTTGATAAATAATAAATATTTTATTTTTTGTATATATTTAATATATTTAATACATAATATAAATACTTATATATTTATTAGAATATTTAGGATAAAAACATAAAAATAATACATTTTTTTTCTTATTAATATTTGACTTCAAAAAGTACTTTTTTACAAATATACTTCTCTTTTATTTATTTTTGTGTATAATTAATAAATGTTGTATATAATAAATAATAAATACGTTTCATTTAGAAAAATTAGGGTTTTGCCCTAAAATGTGAAAATGTCCAAAAATCAACTTTTTATTATTATTTTTTATAGGTCACATGAAAAATACTTTTTACATACACATAAAAACATTTTTGTGCATAATACATTTTACATTTTTTATTTGTATTTATTCAATCATTGTATAATTAAAATAACTTGTATATTCAATTTGGATGTAATAGTTTAGATTTAAATTTCTTGCTAAATATCCCCATTTGAACATTTGTATCCCCCATCCCATAATTATGTTGTAATAATTTAGGACTTTAAATTCCGCACTTTAAAGCTTTCTAAATATGCCATGATAGACTTAGGGTTTGTATGCAAAAATCAAACAATAAATAGCTTAACTAAACAAAAGACAAAAAGTATGAAAATGGACAACACCAATCACACTTGCACCCCTTAGGGTTACTCCACTTGTTGCCTTCAATAATGGGCCATGTTGCATGTTGAGTTTCTTTGGCAAAACAAAACAATTCAAATGATCATAGTCCCTCGATGACGCTTTCGAAAGTTGCCTAAAAATGATCAAGTCCCTTAAAGGAAAAATTGCCAAAGACACTTGGCACCATTGCAATCATGGTCTAAATGATGACCCGCGCCCGTCCCGTTAACATCCTAACACAAGATTTTCCACCAAATACAATGGTGGAACAATACTGTTAAAAGGGTTAAAACATAGGAAAGATCTTTGAGAAATTTAGGGTAGATAGCTCTTGGTTACTTGACCAATCTTGCAAAACAATCTTTGCCATTTTTCAAAACACACATCACAACACACTTTCAAAACAACTTTCAAAAACATTGAAAACTTTTCAAAAGACAAATACACCTTTGTATACATTCAAACATGGATCATTACAAAGGTTTCCACAACAATGGCCTCTTTTCAAAACATTTTCAAACCCACACACAAAGCACCATTTCAAACAATTGAAAATGCAAGGCAAGTGATCTAAGCAAGTAACTAAGAGCCCATGGATAACCATGGATAGAAAGGGTGCTAATACCTTCCCTTTCTATAATCTACTCCCCGAACCCAAGAAAACCTCTCAAAGGTTTTTGCTGTTCTTTTTAACCTTTCCTTAGGATAAAATAAAAAGTCAGTGGCGACTCTTGCTCAACCGAAACATTTGCGAAAACAAACGCAAAATCCAAGTCAGTTCTCCCACCGTATCACAGAACTGGCGACTCTGCTGGGGAATATCTTTAAAGTGGAGTAACCTTAGGGCTTAGATCACCTTTTGCATGACTAATTATTTGCTTTGATTGTTTTATATTTTGGTTCTCTTGTTTGGGCTTGAAATCCTACACCCATATTTGGGGAAACATTCATAGATAGCAATACATTGTGGAAACTGTGCGGGGTATACCGACACAGTTGAAGCAATAGCTATATTAGTGCGACATATTTGTGAGTACCGGTAACCCTTGAGTTCAATCAAGGAGAGTACGGGGCCGCTGAGTGATGTCACTAAGCACTAATGACCTAGAACCTTACTTGACCATCTTGGCCTTTTATTAGGGGTAGTGAGATGACCGGCTTTGGTGCAGTCCGAAGTTGGTAGATACTCGATACTACACTCATTGAGGGTTGTTTTCTTGGAATATTTTGGTTGCTAGTTAAGTGGCTAAACCAAAACAATCCAATGATATTGAGCTCCTTAGAACCCGATTACTATTTGTAGGACAGGTTTTTAAGCCAACTACACTCAAGAGGGTACTTACCTATGAAACCCCATGCAAGCCTGAAACTAGGGTCTTGTGTGACTTGCTTGTACATATGTTTGTGCATACATCATGTACATCATAGAGCATCATATGCATCCACTAACCATTTCAAGGGTTTGGATCTTCATCTTTGTTCTTGTTTTGTAGGTCATGGAAATTCTTTGCAGGAAAACTATCCAAGTCAACCTTGTGAGAATCCCTCCTCAACTCAAGGAGCTCACATCCAGAATTCCCGAAAGCTCTCCCTTCAGTGAAAGACATGGTAGACTTCTCAGCCTAGTCAACACCAACATTGAAGAGGACATGGTAAAGGTGTTGTTCTAGTTCTTTGACCCCCTTCACCACTGTTTCACATTCCCCGACTACCAATTGGTGCCCACTTTGGAGGAATTTTCTCAACTCCTGAGAATTCCTATTCTTAATCAACTACCCTACAACGGTACGGAGAAAGAACCAAAGCCTGAAGATGTTGCTCAAGCACTACACTTGCAACCATCTGACATCAAGGGGCATTGGGAAACTAGAAGCGGTGTCAAAGGCTTCTTGGCAAAATTCTTGTTTGAGAAGGCACAAGAATGTTGGAATTCATTGGACCTACAAGCCTTTGAAGAAATTGTGGCACTCCTCATTTATGGGTTGGTCCTGTTCCCAAATCCTGACCAGCTTATAGATGTCAACGCCGTCAAGATCTTCCTATCCAGGAATCCCATACCAACATTACTTGGGGACATCCTCCACTCATTTTACACATGAACAATGAGAAATAGGGGTGTTCTCATGTGCTGTACTCCTCTCCTTGCAAGGTGGTTTATTTCGCACCTTCCACAATCTGTCTTGAAGAATGACCAAGGCTTAAGGTGGTCACAACGATTGATGACCCTCACTCACTCTGATGTGCATTGGTGTTCTCGGTCCAGAGAAAATATCATCATCGTCGATCATTGTGGAGAGTTCCCTAATGTTCCATTACTTGGCATTAGAGGAGGCATTACCTACAACCCTTGTCTGGCTTTGAGACAATTTGGATATGCACGGAGGGATGGCCCTCACGACATGTTGATTCCTGACCTAGTTTTTGACTTCGACAAAGATGCGCAAGGACTTCGCCAAAGATTCATCAGAGCTTGGAGGATGCCTAACAAGGTAGACATCAAGACACTGGGGCACAAGAACTCCATCCCTCTTGAGCCTTATCTCAAGTGGGTGTGAACCCGAGCCCAGAGTCTAATGATGCCTTACCCTCATGTTCTCCCTGTGATTAAAGAGCCCATTAAGGAAGGAGAGGTTCCCTACACCATCCTATATCCTGACATGCCAACATCATGGGAGGAGATGCAGAAGAGTTGGATCCAACTCAAGGAGGAACAGAACACTTTTGAAGCCAGCTTCTACGCCAGTGAGAAGAAGGTTTTGGAGCTTACCCGCCGACTCCATGAGGAAGAGACCCTCAACACCTACATCGCACCAAAGAGGATGTGCAACGTCTTTTTACCTTGAGAAGTGTGATCGGTGGATCTGGAACTGACTGTTTAACGCTGGTTTGCGAAATGTCGCGGAAGCAAGAGTCGCCACCGTCTTTTATTTTCTCCAAATGGAAAGGACAAAAGCACAGAAAAATTCCTTATGGAGATTGCTCTCGGTTCGGGAGGTAGGTTATAGAAAGGGAAGGTGTTAGCACCCTTTCTATCCATGGTTATCCATGGGCTCTTAGATACTTGCTCATTGTGTTTTCAAAATGGTTTGTTTGCTTTTCAACTGTGGGTTTTAAAAAGTTTCTTTGAAAATTTCAGTTCGACTCTTGTATCAGTCCTCAAGAGTGTTTGAAAAGTTGCTTTCGAAAGCTTTTTGAAAAGGTGTCGGTGTGAAAAGTATTTTTTTGATTTGTTTTGAAATTAGAGCAAGTATCTAGAGTCGTCTACCTACCCTAAGGAATTCGTCTGTGTAAATTTCCTTTAAAGTAGTGCCATCCCACCATTGAGAGGTAGGTAGCACCACCGTTGGAGGTGTTCGGGTCAATTCGAGGTTCGGGACATGGTGATCACCGGAGCAATGGGAAGACACCTTAGAAGCTACCCTCATGCCAGGTTCCCGGATCATGAGGACTTACCAAGACATCCTGTACTCGACGATCACCTTTCGAGGCAAGGCAACAGTGAGGCGTATCCTAGGGGTGGTGTGTGATTTGTGTGTCATTTTCATTTGCATTTATCTTGTTCGTGTCACAGTGATCTATGCGTTTGTTTTTATTTCGTCATTCATTCTTGCATGCATTGATTAACAGTTCAAAAAATTGCAAGAAATAAAAGTTCTAAAGCTATTACAAAGGCGCAGGTCCACATCGCCAAAATTTCCAGGACCCGATTTGACAGAAAAATAAATAATTAAAGTAAAGTGCGAGAAATATATTACACGGCTTTGGGAGAGGTACATAAATATTATAAAGAAAAAGAAATAAATACGCGAATTGAATTAAAACTGGAAACGAGGGCGTTGGACCCTTTTTAATGAAATTAAATTAAATTGTTAAATTAATTAAATTAAAAAGAAAAATTATTTTTGAGGGTTTTTTGGTATTTATGGTTTTTTATGTGAATTAAATGAAATTAAAAGATTTACCCTAATTCTAATTGTTTTTTAGTTTATTAAGAAAGTATTGAATTTTAACCTAAAATTAATCTAATTATTTACATGGTAATTTAATTACAAAAATAAATAATATTTAATTATTAATAATGGTGAAAAAAGAATAAAAGTAATTAAAATAATTAAACCTAATTTCTACAAATTTTTGAGTTAATTAAGAAAATGCTTGAATTAAACCTAATTTAATAGCTAAAATTAATGAGTAATATTTATTTACAAAAAATATATTAATTAAATAAAAATACTGATTTTTTGTCTTTTCCTGATTTTATATTGTTTTTATGTTTTTTATGAAAATAATTAAATTAAAGAACTAATTAAAAATAATAATTGAATCAAAATAAAAAAAAAATGAAAAAATATAAAAGAAACTTGCAAACCTTGGGGGGTTCTGTCCCCAGTTGGAGGTGTATATAATCAATTCAGGCCCAATAGCCTTTGGCCTGGTTGACCTTTTCAGGAAGCATGTGGCACGTTTGACTAGATTCCATGTTATTCTTCCAATCATGGCCCTTGGATTGATCTTAGCATGTGCGTGGCAAGTTGGATGGTGAGTTGCATGGTAGACTCCCTGTATTGAAACTACATAGGATGATAATTGAAGGAAAAATAATATGAAAGGGGTGGGGACCTGGGGCTCGAACCCAGGTCCTGATGATTACCAACATTACGCGTTGCCATCCGTGATGCTTCTTTTCTTTGTACATTATATAAACAATAAACATAATAAAGTAAAACAAACGCTAGTGCTTTTTCGCGCGAGAATTTGAATAACCCAATTACTACTGGACACCTCATCTTCTTCTTCTTCGTTGTGTTTCTTCCCTGAAAATAAAATAAGGTTAGCGGGGGTTTTGAACCCCCCCAAAACATGCTTGATTTGATAATAGCGATTAGGCCGTCCGGCCACATAAATTAGGCGCGAGGGTCGTTTCCACATCGTCCAACCACGCTGAGTTTGGTCATGGTACTGAGAGCTTCCAATTTTACAGCATTTAAAAGTACCCAATTCAAAGCTTGAAAAACCCTAAAAGACAACAATGGCAGATTCGTGTATAGTGTATAAAAACTCAATTAATCCATGTGGTTAGCTTCAGAATTAATCAAGGAACATAAATCAATAAAGAAAACGCAAGAAAATGCATGAGATTCATGATTCGATTATGGAATTTTTCGTGCAAAGCTTGACTCAGATATACCACCTCCTCGAGTATGGGACAAAGTTCTTGATTGGAATCGTCTCCTGGCAACCTTGGCAAGCTAATGGAGTGATTATTTGACCTTGAAAAGCCCTAAAACCTAGTTTTCAGTTTTCAACTTTCTTGGCAAAAACTCAAGTTTTGTTCTTTGTCTATGGCGCAGCTGGGAGCTTCTGGGCACGAGGGTTTGCTTTGCACTTATGTATGGAAGGATTAGGGTTGAGAATTTGATCAAAAAATCCATGAATTCAAGGAATCAATATTTGATTTTTATGCCATAATTTTCCAAATCTTTTTCATTCTATTTTGGCTTCAATCATATCCAATCACCTTTGATTCTTTCCTGACCTGATTTGCACGAAATCTTGGAGATATTTTATGCACAAAAAGATTCAAAAAGGTAGGTTTAGTATTTTTCATATATTTTAATTAATTAAATGAATTTCTAGCAATTAAAAATTCCAATAAATAAAATAAAAATGATAAAAAACTTCCCTTTGGGCCAAATGGTCGTGCACATGCCTTGGATGATGAATTGTGGAAGAAAAAGAGGCCCATTAGCAATTTTAGGTCATTTGAAGCAATGTTGACTTTTCAAAATATCCAAAAATTTCCCAACTTCCACAAGGCATAACTTGCTCAATTTTTAAGCTTTGCTCATGTTCTTGGACATTTTGGAAAGGTATTTGAGTCCTCTAACCAATGTCTTTGGTCCCATGTCATTTTGATTTACCAATATCAAGTTATGGCCTTTGACTTAAAGTCCCTTTTTGTTGACTTTTGAAAATGACCTATAATGTTGAAATTGATAACTTTTTGTGAGAGCATTTCTTGGACTTGAAGTGTGAAGAGGAGTTGTAGGAAATGTCATTCTCTTCAAAATTAGCTTTGGATGGAATTTTTCTGATAATCCATGTGAAAGTTATGCCCTGGTCAAGTTACAGTTGACTTTTTCAACTATCCAAATAAGGAAACTTTTGCATCTTGAGACTTTTTGAGCCAAGCTTTGAGAATCATGATCAAGCATTGATAAAATGATGTTTGTGGCTTCAAAATAATATGTTGATCAAAAATTTGGACTTTTGACTGTCAAATGACCATTTTGCCCCTACAGTTGACTGTAGTGCAATTAGGGTTTTTGACTGTGCAATTTTGTGCTGTAAGTCTTGAAACTTGGTATGAGGATGCTTGACCATGTTTGTGGGCATGTGGGACTTGTTTGGACCCTTGGAAACTTCAATTTCTTTGTCAGAACCAAAACCCTAATTTTTGACTATTAGGAGGCCCTTGAACTGTGCAACCCTTGGGGAACTTTTTGAACCTTTGACTTGGCAAATTTTGAAGAATATGGGAGGGCAAATTTTGGGGTACAACAGTTGCCCCTGTTCAATCTTCTTAGACCTGAGGATGTAGATTGGCTGACGTGCCTTTCGTAATCCGAAGGTGGAAGATGATTGAACACTAGAGTGCCCAGAAATTTACGCTCACATAGTAGTGTGATGACGGGAATGGGCTTATAGATGCCATTTGGAGATTGATGGATAGGATGATGGGCTTATAGATTCCATGCTAAGAGATGATGGAAGGTGGATGGGCTTATAGATGCCATCTGGGTGTTGATCGCGTAAGAGATTCCTTAGCGAGAACTTGCGTACCTGCAAAAGAAAAATGAGTACCTGATCTGCTACAGGAGTTGGTCTTCAGATTCTTGGTATAGATGTGTCCTGACTGGTTACAGGAGCTGGATCTGGAACTTCAAACGGTGATGAATGAACCAGGGGTGGTTACTACCTCAACAGGAACAGTGAGAGAACCTTGGGCGACTCCAACCTCAACAGCAATCGTTGAGAGAATCTTGGGCGATTTCAACTTCAACAGTAACGCTGAGCGAATCTGGGGATGATTACTACCTCCGCAGTATCGGGGAGAGAACCACAGGCGACTACAACCTCAACAGCAATCATTGAGAGAATCTTGGATAACTTCAACTTCAACAGCAATCGTTGAGCGAATCTTGGGATGATTACTACCTCCGTAGTATCGGGGAGAGAACCACAGGCGACTACAACCTCAACAGCAATCATTGAGAGAATCTTGGACGACTTCGACCTCAACAGCAATCGTTGAGCGAATCTTGGGATGATTACTACCTCCTCAGTATCGGGGAGAGAACCATAGGCGACTACAACCTCAACAGCAATCATTGAGAGAATCTTGGACGACTTCAACTTCAACAGTAACGCTGAGCGAATCTGGGGATGATTACTACCTCTGCAGTATCGGGGAGAGAACCATAGGCGACTACAACCTCAACAGCAATCATTGAGAGAATCTTGGACGACTTCAACTTCAACAGCAATCGTTGAGCGAATCTTGGGATGATTACTACCTCCGCAGTATCGGGGAGAGAACCACAGGTGACTACAACCTCAACAGCAATCATTGAGAGAATCTTGGACGACTTCGACTTCAACAGCAATCGTTGAGTGAATCTTGGGATGATTACTACCTCCGCAGGATCGGGGAGAGAACCATAGGCGACTACAACCTCAATAGCAATCATTGAGAGAATCTTGGATAACTTCTACTGAGTCTTTATCAGGAAAATCTGTTTGGGGTCGATTTAACTGGACTAGAGAAGGCCTTGGACTGGATAAGAAACAGAAAATCTTAGGGTCGATTAACTGAACCGGTCTAGGTCTTGAAATCTTCAACTAGAATAAGTGTCAGAACGTCGCCATGCCTGGGTCACATCCGAGCTATATCTAGAAGGGAATCTGGAAGGAGTATCAGAACATCGCCATATCTGGGTCACATATGAACTATATCTAGAAGGAAATCTAGAAGAAGTATCAGAACGTTGCCATATCTGGTTCACATCTGAACTATATCTAGAAGGAAATCTGGAAGAAGTATCAGAACGTCGCCATATCCAGTTCACATCTGAACTATATCTAGAAGGAAATCTGGAAGCAGTATCAGAACGTCGCCATATCCGGTTCACATCTGAACTATATCTAGAAGGAAATCTGGAAGAAGTATCAGAACGTCACCATATCCGGTTCACATCTGAACTATATCTAGAAGGAAATCTGGAAGCAGTATCAGAACGTTGCCATATCTGGTTCACATCTGAACTATATCTAGAAGGAGTTGCGATAGTTGATAGTAATCATCTTTGTATTGACTTTTCCTGAAAAGGTAAAGCATCAGTTGCATGCAAGATCATGATGCATGAACTGCATGATTTTAGGATGTCCTCAAAATTGATGAGATTCGTGTAGTATGATGCATATGCATGCTATAATGTATGAAGATGTAAAGTTCATGAATGTATTTTTGTCTAAGAAAATAAATCCTTGACGGGTGCCAGGAAGTTAACTCCTGGGCTGGTGTTGAAGAATAGATTTTGCCTCCGCTGGGGATGATAGTTGCAAGAATACCAGTAGGAGAAGATAACTCCGTTGGGGGATAAACTTGGCGAATGGATTACTCTGCGGGGAGAAAAGTACTCTAACGATCTTGCTGGGGAGCAATACTCTGTGGGGAGATAGATACTTTGCTGAAATGTTGATGGTAACTTCGCTGGGGATACCACTGTTCTTTTGGAAGTGTTAATAGACTTCGTTGGGGATAAGGAGACTTTGTCGGGGACGATCTTTTCGTGGCTTTTGGCTGAGGATAACCCAGTTATATCCTGGTAAGGAAATAACTCTTTGAATAAAGCCGGGAGACGCGTTCGTGCTCTGCGAGGATAAGCTTCCAGAATCTACTGGGGATAAGCTTACTGCTTGGGGAGATGAATTCCAAATTTCCTGGGGAACTAGATTGGACTCTTTGGGGGGAAGTTTTGAGATGTATTGGAAGTAACTCCACTGAATGTTTGGTATACCGCCGGGGAACAATCTTTAGACCAAGACTGCCGGGGATGCCTGTTAAGAGTGCATATATGCTGCTGGGGAATGTTGAGATCTGCTGGAGGATACCCAACTTCCTTAAGGTTTGATTGTATAGCTTTATTTGGAGAGAGTATTGCTGACTTGCTGGCTCACTCTCTGGGGAATTGAGATATCTGGTTATGTTCTCCAGCTGAACCTACCTTGGTACCTTGGAGGATAGAACAATTAGATTGCTTGGGCAACTCATTATTGCCCCTGTTTCTGAGGTGGGAGAGGAAGACCTGTGAGGTGTTGATAGTTGTTGATGGACAAACTCTTCTTCTGATAGGCCAGTGACAAGATGTCGGGACATAGTCGTACGCTTTTGATCCCTAAATTTTGCCTGGACCGCCCTTTCGGGTTATCAGTCCACCGGGATACCCATTTTTGCCCAAGCCGCCTTTTTAGGTTTTCGACTTGCCGGGTGTACAGATTTTTTCATTTCATCCCTTCATTTTGCCCGAACCCTTTTGGTTCGCCGGGAAGCCCTTATTTTTGCCTAGGTGTGTCAACCTAGTGGGTCTTTGATTATGCGTATTTTTTTTTCGACCATGTTCGTGCTTTCAGGATGCAGGGAGTTGTCACTGTTAGGAGTGTTTTGTTGTCATACCACCCGAAGATCTTCGTTTGATCGTCCAATGTCCCAAGTGACTCAGGCGGAGATTTGCCCCAGGCTATTAGGCGTTTTGAGAGATTCTCTGAATTGACTTAACTGACCCAGATGATGGACAATGATCATGTCGTGCCCCTTGATTGGAAGTGCTTATGTTCACTAGGCTTTCATCGTGCGAATTTCCCTGCTGTTCAAACAAATAGTCATATGTAAACAATGTTATATCAAAAATGCAAAGCTTATGTCTGTCTTGAAGATTTTGAAAATGCATTCTTTTTCATAAAACAAGTGAATGTTTGTAAAACGTGATGTCAACTCGTTATTTTACCGCAAGCCTTAAGGAGTCAGGATACCTTTCGTAACAGTATGCTTTCGAACTAACCCATGCTTCAGCTAGGACTTTTGAGGGTTATAATGTGGCCTGGTTCACGGTTTAAGAAACAAAGGATAAAGACTCAAATTTTATTTGTACCCACCCGCTCTTCGTGATGTTCTTCAAACCTAAACTCAGCTGATCGTGCGTTAGACCTTGTTTGAGTCTTTGTCCTGATATTCCAATGATGGTTCGGATATTGACAGTTTATTTTGAATAGGCAGTCCTTCCTTTTTTGTTGAGGGTTTGTAAGACCTCTTTCTTTTTGATTTTGTTATCCCTATTTTTGCCTGAACTGTTCCTTTTGTGATTACAGTCAGCGGGATGCCCCAGTTTTGTAAGTCTCCTTCATAGGTTTTGACTTATTGGGTTTTTATTTTGAAAGATAATGACTGCCTGTCTTTATTGATTATTCGGAACCATCACTGTCTTTTGTTTTGTAAGGACTTCCTTTGGTGCCATTCGTTATGCACTTGGATCAACTGAGAGAACTACCCTGCCCCAGGTTATGATTAAGGATTTTAAATTTCGAAAAGAAAAACTCCTACTTCTTTGGCTCAGAGGGGTTGACGAGGGATTATCTTCCTTATAACTCCAGTGTTTAGGGATTGAAACAATGCATGTACCTCATCAGCGGGGTCTGTTCAAAAGCATACTATAGATTGTGGTATCGTTTTCGTCATCCTCCCTCAAGAGGCTTAGAATTATTAATTAAGAGTTGATCATCAAAAAAATATGAAAATAATTTGCATATAGTGAATACGAATATATTGCTTCAAAACAGACATATGCGATGCATTAATGAAATAACAACGTTTGACATGAAATAAAATGTTTGAACAATCAAAGAAAATTACAATCTGAACATTCAAATGAACAAAAGTTTCCAATCCTAGCCATGTTTTGACAAGGGAGCAGTGGTCACATTGGGAGTCTCGGCGGGCTCGAACTCGATCTCTTTAGCATCGATCATATTCTGAATCTTGTACTTTAGTGCCCAACAGTCCTCAGTATCGTGCCCCGGACTACCAGAATGGTAAGCGCACCTTGCTTCTGGGTTGTAATTTGGAGAGGAAGTCTTTGGATTTGCAGGAGGGTTGATCACCGCAATCAAGTTCATCCTTAACATGTGCTGCAAAGCTCGTGACCATGACATGTTGATGTAGGTGAATTGTCTCTTAGGCTCGTCCGACCTGTTCTGATCAACCCGCTGTTCTTGGCGAGGTCGTTGTTGACCCTGAGAAGTAGTAGCAACTCGGAGAGGTCTATTCATTGGACCCGACTTTTGCCTTCTTGGAAGCTGTTCCATGACCTGGTCCCTGATTTGGGTTGGTTGCTTCATGCCTTGAGGAAGCTGACTGATCATGGCCCTCAGCTCTCCTTGCTCTTGAGCTAAACCTTGAATGAGGGCCCTTTGCCCCAGCATCTGGGTTTTCAATGTGTCTACCTCAGCTTGTAGACGCTTCAGCTGCTCGTCCTTGTCCTCTTCAGGACTCTTTCTGATCAGATTCCCCATGAGGAGTGTCCTCAACTCTTCCTGCCCCTTGGATAGGCTTAGGAAGATCTCCTTGACTTGAGTCTCTTGAGTGTGAAGGTCCTGGTTATCTTGTTGTGAAGCCATTGCTGAAATAAACAGCGAGAAAGGTAAGTGACCTGCAACAAGGATACCTGTTATGCAATGATGAGTATGACATGCATGTAATGTTTTCAAGGACCTCGCGGGATAAACAAGAAAATTTGTTAGAATTTGGATCCGGTAGCTTGATTGAAGGCACTTCATATTGTTGAGAGTCCTTCTTCAAAGGGTCAAAGGCTCACCATATCCAGTGGGTCATAGCCCCTTCCTTTGGTCATCATGTCTAGTTTTGGTTTCCAAACAACCTTGGTTAGGGGAACCTTCTCCAGGAGTCAAAGCTCACCATATCAAGTGGGTCATAGCCCCTGACAACCTTGGCTAGAGGAAAATAAATCCCCTTTGCCCCTTGCTAGACAGTTGGTCCATCATGACCTGCATCACAAGCCCTTGAGATCCTTGAAATGGGTTAGGATGTATGCAATGGTATGATGTTATGTTATGCATGGGGTAATGTAAGTAACCCTGTTACGAGTCCCAATTAAGGACTGCAAACCAAAACCTGCAAGACACTCAAGTAAAACCTGTCATGAGTCCTAATTAAGGACTAAAACACAACCTGCAAGAAACTCGGTAAACCTTGTTATGAGTCCTAATCAAGGACTATAAACAAAATCTGCAAGTAGTTCAAGGGTCAGATAATAAGCATGCAAGTAGTTCAAGTATGAAGGCACACAAGTCACACAAAAGAACCCTTAGAGTTTAGGCCAGCATGAGGTCTGGGTAGTACCCTCTTTCAGTTTGTTGGTTCATACCTGTCCCAATCAAAAGTAACCGGGTTCTTAGAGGATCCCAATATCATTGACTACCCTCAATCGGTCATAACTCCAACATCGCAATCTTTTCTTGCGGCCAGAACCATCACGAGAGTTTAGCCTCAATGGGCGTAGCATACTGCTACTATTCTAATGGCCAAGTTGTGTCATTTAAGGTTCTAAGGTCTGTTGGTGCTTAATGACTCCTTGGAAGACCCATATTCTCCCCGTTTCAACACGAGGGATATCGGTACAGACCAAGGCGCCACACCAACGTAGCCACTGCTTCACCCATGTCGGTATACGCCGGACAGGTCCCTCATAGCTTATGCTACCTAAACAGGGTATCCCCAGATCCGGGTTAGGATCTATGTAACTCCCATGCAACCCACAAATTTAAAGCAGACAAGTCAATACAATTGAAAACACAGTTATGAACTAACCCTAAGGTACACCTCACTTTAAGTTTAAGTCCCCAGCAGAGTCGCCAGTTCTGTGATCGGTGGATCTGGAACTGACTGTTTAACGCTGGTTCGCAAAATGTCGCGGAAGCAAGAGTCGCCACCGTCTTTTATTTTCTCCAAATGGAAAGGACAAAAGCACAGAAAAATTCCTTATAGAGATTGCTCTCGGTTCGGGAGGTAGGTTAT
The DNA here is from genome assembly GCA_948472305.1 of Vicia faba. Lineage (NCBI taxonomy): Eukaryota > Viridiplantae > Streptophyta > Magnoliopsida > Fabales > Fabaceae > Vicia > Vicia faba. The sequence continues at coordinate 302,717,530 of OX451735.1, read as the reverse complement.
AGAAAGGGAAGGTGTTAGCACCCTTTCTATCCATGGTTATCCATGGGCTCTTAGATACTTGCTCATTGTGTTTTCAAAATGGTTTGTTTGCTTTTCAACTGTGGGTTTTAAAAAGTTTCTTTGAAAATTTCAGTTCGACTCTTGTATCAGTCCTCAAGAGTGTTTGAAAAGTTGCTTTCGAAAGCTTTTTGAAAAGGTGTCGGTGTGAAAAGTATTTTTTGATTTGTTTTGAAATTAGAGCAAGTATCTAGAGTCGTCTACCTACCCTAAGGAATTCGTCTGTGTAAATGTCCTTTAAAGTAGTGCCATCCCACCATTGAGAGGTAGGTAGCACCACCGTTGGAGGTGTTCGGGTCAATTCGAGGTTCGGGACATGGTGATCACCGGAGCAATGGGAAGACACCTTAGAAGCTACCCTCATGCCAGGTTCCCGGATCATGAGGACTTACCAAGACATCCTCTACTCGACGATCACCTTTCGAGGCAAGGCAACAGTGAGGCGTACCCTAGGGGTGGTGTGTGATTTGTGTGTCGTTTTCATTTGCATTTATCTTGTTCGTGTCACAGTGATCTATGCGTTTGTTTTTATTTCGTCATTCATTCTTGCATGCATTGATTAACAATTCAAAAAATTGCGAGAAATAAAAGTTCTAAAGCTATTACAAAGGCGCGGGTCCACATCGCCAAAATTTCCAGGACCCGATTTGATAGAAAAATAAATAATTAAAGTAAAGTGCGAGAAATATATTACACGGCTTTGGGAGAGGTACATAAATATTATAAAGAAAAAGAAATAAATACGCGAATTGAATTAAAACTGGAAACGAGGGCGTTGGACCCTTTTTAATAAAATTAAATTAAATTGTTAAATTAATTAAATTAAAAAGAAAAATTATTTTTGAGGGTTTTTTGGTATTTATGGTTTTTTATGTGAATTAAATGAAATTAAAAGATTAACCCTAATTCTAATTGTTTTTTAGTTTATTAAGAAAGTATTGAATTTTAACCTAAAATTAATCTAATTATTTACATGGTAATTTAATTACAAAAATAAATAATATTTAATTATTAATAATGGTGAAAAAAGAATAAAAGTAATTAAAATAATTAAACCTAATTTCTACAAATTTTTGAGTTAATTAAGAAAATGCTTGAATTAAACATAATTTAATAGCTAAAATTAATGAGTAATATTTATTTACAAAAAATATATTAATTAAATAAAAATACTGATTTTTTGTCTTTTCCTGATTTTATATTGTTTTTATGTTTTTTATGAAAATAATTAAATTAAAGAACTAATTAAAAATAATAATTGAATCAAAATAAAAAAAAATGAAAAAATATAAAAGAAACTTGCAAACCTTGGGGGGTTCTGTCCCCAGTTGGAGGTGTATATAATCAATTCAGGCCCAATAGCCTTTGGCCTGGTTGACCTTTTCAGGAAGCATGTGGCACGTTTGACTAGATTCCATGTTGTTCTTCCAATCATGGCCCTTGGATTGATCTTAGCATGTGCGTGGAAAGCTGGATGGTGAGTTGCATGGTAGACTCCCTGTATTGAAACTGCATAGGATGATAATTGAAGGAAAAATAATATGAAAGGGGTGGGGACCTGGGGCTCGAACCCAGGTCCTGATGATTACCAACACTACGCGTTGCCATCCGTGCTGCTTCTTTTCTTTGTACATTATATAAACAATAAACATAATAAAGTAAAACAAACGCTAGTGCTTTTTCGCGCGAGAATTCGAATAACCCAATTACTACTGGACACCTCATCTTCTTCTTCTTCGTTGTGTTTCTTTCCTAAAAATAAAATAAGGTTAGCGGGGGTTTTGAACCCCCCCAAAACATGCTTGATTTGATAATAGCGATTAGGCCGTCCGACCACATAAATTAGGCGCGAGGGTCGTTTCCACATCGTCCAACCACGCTGAGTTTGGTCGTGGTACTGAGAGCTTCCAATTTTACAGCATTTAAAAGTACCCAATTCAAAGCTTGAAAAACCCTAAAAGATAACAATGGCAGATTCATGTATAGTGTATAAAAACTCAATTAATCCATGTGGTTAGCTTCAGAATTAATCAAGGAACATAAATCAATAAAGAAAATGCAAGAAAAATGCATGAGATTCATGATTCGATTATGGAATTTTTTGTGCAAAGCTTGACTCAGATATACCACCTCCTCGAGTATGGGACAAAGTTCTTGATTGGAATCGTCTCCTGGCAACCTTGGCAAGCTAATGGAGTGATTATTTGACCTTGAAAAGCCCTAAAACCTAGTTTTCAGTTTTCAACTTTCTTGGCAAAAACTCAAGTTTTGTTCTTTGTCTATGGCGCAGCTGGGAGCTTCTGGGCACGAGGGTTTGCTTTGCACTTATGTATGGAAGGATTAGGGTTGAGAATTTGATCAAAAAATCCATGAATTCAAGGAATCAATATTTGATTTTTATGCCATAATTTTCCAAATCTTTTTCATGCTATTTTGGCTTCAATCATATCCAATCACCTTTGATTCTTTCCTGACCTGATTTGCACGAAATCTTGGAGATATTTTATGCACAAAAAGATTCAAAAAGGTAGGTTTAGTATTTTTCATATATTTTAATTAATTAAATGAATTTCTAGCAATTAAAAATTCCAATAAATAAAATAAAAATGATAAAAAACTTCCCTTTGGGCCAAATGGTCGTGCACATGCCTTGGATGATGAATTGTGGAAGAAAAAGAGGCCCATTAGCAATTTTAGGTCATTTGAAGCAATGTTGACTTTTCAAAATATCCAAAACATTTCCCAACTTCCACAAGGCATAACTTGCTCAATTTTTAAGCTTTTCTCATGTTCTTGGACATTTTGGAAAGGTATTTGAGTCCTCTAACCAATGTCTTTGGTCCCATGTCATTTTGATTTACCAATATCAAGTTATGGCCTTTGACTTAAAGTCCCTTTTTGTTGACTTTTGAAAATGACCTATAATGTTGAAATTTATAACTTTTTGTGAGAGCATTTCTTGGACTTGAAGTGTGAAGAGGAGTTGTAGGAAATGTCATTCTCTTCAAAATGAGCTTTGGATGGAATTTTTATGATAATCCATGTGAAAGTTATGCCCTGGTCAAGTTACAGTTGACTTTTTCAACTGTCCAAATAAGGAAACTTTTGCATCTTGAGACTTTTTGAGCCAAGCTTTGAGAATCATGATCAAGCATTGATAAAATGATGTTTGTGGCTTCAAAATAAGATGTTGATCAAAAATTTGGACTTTTGACTGTCAAATGACCATTTTGCCCCTACAGTTGACTGTAGTGCAATTAGGGTTTTTGACTGTGCAATTTTGTGCTGTAAGTCTTGAAACTTGGTATGAGGATGCTTGACCATGTTTGTGGGCATGTGGGACTTGTTTGGACCCTTGGAAACTTCAATTTCTTTGTCAGAACCAAAACCCTAATTTTTGACTATTAGGAGGCCCTTGAACTGTGCAACCCTTGGGGAACTTTTTGAACCTTTGACTTGGCAAATTTTGAAGAATATGGGAGGGCAAATTTTGGGGTACAACAAGAAGTTTTTGTAATATTTGGCCCATGGGGCATTTATGTACTGACAAAATTTCTTCTTATTAATATGACGTGTGTTCTTTTTGTTTGCAACAATTTTGAATTTTCTAAATCCTTGAATGCATTGCATAAATAAGCATACCATTCATCATGCGCATAAGCAGGTCTCCACACAAGGTTTCCTTATCTTTCTACTGTTTATTTCAGTAAGATGGATCTCGAACAGACGGTCAAGGACTTGCAGTCTCAAAACTCACAGTTTCAACATCTCCTGATGACCTTGGCAAAGGGTCAGGAGGATCTAAAGGCCTTGCTTGGGAACAAAGAGCAAGTGAAAAAGAAGAAGAAAAGATTCGGGGTGGCTACCCTAGGAAGAAGGTTTGAGGGTGAAGCCAGAAGAGTTCTTGAATTTCCCTCTGCATCCGAAGAAGAAACCAATAAAGGAAAAGGGGCTGCGGTACCTTCCGAATCCGAAGCTGAAGAAGAAGAGGCTGAAGAAGACGAAGACTACTCAGAGCAACAATACCCGCCCGCCGACGATAAGTACAAAAACTTGGAAGACAGGTTGGCAGCTATGGAGCTGCAGAGAGTTCCCGGCTTAGATTTCGAAGATTTGGGATTAATTGCTGGAATTGTGATCCCCCCGAAGTTTAAAGTGCCAATTTTTTCAAGATACGACGGGCTGTCTTGCCCAAAGATGCACCTAAGGTCATATGTCCGAAGAATCCAACCTCACACTTCCGACAGAAACCTTTGGGTACACTTATTTCAAGATAGCCTGTCTGGCACTCAGCAAGACTGGTTCTACAAGCTGGAAAGGTCAGAGATACATAGTTGGGAGGATCTGGCAGCTGCTTTTTATCGCCAATATCAGTATAACTCTGACTTGGCACCGACCCATACTCAGCTACAGAGTATGGGAATGGCCTCAGGTGAGGGATTCAAGGAGTACGCCCAGAAGTGGGGCGATCTGGCCGGAAGAGTGCAGCCACCTATTTCTGATAGAGAACTTGTTGATATGTTCCTGGGGACCCTGTCTGGTCCATTCTTTAACCATCTGATCGATAGCTCTTCCGCAGGGTTTACTGAATTAATTCTGACTGGCGAGCGGGTAGAAGCCGGTATCAAGAATGGGAAGATTCAGAAGGATGCCTCTGCGTCTACAACTGTTAAGAAATCATTTCCAGCAAAGAAGGAAACGGCTGTTGTGTACTCTCAGAGAAGAGCGGGGAAGACTGAGCGCCGGCCGACTGTGGGGGCCGTGATGATCCAAAATCCATCAAATGATCAGCCTCGCGGAAATCAGTCCAGACCTAAACAACAGTGGGGAGAACGGCCACCACGGCAGTTCACCCGCATTAATATGACGCCCGCGCAAGTTCTTCCGCTTCTGTTGAAGTTGAATCTCACAAATATCAAATAAGCGCCGAAAAATGTGAATACAACCTCACCAGCTTACAATGCCAATGCCAAATGTGCCTACCATTCTGATAGCGTCGGACATGACACAAACAATTGTTGGGCGCTAAAAAATAAAATTCAAGACTTGATAGATGCAAAAGAGGTGGAGTTCGATGCTCCAGAGAAGCCAAACGTGATATCTGCTCCGATGCCGAAGCATGGTCGAAATGTCCATGCTATTGAGGAAGATTTGTATGTTTCTGATGTCAATGATCTATTGACTCCGCTGTTAACCATCAAGTTAAATCTGTTAAAGGCCGGGATTTTCCCGGGATGTAAAGAAGATTTCTACTATTGTTACTCTCTGCCAATCGACTGTCCATTACTGAAGGAAGGCATCCAAGGCCTAATGGACAGTCAACAAATTCTGTTTGAAAAAGTTCCTGCTATTCCAACCCCTACTGAAGATGTTTTAATTATCACCATTCACGCCAATCTTTCCAAGGCCGTCAAAAAGCCTGTTAAGATTACATCTGCTACAAAGTATGTTCCTCTGAAGATAACTATGCCAGGGCCTGTCCCCTACCATTCTGAAAAATCAATACCATGGAATTACGGTGGAGAAATCTACTACCATGGTATTAAACAAGTTGAAATAACCGAAGGAAGCTCTGATGAAGAAGATGCCAGCATTGGAAACATTGCCGGTACAAGCAAGATCACCCGAAGTGGGAGAATATTTTCTCCAGAGATTTCCCCCCAAAGGCAATCTTTGGACCCTCATTTGCTGCCAAAGTTATTCCTGCACCAATAAAACTTTTCTCAAAAACTCCGTTGATTGAAGATGTTGTCATTCCTGTTGTTGTCCCTCCTACTTCTGCTGATAAGGGGAAAGGGATCCAAGATGAGCTCGTCAGGACGAGGGCTCAACCTTTGGTCATCCCAGAAACCTCTAAGAAAGAGATGGAGGAGATCCTGAAGATAATTAAAAAGAGTGATTATGACGTTGTAGAGAAACTGGGGCAAACCCCCTCGAAAATCTCCATGTTAGCATTGCTACTTTGTTCAGAGGCGCACGCCAAAGCATTGATAAAATTCCTGAAGACAGCCCATGCGCCCCAGGAAACCTCTGCCGACCAATTCCAAGACTGTGTAGCCAGTCTTACAGCAGATAATGGTTTAGGTTTCTCTGATGCTGACCTAACATCAAAAGGAAGAAAGCACAACGACGCCTTACATGTGTCAGTAGAATACCAAGGAACTACTCTGGCCCATGTTCTGGTCGACACTGGTTCTTCTCTGAACATGCTGCCCAAGAAGGCTCTCGACCGATTAGACTGTGAAGGCTTGGAGTTAAGGCCAAGTAATATCATTGTAAGGGAATTTGACGGGTCAAAGAGAATGGTACATGGGGAGGTAGACATTCCCATTAAGGTTGGCACAGAAGTGTTCCCCTCAACTTTCTATGTGATGGACATCCGTCCGTCATACTCTTGCTTATTGGGTAGACCATGGATACACAATGCTGGGGCAGTCACCTCCTCCCTACATCAAATGCTGAAATATCCTGTCAAAGGAAAGATCATAACCGTGCACGGTGAAGAGGAATATATGATCAGCCACCTGAACTCCTTCCGGTATATAGAGGTAGAGGGTGAATTCATTGAGACACCATTCCAGCACTTTGAGGAGGTCTCTCCTGAGGTAGAAGTAGCAAAAGTGGTAGCTGAGGTACCAAAGCAGATGCCCAGGATGGCATCTCTAAAACACGCGAAGGCCGCAATGAAGGAAGGAAAGAGTTCAACATGGGGTCAGTTGCCAGATATTCCCCACAAAACAGACAAGTTTGGTTTAGGATTCACTGCTGCGTGGCAGAAAGCTATGCGCCGCTCAAAGGTTGAAAGAACATCCATCAAGATCTCTCCTTATGGGATCAATGCTTTGGAAGGTGAAGACGAAGATGCCAACATTGAAGATTGGATCTACCCAACCATCGAAGGGGGACTACGCAACTGGGAGGCAAAGGACTTTGTCCCCATTACTTTTATTAATCAGTAATTATCTATCAAACATTTCCTGTGGTCTGTAATAATTACTTTTGAACAATCCGTACACTACTTTTTCACCTCATGCCTTGCCCGGGGCATGCAGGTCCATTTGTAAGGGTTTTGATTACCTTCATATCCATATGCCATGTTTAATGATTCATTGGACGTTTTTCATTGATAAACTGTTGTGTTCATTTTCTTTCCTTTTTCATTTTTTGTTTAAGGATGGCTATCCCTTACACACACCCACACTCACAAATGCAGGTACCCATCCACTCTGTATTCTATGGGTGACTATTCTTCTATGTCCTTCAATAACTCTGAAGATCTGGTCAATCAGGCTGAGTATGAAGATGATGAAGGTTGTGAAGTACCAGGAGAGCTAGCCAGACTTTTACAGCAAGAAGAAAGGGCCATCTTGCCTCACGAAGAGTTGTTGGAAACTGTCAACTTAGGAACAGAGGAAGACCGGAAAGAAGTACAAGTGGGTGCCAATCTGGAACCAAGGGTCAAGGAGTGCCTGATACGACTGTTAAATGAGTACGTTGAAATCTTCGCCTGGTCTTACGAAGACATGCCGGGTTTAGACACAGATATTGTGGTTCACCGTCTCCCTACAAGAGAGGATTGTCCACCGATCAAGCAAAAAGTCCGCCGAATGAGGCCCGACATGTCTGAGAAGATTAAAGCAGAAGTGATGAAGCAATTCAACGCAGGCTTCCTGGCTGTTACATCCTATCAACAATGGGTTGCTAACATCGTGCCAGTACCTAAAAAAGACGGCACAGTCAGGATGTGTGTGGACTACCGGGATTTGAATAGGGCCAGCCCCAAAGATGATTTTCCACTACCGCACATTGACATTTTGATCGACAACACAGCTCAGCACAAAGTGTTTTCCTTCATGGATGAATTCTCGGGCTACAACCAGATTAAAATGGCTCCCGAGGACATGGAGAAAACAACCTTTGTTACACAATGGGGTACTTTCTGTTACAAGGTGATGCCGTTCGGACTGAAGAACGCAGGGGCAACTTATCAACGCGCCATGGTAGCTTTATTTCATGATATGATACATCATGATATTGAAGTTTACGTAGACGACATGATAGCTCGATTACAAACAGAGGAGGAACACCTTGAACACCTGGAAAAGCTGTTTGCCAGGTTGAAAGAGTACAAACTCAGGCTGAATCCAAGTAAGTGCACTTTTGGAGTTAGGTCTGGTAAAGTTCTAGGGTTTATTGTCAGCAACAAAGGCATTGAGGTCGATCCAGCAAAAGTGAAAGCAATACAAGAGATGCCTGATCCTTGTACTGAAAAGGAGGTTAGAGGGTTCTTGGGGCGCTTGAACTATATTGCCAGATTCATCTCTCATCTGACTTCTACCTGTGAGCCAATTTTCAAATTATTAAAGAAAGATCAGGTAGTCGAATGGAACGACGATTGCCAAGCTGCTTTTGATAAGATCAAGGAGTATTTGCTAGAACCTCCTATTCTGATACCACTCGTCGAAGGAAGACCATTGATCATGTATCTGACCGTCTTGGATAACTCAATGGGGTGTGTTTTGGGCCAGCATGATGAGTCTGGTCGAAAAGAGCATGCTATTTATTACCTTAGCAAAAAGTTTACCGACTGTGAGACTCGCTACTCACTGCTCGAGAAAACTTGCTGCGCTTTGGTATGGGCTGCTCGCCGACTAAGGCAGTATATGCTGACTCATACCACCTTGTTGATTTCCAAAATGGATCCTATCAAGTATATCTTCGAGAAGCCTGCTTTATCTGGAAGAATAGCTAGATGGCAAGTGATCCTAACTGAATATGACATCCAGTACACCACTCAAAAAGCTATAAAAGGGAGTGTACTAGATGATCATCTAGCTCATCAAGCTATCGAAGATTATCAATCCATGAGATTTGACTTCCCAGACGAGGACATCATGAATTTGGACAACATTGAAGGTAACAGACCGTATGACGGACCTGAAAAGGGATCCCGATGGACCCTGTACTTTGAGGGTGCTTCAAATGCACTTAGAAACGGTATCGGTGCGGTACTCATTTCCCCGGAAGGTTGTCACACGCATTTCAAGGCTCGACTTTGCTTCAGCTGCACAAACAACATGGCTGAATATGAAGCTTGCATCTTTGGTCTCAAGGCTGCTATAGACTTGGGGATCAAATCTTTGATCGTATTTGGGGACTCGTCTTTGGTTATCAGTCAAATCAAAGGAGAGTGGGATACCAAGCATCCTAATCTTATCCCATACAAGGAATATGTCCTGACATTGTTGCCTCATTTCGAGCAAATTACCTTCGAGCATTTCCCGCGAGAAGAGAATCAGCTAGCAGATGCTCTGGCTACAATGTCTTCCATGTTTAAACTCAACTGGGATAACGAGGCTCCCCAAATCACCATCGAGCGAATGGATGAACCTGCGCATTGTCACGAGATTAATACCGAAGAAGTAGTAGAACAACCCTGGTTTCACGAAATCAAAAGGTATCTCCAGACCAGAGAATATCCCGAAGGAGCTTTCGTGAATGACAAGAAGTTCCTAAGGAAATTTGCTGCCAAGTTCTTCCTGAGCAATGGCATCCTCTATAAGTGCAACCATGATTGTGTTTTACTACGATGTGTAGACAAAGCTGAAGCAGAGTTAATCATGACCGAGATGCACAGCGGTACATTTGGCACCCACTTGAGCGGGCATACAATGGCTAAGAAGATCCTAAGGGCGGGCTATTACTGGTCTACCATGGAAGCAGATTGCCATCAGCATTCTCGTACTTGCCACAAATGTCAAGTCTACGCTGACAAGATTCATATTCCCTCGGTTCCTCTCAACATGCTGACAGCTCCTTGGCCATTTGCAATGTGGGGCATTGACATGATTGGAGAGATCAAGCACACGGCATCCAACGGACATCGCTTCATCCTGGTTGCCATTGACTACTTCACCAAATGGGTCGAAGCAACTTCCTTCGCCTCTGTTACTAAAAATGTGGTTGCCCGCTTCATCAAGCAAAACCTCATATGCCGGTATGGTGTTCCGGACAGGATCATCACAGACAACGGTACAAATCTGAATAATACTATGATCACCGCATTATGCGAACATTTCAAGATTTATCATCACAATTCATCTCCCTATCGGCCGAAGATGAACGGTGCTGTTGAAGCTGCGAACAAAAACATTAAGAAGATCATTCAGAAAATGACAGTCACTTACAAGGACTGGCATGAGATGTTACCGTTTGCTCTGCATGGATACCGTACGACGGCACGTACTTCATCCGGGGCAACCCCATTTTCTTTGGTATATGGCATGGAAGCTGTTCTGCCCATGGAAGTTCAGATTCCTTCTCTAAGGATTATGAAGGATTCTTGTTTGAGTGAAGACGATTGGATTCAGACCCGACTTGATCAACTCAATTTGATCGACGAGAAGCGACTCGCTGTTGTCTGCCATGGTCAAATGTATCAAAAACGGATAATCAAGGCTTTCAACAAGAAAGTCAGACGTCAAGTATATCAAGTCGGAGATCTTGTAATCAAGCGGATTATCTTACCGCAAAGTGATCCCAGGGGCAAATGGACTCCTACATACGAAGGACCATTTTTGATCAAGAGCATATTTTCTGGTGGTGCAATGATTCTGACCACCATGGACGGCGACGATTTTCCGCACCCTGCGAATGCAGACATAGTCAAAAGATACTACGCATAAAATAACCCGACAAGTCGAAAACCCGAAAGGGCGGCTTGGGCAAAAATGGGCATCCAGGTGGACCGAAAACCCGAAAGGGCGGTTCAGGCAAAAATTAGGGATAAAACAAAAAAATCTGTACACCCGGCAAGTTGAAAACCCGAAAGGGCGACTTGGGCAAAAAGGGGTTTCCCGGTGGATCGAAAACCCGAAAGGGCGATTCAGGGAAAAGTTAGGGAATTAAAGCGTATGACTATGTCTCGTCGGATCACTTTAAGGACAATCTCTTCATCAACCAGCTCCAAGCTTCTGATCAATCCAGTCATCGGCAGACGAAGCATTGAATGGACAAATATTCAGAGTTGTGAAGGCTATAGCAGAATGGAATCCCATGGAATTGTTTCACATAGCCATCTTTCTTTTGTATAAATTTTTCAATATTTACGACAACATCCTCTTACTAGGATGACTGTCTCCTTTGTACAAATATACTCATAGAAAGTTAATACAAATACTTTTCCAAATACAGAAATTTGCGTTGTCTTCCTTTCCTCTTTTCTTTTGCACTTATGTTTTATTTGAGAAACGTCCAATGTTTTGTTAAATAGGCATATGCATTTGAACATAATCATTTCCTTATGAATCAAGAAAGATGATTACTGATAGGTTGAAGGTGCAGATAGATATCTTGATGCCCTTTCAGAGGAAATCCCAAGCAGATTTGAAATCCAAATTCCTCAGTCAGAACTTAATTCCCTAAACAGAGTTAAACTTCAGAATCCTCAGCAGAGAAAGCTTTCCCAACACTGATTTCCCCAGCCAGAGAGCCTTCTAGAACTCAATTCCCCTAAGAATTAAAATTCAGAATCCCCAGCGGAGCCTTAAAAATCTGAAAATCTAATCCCCAGCGGGACTAAAAACTTCCAACTATGAATCCCCAGCTGAACCAAGCTAGTGAACCTTCTCCCCACAGAGATACTTCCCACCAAACTGAAGATTCTCAGACACGCCTCTCCAGTATGAGTCTATCAGATTCTAAACTCCCCAGTAGAGATCGTCAGAAGTTCTCATTCCTACAAGTCACCAAGGAATGCCATTTCCCTAGCAGTGGTCCTAAGATCCCTCAACAATTTAAGATCTTGCATTTCCCCAAGCAGAGTGAAGGATCATTCTCAGTTCCTCATAGGATATTCGAATATTCTCCAGTGAAGATCTCCTCAAGACAAGAATCCCCAGAAGATTGGTATACAACCCAAGCTCCTAATTCTCCAGCAGTATTCAACAAGGATGTCTCATCCTCAGCCATCAAAATTCTTGTCTTCCCGTGCATCAGTCAAGGATTCACTTTCCCTGGCGGCAATCAAGATTCTTTATCTCCAGGATTCATCTATCCTCAGCAAGACAGCTCTTCAGCTTACATGCACATTCATTTACATTCATATCATAAACATTGATATAACATATATTGCATCATACATATCATGCAACATAACTTTGTGTTTTAGCTAACATTTCACCCTTTTCAGGATGAGATTAAAAGGCTATCGTTAACAATTATTTAGATACAGTATGGATACACCCCAGACACGGCGGTCATTCTATTACTCATTCAGAATTTCAAGTCAGATACAACACAGATACATCCCAGACACGACGGTCATTCTACTACTCATTCAGACTACAGCAATCAGATACAGACTAGATACGCTCCAGACACGGCAACCATTCTACCTCTCATTCAGATTCACTTATCCACCTCAAGGTTCAATGCGTTCCAAACACGGATACCATTCTGACCCTTACAACAGCAGTTTGATTCTCCCCAGTGCGTTCGCCACGGAAGTCATTCTGTCATTTATTTAGATCCCAGTTACAGTTTCAGATACACTTCAAACACAGAAGTCATTATGCTACTCATACAACTTTCAACTTCAGATACAGTCCAGATACGCTCCAGACACGGTTGCCATTCTGTCACTCATTCAGAATTTGTCCCCAGCACGCAGTTGCTCCATAACAAATGTTCCTTTGTTACCCATATACAATACATATACACTCCAGAAACGGCAGTCATTCTGATATTCATTATTCAAGCACAGTTACGGCTTAGACACACCCCAGACACGGAGGCCATTCTTCTGCTCATACAAACTCAGTCCTTAGATGCAGTTCAAATGCATTCCAGACACGGATACCATTTTGATCCTCATTCTTCTGACCCATCACATTGCAGTTCAATAAACATTCCAGATGGCATCTTTAAGCCCATCCCCGACAAGATTCTGTCACCCTTTCAGATGGCATCTTTAAGCCCATCTCCAAATGGCATCTCTAAGCCCATTCCCGCATCCATTGTTCCGACAAGTGCAAATTTAAGGGCACTCTAGTGTCCAATCTCCTTTTACCTTCGAGACGCGAAAGGCAAACTTGCCAATCTAACTCTTCAGGTGCAAGAAGATTGAACAGGGGCAACTGTTGTACCCCAAAATTTTCCCTCTCATTTCTTCAACATTTTCTCATCCCAAGACCCTTGAAGCTCAAGATCAAGTTAGGGTTTACTCTGCTCAAGACTCCTCCTTGCACTGCTGACCCAAATTAGGGTTTGAGTTTGCACAAATATGTTTTGACCTAAAATGCCCAAAATGACTTTCATGCTTCATGTTGGACTCACAAGTTTATCCATACCAAGTTTCAAGCCTTGATTCCAATCTTTTACTAGTCAATTGGACAGTTGACCTAGAAATCCGCTGTATTGGGGAAAAAGTCAACTGTGGTCAATTGACAGTCAAACTTCATGATTTTTGACCCACATCAACATATTAAACTCATATAGACCATTTGATCAAGTTTGGATCACAATTCCACAAGAAATTTGATCAGATCACCAAAAGGGCAAAATGGTCATTTTTAGGGTTTTGACTGCACAAAGGCAATTTTTGACTGTTTGACCTGGCCAATGGCAAACCAAGCTCACATATGGCCTCAAGGATCCAATGGCATTTTCTTGACATGTTCAACAAGTTCAAAAGATTCCAAATGCACAGGATTGACAGATGAATTTTCCAGTCAATTGATCAAAATTTGACTGTATACTGAAAAGTCAAACTTTGACTTTTTGGTCAAAATCAAGTGCCAAGATTCATTTTTCATCAAAACATGTCAAATTATGAAACTTGTTCATCAAGAAACCAAAAATTACAAATTAGGGTTTGAAATGAAGAAATTTCATAACTTAGAAATTTTCTAAGTTATGAAATTCCCTAATTTTTTTTCCTAACTTTGTCCCATTTTTTCATCAAGATATATTTGGATTCAAATAAAACTCAAAACATGAAAATTGTATTCCATTTCAAAATCTACAACTTTGATTCACAAAGTTTCCTCAAAAGAAGCTTGTAGCTCAAGTTATGATTTTTGGAATAGGGGTGCAAAACATTCTTAACTTAGAAATTTTTTGACCTATTTTAGGCAGGATTTTTGCCCAACTTCATGGCCACTTTTCATATGCTTCCACTTGGAATTTCAATTTGCATTACAAAGATGGATTGTAGTACACATTCCAAGCTTTCCAAATTGTCCAAGAACTTCTCAAACACCCTTGTGGTTAGGGAGAATCGAATTTGTCAAGATGGGCAAAAGTCACTTTGTTCATGGCCAAATTCATGTGCATAACATTGGCATTTTGAACTCAGCTTGCACAAACTAGATTACAGGCCTTTTATCTCATCCACACTCAACAATTTAATGCATATCCTTTGTGTTCATGTCTTGTTTTGTGTATTTAACTATTACATACAAGATTAAGCCATATTTGGAAAAAGCATTTTATCCATTCTTGTAAAGAAGCACTTTATGTCAAGTTTACAATCTAAGAAGTACAAAGCAGATCTTTTGGGCACAAGATTATGGACTAATCCCACTGATCAAGGAGAGAAAATGCAGCATGCTTGAGGGGCCTGTATGAGCCTATAACTCAACTTGACAACTTTTGCTTAAAAGAGAAGAAAGCTTGCATTTGGTATCATAACACACATTCCTGCAAGCAAGAGCCTAAACAAACTTTGCAAACACTTTTCACTTGATCCAACTAACCTAAAACACGAATCAACCAGATTTCAAACCTTCTCATTCATCAAAACACAGTTTTGTGGCAAAATAGGGCACCTGCTGCATTTTGATTAGGTCAGCTCAATCCATTCGTGCGCCTTGGCTAAAACCACCTCAAACACATTCTATAACATTCATACAAACTATCCCAAGCCTTGGAAACAGAATGTAACACCCCTAACCAAGTTTTCCATTTTCATTTTTTCAGTTGTACAGGTTGAGTTACATAGCTCGATTCAGTTAGTTTCAAAGCAAGCTAGAGGTTGGAAGAGCATCCTTGGACCTCAAGCAAGTTGTACAAGTCCTCAAACTTCATTGAAAGCACCTCCATTGTTGTGCACGACTCAAGCTGAACAGGTAAAAGTTTGAACTTCTATCTCTCTATCCAAGCATATCTAGGCCTAGGTTTGTGAAGAAAGTATGTTCTATTCATGGCCCTGAAGCTACCTATATCCCCACTTTTCATTTATATTGTGTGTGTTAAGAGAATTTGGAACCTGAACATTTGAAAAAACTTAGGTTAAAAATTGGGGGAGAAGAAATTCTCTCTCCTTTCTGAGAGTTAGAACAACTTCTTTATATGTTTAGAATCGTGACATGATGCTCTATAACATTGATGTTGTAAGTTTTTGTTGAAAGTCAAAGGATCAAGAGATAGCAGGGATAGAAGAAAACGTGCGTTTTTTTGTGTTTGAAGTGGCTGGAGGTTGAAGACAACTCTCCTTGGGCTGGGCCTGACTTATTTTTCTGTTTGCACCACTATTTTCCACTTACACCCCCTTGGCCCATTGTGTGTTTTTTTAATTATTTTTGACTTTTTATTTTTTCTTCTGACTTATTATTTTTTGTCAAAACATAAAAAATATTAAAAATATTTTCTCAACCATTTTTGCATTTTATTTGGATTTTATTTGCTTTATTTAAACTTATACATTATAAATAAATATATACTTTTATTTAAAATACTAAAAAATAATACAAATACATTTTATTTTCTAATTTTATTTTACTTTATCCTTTGAAAACATTTTCTTAAAATATACTTTTTTTTTTGATAAATAATAAATATTTTATTTTTTGTATATATTTAATATATTTAATACATAATATAAATACTTATATATTTATTAGAATATTTAGGATAAAAACATAAAAATAATACATTTTTTTTCTTATTAATATTTGACTTCAAAAAGTACTTTTTTACAAATATACTTCTCTTTTATTTATTTTTGTGTACAATTAATAAATGTTGTATATAATAAATAATAAATACGTTTCATTTAGAAAAATTAGGGTTTTGCCCTAAAATGTGAAAATGTCCAAAAATCAACTTTTTTTTATTATTTTTTATAGGTCACATGAAAAATACTTTTTACATACACATAAAAACATTTTTGTGCATAATACATTTTACATTTTTTATTTGTATTTATTCAATCATTGTATAATTAAAATAACTTGTATATTCAATTTGGATGTAATAGTTTAGATTTAAATTTCTTGCTAAATATCCCCATTTGAACATTTGTACCCCCCATCCCATAATTATATTGTAATAATTTAGGACTTTAAATTCCGCACTTTAAAGCTTTCTAAATATGCCATGATAGACTTAGGGTTTGTATGCAAAAATCAAACAACAAATAGCTTAACTAAATAAAAGACAAAAAGCATGAAAATGGACAACACCAATCACACTTGCACCCCTTAGGGTTACTCCACTTGTTGCCTTCAAGAATGGGCCATGTTGCATGTTGAGTTTCTTTGGCAAAACAAAACAATTCAAATGATCATAGTCCCTCGATGACGCTTTCGAAAGTTGCCTAAAAATGATCAAGTCCCTTAAAGGAAAAATTGCCAAAGACACTTGGCACCATTGCAATCATGGTCTAAACGATGACCCGCGCCCGTCCCGTTAACATCCTAACACAAGATTGTCCACCAAATACAATGGTGGAACAATACTGTTAAAAGGGTTAAAACATAGGAAAGATATTTGAGAAATTTAGCGTAGATAGCTCTTGGTTACTTGACCAATCTTGCAAAACAATCTTTGCCATTTTTCAAAACACACATCACAACACACTTTCAAAACAACTTTCAAAAACATTGAAAACTTTTCAAAAGAAAAATACACCTTTGTATACATTCAAACATGGATCATTACAAAGGTTGCCACAACAATGGCCTCTTTTCAAAACATTTTCAAACACACACACAAAGCACCATTTCAAACAATTGAAAATGCAAGGCAAGTGATCTAAGAAAGTAACTAAGAGCCCATGGATAACCATGGATAGAAAGGGTGCTAATAACTTCCCTTTCTATAATCTACTCCCCGAACCCAAGAAAACATCTCAAAGCTTTTTGCTGTGCTTTTTAACCTTTCCTTAGGATAAAATAAAAAGTCGGTGGCGACTCTTGCTCAACCGAAACATTTGCGAAAACAAACGCAAAACCCAAGTCAGTTCTCCCACCGTATCACACTATCCCATTTCCATTCTGGAACTTCTAACGGTTGAATCAACCCTGCTGGCTTCTGATGTTCAAATTTCGACTTCTGACAAGTCAAACATGCATACACAAACAGAGCCACATCACTCTTCATCCCAGGCCACCAAAACAAACCTTTCAAATATTGATACATCTTTGTAGCTCCTTGATGAATACTCAATTTACTTCTATGACTCTCTTCAAGTATCACTTTCTTCATCTCGGCATCATCAGGAATACAAATCTGGTTACGAAATCTCAACACACCTTACGCATCTAGCTTAAAATCGCTATTCTCAGACTGATCGATTCCAACCATCAAATCTACCAGTTTCACATCCAAATTTTGAGCTTCTCTGATACTGTCTAGAAATTCATTATTAATCTTCAACATACCCAACATAACACTCTGTGGCGTAACCTCGAAAACTAAACTCATATCTATGAACTGCTCAATTAATTCCAACTCTTTAACCATCATTGCCGACATATGTAAAGTCTTTCGACTCAACGCATCAGCTACCACATTCGCTTTTCCTGGATGATAATTCAAACCGAAATCATAATCCTTTAACAATTCCAACCATCTCTGTTGCCTCATATTCAACTCCTTCTAATCGAATAAATACTTTAAGCTCTTATTGTCACTAAACACTTCAAATCTAGAACCATAAAGATAATGCCTCCAAATCTTCAACACAAAGACAATTGCAGCAAGCTCTAAATCATGCGTAGGATAGTTCTTCTCATGAGTCCTCAACTGCAATGATGCATAAGGAACTACCTTATCACTCTGCATAAGCACACCTCCTAAACCCATCTTAGAAGCATCATAATACACCACAAAAGGCTCTACTAGATTAGGCAACGTCAAAATCGGAGCCGATGTCAACCTCTTCTTCAATTCTGCAAAACTTTCTTCACACTGAACATCCCATACAAAAGCTCTACCTTTACAAGTCAACTTAGTCAACAGAAGGTCCAACTTTGAAAAACCTTCGATAAAACTTCTATAGTAACCAACTAATCCCAAAAAGCTTCTAATCTCAGTAGCTAACTTCAGAGTTTCCCATTGCAACACAACATCAACCTTTGATGTATCTACAACAATGCCACTACCTGAGATCACATGACTAAGAAAACTAACCTCTTTTAACCAGAATTCACACTTTGACAGCTTTGCATACAATTGCTTCTCTTTCAAAACTTGCAATACTACCCTTAAGTATTCTGCATGCTCTTCTTCTGACTTAGAGTAAATCAAAATATCATCAATAAACACCACCACGAATCGATCCAAATAAGTATGAAAGATACGATTCATGTATTCCATGAATACTCCCGGCGCATTAGTAACACCAAAAGGCATCACCAAATACTCATAATGTCCATAACGCGTTTTGAAAGCCGTCTTTTATATCTTAACCCTTCACTTTAATCTGATGGTAACCCGACCTCAAATCAATCTTGCTAAACACACGAGCATTCACCAATTGGTCCATCAAGTCATCCATTCTTGGAAGCAGATACTTGTTCTTAATTGTTACTTTAGTCAACTGTCTATAATCAACACAAAGCCTCATACTTCCATCTTTCTTCTTTACTAACAACACTGGAGCACCCCACGGCGATACACTTGGTCTTACAAACTTATTTTCATGTAACTCTTCCAATTGCTTCTTTAACTCTGACAATTCAGATGCAGACATCCTGTATGGTGCCATAGACACAGGTATGTTACCAGGTACAAGATCAATAGCAAATTGAACTTCCCTCTCCGGCAGTACATCATGAATTTTTTAGGGAAAACTTCAGGAAATTCACACACCACCTACAATTCCTCAATTATAGCTTGAGTCTCTACAGATAGTGACGCCATCAATGAGAACATATGTGCTTATTCTTGCATTAACTTCCTCAACTGTCTAGCAGACAACAAACTATCTTCCTCTTCTTCAGGAATAGAAAACCTCATAGACTTGTCATAACAATTAATATGAACACAATTATGCTCTAACCAGTTCATACCCAAAATCACATCCAAACCTCTTAACGGTAAGCAAACAAAATCAACAGCAAAGTCTTTGTCGAAGATCGACAAGGGACACTTTAAACACACAAAAGAAGTAGTTACCGACCCATTGGCTGGAGTATCGACGACCATTTCTCCATTCATAGAAGACGACATAAGACCCAATCTTTCAACACAATCAGCAGCAATAAAACAATGAGTAGCACTGATATCAATAATAGTAATTAAAGGAGTACTATTAATGAAACATGTACCTCTGATAAGTCTGTCCTCAACAGTTGTCTGATCCTCAACCAAAGCGAACACTTTACCACTTGTCTGCGCCCTCTTTGGTTTCTTACACTAACTACCGATGTGCCCTTCTTCACTACAGTTGAAACAAATCACATCCTTATGCTTGCACTCAGATACAACATGTCTGTTCTTACCACAACAGAAACACATCTTTACTTCAGTAGTACACACATTACTCTTATGCCCAGGTTTCCCACATTTAGAACAAACCACACCAGCAGGAGCATCTCCTCTACTAGTCCTCTGACCCTGAGCAACTTTCTGTTTACCTTTACCAGCTGGGGCATCATAAGGCTTACCACGATTTTGTTGGTGTTTACCCCTCTTCTCACTGATAATCTTGTAATGAGCATTGTTATCCTCCTCATAAATTTTACAGCTATCAATCAAATCGGCAAAGACACGAATCTTCTAGTATCCAACTGCCTTCTTGATCTCTGGGCGCAACCCGTTCTCAAAATTGATACACTTCGAAAACTCAGCATCTGCCTCAGCATAGTGCGGATAAAACTTAGCCAACTCAGAAAACTTTGCAGCATACTCAACAACCGAGAAATTCCCTTGCTTCAGCTCAAGGAACTTAATCTCTTTCTTACCAAGGACATCTTCAGGAAAGTACTTCCTCAAAAATTCCCTACGGAACACAGCCCAAGTGGCATTCTCACCTGCAACTTCCAATCTCTGACAAGTCTCTAGCCACCAGTCATCAGCCTCGACTGCTAGCATATGAGTACCATATTGAACCTACTGCGCTGGAGTGAAGTCCATCACACGGAAGATTCTCTTAATCTTTTTCAACCAATCCAATGCTCCGTGAGGATCGTACTTTCCCTTGAACCTAGGTAGATTCTCTCTGGAAAGTCGCCAAGCTACGAGATCCAGCATTCCCGTCAGCATTCAGCTGATTCTCCATTGCATGAGCCATTGCTTCTAAAGAAGTAGAAAGTGCAGCATCACTCCTTCCAGCCATCTTAACTTATCACTACAACATAAATAATGGTTAGAACTCAAATTAACAATACTCGATTGTTAGACAACTACGACTCGACAAGAAGGTCGGACCAACCAACCTTTGCTCTGATACCAACTTTGTAACACCCCAATTCTACCCGACAATTATATAAGAAAATCAAAGTCATAAAATTCATGCACTAAATCAGGATGCCACAAATTCAACTTTAAAAACACATTGCATTCAACGTGGATACATAACACTTTAAACTTCGGATGAACTATCAACATAATAATTTAATTAAATAATTTGACAGCTTAAACATCTACGCAGCGGAATTCTTAATAACATCTTTATCCATCGTTACAATAACTTCAAAATAACACATACTTAACAATAATCAAATTAAGGTTCAACAACTGAAATAATCAATGATTAAAAGCAACAAGCGTTCATCCCCCCGAGTGTTACGTATCAGAGCAATAACACCGACTTGAACTACTGAAGGTATACAACCTTCACTCTAGATTACCTGCATGTTACCAATGTAAGGGTAACATTCAAACAGAAGGGCTGGGATATCTAACAATATAATAAAACGTATGATAATTAATATATTAAATTAGATCACAAAATATCACCACTTCTCATCGTATAAAAAACAGTAATCGCAACAGAATACCATCTATTGCACCCCAAAATTTGCCATCTCATTTTACTCAACACTTGCTCATTGAAGTCCTCAACTTACCCAAGGATGCCCAAAGATTGACCAGACAAGTTCTCTTCCTAAGGCAATGAACCTCCAACTAGGGTTACAATTTTCATCAAGATGTATGAGATTCAAAGGCCTCAAATGATTTCCATGGTCTTAATATGTTCTCAAGACCCTCCATGTCAAATTTCAAGCCTTGCACAAGAAGTTTGCTCAATCAAATGCTCAGATGCTTGAGAATCGACTGTACTAGGTCAAAAGTCAATTGTGGCCCACATACAGTCAAACTTCAATATTTTTGGTCAACATCAACATTTTAAAGTTATATACATCATTTGATCAAGAGTTGATCATGATTCCTCAAGGAATGCCCCAAATTCATCAAAACCCAAAAGTTGCTAAATTAGGGTTTCTTAGGAAAAGTCAACCAAACTTTGACCAAACATAACTTCTTCATACTTTATCAGAAAGTTTCCATCCAAGGCTCATTTTGAAGAGGATGCAATTACCTATAATCCATATTCAGCCATCAAATTCAAAATACGCACTCACAAAAAGATATTAATTTCCACATTATAGGTCCTTTTGAAAAGTCAACAAAAATACTTTTTGGGTCAAAGCTTCTTACATGAACATGGAAGACCCAGTTGAGATGAGACCAAAAGGGTTGTTTAGTGGACATCCTAAGATTTCTAAAAAGTCCAAGAACACCTCTCTAGGGTTAAAAGTGGAAGAGATATGTCTTGGCAAAGTTGACCATTTTTGCAAAATTGCCAAAAGTCAAATGTGCTCAAAAATGCATTTTTTGCCAAATGGGCCTAATCTTTTATGCTTGCTCCTCACTCATAACACGGTCCACGACCCAAATAATAACTCACATGTTATTTGCTTCATTATTTATTTTATTTTGATTTTTTATTAATTAAATATTGAATTAAATCAAATAAATGATAAACAATAGCAAAGATTTGTTTTGATCTGATTTTTGGATAGGATCACAAGCTAATTATGCTGGCATATCAAGATCAAATCGAATCAAAGTTAATTTGCACAAGAATGGCATGATTAAGCCTAATTTGGAAAGATATCATACAAGATGAAAACCAAATCAAATCTTCAAAAATAGCAAAGATACTAGCTATTTTTGTAACCCTAATTCACTTAGGGATATATAATGAACAAAAATAAGCACAAAAACGAGAGGTTTCAGTCGTGAAGAACACTAGAACAAACTCAAAATTTTGGCAAAAAGTGGTGATCTAATCTCTACCCTGGAGGATGATTCAATGCTTTCCAACATTCCTAAACGATTCCTAGATTTTCCTAGAAGCTAACACAATCGATTGCAGGTCCTTTCACGCCCAGAAACACTCGCTACACCTCATAAGGTTTGCTTGTTTTTTTCAAATCGATTATAGCCATTCTTGCATCATTAGCATGATTTAATGATATATTTGTGATCATTGATGTATTTCTAACATATTTGGATTGTTTAATTTGATTTTTGAGGCTTATACGTGCGACTGCCATTACTAGGGTTTCAAGTTCCGTTTTAGGGTCTTTTAGCACAGGCAAAATTAGGGCTGGATAAGGGCACCATGATGTTCAGGGCTCCAAGCCAAGTCGACTCATGGTCTCTATGGGAATTTATATTGCATATATTTGATTTTTAAATGATACATGTTTGTAGCCATGGATATCGTCCGTAGGTAAAAGGTCGTTATCTAAAACGACGGTTCCAGGAAGAAGATAAAGACGTGGCTGATAACCATTGGCCAATTTGAATTCTACGCGCTTTTTACATTCAGCCACTTAATTTCATATATTATGTATTATTATTATTATATTATCAATTGAAACATGTAGCGCAGCTGGGAATGACGTGTGTTGAAAAGGGTAGAGGACCTGGGTTCGATCCCAGGTCCCAACAACTTTCTTATTTTATTTTCCTTTAACAGATCCCATGCATTACCATCCCAAAGGCCTATCATGCGCCATCAGCAACCAGCCACAGGATTCATGATCAATCAGATTCAACGCCTCTACCTACCAGAGACCATGGTACACCATCAGGAAGGAGCACCACCGGATCAGGCGCTGATTGGGCTTCAGCTTGGTGGGCCTGGAATAATTTCAACAATGCACCCCCTCCAATTGCTTAAACAGGCCCATTCTTCTTCTTTATTTATTATTTTTATTAATTATTTCATAATTATATTTCTTTTAAAAACAACATCAAAATTATTTCTTTTTAATCAAAATCACAAAAAAAACACCAAAAATCATTTTTTTCATAAAATATTTATTTTCTTTAATTAATTAATTTAATGCAAATTAGGTTAATTTAACTCCTTTTTATAATTAAAACTAATTAGAAATTAGGGTTGTAAATAATTAATTTTTTCTTCAAAAATAACTTAATATTTTTTCTTAAATTAGATTTTTTAGGTCTTCTATTTGTCCTTGCATTTAATTCATCGCACGTATTTTGATTACTTTTTAAATTATTTTTGTAACTGCTTCGAGGTTGTAATAGATTTAATTAGGTTTTAATTCTGCATTTTATTTACAGTCTAAATAATTTTGTATCTGCGAAAGCCATGTAATAGTTAGGATTTCTATTTTTGCACTTTAAATTTCCGCAATTATTTTATTGTTAGATGTATGCTAATAGGATTGTATGGGAAGTATGCTTGAAAATTAAAACGGTAAATAACCTAAATATGCAAAGACAAATTAACTGAAAAAATTCACTAGCACATGCTCACTCCTAGGTTTTACTCCACTTCGGTTGCCTTCGGTTAAACGGTTATGAAGTATAGGGTTTGTTAGTGGTCGTCCTCTAGCCCCAAAAGATCTCAAATGACCCATTCAGATGTTGCCTCGGAAAAATATCTGTAAGGCTTTAGGATGATTACTAACACCTCCTAACATTGCTTTTGTGACCGTATTTGTCCCTTTGAACCTCCCTTAAAACTCCAACGATGGTGCTACCTATTCCTTAATACTGGGATAACATTGTCTAAAGGAAAACGAACAGTCTTTTTCGAGTAGGTAGAAAACTCTTAAGTACTTGCTCAATCATTCAAACAAAACTTTTCACACAAACACTTTTTCAAAACAATTTTCAAAACAACTTCGTCACACCCTTAAGGACTGATACAAGGGTTATCATGAAGTAAACCAAAATTTTCAAAACAAGCACACACAAGCAATTTTAAAATGAGAAAGTACCTAAGATCCCATGGAAAACCATGGATAGAAATGGTGCTAACACCTTCCCTTTCTATAATCTACCCCCCGTACTCAGAAATATTCTCGAAAAAGGTTTTTTCTGTTCTTTTTCCTTTTCCTGATTGGATGAAATAAAAGTCGGTGGCGACTCTTGCTTACCCTGACATTTTGCAAACAAAAAACGCAAAACGCAAAACGCAAAACAGTATTAACAGTCAGTTCTGCCACCGTATCAAAGAATTGGAGACTCTGCTGGGGAAATAAATAAAGTGGGGTTTACCTTAGGATCTAGGTCATTTCAAATTTGTTTTCTTGTTTGTTTGCTTTATTTTTAAAGGGTTTTGCTTGGGTTACTATAGATCCTACACCCGGATCCGGGGGCACTTTTTAGGTAAACAACAATAGATCGTGGAGATTGTACGACGTAGACCGATATGGTTTAAGCGATGGCTGTGTTGGTGTGGAACTTTGGTTTGTACCTGTATCCTTCATGGGGAAACGAGGAGAATACGGGGCCGCCGCGTGGTGTCGTGAAGCACTAACGGACCTTAAAACCTTAGTTGAACAAACTTGGCCATTAGAAAGTAGTGAGATAGCCGGCCTCGGTATGGAACTGAGGATTGGTTGATACTCGATGCTACACTCATTGAGATCAGACTTTTGGGATATTTCGGCCACAAGAAAAGATTGCTTGAGCGAGACAATGCCTGATAAAGGATGGTCAGTGATATTGAGAATCTTTAGAACCTAGATACTTTTTAAGACGGGTTTGAAACCAACTAAACTTGAAGAGGTTATGACCTTTAACTTCATGCAAGCCTTAAACCGAAGAACTTGGTGTGATTTGTCTGTGTTTGCTATACCTGTGGTTTATCATGACATCATGCATCATAACATATGATCCATTATTGTTGCACTAACCATTTCAAAGACCAAGGGAATTTATCTTTGTTCTATTTTGCAAATCATGGCTTCCGTTCATAGAAACACTATCTGAATCAGCTTTATGAAGATACCTTCCCAACTCAAAGAGCTAGTATCAAAGTTTTCTGAAACTTCTGCGTTCACTAAGAGACATGGTCGACTTCTCAACCTGGTTACTTCAAACTTTGATGAAAATATGATGAGTGTAATATTTCAGTTCTTTGATCCCAAGCACCACTACTTCACCTTTCCAGACTATCAGTTGGTGCCTACCATGGAAGAATTTTCTCAGCTGTTGGATATACCCATTCTTGAAAAGTTGCCTTTCACAGGTCTGGAAGAAGTTCATAAGCCAAAGGTTATTGCCTCAGCTTTCCATCTGAAATGAGCCGACGTGGTATCTAATCGGGAAACAAGAAGCGGAGTCAAGGGTTTTCTAGCCAAGTTTCTGATAGACAAGGCCCAGCTGTTTTGGGATGATATGGATTTTCGGGCTTGTGAGGAGGTCTTGGCTCTTCTAATCTATGGGTTAGTTCTATTCCCTAATCCAGACTCATTCATAGATGTGAATGCTATCAAGATTTTCCTCTCTTGCAACCCTGTGCCTACCTTGCTCGGAGATATTTTGCACACTCTCCATACTCGTACCATGAAGAGAAGAGGGGTTCTTATGTGTTGCATGCCATTGATGTCGAGGTGGTTTATTTCTCACCTCCCTAAGTCCATTGAAATTCTGGCAGCAGATACTCAATGTCACAGTGAATGTTATGACACCGTATCTGAATTTCTACAAGACAGTAAGTCTAAAAGCAGTAAAGAAAACAGTCAATTGTTTACCCAGTTCAGTGTGTAACAACACCTACTCTGGGGGCTACCAAGCCAGGGAGGAAATTCACTATAAGAGATATTAATTCAGGAATAAACCAACCAGTTTATCTCCTTCACTTAAGACCTACCTGTGATCGGTGGAAATAGAACTGACTGTTTTAAAGCTGGCTCGCGAAATGTCGCGGTAAGCAAGACTCGTCACCGTCTTTTATGTTCTCCAACAAGGAAAGGACAAAAGCACAACAAAATTCCTTTTCGAGATGTTTCTCGATTCGGGAGGTAGATTATAGAAAGGGAAGGTATTAGCACCCTTTCTATCCGTGGTTATCCACGGGCTCTTAGGTACTTGCTCACTATGTTTTCAAAAATGGTTTGCTTTTCTTGTGTATGTGGGTTTTGAAAAAGTTTCGTTTTGAAAACTTCGAGGTAACTCTTGTATCAGTCCTCAAGAGTGTATGAAGTATTTGTTTGAAAACTTTTTGAAAGTGTTAGTGCGAAAAGTTGTTTTTATTTTTGAAAGAGCAAGTACCCAGGAGAAATCTACCTACTCTAAGGAATTAGGCTGTGTAAATGTCCTTTAGACAGTGCTATCCCACTATTGAGAAGTAGGTAGCACCGTCTTTGGAGTTATTCGGGTCAATTCGATTATTAGGGACATGTGTGGTCACCAAAGCAATAGTAGGACGCCTTAGCGGTAACCCTAATGTCCTAGATCCTTTTTATCCGAGGCAACCGTTTCGAGGCAACTGGATCTTTAGACAGGAGGGCAACCTCTAAAACACCCTATACTTTATGACCATCTCGAGGAAACCAAGTGAGGCGTACCCTAGGAGTGGCATGTGCATGTGTGTCAGGTTTCAATTCATATTATCTTTTAACATGCATCATTGTGAACTACGATTGATTTTATTTTTTCAGGCAAGTCTTGCATGCATAATTAATAGTTAATAAATTTGCAGGAAATAAATTGCGGAAAGTGAATCTACCCTATTACAAGGCGTCAGGTATTTACATCGCCAAAAACATAACCCTTGAAAATAAATTGCGAGAAAATTAAAGAAAGCGATAAAAGTCCTAATTATCTATTACATTCTCGGAAACAGTTACATAAATATAATCAAATAAATATGCGCGAAAGAAGTTGAATCGGGACGTCCTTAGGGTTTTGACCCTTTTTGAGAAAAGAAAGAAATTTGGTCCTTTTTTGCAATTAATTAAATATTAAACCTAATAACTAATTAATTAATTAATTAAAAGAAAAAGTATTTTTTGTGTTTTTTAATGTCTTAATGAAAACAAAAATAAAAAGAAATTAAAAGTCAAGAAAACCCTAATTCTAAATTTATTTTATATTTGTGAGAAAAAAGTCAAAGTTAACCTAATTAATAAAAAGACTAAATTAATTTATTTACAAAATAATAATTAATAGTGAAATTAATAAATAATAATAATAATGATAATATAAATATTTACTGAATTTATTAGGAAAATAATAGTTTGTGAGTTAAATAAATAATAATAGTTAGTAAAAGGAATTAAAAGAAAAAGAAAATAAAAAGAAATAGTAAAACCAGGGGGGTGATGGGCCCAAATATGGAGGTTAGTCTGGAATTTCTGAGGCCCACTAAGCTCAAGCCTGCGTTGACTTCTGGAATTTTCCACAGCGTGCCTTGACTGGGAGCATGGTGAGGCTCATCTTTTGACCATCATATTGGTGTTAGTGGCCACTTGGCGCCTGGGATTGGAAAGAATATCGTGGACATCATTTGAAAGCCTGCATGGGAACACGTTAGAAAAAATAGAAACAAGCGTTTGAGGGACCTGGGAATCGAACCCAGGTCCCAATGGTTACATGCCAACTCACTAACCACTAAGCCAACTGAACGCCTTTTTTATTATAATGAACAAGGAATATAATATGTAAAAACAAAAATTAAGCTGGAAACAAATCAAATCGCGTGCGTTATTTGAATGCTCCAACCATGAAGCAGCACGTCATCATCGTCTTCCTTTTGCCTGTAAAATAAAAGTCAGATAGCGGGGGTTTTTAACCCCCACAAAAAAGAATGACAAATAATAGCGATTAGGCGTAGAGGCTATATAAATTGTTCGCGAGGGTTGGGTTCAATTCGTCTTGATCTCCTGAGTTCAACCATAGGTCTTATGAAGCTTGATTTTTCCTATACTGAAAAGCCCCAATTTGGAAGCTTGGAAAACCTATAATTCGTCAATGGTGATTTGTGATTCAGGACACCATAAAGCAATTCACCTGTACCATTAGCTTCAGAGAGGTTCTAGCAATGCAAAGCACACAAAACATCTTGTTAATGATGCATGAATAATGAATTAGGATTGTGAAAAAAGTACCAAACCGTGTGACTGTAAGCGGCGATTTCTTGAAGTTAAACGCTTGGTTTTGGTTCCTACACCTTCCTGGGGATCTTTGCAATGGATTAGAATTAACAAAAAGCTCTGAATTAACCTGGAATTAGGAAAACGGTTTTCAAGTTTTTCTTGATTTTTTCAATGTTGCATATGGCTTTCTGCAGCAATTCTCACGTGTGTGGCATTAGGGTTAGGTCATGTACTTATAGTAGAACTGGATTAGGTTAAATTCTTGACCAAAAATCCATGGAATCGTGGTTTGTATATTTGATTGAAAATCAAATATTTTTCAATCTTTTTGATTGAGAAAACTTGCTAATTTTGGAGATTTTGGTCCCCTTGATTGATACACGAATTTGCCAGCTCTTGTTTACCACTTTTTCTTCACAAAAAGATTGAGAAATCATATCTTGGTATTTTCCTACAATTAAATGAATTAAATGAATTAATATTGATTAAAAATTCAATTAATTAATAAAAAATAAGAAAATAATTCACTTTAATCTCAATGAGTCGTGCATAGGCCTTGGACAATGTTTCAAGAAGTAATTTGAGGCCCATTAGCAAAAACAAAGTGTTTTGGGCAAAGTTGACTTTTGCAAGTTCACAAAAATTTCCCAACTTCTCCAATGCATATCTTGCTAAATTTTGATCATATGAACATGTTCTTGGACATTTTGGAAAGGTCTTGAAGTCCTCTAACCAATGCCTTTGGTCCCATGTCATTTGGATTTTCCAATCTCAAGTTATGGTCTTTGACTTAAAGTGCATTTTTGTTGAGTTTTGAAATTGACCTATAATGTAGAAATTGATAGGTTTTTTTGGGAGAATTTCTTGGACTTGGAATGTGAAGATGAGTTGTAGGAAATGTCATCCCCTTCAAAATGAGCATTGGATTGGATTTTTCTGATGAACCATGAAAAAGTGATGCCCTGGTCAAGATAGAGTTGACTTTTCTGCTGTCCAAAAATAGTAACTTTTGCATCTTTGATGATTTTTGAGCCATGCTTGTGGAATCATGATCAAGACTTGATCAAATGATGTTTGTGAGCTCAAAATAAGATGTTGACCAAAAATTCTGACTTTTGACTGCCAAATAACCATTTTGCCCCTGCAGTTGATTGTGAACCAAATGGAGCTTTTGACTGTGGAATTTGATGCTGTGAGCTATGAAACTTGGCATGTAGGTGCTTGAGAATGTATATAGGCCTATGCGACTTGATTGAGCCATTGTAAACCTTAAATTCCTTTAAGGAACCAAAACCCTAATTTTGACTGGCTTAGGAGGATGTTTGGACTATGCAACCCTTGAGTAGTCTTGAACCATTTGAAGATGATCTTTGACAAACTTTGAAGAATATGGGAGGGAAAATTTTGGGGTACAACAGTTGCCCCTGTTCAATCTTCTTAAACCTGAGGATGTAGATTGGCTTGTGTGCCTTTCGTGATCCGAGGGTGGATGATGATTGAACACTAGAGTGCCCAGAAATTTGCACTCGCATAATAGAGTATCAGCAATGTGATGTCGGGAATGGAGGATGGGCTTGTAGATGCCATCTGGAGATGTGACAGAACCTTGTCGGGAATGGGCTTATAGATGCCATTTGGAAGTGTAATAGATAGTTGTGGAGATGGGCTTAAAGATGCCATCCGGGGGAACTTGCGTACCTGAGAAAGAAAGATAATTTCCTGGCCTGTTACAGGGGTTGATCTTCAAACTCTTCATGCAGATATGCCCTGGCTAGATACAGGTATCGAATCTACAATCAATTGCTCACAGATATGCCCTGGCTAGATACAAGTATCGAATCTGGAATTAGTCGTCTACAGATATGCCCTGGCTAGATACAGGTATCGAATCTGAAACTTCAAAAGGTTGGTAGAGATAGCTTTCCTGGCTGGATACAGGTGTAGACCTCTGAGGATGAAAGATAATTTCCTGGCCTGTTACAGGTGTTGATCTTCAAACTCTTCATGCAGATATGCCCTGGCTAGATACAGGTATCGAATCTACAATCAATCGCTCGCAGATATGCCCTAGCTAGATACAGGTATCAAATCTGAAACTTCAAACTCTTCATGCAGATATGCCCTGGCTAGATACAAGTATCGAATCCACAATCAATCGCTCACAGATATGCCCTGGCTAGATACAGGTATCGAATCTGGAACTTCAAACTCTTCATGCAGATATGCCCTAGCTAGATACAGGTATCGAATCCACAATCAATCGCTCATAGACATGCCCTGGCTAGATACAGGTATCGAATCTGGAACTTCAAACTCTTCATGCAGATATGCCCTGGCTAGATACAGGTATCGAATCCATAATCAATCGCTCACAGATATGCCCTGGCTAGATACAGGTATCGAATTTGGAACTGCGATAGTTGATAGTAATCATCTTTGAATTGACCTTTTTCCTAAAAAGGCAAAACATTAGTTGTATGCGATGTCATGATGTTCAAAATGAGATAGTGTTGTATGCACTTTATCATGTATGTAAGCAGGATGTATGAGATGTAATATGCTTATGGATGTATTTTCGTCTAGGAAAATAAATCCTTGACGAATGCCGGGAGCTTGTTGAATCCTGGGATGATATTTGAAGAGTAGAGTTCTTCGTTTTCGCTGGGGACAATGATTGTAAAAATAAACCTGTAGGAGAAAATGACTCCGTTGAGGAATAAACCTGGTGAAGATTACTCTGCGGGGAGTTACTCTGTGGGAAGAGATACTTCGCTGAGATTTTGATGATAACTCCGCTGGGATTCCGTTGATGAGCTTTGTTGGGGAATTTGATGAACTCCGCTGGGGATAGGAAGAACTTCGCTGAGGACGATCTTTCCGTTTGTAATTAGCTGAGGATAACCCAGTTATAGGCTCTGGTGGGGAATAACCTTTGAATATGGTCGGGGAGATGTATGTACTCTGCAGGGGACCAGCTTCCAGACTCTACTGGGGATAAGCTTCCAGAATCTACTGGGGAGGATGATTCAACTCTCCTGGGGAAACTTTTGGACTGTACTGGGGAAGTGGTTCCACTGGGGTGTCTGTATTCCGCCGGGGAACAATCTTATATTTCTGTCGAGAAATATTAAGACTGTCGGGGATGCTTGTTGAGGAATATCTGTATACTCTGCTGGAGAATATTAAGATCTTCTAGAGATATCCAACTTCCTCAAGGCTGACAGTAGGCTAACTCTGCTTGGGGAGAGTATCGCTGACTTGCTGGGGAATACTGTGCCTTTTCGGGGCTGACGGGAGACCAGCTCTGCTTGGGGAGAGTATTGTTGATTCTTGTCTTACTCTCGGGGAGTGGAGGTATCCTGGTTACATTCTTCAGCCGAACTTACCTTGGTACCTTGGACAGAGCAGCTTGATTGCTTAGACAATTATTATTGCCCCAGTTTCTGCGGGAGAAGAAGGCCTATGAGGTGCTTGATAACTGCTGATTGACAAATCTTCTTCTGGTAAGCAAGTGACGAGATGACAGGACATTGTCGTACGCTTTTGATCCCTAACTTTTGCCTGGACCGCCCTTTCGGGTTTTCAGTCCACCAGGATACCCATTTTTTCCCAAGCCGCCTTTTAAGGTTTTCGACTTGCCGGGTGTACAGATTTTTTCATTTTCATCCCTTATTTTTGCCCGAACCCTTTTGGTTTGCCGGGAAGCCCTTGTTTTTTCCTAGGCCAGTCGACCTAGCGGGTCTTTGATTATGCGTAGTATTTTTTCGACTATGTCCACGCTCTCAGAATGTAGGGAGTTGTCACTGTTAATAGTGTTACGCTGCCATATTACCAGAAGACGTCTGATCATGCAAGATTCACTGATGGAATTCATGTCCAATGCCCCAAGTGACTCAGATGGAGATCTGCCCCTGGCTATTTGGCATTTTTGAGAGATTCCTTGAATCTTGACTGGACTGCCCCAGATGACGGACCATGATCATGTCTGCCCCTTGGTTGGAAGTGTTTTTCCACTTGAGGTGACCCTTGATAAGATTTTTGTTCACCAGATATTCGTCGTGCGAATTTTTCTGCTGTTCGAACAAATAGTCATATGCAAACAATGTTATTCCAAAAATGCAAAGCTTATGTCTGTCTTGAAATTTTTGAAAAATGAAGTTTTCAATAAAACAAGTGAACTTTTGTAAAATGTGATGTCAACTCGGTATTTTACAGCATGCCTTAAGGAGTCAGGATACCTTTTGTGACAGTATGCTTTCGAACTAACCCATGCTTCAGCTAGGACTTTTTGAGGGTTGTAACGTGGCCTGGTTCACGGTTTAAGAAACAAAGGATAAAGGCTCAAAATTTATTTGTACCCACCCGCTCTTCGTGATGTTCTTCGATCCTAAACTCAGCTAATCATGCGTTAGATTTTGTTTGAGTCTTTGCTCTAATATTCCAGTGATGGTTCGGATACTGACAATTTATTTTGAACAGGCAGTCATTTCCTTTTTGTTGAGGGTTTGTAGGACCTCTTTTTTTTTTTTTTTTTGCTATCCTTGTTTTTTTTTGCCTGAACTGTTTCTTTTGTGATTACAGTCAGCGGGATGCCCCAGTTTTTGTAAGTCTCCTTAATAGGTTTTGACTTAATGGGCTTTTATTTCTGAGAGATAATGACTGCCTGTCTTTATGATTATTCGGAACCATCAATGTCTTTGGTTTTGTAAGGACTTCTTTGGTGCCATTCGTTGTGCACTTGGATCAACTGAGAGAACTACCCTGCCCTAGGTTATGATTAAGGGTTTTAATTTTCGAAAATAAAAACTCCAACTTCTTTGGCTCAGAGGGGTTGACGAGGGATTATCTTCCTTATGACTCCACTGTTTAGGATTTGAAACAATGCATGTACCTCATCAGCGGAGTCTGTTCAAAAGCATACTGTAAAGATCGTGGTATCGTTTTCGTCATCCTCCCTCAAAAGGCTTAGAATTATTAATCGAGAGTTTGAGCATCACAAAAAATGAAAGCAGTTTGAATATAGTGAATACGAATATATTGATTCAGAACAGACATATGCGATGCATTAATGCAATAAAAGAGTTTGCTATGACAATAGTTGTTTGAATAAGCAAAGAAAAATACAACTTGAAAATTCAAATGAACAAAAAGTCTCTTAGTTTGAACTAGTCATTTCAGATGGAGAATTCTCAGCGGAAGATTTTCATCTCACCATCCGGCATAAACTCCAGCACCCTCCCGTCAATCAAGTCTTAGATCTTGTTCTTCAGAGACCAACAGTCGTCGGTGTCATGTCCAGGACTGTCAGAATGGTAGGTACATCTTTCATCAGGGTTATACCTTGGGGAGGCTGTGTTGAGCTTCCGGGGAGGATCCTTTAATGTAAGCAGATTGACCTCCAACAGGCGTTTTAGTATGAGAGTTGATGGTATATCAGTCTCTGAGAAATGTCTTCCAGGCGTATTTCGCTTACGCCGATTACCCTGTTGTTGCTGGCGAGGTTGATGCTGGGCTAGTGACCCTGAAGCAAACTGAGGAGCTTTTCCCTTGCCTTCTTGCCCCGAAGGTGGTTGGACGATGATTTGATCTTCAACTCTAGTTGTTAGCCCCAATTGGTTATTTTGAAGCAGCTTGTTGAAGAGGACCCTGAGCTCTTCTTGTCTTTGAGCTAAGTCCTGAATGAGAGTCATCTGCCCCATCATCTAGGTTCTCATTGTATCTACCTCAGCTTGCAGACGTTTCAGCCGTTCATCTTTATCGTCTTCAGGCCTGTTCCTGACCAAAGTCCCCATGAGGAGTGTTCTCAGCTCTTCCTGCCCCTTGGATAGATTTAGGAGGATTTCCCCGAACTGAGTCTCTTGAGTATGAAGATCCTGGTTGTCTTGTTGGGAAGCCATTGCTGAAATAAACAGTGAAGAAGGTAAGTGACCTGTAACAAGGGTACCTGTTATGCAATGATGTGTATGTATGCATGCAATGTTTTCAAGGATCTCGCGGGGTAAACAAGAAAATTGTTAGAATCTGGTAGCTTGATTGAAGGAACTTCATGTTGTTGAGAGTCTTTCTTCAAGACTCAAGGCTCACCATATCGAGTGCGTCATAGCCCCCGACTCAAGTCATCAACCTGGCTAGAGGAAAATAAATCCCCTTTGCCCCTTGCTAGACATTTTGGTTCATCATGACCTGCATCACAAGCCCTTGAGATCCTTGAAATGGTTAAGGAAATGCTATGGTATGATGTTATGATGCGTATGATGTTATGTACGTGGATGCAAAGGTGTGAGGTGTAAGTAAGCCCTGTAATAAGTCTCGATCAAGGACTGTAAACAAAACCTGCAAGGAACTCATGTTGTCAGATAACAAGAATGTGCAAGTAGTTCAAGTTTGAAGGCACACAAGTCACACAAGACAGCCCTTAGAGTTTAGGCTAGCATGAAGTTTAGGTACTACCCTCTTGAAGTTGGTGGGCTCAAAACCTGTCCTATCAAAAGTAACCGGGTTCTAAGGAGCTCAATATCATTGGGTTGTTTTCTATGTTCATTGTTTTGATTTAGCCACTTAACTGGCGACCAAAATATTCCAAGAAAACAACCCTCAATGAGTGTAGTATCGAGTATCTACCAACTTCGGACTGCACCAAAGTCGGTCATCTCACTACCCCTAAAGAGGCCAGGATGGTCAAGTAAGGTTCTAGGTCAGTTGATGCTTCACGACACCATGCGGCGGCCCCGTACTCTCCTTGACTTGACTCAAGGGTTACCGGTACTCACCAAAGTGCCACATCAACATAGCAACTGCTTCAACCGTGTCGGTATACCCCGCACAGTTCCCTCACAGTTTGTTTCTACTTCTAAAAGGTATCCCCTAGATCCGGGTTAGGATCTATAGAAACTCCAATGCAAGCCCACAAATATAAATCAAACAAGGCATACAATTGAAAACATAAGAGTGGTCTAATCCTAAGGTACACCTCACTTATAAAAGTATTCCCCAGCAGAGTCGCCAATTCTGTGATCGGTGGAAATATAACTGACTGTTTTAAAGCTGGCTCGCGAAATGTCGCGGTAAGCAAGAGTCACCACCGTCTTTTATGTTCTCCAACAAGGAAAGGACAAAAGCACAGCAAAATTCCTTTTCGAGATGTTTCTCAGTTCGGGAGGTAGATTATAGAAAGGGAAGGTATTAGCACCCTTTCTATCCGTGGTTATCCACGGGCTCTTAGGTACTTGCTCACTATGTTTTCAAAAATGGTTTGCTTTTCTTGTGTATGTGGGTTTTTAAAAAGTTTCGTTTTGAAAACTTCGAGGTAACTCTTGTATCAGTCCTCAAGAGTGTATGAAGTATTTGTTTGAAAACTTTTTGAAAGTGTTAGTGCGAAAAGTTGTTTTTGTTTTTGAAAGAGCAAGTACCCAGGAGAAATCTACATACTCTAAGGAATTAGGCTGTGTAAATGTCCTTTAGACAGTGCTATCCCACTATTGAGAAGTAGGTAGCACCGTCGTTGGAGTTATTCGGGTCAATTCGATTATTAGGGACATGTGTGGTCACCAAAGCAATAATAGGACGCCTTAGCGGTAACCCTAATGTCCTAGATCCTTTTTATCCAAGGTAACCGTTTCGAGGCAACTGGATCTTTAGACAGGAGGGCAACCTCTAAAACATCCTATACTTGATGACCACCTCGAGGCAACCAAGTGAGGCGTACCCTAGGAGTGGCATGTGCATGTGTGTCAGGTTTTAATTCATATTATCTTTGAACATGCATCATTGTGAACTACGATTGATTTTATTTTTTCAGGCAAGTCTTGCATGCATAATTAACAGTTAATAAATTTGCGGGAAATAAATTGCGGAAAGTGAATCTACGCTATTACAAGACGTCGGGTATTTACATCGCCAAAAACATAACCCTTGAAAATAAATTGCGAGAAAATTAAAGAAAACGATAAAAGTCCTAATTTTCTATTACATTCTCGGAAACAGTTACATAAATATAATCAAATAAATATGCGCGAAAGAAGTTGAATCGGGACGTCCTTAGGGTTTTGACCCTTTTTGAGAAAAGAAAGAAATTTGGTCCTTTTTTGCAATTAATTAAATATTAAACCTAATAACTAATTAATTAATTAATTAAAAGAAAAAGTATTTTTTGTGTTTTTTAATGTCTTAATGAAAATAAAAAGAAAAAGAAATTAAAAGTCAAGAAAACCCTAATTCTAAATTTATTTTATATTTGTGAGAAAAAAGTCAAAGTTAACCTAATTAATAAAAAGACTAAATTAATTTATTTACAAAATAATAATTAATAGTGAAATTAATAAATAATAATAATGATAATATAAATATTTACTGAATTTATTAGGAAAATAATAATTTGTGAGTTAAATAAATAATAATAGTTAGTAAAAGGAATTAAAAGAAAAAGAAAATAAAAAGAAATAGTAAAACCAGGGGGGTGATGGGCCCAAATATGGAGGTTAGTCTGGAATTTCTGAGGCCCACTAAGCTCAAGCCTGTGTTGTCTTCTGGAATTTTCCAGAGCGTTCCTTGACTGGGAGCATGGTGAGGCTCATCTTTTGGCCATCAGATTGGTGTTAGTGGCCACTTGGCGCCTGGGATTGGAAAGAATATGGTGGACATCATTTGAAAGCCTGCATGGGAACACGTTAGAAAAAATAGAAACAAGCGTTTGGGGGACCTGGGAATCGAACCCAGGTCCCAATGGTTACATGCCAACTCACTAACCACTAAGCCAACTGAACGCCTTTGTTATTATAATGAACAAGGAATATAATATGTAAAAACAAAAATTAAGCTGGAAAAAAATCAAATCGCGCGCGTTATTTGAATGCTCAAACCATGAAGCAGCACGTCATCATCGTCTTCCTTTTGCCTGTAAAATAAAAGTCAGATAGCGGGGGTTTTTAACCCCCACAAAATAGAATGACAAATAATAGCGATTAGGCGTAGAGGCTATATAAATTGTTTGCGAGGGTTGGGTTCAATTCGTCTTGATCTCCTGAGTTCAACCATAGGTCTTATGAAGCTTGATTTTTCCTATACTGAAAAGCCCCAATTTGGAAGCTTGGAAAACCTAGAATTCGTCAATGGTGATTTGTGATTCAGGACACCATAATGCAACTCACCTGTACCATTAGCTTCAGAGAGGTTCTAGCAATGCAAAGCACACAAAAAATCTTGTTAATGATGCATGAATAATGAATTACGATTGTGAAAAAAAGTACCAAACCGTGTGACTGTAAACGGCGATTTCTTGAGGTTAAACGCTTGGTTTTGGTTCCTACACCTTTCTGGGGATCCCTGCAATGGATTAGAATTAACAAAAAGCTCTGAATTAACCTGGAATTAGGAAAACAATTTTCAAGTTTTTCTTGATTTTTTCAATGTTGCATATGGCTTTCTGCAGCAATTCTCACGTGTGTGGCATTAGGGTTAGGTCATGTACTTATAGTAGAACTGAATTAGGTTAAATTCTTGACCAAAAATCCATGGAATCATGGTTTGTATATTTGATTGAAAATCAAATATTTTTCAATCTTTTTGATTGAGAAAACTTGCTAATTTTTGAGATTTTGGTCCCCTTGATTGATACACGAATTTTCCAGCTCTTGTTGACCACTTTTGCTTCACAAAAAGATTGAGAAATCATATCTTGGTATTTTCCTACAATTAAATGAATTAAATGAATTAATATTGATTAAAAATTCAATTAATTAATAAAAAATAAGAAAATATTTCAATTTAATCTCAATGGGTCGTGCATAGGCCTTGGAAAATGTTTCAAGAAGGAATTTGAGGCCCATTAGCAAAAACAAAGTGTTTTGGGCAAAGTTGACTTTTGCAAATTCACAAAACTTTCCCAACTTCTCCAATGCATATCTTGCTAAATTTTGA
This sequence comes from Vicia faba, assembly GCA_948472305.1. Classification (NCBI taxonomy): domain Eukaryota; kingdom Viridiplantae; phylum Streptophyta; class Magnoliopsida; order Fabales; family Fabaceae; genus Vicia; species Vicia faba. The sequence continues at coordinate 302,678,957 of OX451735.1, read as the reverse complement.
TCATATGAACATGTTCTTGGAAATTTTGGAAAGGTCTTGAAGTCCTCTAACCAATGCCTTTGGTCCTATTTCATTTGGATTTACCAATCTCAAGTTATGGTCTTTGACTTAAAGTGCATTTTTGTTGACTTTTGAAATTGACCTATAATGTAGAAATTGCTAGCTTTTTTGTGGGAGCATTTCTTGGACTTGGAATGTGAATATGAGTTGTTGGAAATGTCATCCCATTCAAAATGAGCATTGGATGGGATTTTTCTGATGAACCATGAAAAAGTTATGCCCTGGTCAAGATACAGTTGACTTTTCTACTGTCCAAAAATAGTAACTTTTGCATCTTTGATGATTTTTGAGCCATGCTTGTGGAATCATGATCAAGACTTGATCAAATGATGTTTGTGAGCTCAAAATAAGATGTTGACCAAAAATTCTGATTTTGACTGCCAAATGACCATTTTGCCCCTGCAGTTGATTGTGAACCAAATGGAGCTTTTGACTGTGGAATTTGATGCTGTGAGCTATGAAACTTGGCATGTAGGTGCTTGAGAATTTATATAGGCCTATGAGACTTGATTGAGCCATTGAAAACCTCAAATTCCTTGAAGGAACCAAAACCCTAATTTTGACTGGCTTAGGAGGATGTTTGGACTGTGCAACCCTTGAGTAGTCTTGAACCATTTGAAGATGATCTTTGACAAACTTTGAAGAATATGGGAGGGAAAATTTTGGGGTACAACACTACCTAATGCAACTTCAATCTAAGTTCAACTTAAACCTGAGTTCCTACTCACTCCCCCTCAATCACAGCAGTGATACTAAACAATTGACTAACGAAATTATGAAGACACTCTTCAGAACATACACTTGATTATGCTTCACAGCTTTTAATCAACTAACACAAACACTCGTGCTTCAAAGCTTTGAGTGATACATAACCTAACTTGACTTTGCTTCAAAGCTTTAATCAAGTGACACAAACACTCGTGCTTCAAAGCTTTGAGTGATACACAACCCTTACAATCAAAACCTACTCCAAGTCACTTATCACAATGATAAATGCTTGGATTACAGTTGTTAAAACTATAAAGCACCTTATTGATCTTCTGTCAAAAAGTTGTCTTCACCAACAGTCGTCCTGTTGAATATATAGGCCGCTGTTCTTCAGTTAGGGCTTCCACGAAAATAGTTAGGGTTAATTAACCTCAAGACTTGGTCACAGGACTTTATCAACCAGATTAGGGTTAAGCGAAGTTAACCTAAAGTCCACGTGAGACTTTGTACTGGACTGGGTAAACCAGTTTCCTGAAAAATCTCAGAATTAACAAAACTGTACAACTGTTAGATCATTACAAGATGTCTTAACATTGGTTATGAAAACAAGAATCCTGTTTACTGATTTTGGTAGAATGTAATAAATATGATCATTGCATGATGATCAGCTAAACACTCAATTTAAGCAGCTTCTGTATGACATCCTTTTTCTGCATAATGTACCTAGTAACCCAGAATGTTATGACATCAGTCATGACATTCACACACCTGGTTTTACCAAAAACCATGCCAACAACCAAACACTTACAAACTCCCCCTTTGGCAAATTTTTGGCTAAAACCCCTAAACAATCAGATATTAGAAAGCAGCAGAATTAATATGTTTGCAGAAAGAAATAATGTCTACCAAGTCTAATTAACACAAAAACTTCTCCCCCTCTTTAGCCATAAATAGGCCAAAGATACATGTACTTTTAGGATATACAGTCATCCAAAAATAAAAACACAGATAAAAATTCTAAAAACACTTACAGCAAAAGGTACCAGCAGCAAGGTTGTCATCTACTTCAAGCACTGTCATCTTCAGAGGAGGCACTATCTTCAGCATTAAGCTGATCTTCAGCAGCATCCTCTTCCCGTCTTCGTCCTTCAGTCTCCTCCTGTTCTAGTCTAGCAATCAGGTCCTCAAGAGTCCTTTTCCTTGTATCCAACTCTTTGCAGGTTTCCTTCAGCACAACTATAACATCAGTTCTCTTGGACTGAGTTTTGACAGTTGATGTCTCAGCTGATGTCATGACAATGTCAGGAACATGAGTTCTCTGAAATAGCTTGTAGTGCAACCCAAGAGCAGGGGCTCTTTTGCATACAATATCTTTTTCAACTAGAATGTCAGAATACTGAGCAAGGACTATACCACATAAGAGGGAGGGAAAGGCAATAGGGCCTTTAACAGCATAGCTTCCAGCATGTTTTAAAGTTTGATCAAAGATATACTTGCCATAGTCAAATTTTGTCCTGCTTCCAACAACATAAATGAATCTTCCCAGTCCTGTGGAGATGGTTGATTTATGGTTGGTGGGAACCCAGTTGGCTGCACCAATTTTGTGCAGAATGGCAAATTTCATGCTCAGCTAGCTTGCATTCAGCTTCCCTTTTAAGGGCCAGCTCTTGACTTGATTTGTAGTGATGGTTTGGCATACTTGGTTGTCAGTAACCTCTGGCTCAGGGCAAGCATCATATGGTCTTCCTAGGAATTTGTTTATTTCAGAGGGAGAGAAATTTACCTTTCTTCCTCTCACATAGACACATTTAAAGTAAGCTAGCCTTCCATCAGCACACCCATCAAATAAATTCACTATGAATTCTTTGACAAGAACTTCATAGCAGTTGGTAAACTTTACCACAGTATTTATTAGACCAGTAGTTTTGATTAGGTCCATGATCTCCTTACATTCCATGGCACCCTTGTTCAGTTCTCTTTCCAAGGCTATCCTTTTCAAACAAACATACTTCCACCTGTTTTCATTCTCAGGAAGGTGAAAGGAAATGTTGTCAGTGGGGACTTCAGGGACTTTAGACATTTTGCTTGATGAGAGTTTCCTTTTGAGAGGTATGTCTTCAGCATCAAATTCAAATTCTGATTCCTCATCAGAATCAGAGGGTTTAGGCTCTTTCCTTTTCTTAGCTATTGGTTGTCTCACAGGCTTTGAGAGACTACCAGCAGGTACTCGAATTTTCACCTTCCCTTTTGACAATCCAGCCTTCACAGTTTCTACTCCAACATCAGCAGTCTTCTCTTTGGACATACATTTTGCAGCATTCCGCTTTCCCTTTCTATTCATCATTCTTCTAGCTATGCTAGGGTTGATATTTGCAATTAGGTCATTGTCAGAGTATTCTTCATCAACATCAATAACCTGGGTTTCAACATCCTTCTTAGAAGGGTTCTGGTGATCATCAAGATTTTCAGATGATTTCCTAATGTTGTCATCCGGTGTCTCAACATTTTGAGTGACATCTGGATTCATTTCAACATTTGGACTAGCAGCTTCTTGATTCAAAGGTACATAAATGCCAGGTACCGAGTGATTCTCATTTAGAATCCTTGTAACAAGTCTAGCTATTGCTTGGTGAACATAAGCTGACCCTTCCCTATTTGATATTTCTGAGGGAACAAAGGATGTTTGAGAGGGATTACCAGATGTAAAAGCTTGAGACCTTCTTGCATGTCTTGTTCTCAGCTTTTTAACCTTAGAGGGGTCAGCTGCCAGTTCACGAAGAGGAGTTATCTCCAGAACATCATAACCCATGCAGTTTGTGATTGCCCTAGGTTCTCGATCGGAGGATGCGGAAGAAGCAGTCGTCTTTGAAGAGGATGATGTCATGGATAGTTGAGACATGTTTAGCGTCTTAGAAAACTAGTAACATCGAGAGTAAAATCTTTGATTGAGAGAATGAAGATTGTTGCAGAGCCGAGAGAGGAAGGAGATAAATGAGAGTCTATTCAACTTCTTAACAATTGTGAAAGAAATAGGGAAACAGATGATTAACCCAATCAAAATAGACTTAACAAAAAAATCTCCTTCATCCCTTGTCTTAAGCAAAATTAATTGCTACATTTCCTCATGTTGGCAAATACCCAACTTGCCCCTCAAATTTTCAAATTGATTTGCATCAAGTGCCTTGGTAAATATGTCAGCCAGTTGTAGCTCAGTGGCAACATGTTCCAGTTTAATCGTATTCTCCTCTACAAGATCTCTGATGAAGTGATGTCTAATGTCAATGTGCTTGGTCCTGCTATGCTGAATAGGATTCTTGGAAATGTTGATAGTGCTCAGATTGTCACAGTACAATTTCATAACATCTTGTGTGACATTATACTCAGTAAGCATTTGTTTCATCCAGATCATTTGAGAACAGCTACTACCAGCTACTATGTATTCAGCTTCAGCAGTAGAGAGAGACACACAGTTCTGTTTCTTGCTGAACCAGGAGACAAGATTATTTCCTAAGAAGAAACATCCTCCAGAGGTGCTCTTTCTATCATCAGCACTTCCAGCCCAATCAGCATCACAGTAACCAGTTAGAGTTGGTTCACATCCATGAGAGTACAGCAAGCCATAGTTGTAGGTTCCACTTACATACTTCAAAATTCTCTTCACTTGGTTAATATGACTTACTTTGGGATCAACTTGGTATCTTGCACATACTCCAACTGCAAAAGAAATGTCAGGTCTGCTGGCTGTTAAGTATAGTAGACTTCCTATCATGCTTCTGTACAGGCTTTGGTCCACCTTAACCCCACTTGAATCTTTGGATAGCTTTAAATGAGTAGGTGCAGGAGTCCTTTTGTGACTGGAATTCTCCATTCCAAACTTCTTGACAATGTTCTTTGCATACTTGCTTTGAGACAGAAAAATTGAGTCTTCCATCTGTGTGACTTGAAGTCCAAGAAAGTAGGTCAATTCTCCCATGAGGCTCATTTCGAATTCAGCCTGCATCTGGTCAGCAAAATGTTTAACCATTTTATCTGACATTCCCCCAAACACTATGTCATCAACATATATTTGAGCTACCATCATCTTTCCTCCTTCATTTTTGACAAAAAAAAGGTTTTATCCAAGCCTCCTTTTCTGTATCCTTTGTCAGAGAGAAATTTTGTCAGCCTGTCATACCATGCTCTAGGAGCTTGTTTCAGGCCATACAAAGCTTTCCTCAATTTGTAGACATGATCAGGGTAGTTTGGATCCACAAATACTTTAGGCTGTTCCACATAAACTTCCTCATTTAAGTACCCATTTAGGAAGGCACTTTTTACATCCATCTGAAATAACTTGAAATTAAGGAGACAAGCAATTCCCAACAGGAGTCTAATTGATTCCAGTCTGGCTACAGGAGCAAAAGTCTCATCAAAATCAACCCCTTCAACTTGAGTGTATCCTTGAGCAATAAGTCTTTCCTTATTCCTGGTGACAACTCCTTCAGCATCTGATTTGTTCTTGTAGATCCATTTTGTGCCAATGATGTTTGTTCCTTCTGGTCTAGGAACTAACTCCCATACTTCATGTTGCTTGAATTGGTTCAATTTATCTTGCATTTCTCCAATCCAGTATTAATCAGTTAAAGCCTCCTTAACATTTCTTGGTTCAATTTTAGATACAAAGCAGGAGTTTGAGATGATTTCTCTAGATCTTGTAATGACTCCACTGTTAGGATCTCCTATGATGAGTTCCTTAGGATGATCTTTCTGAATTCTGATGGAAGGGTCTTTGTTAGCTTCCTTTGATTCAGAATCTGAAGCAGTAGTGTTAGGTAGATCATCCTGTTGAGTTGAAGTCTCAAAGAATGTCTCAACATCACAAGGGACATATGTTTCCTCATGATAATCATCAACTATGACATTTATTGATTCCATCATAACTTTGGTCCTGGAATGGAATACCCTATAAGCTCTGCTGTTGGTAGAGTATCCTAGGAATATCCCTTCATCACTTTTAGGGTCCATCTTTCTCCTTTGTTCATAATCTGTCAGAATATAGCATTTGCTTCCAAATACATGGAAGTACTTCACTGTAGGCTTTCTTCCTTTCCAGAGTTCATAAATGGTGGATGATGTTCCCTTTCTCAAGGTGACCCTGTTATGGACATAACAGGCTGTATTCATAGCTTCAGCCCAAAAATGAGTAGGAAGTCTTTTGGCATGTATCATTGCTCTGGCAGATTCCTGTATGGTCCTGTTTTTCCTTTCTACAACTCCATTTTGCTGAGGAGTTATAGGTGAACAGAATTCATGATTAATTCCTTCTGAGGAACAGAACTCATCAAACTTACTGTTTTCAAATTCCTTGCCATGATCACTTCTGATTCTGACAATGCACCCTTCTTTTTCTCTTTGAATTCTTTTGCACAGTTCTTTAAACACTTCAAATACATCAGATTTTTCCCTAATGAAGTTAATCCAGGTGAATCTGGAAAAATCATCCACAACAACATAGGCATATCTTTTTCCACCAAGACTTTCCACCTGCATTGGTCCCATCAGATCCATATGTAGAAGTTCTAGTACCTTAGAGGTGGTCAAATGTCTTGACTTTGGATGTGACATCCTTGTCTGCTTCCCAACCTGACATTCACCACAAACTCTCCCTTCATCAATTTGCAGTCTTGGAATCCCTCTGACTGCCTCCATAGATATAATCCTTTTCATTCCTCTTAGATGTAGATGACCAAGTTTTTGGTGCCACAGTTTCACTTCTTTTTCTTCTTTGGCAATAGAACACACAGAAGAGTAATTAGTGTTCTCAGGCTCCCACAAGTAGCAGTTGTCTTTAGATCTGACTCCTCTCATTACAACTTCTTGTTTCTCATTAGTTACAAGACATTCAGACTTGGTGAAGTTGACTTTGAATCCTAGGTCACATAATTGGCTTATACTTATGAGATTAGCAGTCAAGCCTTTTACCAGCAATACTTCATTTAGGTTTGGAACTCCATGACAGTCCAAGTTTCCAACTCCTTTGATTTCTCCTCTAGCACCATCTCCAAAGGTCACATAACTAGTAGTGTGAGGTTTAACATTATTGAGAAGATTCTTGATTCCAGTCATGTGTTTAGAGCATCCACTGTCAAAGTACCAGTCTTCCTTTACAGATACTCTAAGGGAGGTGTGAGCTATCAGGGCAGTAGCCTTTTTCTTCCACTATTGAGTATGTGGTACCTTGTTAGACTTAGGTTTGACAACTGGGGTCTGATTAGGATATCCATATAATCTGAAACAAAATGGCTTTATGTTACCAAACCTCCCACAATGATGACATCTCCATCTTTGATACTTTTTCTTCATATTTCTCTGTTCTCGATGTTGAGTTCTATATTGTGACATCTGCTTTAACATTTGTTTATCAGGCCTGATCTTCTTCTTGTCCATAACAGATTTCTTTGCTGCCACAAATCCTAGACCAGACTTGTTTCCCACATTTTGTCCAATCTGAAGGGTTTCTTCTAATTTTTCAGTTCCATTTGTCAGCATCTTGACAGATTTGGTCATCTGGTCCAGTTTTGAGTTTAGCATTTGAACTTCCCCTTCTAGATGACTTATAGTATCAATGCCTGCCTTTTTCTCAGCCTCCAACTTTATTATGAGTTTTGTTTATCTCTCATTTTGTTGACAAACTTCAGCACTTCTGATACATAACTTCTTGTAGGAATCAACCAGTTCTTCAAATGTCACTTCCTCATCACTAGAGTCACTATCAGAGTTACAAATACCAGTTAGTGTAGTAACTAGTTTGGCAGATTCTTCTTCAGAATTACTTTCTGAATCACAGTCAGACCAAGTAACAGACATTCCTTTCTTTTGTTTCTTAAGAAAGGTAGGACATTCAGCTCGAATGTGCCCATATCCTTCACATCCATGGCATTGAAATCATTTGCTTTGATTTCCATTCTCTTCAGACTTTGGTCTTCTGCTGGAGTCATAGGATCTGTTAATGTCAGAAGGAATGTTCTTAACATTTGACCTTGACTTTGGATCCATTCTCTTGATGAGTTTGTTGAATTGTCTTCCAAGCATGGCTATAGCTTCTGAAATATTTTCTTCTTCATCCTCCTTATTTTCATCTTCAGTATTAGATACAAGTGCTATGCTCTTGTTTTTCTTGTCGACATTGTCACTGATCCCCATCTCAAAGGTTTGAAGTGACCCAATGAGTTCATCCACCTTCAAATTGAAGATATCATGAGCTTCCTCTATAGCAGTCACCTTCATTGCAAATCTTTTAGGCAAGGATATGAGAATCTTTCTCACCAGCTTTTCTTCTGACATCTTTTCTCCCAATGCTCCTGAGGTGTTGGAAATCTCCAAGATGTTCATGTCAAACTCATGAATGGTCTCATCTTCCATCATCCTTAGGTTCTCAAATTTAGTAGTCAGCATCTGAAGCCTTGACATTTTTACTTTGGATGTGCCCTCATGAGTAGTTTTGAGAGTGTCCCAAACTTCCTTGGCTAGTTCACATTGATGTACTAGTCTGAATATGTTTCTATCAATTCCATTGAACAAGGCATTTAAGGCTTTGGAATTACCCAGGGCTAACTCATCTTCTTCTTTGCTCCATTCTTCCTCAGGTTTCAGACTGATTGTCCCATCTTTCTCAGTTATGGTGGGATGGTTCCATCCTTTGTCAGCAGCTCTCCAAGCCTTTTTGTCCAGTGATTTTACGAAGGCAATCATACGAGGTTTCTAGTAGTCATAATTTGATCCATCCAAAATGGGTGGTCTGTTTCCAAAAACTCATTCTTTGTCCATAGCGCCAGAAAATAATATCCCTAGATCTTACCCAGTAAGACAGGCAGGGTGCCTGCTCTGATGCCAATTGAAATTCTGGCAGCAGATACTCAATGTCACAGTGAATATTATGACACCGTATCTGACTTTCTACAAGACAGTAAGTCTAAAAGCAGTAAAGAACACAGTCAATTGTTTACCTAGTTCAGTGTGTAACAACACCTACTCTGGGGGCTACCAAGCCAGGGAGGAAATTCACTATAAGAGATATTAATTCAGGAATAAACCAACCAGTTTATCTCCTTCACTTAAGACCTACCCAATGCAACTTCAATCTAAGTTCAACTTAAACCTGAGTTCCTACTCACTCCCCCTCAATCACAGCAGTGATACTAAACAATTGACTAACGAAATTATGAAGACACTCTTCAGAACATACACTTGATTATGCTTCACAGCTTTTAATCAACTAACACAAACACTCGTGCTTCAAAGCTTTGAGTGATACATAACCTAACTTGACTTTGCTTCAAAGCTTTAATCAAGTGACACAAACACTCGTGCTTCAAAGCTTTGAGTGATACACAACCCTTACAATCAAAACCTACTCCAAGTCACTTATCACAATGATAATTGCTTGGATTACAGTAGTTAAAACTATACAGCCCCTTATTGATCTTCTGTCAAAAAGTTGTCTTCACCAACAGTCGTCCTGTTGAATATATAGGCCGTTGTTCTTCAGTTAGGGCTTCCACGAAAATAGCTAGGGTTAATTAACCTCAAGACTTGGTCACAGGACTTTATCAACCAGATTAGGGTTAAGCCAAGTTAACCTAAAGTCCACGTGAGACTTTGTACTGGACTGGGTAAACCAGTTTCCTGAAAAATCTCAGAATTAACAAAACTGTACAACTGTTAGATCAGTACAGGATGTCTTAACATTTGTTATGACAACAAGAATCCTGTTTACTGATTTTGGTAGAATGTAATAAATATGATCATTGCATGATGATCAGCTAAACACTCAATTTAAGCAGCTTCTGTATGACATCCTTTTTCTGCAGAATGTACCTAGTAACCCAGAATGTACCTAGTAACCCAGAATGATATGACATCAGTCATGACATTCACACACCTGGTTTTACCAAAAAACATGCCAACAACCAAACACTTACATCCATACTGAAGAATGAAAAAGGTTTGGGTTGGTCACAAAGGATAATGTCACTCGCTCACATGGATATTCTCTAGTGTTCCCGAGCTATGGAAAACACTACTATTATTGAACACTGCGGGGAGTACCCTAATGTCCCGTTACTTGGCATCAGAGGGGGCATAACCTACAATCCTTATTTAGCTCTGCGACAATTTGGTTACGCTCGAAGAGATGGTCACCATGAGTTGCTTATCAAGGGAATTGTATTCAACTATGAGGATGATGTTCAAGAGTATGGCCGGAGATTCAAACGAGCTTGGGGTATGGTAAACACATATGGCGCCAGGGCTTTGGGGCCAAAGGCTTCCATTCCTATGGAACCTTACCTCCAATGGGTATGAGCTCGCGCCCAGAAACTTATGATGACCTATATGGTCGTTTTACCAGTGATTGTGGAACCCACTACTGAAGGGGGTATTCCTTACACGGTTCTCTATCCTAATATGCCCACTGATCTTAGAGAATTAGAGAGGTCTTGGATTCAGTTGGAGAAGGAGCGGGATACTTACATGGATCAGTTCTATGCTCAAGAGTGGAAGGTTTTAGAGCTCACAAAGCAGCTCCATGAGGAAAGAGGACTCAATGTTTATCTCGGCACGAAGAGGAAGCATCCATGGTAATTTTGATTTCTTTTCTAGTTTTAGATTTGTCTTTAATTGTAACGCCTAAAAGGCATTTGAACTTTGAATTCAACTAATAAAATCTTTGTTTTATTTTGGTTCGCAAATTTAAATTTCCCAAAGTCTTTGAAATCATTGCATGCGTATCCCATTCATAGAATTTCATGTACAGGTACCATTACAGGTTTCTCATCTTCTTCGCTATTTACTTCAGCAGAAATATCTTTCAAAAAAAGCATCAAGGATCTTCAGGCACAAAACGCCCAGTTCCAACAAATGTTCATAAATTTGGCAAAAGGGCAGGAGGATCCAAAAGCCCTAATCCTGAAAGAGAAAAAGAAAAAGAAGAGGGTTGCCGGTATTCTGATTATGGGAAGAAGGTTTGGAGGGCCGTTGAAGCGACAAGTCGATGTAACCTTTTCATCCAAAGAAGGGGAAAACCAAGAAGAAGAGACAAGGGAGAAGGATCCTAGTCCTGAAGTTTCTGACAATGATGTCGACTACAATGATGAGCAGTATCCTCTCGCTGAAGATAGATACAAGCAGTTGGAAGATCGTCTGAGTGCTATGGAAATCCAGAGGATACCCGGGTTGGATTTCGAAGAATTGGGATTGGTTTCGGGAGTGGTCATCCCACAGAAGTTCAAAGCTCCAATTTTCACAAAGTATGATGGCGTGTCCTGCCCAAAACTCCATATCCGCTCTTATGTCAAAAAGATTCAGCCCCACACCGCTGTTGTGGGTTCATTTCTTTCAAGATAGTCTGTCAGAGACTCAGCTTGAATGGTTCTACCAACTGGAGAGAGCCAATGTCCGAAATTGGGAAGATCTGGTTGCTACTTTCTATAAGCAGTATCAATACAACGCCGACCTTGCTCCTACTTATACTCAACTCCAAAGTATGTCCATGGGGGCGAGTGAAGGCTTTAAGGACTATGCACAGAAGTGGAGAGACTTCGCTGGAAGAGTCTAACCCCCGTTGTCTGATAGGGAGTTGGTTGATATGTTTCTGGGGATGCTATCTGATCCATTCGTTAATCATCTGATCGGCAGCTCGTCAGCTGGGTTTACCGAGCTGATATTAACTGGAGAGAGAGTAGAAGCTAGGATTCGGAGCGGGAAAATACAAAAGGATGCCTCTTCGAGTTCGGTAAAGAAGCCTTTTGCCACCAAGAAGAAAGCCAGTTCCATCTATAGCCTGAGGGGCCAAAACAGAGCTGAACATCGTCAGACAGTAAGTGTCGTAATGAGATCCAACCTGGCGACCTTGAAAGAGGCTCCCAAGAATCCGAACACCACATCTCCTCGATATAGTCCAAATGCTCGGCGTGCCTATCATTCTGAGAGTCCTTGCCACGATACCAATGACTGCTGGGATCTAAGTGAAATTCTGGCAGCAGATACTTAATGTCACAGTGAATGTTATGACACCGTATCTGACACTCTTCAAGATAGTAAATCTAAAAGCAGTAAAGAACACAGTCAATTGTTTACCTAGTTCAGTGTGTAACAACACCTACTCTGGGGGCTACCAAGCCAGGGAGGAAATTCACTATAAGAGATATTAATTCAGGAATAAACCAACCAGTTTATCTCCTTCACTTAAGACCTACCCAATGCAACTTCAATCTAAGTTCAACTTAAACCTGAGTTCCTACTCACTCCCCCTCAATCACAGCAGTGATACTAAACAATTGAATAATGAAATTATGAAGACACTCTTCAGTACATACACTTGATTTTGCTTCACAGCTTTTAATCAAGTAACACAAACACTCGTGCTTCAAAGCTTTGAGTGATACACAACCCTAATTTGACTTTGCTTCAAATCTTTAATCAAGTAACACAAACACTCGTGCTTCAAAGCTTTGAGTGATACACAACCCTTACAACCAAAACCTACTCCAAATCACTTATCACAATGATAATTGATTGGCTCACAGTAGTTACAACTATACAGTCCCTTATTGATCTTCTGTCAAAAGTGTCTTTAACCAACAGTCTTCATGAGGAATATATAGCCAGCTATTCTTCTGTTAGGGCTTCCACGAAAATAGCTAGGGTTAATTAGGGTTAACCTCAAGACTTGGTCATAGGTCTTTAACAACCAGATTAGGGTTAAGCAAAGTTAACCTAATGTCCACGTGAGATTCTGATATGGACTGTATAAACCAGATTCTTGAAAATTCTCAGAAATAACAAATCTGCACAACTGTTAGATCAGTACAGGATGTCTTAACATTGGTTATGACAACAAGAATCCTGTTTACTGATTTTGGTAGAATGCAATAAATATGATCATTGCATAATGATCAGCTAAACACTCATATTGAGCAGCTCCTATATGACATTCTTTTTCTGCAGAATGTACCTAGTATCCCAGAATGTTATGACATCAGTCATGACATTCACACAACTGGTTTTACCAAAAAACATACCAACAACTAAACACTTACACTAAGAAATAAGGTACAAGATTTGATCGAAGCCAAGGAAATTAAGTTCGATGCTCCAGAAAAGCCCAATGTAATAACTTCTCCCATGCCTAAGCACGGTCGTGGAGTTAATGTTATTGATACCGACTTGTTTGTGACCTTGGTGGATGAAGTTTCTACTCCTCTCATGACTGTGAAGAAGAATTTGCTGTTGGCCGATTTATTTCTGAGTTGTGGTGAAGGTTTCCACATGTGTTCATTTCTGCCTTCTGGTTGCCATTTGCTGAAGTGAGGTATTCAACGCCTGATGGGAAGCAAAGAAATTTTGTTCAAGAAAACTTTGGTTTCCGTTGTTCCATCTGAAGACATTGCCATTATAACCATTTCCGCCAATCCTTACAAGGTCTCCTTGAGAAGACCTGTTAGGATTGCATCTACTCCAAGAATCTCTCTGTTGTTAATGATTGTTCCTGGTCCTGTCCCGTATGTCTCGGACAAAGTTGTCCCCTGACATTATGGTGCCGATGTGTACTATCATGGCATCAAACAATATTTGAAAAATGAAGAGGTTTATCTTGATATTGGTAACATTGTCGTGAGCAACAAGGTTACTCGAAGTGGAAGGGTCTTCTCTCCTGAGATTTCCCATAAGACTGTCAACAGGCCTATTGTCATTCCATCTGCTATTCCTGTTGGTACATCAACTACGGCTGCTGTTCTTACTCCAATTATTACCAAAGAAGTTATAGGTGAGCCTGCCCGGACGGAGACGCCTAGAAAAATTGTTGTGGAGGCCTCTAAACAAGAGATAGAGGAAATATTGAAAATAATTAAAAAGTGCGACTACAATGTGGTCGAGCAGATGGGGAAGACCCCCTCGAAGATATCCATGTTATCCCTACTGTTGTGCTCCGAGGCCCATGTGAAGGCTTTGATTGCATTCCTTAAAACAGGGCATGTGCCGCAAGAGACTTCAGCCGATCAATTTAAAGATTGCGTAGCCAGCCTGACTGTTGACAATGGGCTGGGTTGTTTAGATGCATACTTGACACCGAAGGGAAGGAAGCATAATGATGCCCTGCATGTCTCAATTGAATGCAGGGGCACCACTATGGCTCATGTGTTGGTAGATACTGGGTCTTTACTGAATGTTCTGCCAAAGAAGGCATTGGAACAGTTGGATTGCAAGGGTTTGACTTTAAAGCCTAGTAACATTGTGGTAAGGGCTTTTGATGGGTCGAAAATAATGGTGCACAGGGAGGTGGACATCCCTGTCAAAGTGGGTTCTCAGACCCTTGGGTCCACCTTCTATGTGATGGACATCAGGCCGTCATATTCTTGTATATTGGGTCGTCCCTGGATCCACGAGGCTGGGGCAGTTATTTCCACACTACACCAAATGCTGAAGTATCTGGTAAAAGGGAAGATTGTCACTGTGCGAGGTGAAGAGGAGTATATGGTGAGCCACCTCAATTCCTTCGGCTATGTAGAGATGGATGGGGAATTCATAGAAACTCCTTGTCAGAACTTCGAAGAGGTCCCTCAGATCTTGGCATCGACTGAAACTACTACCAGCAACAAACCTCCTCTAAAGATGGCTTCTCTCAAGGATGCCAGGGCCATAGTTGAAGAAGGTGGGTGTACCAATTGGGGTCAGCTTCTTGGTTTCACTCACAAAACTGACAAATTTGGTTTGGGCTTTACTACAGGGGCTCAAAGGGATGTTTGACGCGCTCGAGATGGAGGACCTCCCCTACACAACATTAATCGGGGAATTAATGCCATTGAAAACAACGAGGAGGACTCAGACATTAGCAGCTGGATCTACCCAACTACCAATGGTGGACCGAGTAACTGGACGGCTAGGGACTTTATACCAGTTTCTTTTATTCCGCAGTAATTGTCTTGCTTGTTTTGAGATTTGTAATAAACAATTTAAAACTTTACGGCCTTGTGCCTTGCCCGAGGCACATTGACTTTGCTTGTGAGGGTTATTATTTGTCATTTCATATATCACTAATAAAGCATTGGACGTTTGTTGCATAAAAATTTTGCGCTCTCTGTTTTTTCTTTTCTGTTTTCACTTTATCAAAACAACTATTCTCTTACACACTGTGATACGGTGGCAGAACCGACTGTTAATACTGGTTTACATTTTTGTTCGCAAAATGTCGCGGTAAGCAAGAGTCGCCACCAACTTTTATTTTATCCAATTGGAAAGGAAAAAAGCACAGAAAAATTCCTTTTTCGAGATATTCTGAGTATGGGGGGTAGATTATAGAAAGGGAAGGTATTAGCACCCTTTCTATCCGTAGTTATCTACGGGCTCTTAGGTACTTGCTCATCATTTTCAAAATTGCTTCTTTGTGTTTGTGTGATTTGAAAAGTTTTTGTTTTACTTTGATTTAACCATTGCTTCTGTCTTCAAGAGTGTTACGAAGTCGTTTTGAAAACTTTGTTTGAAAAGAGTGTAAGTGTGGAAAATTTAGTTTTGAGCAAGTACCTACTAGCATCTACCTACTCAAAAAAAAAGATCGTTTCTGTTCTTGTTTCCTTTAGACAGTTCTATCCCACTATTAGTGAGTAGGTAGCACCATCGTTGGAATTTGTAAGGGTCAATTTGAAAGGGACGTAATGGTCATTGAAGGCAACATGTAAGGATACCTTAGCATTACGAAGGGACTGTCATCATATATTTGTAGGCAATATCGAGGGACAAGATCATATATCGTAGGCAATTTCGAGGGACATCGAGGGACCACAATCTTTATGATGATTTTAATCGAGGGTCTCTGCTAAGAAATCCCTACGTTCGAGGGACATGAGCATTGTTTTCCGACGCAACCAAGTGAGTCATACCCTAAGAGTGAGCATGTGCATGTGTTTGTTTTCAGTTATTTAATCTTTGCACAATTAAAGTGATCTACTATTTTAATTTTCAATTAATCTTTCCATACAATCCTATTAACATACATCTAAGCAGTTTATAGTTTGTGAAAATAAAATGCGGAAAGTAAAGCTACGCTATTACGAGGCTTCGGGTATTTACATAGCCAAAAACAAACCCGTAAAAAATGTGATAAATGAAAGTAAAAGATCCTAATTAATCTATTACAACTTGTGGGCAATTACATCAATATGGTAAAAATAAAATAATAAAGCGCACACGATGAAATTAAGAACTATAAGAAATTAGGGTTTTGACCCGTCTAACCTAATTAAAAGAAAAGATTATTTTTTGGTTGTTTTTGATTATTTAAGAAAAAAAAGGTTTTAAATTAAATATATAAAAACCTAATTACTAATTAAATTAAATTAAGAAGATATTAAATTTGACCTATTTTTGTGTTTTTGGTTATTTTTTGTAGAAAATAATTTTAAGTTAATTAAAAACCTAAAAAACCTAATTAATTTTAATTAGTAAAAAAATGTTAATTTTGAAAGAAAGTTAATTAAAATACCTAAATCCTAATTAATTTTAATTAATAAAAAAAGGTTAATTTTGAAAAAAAGTTAAAAAAATATACAATTAATTAACCTAAAAATTAAATTATGTTTTTCTGTAAAAAAAAGGTTTGTGAAAAAAGTTTTGTGGTTAAGTGAATTTAAGATTGAAAAAGACAAATTGGTTAGAAACGAAAAACAAATAATGAAATTAAAAACCTAAAATTAAATTAAAACCTAAAATTAATTATTCGAGTTTAGGAGGAAAAATCAAAGGTTTGTGAAAAATGTTAAGTTTTTATGAAAAAGATTTTAAACAGAAAGAATAAAAATAGATAAAAGGATAAATAGAAAAGAAGAAAACCAAAACCAATAGGGGTGAGTGTTGAACCCACGCCCTTAACCTTCTCAGGATGTCTGCCTCGCCATTTATTGGTGTCATGTGTTGGTTGTTCTGTTTTGGCCATTTGTGTTTTGGCCTCAACGTTCTATAATGAACTTGCATGGGATCCTGTCTAAATCTGCAGTGTTGAATCTCATGAACACATTAAATAAATTACTATATCATGAAATACAAATAAAGCAAATATATGAAAAAAATTTAATGTTAAAACCGATATGGCGTGTATGAATGATTCTATGCCCTTTTGATCATGGAGATCAAACCAGCCTTACCCTTACTGATGGAGTAGTGAGATGAATGCTTTTATGCCTTTTTGATCACAGACATCAAACCAGCCTTACCCTTACTGGAGAAGTAGTGAGATGTGGGTTTGTAGCAGGGATGACTTGTTTGTAGTGAGATGGAGGTTTGTAATAAGGATTTCAAGGTTTTAGGATTCTTGAAAGAATTTGATATTCTGACAGCGTTGTGGCAAATACTTTTTTTTCTCTCTCTTTTCTCCGTTTGTGTGAAAAGAATGAGATTATATAATAGAAATTAGAGAGAGAAAATGGGCTTTGTATGTGCAATTGGGCCTCCAATATTCACTTGAGTTCGTCACGTTCCAGGCTAAATCGAAGGGGCTTAAGTGTAATTTTTGAAGTTGAAATGTGAAAACAAAATGTAGCCGACATCGAGTACTAACTCCTGTTCGAAAATGGGTTCAATCGGATAAACGGTGAATTAGTTATACATTTTTGAAGTTTCAGCTCAGACAAACTTATTTTGGACTCCAGTGTCGACTCTAACACGTTCTTCAATAAAAAACTGGTATTGATATGAGCATAATTCGGTCTCTACTTTTGAAGCAAAGTTGTAGATCTCTGAGTCAGTGACATTGTGTAAAAATATGGGCCATATCCGATAAAAATTGACCGAGTTATGAATTTTCGAAGTTTCGGCTCAGATGAAATAATATTCAACATTCAGGATTTTCGGCGCGTCACACGCACTCTAAGCAAAAAACAAAGGCCTTTTGAATACCTTTCGAACTTGATACCTCCTGTGAAAATGTAGCCAAATCAATTTGTGAAATTTTGGCGCCAGAACCAGCTCGATACGATGAAAAACGACCAAGTTATGATTTTCTGAATATGACGCAAATAAACTTCTGTCACAAATTTTCTGTACGAAAATACTTGATAAATCCGCATTTTTGAAGACCTTCTGATCGAAATTGGCTTCCAGCCGTGAGAGATGAAAACGTAGATAACACCAAGACGGAATTTTGGCCACAGGAACGGGTTCAAATTGAGCCACGATCTTCAAGTTATGAATTTTTTAGTGCGTAAAAACTGCACTTTCAGCACACTTTTTCACTATATTTCTTCGAGAAAACTCCCACATTCGGAGACCTTCTTTAAAGAATTGACTCTTGAGCCGAACCTGAATTTGAGAATATGTTATCAGAGATATCTTGGCGAAAGAACACCTGAATATGACGCGCCGGGTTGGACTTGTGAATCTTTGAACCTCGAATCGTTGCAAAACGGCGAACCGATCTTTAGCACGGAAAATACTCTGAGAATATCCATTGACGAAATGAACGTCACTTGTAACCTGAAGAAGCTTGATAAATATACCTTTATTCCATAACCATAAAACCAATAATATGCGTGTATAAAAAGAGGGCAAATTTTGGGGTACAACACACACACTCACGTATCATAATGCAGATCCATATCCACTCCGGATACCATTGATAACAGCTCTGCTATTGCCATTTATGACTTCAAAAATCCGATCAACCAAGCCGAAGACGAAGGTGAGAAATATTGTGAGGTGCCTGGAGAACTTGCTAGACTATTACAGCAGGAAGAAAGGGCCATACAACCTCATGAAGAGCCGGTTGAGACAGTGAACTTGGGTACTGAGGAAGACATAAAAGAGGTTAAAATAGGTGCAAATATGGAGCTCAGCGTCAAACAGAGATTGATACAGATGTTGCACAACTATGTTGAGATCTTCGCTTGGTCCTATGAAGACGTGTCTGGTTTGGACACTGATATTGTGGTACACCGCCTGTCGACTAAAGAAGACTATCCTCCGGTTAAACAGAAGGTCCGTCGTATGCACCCAGAAATGTCAGAGAAGATTAAGGCAGAGGTCATGAAGCAGTTCAATGCAGGATTCTTAGCTGTCACTTCTTATCCATAGTGGTTTGCTAGTGTCGTTCCGGTACCTAAGAAGGACGGTAAGGTGCGGATGTGTGTGGATTATAGAGATCTGAACAGGGCAAGCCCCAAGGATGACTTCCCACTTCCTCACATTGACGTTCTGGTTGACAACACTGTGCAACATAAAATCTTCTCCTTCATGGATGGTTTCTCTGGCTACAACCAGATCAAGATGGCTCTTGAAGACATGGAGAAGATAACCTTCATTTCGCAGTAGGGCACCTTCTGTTAGAAGGTAATGCCTTTTGGGTTGAAGAATGCTAGGGCAACTTATCAGCGCGCCATGGTCGCTTTGTTCCATGATATGATTCACCACAAGATTGAAGTCTATGTTGATGACATGATAGCCAAGTCTCAAACTGAGGAAGAGCACCTTGATCATCTACAAAATTTGTTCGACAACTTGAAGGTATACAAACTAAGGTTGTACTCGAACAAGTGCACCTTCGGGGTAAGATCCGGTAAACTTTTGGGTTTCATCATCAGCGATAAAGACATCCAAGTAGATCCTGCGAAGGTAAAGGCTATACAAGAAATGTCGGCTCCCCGTACAGAGAAGGAAGTTATAGGTTTCTTCGGACGCTTGAATTATATCGCCAAGTTCATTTCACATCTGACTACTACCTGTGAACCCATCTTCAAGCTTCTGAAGAAAGATCTGGTGGTAAAGTGGAATGATGAATGTCAGACAACTTTCGAAAGAATCAAGGAATACCTTCAAGAACCACCAATTCTGATGCCTCCGGTTGAAGGAAGACCTTTGATATTATACTTGACAGTGTTAGACAAATCAATGGGGTGTGTGCTGGGGAAGCATGACGAGTCTGGTTGAAAAGAGCACGCAATATACTACCTTAGCAAAAATTTTACCGACTATGGGACACGATACTCACTGCTCGAGAAAACTTTCTATGCTTTGGCATGAGCTGCTCGACAACTGAGATAATATATGCTGACTCATATTACCTTGTTGATATCAAAGATGGATCCGATCAAGTACATTTTCGAGAAGCCCGCACTCTCCGGAAGGATAGCAAGGTGGAAAATGATCTTAAACGAATACGACATCCAATACACAACCCAAAAAGCAATAAAGGGAAGTGTGTTAGCGGATCATTTGGCACATCAGGCCATGGACGACTACCAGTCCATGAATTTCGATTTCCCGAATGAGAATATTATGTTGGTAACTGACTATGAAGAACCCGGACCGAATGAAGGATCTGAGGAAGGATCCCGGTGGTCCATGTATTTTAATGGAGCCTCAAATGCACTGGGTAATGGCATTGGCGCCGTAATCATATCTCCCGAGGGCTGTCATACTCCGTTCACTGCCTGATTATGTTTCAACTTTACCAACAACATGGCAGAGTATGAAGCATGTATTATGGGTCTTCGAGCTGCTATTGACCTAAGTATCCAATTCCTAAGTGTATTCGGCGATTCCGCTTTGGTGATAAGTCAGATCAAAGGCGAGTTGGGATACGAAGCACTCGAATCTCATCCCGTACAAAGAGTACGTACTGACATTTCTCCCACACTTTGAGGAGGTAACCTTTGAACATTTCCCACGAGAGGAGAACCAGTTAGCGGACGCGCTAGCTACCATGTCTCCTATGTCCAAGGTTAGGTGGGACAATGAAGCTCCCTAAATCACCATTGAGAGGTTCGATGAACCAGCACACTACTGTGAAATCGATACCGAAGAAGTGGCAGACAAACCCTGGTTTCATGAAGTCAAAAGGTATCTCGAGGCTCAAGATTATCCCGAAGGGGCATCTGTCAATGATAATAAGTTTCTGAGAAGGTTTGCTGTGAAGTTCTTCCTCAGTAATGGAATCCTCTATAAACGCAACCATGACTCCACACTACTACGGTGTATAGAAAAGAGTGAAGCAGAGAGGATCATGACAGATCTACATGAAGGCACCTTCAGAATCCACTCTAGTGGACATACCATGGCTATGAAGATCCTACGGGAAAGATACTAATGGTCCACTATGGAAGCCGGTTGTTATCAGCACTCTCGAACTTGTCATAAGTGCCAAATCTACACTGTTAAGGTGCATGTGCCTTCGGTCCCCTTAAACGTCTTGACAGCTCCGTGGCCCTTTGCAATGTGGGGCATCGACATGATCGGAGAAATCAGGCCCACCACTTCCAATGGACACCACTTCATCCTAGTAGCCATCGATTATTTCACGAAATGGCTTGAGTCGGCTTCCTTTGCTACAATAACCAACATTGTGGCGCGGTTTATCTGACATAATCTGATATGTCGATATGGGGTGCCAGAGAGAATTATTACTGACAATGGTACGAATCTCAACAACACAATGATCACTGAGCTCTGTAAACATTTCAAGATACAACATCATAATTCTTCTCCCTACCAGCCAAAGATGAAGGGCGTTGTTGAAGCAGCTAACAAGAACATCAAGAAGATTGTACAGAAGATGATGGTGACATACAAAGACTGGCATGAGATGTTACCATTTGCTCTTAATGGGTACCGTACCTCAGCACGAATGTCGATAGGAGCAACCCCCTATTCTTTGGTATATGGCATGGAGGCAGTCCTACCCATCAAAGTCCAGATACCTTCTCTCAGGATTATGAAGGATGTGGGTTTGAACAAAGACGACTGGATCCGAACCCGACTTGATCAGTTAAATCTAATCGATGAAAAGAGACTTACTGCTATCTGCCATGGTCAGACGTATCAAAAGCGAATGATCAAGGCTTTTAACAAGAAAGTCAGACGTCAAGAATATCAAGTCGGGGATCTAGTGATCAAGCGCATCATATTGCCGCAAGGTGATCCTAGGGGAAAATGGACCCCCACATACGAAGGGCCATTTATGGTTAAGAACATTTTTTCGGGTGGAGCTATGATTCTAACCACCATGGACAGTGACGACCTTCCTCACCCTGTCAATGCAGACATAGTAAAAAATTACTACGCCTAATCAAAAGACCCGCTAGGTTGACTGGCCTAGGAAAAAATAAGGGCTTCCCGGCGAACCAAAAGGGTTCAAGAAAAAGTAAGGGATGAAAATGAAAAATCTGTACACCCGGCAAGTCGAAAACCCGAAAGGGCAGCTTGGGCAAAAAAGGGTATCCCGGTGGACTGAAAACCCTAGAGGGCGGTCCAGGGAAAAGTTAGGGATATAAAACATACCACTATGTCTCATTGGATCATCTTGCGACCAGACTTCGGTATCGACTATCAAGCTCGGACGACACCAATCAATCTGATCAATTTTCGGCCAATAAGCAAAGTGATGAGACGCTTGAAGATATAAAGGCAATAGCAGAGTTGGAACCCAACAGGGTTGTTTCACATAGCTGTTTTTCTTTATTTTACACAAATTGTAATCCTTCTATTTCTACGGCGGAGTTCTCTTACTAGAGCGTCAGCCTCTTTGTACAAAAACTCCTATCACAGGCCAACTTCAAAAATCAATACAAAATATTTTCACAAGAAACTTCGAGTCTGTTTTTCTTTTTCTGTTTTGTGTTGCGAGAACGTCCAATGACTTATTTTTGATATATGCATTTGAAAATGATTGCTGCTCATAAATATTTACATAAGAAAGAAAAGACAATTACTCGTAATTCCAGAAACAGGGGCAAAAACAAGAAGGGCCAAATTTGAAGGTTACTCTGCCCAGCAGGTACCGGGATAAAGTCAGCTTTGGAGCACAATCATTAGTACATACACTCCCCACAGAGTAAAAGTATTAAAAAGCATTGATGTCAGCTTTCCCGTAGCAGGACGTAACCTCCCTAGCCAGGGTCATTCTGAAATCTGACAGCTATATCCCCCAACCGAATTTCATAATCGCGGGAGAGTCAATAAATTTCATTCCACAAGCAGAGTTTATTTCTCTAGATACAGAGGCTCAATCCCCGACAAAGTTCATTGCTTCATCTACAAAAATGCACTTCCTAAGTTTGTTCCCCACGAAGTTTATTTTCAAGCAGAATCTCTTCCTGACAGAGTATTCATAAATCTCCAGCAACAGTCAGGGATTTATTTTCCCATACGCGGGTATACTCCGATAGCATTTCATGTACATACATCATGACATACGCATACACATGATATACAACATAATCTCATTTATTTTGAGAACATCATCTCACCCTGCATTTCATGCATCGCATATAATTAACCCTGATATCTTTTCAGGAAAAGACGTTTAGCTTCAACAAATCCAGCAATTATGCAGGTCACGTCTGCAGACGACTAATGGAAACTCAGTTCCCGAAACCAAACGGGTCAAGTAATCTACACTATCGCTTTGAAGTAACCCTACTATCCAGGTTTCTTCCCATAAGCCCTACTACCCAGGCTTTCACTTTCGAAGTAACCCTGCTATCCAAGTTCCTTCTCCTAGCCATACTATCCTGGCTTTCATTTTGAAGTAACCCTACTATCCAAGTTCCTTCTTATAGCCCAATTATCCAGGCTTTCATCTCGAAGTAACCCTACGACCCAGGTTCCTTCTCATAGCCCTACTATCCAGGCTTTCATCTCGAAGTAACCCTACGACCCAGGTTCCTTCTCATAGCCCTACTATCCAGGCTTTTATCTCAAAGTAACCCTACGACCCAGGTTCCTTCTCATAGCCCTATTATCCAGGCTTTCATTTCTAAGTAACCCTACTACCCAGGTTCCTTCTTATAGCCCTACTATCCAGGCTTTCATCTCGAAGTAACCCTACGACCCAGGTTCCTTCTCATAGCCCTACTATCCAGGCTTTCTTTTCAAAGTAACCCTACGACCCAGGTTCCTTTTCATAACCCTACTATCCAGGCTTTCATCTCGAAGTAACCCTACGACCCAGGTTCCTTCTCATATCCCTACTATCCAGGTTTTCATTTCGAAGTAACCCTACTACCCAGGTTCCTTCTCATAGCCCTACTATCCAGGCTTTCATCTCGAAGTAACCCTACGACCCAGGTTCCTTCTCAAAGCCCTACTATCCAGGCTTTCATCTCGAAGTAACCCTACGACCCAGGTTCCTTCTCATAGCCCTACTATCCAGGCTTTCATTTTGAAGTAACCCTACTACCCATGTTCCTTATCATAGTCATACAATCTAGGCTTTCATCTCAAAGTAACCCTACGACCCAGGTTCCTTCTCATAGCTCTACAATCCAGGCTTTTATTTCGAAGTAACCCTACTATCTAGGTTCCTTCTCATAGCCCTACTATCCAGGATTTCATTTCGAAGTAACCCTACTATCCAGGTTCCTTATCATAGCCCTATTATCCACGCTTTCATCTCGAAGTAACCCTACGACCCAGGTTCCTTCTCATAGCCCTACTATCCAGGCTTTCATTTCGAAGTAACCCTACTATCCAGGTTCCTTCTCATAGCCCTACTATCCAGGTTCCTTCTCATAGCCCTACTATCCAGGCTTTCATATTGAAGTAACCCTACGATCCAGGTTCCTTCTCATAACCTTACCATCCAGGTTTCTTCTCTCTTATCTCCAGACAACAGTGTACAACACTGTAATACCTGGACCTGACCAGATACGATCAATTTCATATTCCCCCAGTAAGTCACTGTGCAGCCTGGACCCTGACCAGATATGCAGTTTACTTCCACTTCCTCAATCAGGAGTTAATTCCGAAGTAGAGTAATGGACAACTGAAGCTCCTATACTCTATTTCCTAGGACATAAATCAACATTCCCCGATGAAGTCCTCCTCAACGGAAGGTACAAGAACTCTCGCAAAGGAATCTCTTATGCAACCGATATATTTTCTGGATGGCATATTTAAGCCCATCTCCGAAGATTCTCTGTCTCCTTCCTAATGGCACTGTAAGCCCATTCCCGATATTATTGATCGACATTCACTTCATTCGAGTGCAAATTCTGGGTACTCTATTGCTCAATCATCTTCCACCTTCAAATCACAAAAGGCAGACAAGCCAATCTACATTCTCAGGTATAAGAAGATTGAACAGGGGCAGCTGTTGCACCCGAAAATTTTCCCTCTTATTTTACTCAACACATGCTCATTGAAGTCCTCAACTTACCCAAGGATGCCCAAAGATTGACCAGACAAGTTCTCTTCCTAAGGCAATGAACCTCCAACTAGGGTTTCACTTTTCATCAAGATGTATGAGCTTAAAAGACCTCAAATTATTTCCATGGTCCTAATATGTTCTCAAGACCCTCCATGTAAAATTTCAAGCCTTGCACAAGAAGTTTGCTCAGTCAACTACTCAGATGCTTGAGAATCGACTGTACTAGGTCAAAAGTCAATTGTGGCCCACATACAGTCAAACTTCAAGATTTTTGGTCAACATCAACATTTTGAATTTATATACATCATTTTATCAAGGGTTTATCATGATTCCTCAAGTAATGCCCCAAATTCATCAAAACCCAAAAGTTGCTAAATTAGGGTTTCTTAGGAAAAGTCAACCAAACTTTGACCAAACATAACTTCCTCATACTTTATCAGAAATTTTTCATCCAAGGCTCATTTTGAATAGGATGTTATTCTCTAAAATCCATCTTCAGCCCTCAAATTCAAAATATCCACTCACAAAATGATATGAATTTCCACATTATAGGTCCTTTTGAAAAGTCAACAAACACACTTTTTGGGTCAAAGCTTCTTACATGAAAATGGAAGAACCAATTGAGATGAGACTAAAAGGGTTGTTTATGGGACATCCTAAGATTTCTAAAAAGTCCAAGAATACCTCTCTAGGGTTAAAAGTGGAAGAGATATGCCTTGGAAAAGTTGACCATTTTTGCAAAATTGCCAAAAGTCAAATGTGCTCAAAAATGAATTTTTTGCCAGATGGGCCTAACCTTTTATGCTTGCACCTCACTCATAATATGATCCACGACCCAAATATTCACTCACATGTTATTTGCTTCATTATTTATTTTATTTTGATTTTTTATTAATTAAAAATTGAATTAAATCAAATAAATGATAAATAATAGCAAAGATTTGTTTTGATCTAATTTTTGGATAGGATCACAAGCTAATTATGTTGGCATATCAAGATCAAATCGAATAAAAGTTAATTGGCACAAGAATGGCATGATTAGGCCTAATTTGGAAAGATATCATACAAGAAGAAAACCAAATCAAATCTTCAAAAATTGCGAAGATACTAGCTATTTTTGTAACCCTAATTCACTTAGGGATATATAATGAACAAAACCAAGCACAAAAACGAGAGGTTGCAGTCGTGAAGAACACTAGAACAAACTCAAAATAATGGCAAAAAATGGTGATCTATCTCTACCCTAGAGGATGATTCAAGGCTTTCCAACATTCCTAAACGATTCCTGGACTTTCCCAGAAGCTAACACAATCGATTGTAGGTCCTTTCACAGCCAGAAACGCTCGCTACACCTCATACGGTTTACTTGTTTTTTTAAAATCGATTACAACCATTCTTGCATCATTAGCATGATTTAATGATATATTTGTGATCATTTATGTATTTCTAACATGTATGGATTGTTTAATTGGATTTTTTAGGCTTATACGTGCGACTGCCATTACTAGGGTTTCAAGTTCCGTTTTAGGGTCTTTTAGCACAGGGAAAATTAGGGCTGGATAAGGGAACCATGATGTTCAGGGCTCCAAGCCCAGTCGATTCATGGTCTCCATGGGAATTTATATTGCATATATTTTATTTTTGAATGATACAGGTTTGTCGCCATGGATATCATCCGTAGGTAAAAGGTCGTTATCTAAAACGAAGGTTCCAGGAAGAAGATAAAGACGTGGCTGATAACCATTGGCCAATTTGAATTTTGCGCGCTTTTTACATTCAGCCACTTGATTTCATATATTATGTATTATTATTATTATATTATCAATTGAAACATGTTGCACAGTTGGCAAGGACGTGTGTTGAAAAGGGTAGAGGACCTGGGTTCGATCCCAGGTCCCAACAACTTTCTCATTTTATTTACCTTTAATAGATCCCATGCATTACCATCCCAAAGGCCTATCATGCGCCATCAACAGCCAGCCACGGGATTCATGATCAACCAGATCCAATGCCTCAACCTGCCAGAGACCATGGTACACCATCAGGAAGGAGCACCACCGGATCAGGCGCTGATTGGGCTTCAGCTTGGTGGGCCTGGAATAATTTCATCAATGCACCCCTCCAATCGCTTAAACAGGCCCATTCTTCTTCTTTATTTATTATTTTTATTAAATATTTCCTAATTATATTTCTTTTAAAAACAACATCAAAATTATTTCTTTTTAATCAAAATCACAAAAAAACATCAAAATTCATTTTTTTTCATAAAATATTTATTTTCTTTAATTAATTAATTTAATTCAAATTATGTTAATTTAACTCCTTTTTATAATTAAAACTAATTAGAAATTAGGGTTGTAAATAATTAATTTTTTCTTCAAAAATAACTTAAATATTTTTTCTCAAATTAGATTTTTTAGGTCTTCTAATTGTCCTCGCATTAATTCGTCGCGCGTATTTTGATTACTTTTTAATTATTTTTGTAACTTCTTCGAGGTTGTAATAGATTTAATTAGGTTTTAATTCCTCATTTTATTTACAGTCTAAATAATTCTGTATCTGCAAAAGCCATGTAATAGTTAGGATTTCTATTTCAGCACTTTAAATTTCCGCAATTATTAATTGTTAGATGCATGCTAATAGGATTGTATGGGAAGAATGCTTGAAAATTAAAACAGTAGATAACCTAAATGTGCAAAGACAAATTAACTGAAAAAATTCACTCGCACATGCTCACTCCTAGGGTTTACTCCACTTTGGCTGCCTTCGGTTAAATGGTCATGAAGTATATGGTTTGTTAGGGGTCGCCCTCTAGCCCCGAAAGATCTCAAATGACCCATTCAGATGTTGCCTCGAAAAAAGATCTGTAAGGCTTTAGGATGATTACTAACACCTTCTAACATTGCTTTTGTTATCGTATCTGTCCCTTCGAACGTCCCTTAAAACTCCAACGATGGTGCTACTTATTCCTTAATAGTGGGATAGCGCTATCTAAAGGAAAAAGAATAGTCTTTTTCGAGTCGGTAGAAAACTCTTCAGTACTTGCTCAATCAATCAAACAAAACTTTTCACACAAACACTTTTTCAAAACAATTTTCAAAACAACTTCGTCACACCCTTGAGGATTGATACAAGGGTTATCACGAAGTAAACCAAACTTTTCAAAATAAGCACACACAAGCAGTTTTAAAATGAACAAGTACCTAAGAGCCCATGGAAAACCATGGATAGAAAGGGTGCTAACACCTTCCCTTTCTATAATCTACCCCCCGTACTCATAAATATTCTCGAAAAAGGTTTTTTCTGTTCTTTATCCTTTTCCTGATGGGATGAAATAAAAGTCGATGGCGACACTTTCTTACCGCGAAATTTTGCAAACAAAAAAAGCAAAACACAAACCAGTATTAACAGTCAGTTCTGCCACCGTATCACACCATCAATATAAGCATTCACCATATCAATACACAACTCTTTATGCAATTGTATAATGCGACTCAATATTATGCAAATGCATGTGGTACCATTGGAGCAGAACTCCCATCTCAAATAATTACCAACAAATAGAGGCATCAACAAGGCATAAGCCTTCATCTTAATATTCGCCAATACATGCCATCTTAACGAGCATAAGCTCCATATTTAAATGCAATGTATGCGACACAATCATGGATGTAATGATAACATCATAATTAATAACATCTCAACACAACATCATCGTTGGCCAGAAGCCTACATCTTAATAGCTGCCAATTATTAGAGGCATCTCAACATCTTTCATCATCATCATTCATCAA
The DNA here is from genome assembly GCA_948472305.1 of Vicia faba. Classification (NCBI taxonomy): domain Eukaryota; kingdom Viridiplantae; phylum Streptophyta; class Magnoliopsida; order Fabales; family Fabaceae; genus Vicia; species Vicia faba. Next base: position 302,650,226 of record OX451735.1, on the reverse strand, counting down.
CATAATTAGTCAAGCATAAATTATACATCATAATTCATCAAACATCATTTATACATCATAATTCATCAAACATCATTTATCATCAACAACTCAGCCATACAACAATACAATAGTAAATCATCAATCTTGTAACGTTGACCATAGGCCTACAACGTGATATTGCCTATAATTAATTAATCATCTAAGGCTTACTTCTAAATTACAAAACTTCTACATATTCTTCATTCAGTAATACTAAATTATTATCCTCATTAATCTTGCTGTTACGAACCAAACAGAAATCTATGATGATCTCATCCTCATCATTCTTCACAAAAATCAACATCGCGATTAACGCGGGCACTAAATCTAATCCTAATTTGGATACTAGGATTATCCTTCCTATTCTTCATTTTAATCCTCAAGAATGAAGTTCATTGTGTTAGCTATTCAACGCTTCAAACGGCACCTCAAATGGAGTCCGAAAACTCAAGTTACAGCCTTTTCAAAATGATTCTATCAAAAACCAAACAACATGGATCGACGCGTAATGTCTATGGTCGACGCGCACTGGACTTAACACAACGCATGAGTCTCCGTGTACTCCCTTTGTATCGACTCATACTGAGTCTACAACACTGCATGTATCGATACATGCTCCTTCGTATCGACTCATCCTGAGTCTAAAAGCCCTCATGTATCGACGCATGACTCCTTCGTATCGACTCATCCCGAGTCTAAAAGTCTTCATGCATCGACGCATGGCTTTTGGGGTCGACACGTACTGTTCTGTCATGGATATTTTCTTCGATTGCACTGCATTTTCACTACAGTTTCCATACTTTAGGCCCTAAAAACATCCTCTAATCATAGATAATCATCAATTATAATTATCCTATAATTCTACATCAAATATACAGCATTAGGGCATCATTATTCATCTTTAATTCATCGATTTTCATCATACAATAACATATACATTCAAATCATGAACAAGACAACATTTTCACATCTAATCCCACATACCAATCATCAATAACCCTATTATAGAGTCAGAACCCCACCCTTACCTTGGATTGAAGGTTGCTCTACAACTTTTCCGGTTGAATTTCCGTTCTTCCTCTTTTCCAACAACTTTCACATTCTCTTCTTCCAACCCTTATTCTTTCTCTCTTACTGCTTCTTATTTTCTTATTATTTCTAACAATAATAAAAAGAACCCTATAATTCTCAAAATACCTTAATGGGCTTATAACTCCTACACCCCCCTTTCTGCTACTTCTATCCTCTAAAACAAGCCCACATCAAATAATATCATCATTCTAATATTATTCTCCAACTTAATAAAATAATTAAATCCAAATAATCACAACACATCAACTATTATCATAACACAACTTCACAATTATTCCAAAAATAATTTAATTAAATAATTAATTAAATTACGGGCGTTACAACTCTCCCCCACTTAGAATATTTTCGTTCTCGAAAATTTAACTTAATCAAACAACTCAGGATAGGAGTCTCGTATCTTGCTCTCCAACTCCCAAGTATTGCTTTCTTCGGCAGCTCCTAGCCAAACCACTTTAACCAAAGCAATCTCTTTGCCCCTCAGAGTCTTTATTTCACGACCCACGATCCGTACAGGCATCGTCTCCACTGTAAGTATATCCCGTACTTGCACATCATCCATATGAATCACATGAGATTGATCTGAAATATACTTCCGGAGTTGCGACACATGAAACACATCATGCAAATTCGAAAGATTAGGCGGTAAAGCCACTCTATAAGCAACATTCCCCACTCTCTCTGAAATCTGATATGGTCCAATAAAACGCGAAGTGAGCTTTTTAGACTTTAATGCTCGCCCAACACCAGTCACAGGTGTAATTTAATTAAATTATTTTTGGAATGATTGTGAAGTTGTGTTATGATAATAGTTGATGTGTTGTGATTAGTTGGATTTAATTATTTTATTAAGTTGGGGAATAATATTAGAATGATGATATTATTTGATGTGGGCTTGTTTTAGAGGATAGAAGTAGCAGAAAGGGGGTGTAGGAGTTATAAGCCCATTAAGGTATTTTGAGAATTATAGGGTTAAATTTATTATTGTTAGAAATAATAAGAAAAAAGAAGCAATAAGAGAGAAAGAATAAGGGTTGTAAGAAGAGAACGTGAAAGTTGTTGGAAAGGAGGAAAAGAGGCAGAACGGAAATTCAACTGGAAAAGTTGTAGAGCAACCTTCAATCCAAGGTAAGGGTGGGGTTCTGACTCTATAATAATAGGGTTTATGATGATTGGCATGTGGGATTAGATGTGGAATTGTTGTCTTGTTCATGATTTGAATGTATATGTTGTTGTATGATGAAAATCAATTATTTATGGATGAATAACGATGCCCTAATGTTGTATATTTGATGTAGAATTATAGGATAATTATAGTTTATGATTATCTATGATTAGAGGATGTTTTTTAGGCCTAAAACATAGAAACCGTAGTAAAAACGCAGTGCAATCGCAGAAAATATTCATGACAGAACAGTATGTGTCGACCCCAAAAGCCATGCGTCAATGCATGGAGGCTTTTAGACTCAGGATGAGTCGATACGAAGAAGCCATGTGTCGGTACATGCAAGCTTTTAGACTCGGGATGAGTCGATATGTAGGAGCATGTGTCGATACATGTATTGTTGCAGACTAAGTATGAGTTGATACAAAGGGAGTACGCGTCGACTCATGCAGTGTGTTAAGTCCAGTACGCGTCGACCCAAGACATTACGCATCGATCCATGTTGTCTGGTTTTTGACAGAATCATTTTGAAAAGGCTGTAACTTGAGTTTTCGGACTCCGTTTGAGGTGTCGTTCGAAGCGTTGAATAGTTAACGCGATGAACTTCATTCTTAAGGATCAAAATGAATATTTGGAAGGATAATCCTAGTATCCAAATTAGTACTAGATTTAGCTTCCCGCATTAATCACTATGTTGATTTTTGTGAAGAATGATGAGGATGAGATGATCATAAATTTCTGTTTGGTTCATAATAGCAAGATTAATGGAGGATAATAATGTATTATTACAGAATGAAGAATATGTAGAGGTTTGGTAGTTTAGAAGTAAGACTTAGATGATTAATTAATTATAGGCAATATCACGTTGTAGGCCTATGGTCAATGTTGCAAGATTGACGATTTACTGTTGTATTGTTGTATGGCTGAGTTGTTGACGATAAATGATGTTTGATGAATTATGATGTATAAATGATGTTTGATGAATTATGATGTATAAATGATGTTTGATGAATTATGATGTTTAAATGATGCTTGACGAATGATGTTGATGAATGATGTTGATGAAAGATGTTGAGATGCCTCTAATAATTGGCAGCTATTAAGATGTAGGCTTCTGGCCAACGATGATGTTGTGTTGAGATGTTGTTAATTATGATGTTGTCATTACATTCATGATTGTGTCGCATACATTGCATTTCAAGATGGAGCTTATGCTCGTTAAGATGACTTGTATTGGCGAATATTAAGACGAAGGCTTATGCCTTATTGATGCCTCTATTTATTGGAAATTATTTGAGATGGGAGTTTTGTTCCAATGGTACCACATGAATTTGCATAGTATTGAGTCGCATTATACAATTTCATAAAGAAGTTGCGTATTGATATGGTGAATGCGTATATTGATGGTATTCTATTGCAATTACTGTTGTTTATACGATGAGAAATGGTGATGTTTTGTGATCTAATTTAATATATTAATTACCATACGTTTTATTATATTGTTAGATATCCCACCCCTCCTGTTTGAATGTTACCCTTACGGTTGTAATGTGCAGGTAATCCAGAGTGAAGGCTGTATACCTTCAGTAGTTCGAGTCGGTGTCATTGCTCTGATACGTAATACTAGGGGGGATGAACGCTTGTTTCTTTTAATCATTGATTATTTCAGTTGTTGAACTTTAATTTTATTTTTGTTAAGTATGTGTTGTTTTGAAGTTGCTGTAACGATGGATACAGATGTTATTAAGAATTTCGCTGCTTAGATGTTTAAGCTGTCAAATTTTTTAATTAAATTATTATGTGATAGTTCATCTGAAGTTTAAAGTGTTATGTATCCATGTTGAATGCAATGTCTTTTTAAAGTTGAATTTGTGGCATCCTGATTTAGTGCATGAATTTTATGACTCTGATTTGCTTATATATTTGCCGAGTAGAATTGGGGTGTTACATGTGATACACCATTGCTAGGGTTTTAAGGTCCCAAATTGGGAACTCTTTACACAGGCGAAATTGGGTCAAATTAATGGTCCCAGCACGTTCATGGATTGGTTTCAAGTGGAACAATGCCCTTGGTTGGGATTTATGTTGCTTGTATTGCATTTTTGATGTTTACAGGTTTGTAGCCACGCACATGAACCGTCACTATAGTCTATAGTGACGAATCCGTCTGTAGGTAGAAGCCCAGTACCAAAAACCACAGTCCTGGGAAGAAGATAGTTAGGTGGCAGACTCCCATTGGGAGATTTGAATCACATGTGTTTTTTGGTACATACCGCTTTGTTTAACTTATGTTTTATTTGTTTTGTTATATTAACGAATGAGCTCTCTAGTGCAGACGGTCAAGCATTGAACGTGTAAGGCAAACGTCCTGGGTTTGATCCCAAGCGTGTGCTTTTGTATTTTTCTTTATATTTCCTTACAGATCCAGCGCATCTCACAACCAAGCGTCCACCATGCGCCCTCAAATCCCACCCTTTGGATCATCTCAAATCAGATCCAATGCTCCAGAATTGAATATCGATGGTGCACTCCGTGAAGGTGAACCACACTGGATCCAGCGCAAATGGGCCAACTATTCTGAGCTTGGGAAATTCCAATTCTCCCCCCCCCCCCCCCCCGGAATTACTTCTCATATCAGGCCCATTTAATTTTTGTTTTAATTTCTTTAACTTTTTATTGTTTTATTTTTTAATTGTTTTAAAAATCTTTTTTTTATTAAATCTTAAAATCATTAAAACACAAAAAATTAGAATTAGTTTTTTTCCCATAAAATATTTAATTCCATTAACTAATTAGGTTAATTAGGATAACTTAAAATTCTTTTTTTTTCAAAATTAAAATTAATTAGAAATTAGGTTAATTTACAAAATTAATTATTTTTTCTCAAAAATCCAAAAAAATATTTTTCTTTATTTACTAAATTAAATGTCTTTGAATTTAATTGTCAATTCCCCATATTTAATTTTGTCCTATGCATTTATTTATTCATATTTCCAATTAATGTAATTGGTCCGAATTTGTAATAGTTAATAAGGTTTATTACTATTGTCATTTGTTGTTTTCCCCAAGTTTTTGATTATGTAATCCCCCTCCTCAAAGCCTTGTAATATCTAGGTTTAAATTTCTCGCATTGTACTTTCCGTCATTATAAACTGTTAGATGATTGATAATAGGATTGTATGCAAAAAATCAATGTTTAAAACGGTAGAAAACCCTAAATGTGCAAAGATAATTGACTGAAAAAACAAACACTTACACATGCTCACTCCTAGGGTTTTCCCCACTTCGGTTGCCTTAGGTAAACGGTCATGAAGTATAGGGCATTTTAGTGGTTTCCCTCTAGTTCCAAAAGATAAAAAATGACCCATTCGAATGTTGCCTCGGAAAGATCTTTAGGACTCTAGGGTAACTACTAAGGTTTCCAAACCATTTCTTTACTGATCGTAATTGTCCCTTTTGATTGTCCCTTTCGATTGTCCCTCAAACTCGAACGATGGAGCTACCTACTCCTTAATAGTAGGATAGCGTTGTCTAAAGGAAATAAGAAAACGAACAGTCTTTTTTCGAGTAGGTAGAAACTCTTAAGTACTTGCTCAAAACAACAAATTTTTACACTTACACTTTCAAACAAACTTTTTAAACTAAAGTTTTCAAAACACTTTATCACACCCTTGAGGACTGATACAAGGGTTACCATAAAGTGAAACGCCGCACTAAGGCAAATTTCAAAACTTTTTCAAACACACAAACACATAAAAGCAATTAAAGAATGAGCAAGTACCTAAGAGCCCGTGGAAAAACACAGATAGAAAGGGTGTTAACACATATCCTTTCTATAATCTACCCCCTGTACTCAGAAACATCTCGAAAAAGGTTTTTTCTATTATTTTTCCCTTTTCCCTTATTGGATGAAATAAAAGACGGTGGCGACTCTTGCTTACCGTATAATTGCGAACAAAAACGCAACACCAGTAGTAACAAAAAAAAGTCGGTTCTACCATCGTATCTCAGAACTGGCGACTCTGTTGGGAAAGAATAAAAAGTGGGGTGTATCTTAGGATATAGGTCATTCTTAATTGCTTCTTTGGCTTGTCTTGCTTTATTTATTTTTAAGGGTATCTATTTGGGTTGTTTGGATCCTAAACCCGAAACGGGGAATTCCTTTTAGGTAAGTAGCAATAAACTGTGAGGGAGTTGTGCGGGGTACACCAACACGGTTTAAACAGTAGCTATGTTGATGCGATACTTTGGTGTGTATCGGTAGCCCTTGAGTAATCAAAGAGAATACGGGGCCACTTCGTGGTATCATAAAGCGTCAAATGACCTTATCACCTTAATTGACCAACTTCGCTTTTAGGACGTAGTGAGATAGCCGTCTTTTGTGTAAACCTAAATTCGGTTGATACTCGATGCTACACTCATTGAGGTTTGACTCTTAAGTTTTGTTTGGTGGCGAGTCAATTGTCTATCGGAATGAAATTTGGGGGAAAGATCGATGATATTGAGATCCCTTAGAACCTGGTTACTATATTTAGGATAGGTTGAACCAACCCAACTTCAAGAGGGTACTACCTTAAAATCCATGCAAGCCTTAAACCTAAGGTTTCTATGTGATTTGCTTGTGTTTTCTATATCTGCTATATTTGAGCATAATCATGACATCATAACATAGCATATCATACTAACCATTTCAAGGATTCTTAGGGTTTATTTTTGTCTTGTTTTGTAGGACGTGGCCCTCGCTCGCAGGTTCACCACCCAAGTCAGTCTGGTAAAGGTACCTCCTCAGCTTAAGCAGTTGGTATCAAGGGTTCCTGAAATCTCTCCCTTCACTAAAAGACATGGTTTAATTCTCAGCTTGGTCACCTAAAACCTTGATGAAGAAATGTTAAAAGTGCTCTTTCAGTTCTTTGACCCTCTACATCACTGCTTCACTTTTCCAGATTACCAGTTAGTGCCTACTATGGAGGACTTTTCTCTATTATTAGGGGTGCCTATCCTTAACAAGGTACCTTTCAATGGTATGGAAAGAGACCCTAAACCAAAAGATATTGCTAAAGCTTTATCCTTACAACGGTCTGACGTAGTAGCAAATTGGGAAACCAGGAGAGGTGTCAAGGTTTTTTTGGATAAGTTCTTGTTTAACAAAGCTCATCATTTTTAGGATACCCTGGAGTTACAAGACTTTTAAGAGGTGTTAGCCCTTCTCATCTATGGGTTGATATTGTTTCCTAATCCGGACCAGCTCATAGACATTAATGTGGTTAAGGTTTTCCTGTCACGTAATCTGGTACCTACTCTACTTGGAGATATCCTACATTCTCTGCATACTCGCACTACAAAGAAGAGAGGGACCCTTCTGTGTTGCACTCCTCTTTTGGATAGATGGTTTATTTCGCACCTACCCCGATCCGTCTTAAAGAATGAATAGGGTTTGATATGGTCTCATAGGCTAATGACTCTTACACATTCATGTATTCATTGGTGTCCTCGATCCTCGTAAAATGTTACCATCATTAATTGACACGGAGAATTCCCTAATGTCCCTCTTATAGGCATTAGGGGGGAATCACTTACAATCCTTGTTTGGAACTGCGATAGTTTGGATATGCGAGAAGGGATGACCCTCGTGATACACTTATCCAAGGAATCACCTTCGACTATGAGAATGATGCCCAGGGTTACCGTAAAAGGTTCATGCAAGCTTGGGGCATGGTACATAGAGTTGATAGCAAGACACTGGGGCACAAGAACTCAATCCCTCTTGAGCCTTATCTCAAATGGGTACGAGCCCATGCTCAACGTCTTATGATGCCTTACCCCACTATCCTACCTATGATTATGGAATCGTTGCTGAAGGAGACACTTCTTATCTTGTTCTTCATCCTGACATGCCAACTGATCATGAGGAGTTACAAAAATCCAGGGTTCAACTTAAAGAGGAGCGGGATATGTTTGAAGCTCAATTCTACGCCAACGAGAAGAGAGTCCTGGAACTCACTAGGATACTTCATAAAGAGAGGAATATAAACGCCTACATCGCACCAAAGAGGATGCGCTCATGGGAAACTTAATTTACTTTTTGCTTTAAGTTTTATTTTGTTTGATTGTAAGCCTAAAAGGCATTGTTTGTAACAATCTGAACTTATTAATACAATTAACTTGTGTTTCTTTTGGTTAAGAAAATTTGAGCCTTTAAGAATCCTTGAAATCATTGCATACGCATATCATCCATGACATTGCATAAACATGTTTCATAATAGGTTTCTCATCTTCTTCGTTGTTTGTCACGCAGTAATGACTTATGAACAAAGTATCAAGGATCTCTAGGAATAAAATGCCCAGTTTCAGAAAATGTTCGTAACTTTGGATAAAGGGCTGGAAGATCTAAAGTCCCTTATCCTAAAAGATAGAAAGAAGGAGGCGAAGAAAACCGTTGGTGTCCTGAATTTGGGAAGAAGATTCAGGGGACCATTGAAGCAACCAGTTGATCTGACCTCTTCATCTAAATAAGGGGAGAACCAAGAGGGTGAGACAAGGGAGGAATACCCTAGCCCAAGGGTTTATGAGGATTAATCTGATTACAATGATGAACAGTATCCTCCCACTGAGGATAGATATAAACAGTTAGAGGATCGTCTAAATGCAATGGAGATCCAAAGAGTACTAGGGCTATATTTTGAAGAGCTAGGTTTGGTATTTGGGGTTGTCATCCCATCGAAGTTCAAGGCTCCGGTATTTGCAAAATATGATGGGGTCTCTTATCCCAAGCTTCATCTCCGTTCTTATGTGAGGAAGATTCAGCCTCGCATTGCTGATAGGAACTTGTAGGTCCATTTCCTTCAAGACAGTCTGTCTGGGACTCAGCTTGAGTGGTTCTATCAGCTAGAGGAAATCAACGTCCGCAACTGGGAATATCTGGCTACTGCTTTTTACAAGAAGTATCAATACAACAATGACCATGCCCCTACCCTTACTCAACTCTAGAGTATGTCTATGGGTGCAAGCGAAGGTTTTAAGGACTATGCGCGGAAGGGGAGAGATTTGGTAGACAGAGTCCAACCCCATTTGTCTAATAGGGAGTTGGTGGACATGTTTCTTGGTACGCTATCTGGTCCGTTCTTCAATCACTTGATTGGCAGCTCCTCAGCTGGTTTTACTGAGCTGATACTGACTGGAGAAAGGGTAGAAGCTAGGATCTGAAGTGGCAAGATCCAGAAAGACACCTCTTCGAGTACAGTGAAAAAGCCATTCATGGGTAAGAAAGAGGTCAATGCTATTTATAATCCACGAGGTCAGAGCAGAACCGAGCGTCATCCAACGGTAGGGGCTGTAATGATACCTAGGCCTACGGCTACTCAACAACGAAACAATCAGCCAAGGGTAGAAAGACCTCAAAGGCAGCTCACTTGGATCAATATGACATTGTCTGAGGTTTTACCCCATCTGTTAAAATCTAACCTGGCAACCTTAAAGGAGGCTCCTGTGATACAGTGGCAGAACCTACTGTTAATACTGGTTTTGCATTTGTGTTTGCAAAATATCGCGGTAAGCAAGAGTCGCCACCGACTTTTATTTCATCCAATAAAGGAAAAGGAAAAGAACAGAAAAAACCTTTTTCGATAATATTTCTGAGTACGGGGGGTAGATTATAGAAAGGGAAGGTGTTAGCACCCTCTCTATCTGTGGTTTTCCACGGGCTCTTAGGTACTTTGCTCATTTTTTAAAATTGCTTGTGTGTGCTTGTTTTGAAAAGTTTTGTTTTACTTCGTTTTAACCCCTGTTTCTGTCCTCAAGAGTGTTACGAAGTTGTTTTTTGAAAACTTTGTTTGAAAAGTGTTTGTGTGAAAAAAGATTTATTTGTTTGTTTGAGCAAGTACCTAGGAACTAATCTACCTACTCGAAAAAAATCTGTTTGTTTTCCTTTTAGACAATGTTATCCCATTATTGAGAAATAGTTAGCATCATCGTTGGAGTTTTAAAGGGACGTTTGAAGGGACGAAATGGTCACTGAAGGAAACAAGTAAGGATACCTTAGCGTTTCGACGGGACTATCGTCATTCGTAGGCAACTCGAGGGACATGTAGGGATTGTGATCTTTATGACGACTTTGAATTGCGGGTCATTGCTAAGGTATCCCTACGTTCGAGGGACACAACCATTATTTCTGAGGCAACCAAGTGAGGCAAACACTAGGAGTGCAAGTGTGCAAAAGTGTTTGATTTCAGTTATTTATCTTGTAATTTAGTGATTTAGGATTGATTCATTAGTCATACACGCCTAAGTTGCTAACAGTTATATACAAGCATGCAGAATATAAAAGCGAGAAGGTAAAGGTCCTACGCTATTATAAGGCTTTTCAGATACATGATTATCTTGGACTGAAAATAAAAATACGGAAGTTTAAACCCTAATTACTATTACAACCTCGAAACAGTTACAATAATAATAAAAGGAATTAAAAATGCGCGCGACAAATTTAAATGCGAGAATTAAAGGACCCTGACAATCTAATTGAAAAAATAATTAGGTTATTATTATTTTTTTTGAGAAAATTAATTAAGTTATGTACAAATTAAAAACCGTAATTTCTAATTAATTTGAATTATGCAAAAATAATTAAATTGCCCTAAACAATTAAACTAATTAATTAATTAAAGAAACAAAATATTTTTTATGAAAAAAGATTTTTTTGGTTTTTTGTTATTTTTGATTTAATAAAATAAAATGATTTTTGTTATTTAGTAAAAAAAGTAAAATTATTAATGAAATAATAAAATAAGAAAAATTAAGATAGAAAAGAAAGAATGGGCCTGTTTGTGAAGCTGAAAAGGGGGTGTAGATCTGAACTTTTGGGCCCATTAGTGGCTAAGCCCAGTCAACGCATTGGATTCCATGTTGCCTCCTCCTGTTGGTGCACTGTGGTCCTCTCTTGCATGGGCGTTGGATTGGATTGATAAGGAATCCATTTACTAGATGATGAAAGCGCATGGTATGCTCCCGGGACGCGTATGCATAGGATCTGTAGTTATAAAGATAGAAAATAAGAAAATGTTGGGACCTGGGATCGAACCCAGGTCCTCTACCTTTCCAAACACACGCTTCACCACTGGGCCACTTGTTCTTGTTTGTTATAGTATTGAAACGAAAACAACATAATATAAATTAGTCACAAGCTTCAGAAAACACGCGAATATTTAAATTGCCCAATGGTGGTCAACCACGTTGTTATCTCTTTCCCCAGGAGTGTCGTTTTTGACAATAACCCTTTACCTACGGTCAAATGCGTCACTGTATGCTATAGCGACGGTATTGGTCGTAGCTACAAACCTGCAAAATCTCAAAATGCACAGCAAGCAATATTAATTAGAACTAAGGATAAAGACCCATTAAGAATCTTGCCCTGAGTCCATTGGTATCATTAATCATCCCTAATTTGGCCTCTACAGAGAAACCCTAATTCGAAGCTTCCAAACCCTAATAATGGCGTAAGCTTGTTCCTGCACAAGAAATCAAATCCAGGCTATCCAAAAGATTACAAGCATGATTATGAATACATTTATGCAAGCAAATTGGATTAAAAGTACGTAGAACCCTGAAAATGAATTTGAGTTCAGAGGTTGCAAACCTTGAGGATTATGTGATGATTCCTGGAGCTTTGAGGTGTGCAAACGATCGTGCTAGCTTCGTGGAAGGTCCAGGAAACGATTGGTAGCTTTGAAAGTCTTTGAATCGGCCTCTAAGTTGGAAATCGATCTACCACTTTTTTAATAATTTTTCAGTTTTTGTTTGCACCTTTTTCGACCTCCAAACCTCTTCCTTGTGCACTGGTTGTGTTCTATATATGTAATAGCACGAATTAGGTCAACAAAAATAGTTGGTATCTTTTTCATTCATGGAGATTTGATTTGGTTTTTATCTTTTATGATATGTTTCTATATCAAGCCAAATCATACCCTTTTCATCCCAATCATCCTTGGAACGATTTGATTTGGTTTGACAACATATTTGCATTATAATTCCATTCAAAATCAGATCAAAAACAAATCGTCCATATTTTATATCATTTATTTGATTTAATTTGGATTTTTAATGATAAAAAATCAAAATAAATTAAATAAATGAAGTCAATAATAAATGGTAGAGTGTTTGGGTCGTGGATCATGTTGGAAGCATAATGCAAGCTTAAAAAGTTTGGCCCATTTGGCAAAAAATGCATTTTTGAGCACATTTGACTTTTGGCAATTTTCCAAAAAGGGTCAACTTTGACAATGTGTAACTCTTCCAATTTTGGCCCTAAAGAGATGTTCTTGGACTTTTTAGAAAGTTAGGGGGTCCCCTAAACAGCCATTTTGGTCTCATCTCAATTGGGTCTTCCATGTTCATGTAAGAAGCTTTGACCCAAAAGGTGTTTTTGTTTACTTTTCAAAAGGACCTATAATGTCTGAATTTATATCTTTTCATGAGTGCATTTATTGAACTTGAGGGATGAAGATGAGTTGTAAGGAATTAGATTCTCTTCAAAATGAGCCTTGGATGAGAAATTTTTGATAAAGTATGAGAAAGTTATGCTTGGTCAAAGTGTGGTTGACTTTTCCTGAGAAATTCTAATTTAACAACTTTTGAGTTTTGATGAATTAGGAGCATTCCTTGAGGAGTCATGATCAACCTTTGATAAAATGATGAATATCACTTCAAAATGTTGATGTTGACCAAAAATCTTGAAGTTTGACTATATGTGGGCCTCAATTGACTTTTAACCTAATACAGTCTATTGTACCCCAAAATTTGCCCTCCCATATTCTTCAAGGTTTGTCAAGAATCATCTTCAAATGGTTCAAGTTTGCTCAAAGGATTGTACAGTCAAACCACTTCCTAAGACAGCTGAAATTAGGGTTTTGGTTCTATCAAGGAATTTGAGGTTTTCAATGCTTCAATCAAGTCTCATAGGCCTATATGCATTCTCTAGCACCTACATACCAAGTTGCAAGACTCACAGTGTCAATTTGCACAGTTAAAGGCTCCATTTGACCTACAGTCAACTGCAGGGGCAAAATGGTCATTTTGTAGTCAAAAGTCAGAATTTTTGGTCAACATCTTATTTTGAGTCCACAATCATCATTTGATCAAGTCTTGATCATGATTCCACAAGAATGGCTCAAAAATCATCAAGATGCAAAAGTTACTATTTTTGGACAGTAGAAAAGTCAATTGTATCTTGACCAAGGCATAACTTTTTCATGGTTCATCATAAAAATCCCATCAAATGCTCATTTTGAAGGGGATGACATTTCCTACAATCCATATTCACACTCCAAGTCCAAGAAATGCACTCACAAAAAGTTATCAATTTCTACATTATAGGTCAAATTCAAAAGTCAACAAAAGTGCACTTTAAGTCAAAGGCCATAACTTGAGATTGGTAAATCCAAATGACATGGGACCAAAGGCATTGGTTAGAGGACTTCAAGACCTTTCCAAAATGTCCAATAACATGTTCATATGATCAGAATTAAGCAAGATATGCATTGGAGAAGTTGGGAAAGTTTTATGAATTTGCAAAAGTCAACTTTGCCCAAAACACCTTATTTTTGCTAATGGGCCTCAAATCTCTTCTTGAAACTTCATCCATGGCCTATGCACGACCCATCAAGCTTAATTGAATTTATTTTCTTATTTTTTATTAATTAATCGGATTTTTAATTAATATTAAGTCATTTAATTAATTTAAATTGTAGGAAAATATAAGATTTGATTTTTTCAATCTTTTTTTGAAGCAAATATGGTCAAGATATGCTGGCAATTTCGTGTACAAAACAAAGATGCAAAAATCTCCAAAATTGGCAACTTTATTCAATCATGAAGATTCAAAAATATGTGATTTCCAATCAAATATTCAATCATCAATTCCATGGATTTTTGCTCAAGATTGTGACCTAATTTCATTCTTCTATATATATACAAGCCAACCCTAATCTCATACACGTGAGAAAGCTGCAGACAAAGGCCATAGCATATTGAAAAATTCCGAGGAAAACTCAAAACTGATTTCTATATTCCAGGGCGATTCAAAGCTTTTTGTTGATTCTAACATCTTGCAGGAGTTCCCAGGAGTGTGTGGCAATCAAATTCAAGCCTTGAAGCTCAAAGAATCGTCCTAAACAGAACCACGGTTTGAAGCTTTTTTTCAAAATCGTATTGTCCAATTCATGAGCATTTAACATGATTTCTTGATTGTTTTGTATTGCTAGTAATCATATGAAGCTGATGGTATAACTGAATTGGATTAAAACGCCATAAATCAAAAGTTGCCATGGACGATCTCTAGGGTTCCTGAACTTTGAATTTGGGGATTCCTAAACCAGGAAAAATTGAGACCACTAAGGCACATGGTTGGAACCGTTAGGACCAGACGAACATGATTCTATCCTCGCGAAATATTTATATACCTTGTATCTCTATTCGCTATTTTTCGTCAAGATGAATAGTGGGGGTTAAAAACCCCCGCTATCTAATGTTTATTTTGCAGGTAAAGCGAGGAAGATGATGAGCTGTTGATACACCATTAGCCAGTTTGAAAATAAGCGCGCGTGTTTTTTGTGTTACAGCATATTTGATTGTTTCTTAATATAATAATTGCATATTATCTGAAGAACAAAAAGGTGCAGGTGGTGTAGTGGTTGAGTGATGGACCAATGAACACTGGGACCTGGGTTCGAATCCCAGGTCCCCCAAAACGCTTATGTTATTTTTCCTAGCATATTCATGTGCAGAATTCCAAAGGAGGTCCACCATGTGCTTCACATATCCATGCGCCATGTGGCTTCAGGCATCAATCTAATGGCCATGAGATGATGACCACTATACTCCCAGTAAACACGCGCCCTGGACAATCACCAAAGTCAAAGCAGGCTTGAGGTTAATGGGCCATAATTTCCAAACATACCTCCATATTGGGCCAGTATCCCCCTGGTTTATTCTTCTTATTCTTTCTTTTTTTTCTTTTATAATTTCCATTTAATTATTTTACTATTAATTATTATTATTATTATTTAATTAACTCAATTAATTTTTTCATAATAAAATTAGAAAACTAAAATATTTTTATTATTATTAATTTCACCCTTAATTTATTATTTTTGTAAATAAATACTAACAAATTAATTTAGTTTAATTAGGGTTAATTTTAACTTTTTCTCAATAATTTAAAATAAACTAGAATTAAGGTTTTTACTAACTTTTGACTATTTTTAATTTATTTCCTAAAAAACATAAAAAAACTCAAAAATATTTCCTTTTAATTAATTAATTATGTTTAATTTAATTTAATTCATAAATAATCAAGACTTCTTTCTTTTCTCAAAAAGGGTCAAAACCCTAAGGACTTTTCCGATTCGATTTTCTCTCGCGTGTATGTTTGTTCTATCAATTTTTTATCATTATTATGTAATTGTTCCGAGGATGTAATAGCGTTAATTAGGACTTTTTATCGCTTTCTTTAATTTCTCGCATTTACTTTTCAAGGGTTGTTTTTGGCGATGTAAATACCCAACGCCTTGTAATAGCGTAGATTTACTTTCCGCAAACTATTAACTGTTAGATGTATGCTAATTAGGCTATGCATGACAAGACTTGTTCTCAAAATAAAATCAAAACGTAGCTCATCATAACATGTGTAAAGATAACATAATTGAAACCTGACACACTCGCACATGCCACTCCTAGGTTACACCTCACTTGGTTGCCTCGACGTGGTCATTGAGTATAGGGTGTTTTAGAGGTCGCCCTCCTGTCTAAAGATCAAAGTTACCTCGGAACGGTTGCCTCGATAAAAAATGATCTAGGACATTAGGGTTACCGCTAAGGCGTCATACTATTGCTTTGGTGACCACATGTCCCTATAATCGAATTGACCCGAAAAACTCCAACGACGGTGCTACCTACTTCTCAATAGTGGGATAATACTGTCTAAAGGACATTTACACAGCTTAATTTCTTTTGAGTAGGTAGAGGTTCTCAGGTACTTGCTCTTTCAAAACAAAACAAAAATACTTTTCGCACCTACACTTTTCTGACAAAAGTTTTTAAACAAACACTTCATACACTCTTGAGGACATATATAAGAGTTAAATCGAAGTTTTCAAATAAACTTTTTCAAAACCCACAAACACAAGAAAAGCAAAACATTTTTGAAAACATAGTGAGCAAGTACCTAAGAGCCCGTGGATAACCACGGATAGAAAGGGTGCTAACACCTTCCCTTTCTATAATCTACCTCCCGAACCCGAGAAACATCTCGAAAAGGAATTTTGCTGTTCTTTTGTCCTTTACTTGTTGGAGAAAATAAAAGACAGTGGCGACTCTTGCTTACCGCGACATTTTGGGAAACGCAAACGCGAACCAGCATTCCAAAATAGTCAGTTCTATTTCCACCGATCACACAGTCGATTCTCATGCATCTGAGAAATTGACTGAGCAAACTTCTTGTGCCAGGCATGAAACATGACATGGATGATCTTGAGAACATATTGGGACCATGGAAGGAATTTGGAACCTTTGTAGTTCACACATCTTGATAAAAATGGAAACCCTAGTTTGAGGTACATTGTCTTAGGAGAGAGATTGTCTGGTCAACTCTTGGGCATCCTTGAGCAAGTTGAGGACCTCAATGGGCATGTATTGAGTAAAATGAGAGGGCAAATTTTGGGGTACAACAACTGCCCCTGTTCAATCTTCTTAATCCTGAGGATGTAGATTGGCTATTGTTGTACCCCAAAATTTACCCTCCCATATTCTTCAAGATTTGCCAAGATCAAGGTCCAAAATCTCTCAAGGGTTGCACAGTTCAATGGCCTCCTAACAGTCAAAAATTAGGGTTTTGGTTCTGGCAAGGAAGTTGAAGTTTCCAAGGGTCCAAACAAGTCCCACATGCCTATAAACATTGTCAAGCATCCTTATGCCAAGTTTCAAGATTCACAGCACCAAATTGCACAGTCAAAAACCCTAATTGCTCAACAGTCAACTGTAGGGGTAAAATGGTCATTTGACAGTCAAAAGTCAAAATTTTTGGTCAACATCTTATTTTGAAGCCACAAACATCATTTGATCAATTCTTGATCATGATTCTCAAAGCATGGCTCAAAAAGTCTCAAGATGCAAAAGTTTCTATTTTTGGACAGTTGGAAAAGTCAACTGCAAATTGACCAGGGCATAACTTCCACATGGGTTATCAAAAAAATTCCATCCAAAGCTCATTTTTAAGAGAATGACATTTCCAACAACTCATCTTCACACTTCAAGTCCAAGAAATGCTCTCACAAAAAGTTATCAATCTCAACATTATAGGTCATTTTCAAAAGTCAACAAAAAGGGACTTTAAGTCAAAGACCATAACTTGAGATTGGTACATCAAAATGACATGGGACCAAAGGCATTGGTTAGAGGACTTCAATACCTTTCCAAAATGTCCAAGAACATGATCAAAGCTTAAATATTGAGCAAGATATGCCTTGTGGAAGTTGGGAAATATTTGGGAATTTTGAAAAGTCAAATTTGCTTCAAATGCCTCAAAATTGCTAATGGGCCTCAATTTCTTCCAAGAATCATCACCCAAAAGCTATGCACGACCCATTGACCCAAAGGGAAGTTATTTTCTTATTTTTAATTAATTAATTGAGTTTATAATCCTATTAATTCCTTTAATTAAAATTAAATATGAGAAAATTACTAAAATAAAGGTTTTGAATCTTTTTATGCAGCATATGCACTCTTTATGTACTCAAGATTTCGTGCACATCCAAAAGGGAAAGAATCTCCCATGATTGGCAAGTTCCATGGCAAGAAAAGATTGAAAAAGATCATGAAAATCAAATTTTGAAAATCATTGAATACAAGGCTTTGGGCTTGGATTGTTGACCTAATTCATTCCACATATATGCAAGAACACAACCCTAATGAAGAGAAGAAGGAAGCTGCGCTGAAACCTCAAGAACACTTTGCACTTTTTTCCTAAAAATTTCAAAACTGAAAACCTAGCTAGAGCATAATTCAAGGCTGCAAAACCATTCCACTTGATTCCTGACATCACCAGGAAGTTGTTGCAATTGAAATCAGATCTCCATACGCAAGGAATCGGTATAACAAAGTCTGACTTTCCTTGAAAATTTTCATATTCGTGTTTCATTATTCATGCAGTATTTTTGATTTTTAATCATGGATTTGGACTAACGTGAGTATTCTGAAGCTGATAGCATGCTTTAATTGAATTAATAAGGCCTGTATGAGAATCCACCATGGAAGCTCTTTAGGGTTTCAGAGGTTTGAAATTAGGGTTTCTTTCATGTGGAAAAATTAAGCCACGAGACCTATACCACTGGATTCAGAATGTCCAAACGAACCAATTTCACACCTCGCGCCCTTTTTCTTTCCAACTATATGCTAATCGCTATTTTTGTATGTTATGGTTAGTGGGGGTTTAAAACCCCCGCTATTTGATTTCAGTTACAGGGAAAAGATGAAGAAGAAGGCAGCGTGTCTGATCATGGTTGGCCAGTTTGAATACTGGCGCGTTTTTTTATTATTCCAGAATAATGCTTGTTTTCCATTATATTATTTCTATTCCATATAACTAACAAAGAAACGCACTGGCTCCATTGGCAAACACGCTGGCATGCAGGTATTGGGACCTGGGTTCGATTCCCAGGTCCCCCACTTCCTCAATATTATTTTTCTTAATACATTTCCATGCAGTGCCTCACCTGAAGTCCACCATATACGCATCTGTACTTGCCTACCAAGTGGCCAGGGGTCCCAATCCAAAGGTCGGAGCTTGCAGATCACCATACGCATTGATCAACAACTCCATACACTAGTCTGAAAAGTCAAAAAAGGCCTGATTGAAGTGGGCCAGATTACTCACAATAAGCCTCAAAATTGGGTCAACCACCCCCCATGTTTGCATTTTCTTTCTCTCTTTTTATTCTTTTCTTTTATTTATTTTAATTATGTTAATTGTTTTTTTTAATTCATAAAATAAATTTTATAACACAAAAAACCAGAAAATCATAAAACAAAAAAAATATGTTTTATTAATATTAATTTCTATTAATTTTGTAAATAAATTCCAATTAAACAATTTAGTTTAAATTTAGGTGTTTAACTTTAATGTCTTTTTCTAAATAATTAAAATTAAAATACATAAAAATTAGGGTTTCTAACATTTTTACTCTTTTCTCAATAATTAAATTTTCCTTCTTATTATTATTAATTATTAATTATCTTGTAAATAAATATGCAATTAATTAATTAGAGTAAATTAGGTTAAAACTTAAACATTTTTCTTTAATAATTAAAAACAATTTAGAATTAGGGTTTTATTTAATTTCAAGTTTCAATTAATTCTCTTTATTTTCACAAATATCAAAAACCATAAAAAATAACCTTCTTCTTTCTTTAATCATTAATTAATTTATTAATTTCATTTAATTCCTTTAAAGGGTTCAACGCCCTCGCACCTTCGATTATAATTCCTTTTCGCGCATTTATTTTTATTTCTTTTGTGAATATAATGTATTTGCCCCAAAGCTTTGTAATAGTAATTAGGATATTTATGTTAGAACAATGTTTGAATCTACTACCCTATATTTAAGTATTGATGATAACAAAGTGAAAAGATATAGTATTTATATGTTTCATGTTTGAACTATATGCTGCCTAAAATTACTATGCTCTGACTTGCAGATACGCTGATTAAAATAAGCAAGATCACTTCTTCAGCATCAGAATTTGATTTCATACACCAGCATCAGAAGTTGCTGAATCAGAACGTCAAGATCAGATAATCAACTCACGTACATGCTGAAGCTTGATGAACAGAACTGCGCGTAAACACTCTGATACAAAAACAATAGTTCATCAGCAGCGAAGCAGAATCAGAATGAGCCAAGCCAGAACGTGCATTGAAGAAGCAACGGTACTGTGCATTGAACGCTAATTAATTCCAACGGCATCATTCTAGACAAGATCTGCTCAAAAAGGAAAGCTTGTTATTAGCATTGAATCAAGAATATTGCATTCAACGTTCATCTTCTCAAGTGCTATATAAACAAGGCTTCGAAGATTATAATGGCTAATGCTCTCCAAATCTCTACACGCACAAAGCTGAACAATAATCTTCATCTACCAGTTTTGCTAAACCACAAACTCTGATACTCCATTAGTGTTTAGCAATCTAGTTTCTAAGCTTCATTTTGTGTATACATCACAGTTGTGATAAAGTTTTGTAGAAAACATTCACACACATTGTTTTATACCTTTGTAAGAAAGTGTTACCTTGACAAACCGGATTGTGGTTTGAATCAAGAAGGCTTTAGCAGTTGTTAAAGCAGTCTGTAATATTCAGTTGAATATAGTGAATTAAGACCTCGTTGGAGAGAGGCGAAATCACCTTGACGGGTGGACTGGAGTAGTTTGAGATCAAACGAACCAGGATAAAAATATCTTGTCAATTGCTTTAAGATTTCAGTTTTACAATTCAACCCCCCCTTCTTGTGTTTTTCACCCCTTCAATTGGTATCAGAGCGCCTGGTTCTGAGCTAAAACACTTAACCGTGTCAGTACAAGATCCAGCGTCAGAAAAACACAATGGCAGGAAACAACTCTCACTTCAGCAATGACAATAATGAGGACAGAGACAGATTCAGCGGCAAACCTCCAGTCTTTGATGGAGAAAACTTTGATTACTGGAAAGACAGAATTGAAAGCTTCTTTCTAGCACATGATGCTGATCTGTGGGATATGGTGACAGATGGATACACGCACCCTGTGAATGCAACTGGTCAGAAGATTGATAGAAAATCAATGACTGATCAACAAAAGCGTGACTTCAAGAATCACCATAAGGCCAGAACCATCCTCCTCAGTGCCATCTCCTATACTGAGTATGAAAAGATCTCCAACAGAGACACAGCTAAGAACATCTTTGATTCTCTCAGAATGACGCATGAGGGCAACGTTCAAGTCAAAGAAACAAAAGCTCTGGCGCTCATTCAGAAGTATGAGGCGTTCAAAATGGAAGAATCTGAATCCATTGAAACTATGTTCTCTAGATTCCAGATTCTGGTAGCTGGTCTCAAAGTTCTGGACAAAGGATACTCTACTGCTGACCATGTCAAGAAGATAATCAGAAGTTTACCCAAGCAGTGGAGGCCTATGGTTACTGCTCTGAAGCTAGCTAAAGATCTCAACAAGATCACTCTGGAGGAACTTATAAGCTCCCTCAGAAGTCATGAGATAGAGCTAGAAGCTGACGAGCCTCAGAAGCAAGGTAAGCCTTTAGCTTTAAAATCTAACAGAAAATCTGAATCTAAAGTTTTGCAGGAAGTTGATGAAACATCTGATGGATCCTCATCAGAAGAAGACGAACTTTCCCTTCTCTCCAGAAGAGTAAATCAACTGTGGAAGCAAAGACAAAGGAAGTTCAGGAATCCCAGAAGATCTGATCAGAACGAGTCTTCTTCCAGATACAGAAGGACAGATTCTTCCTCTGGATACAGAAGATCTGAAGGCTCCTCCAGTAGCAAGAAGCCAAACACAAAAGACATCATCTGCTACGAGTGCAATGAGCAAGGACACTACAAGAGTGACTGCCCAAAGCTTCAGAGGGAAAAGCCCAAAAAGAAGTTTGGAAGAGAGAAGAAGAAAAGTCTCATGGCCACATGGGATGACTCTGACTCGTCTGAAGCTGACTCAGAATCAGATGATGAAAGGGCAAACATAGCGCTCATGGCTAACATTCCAGATGATAGTGAAGCTTCTGAATCAGACTCAGAATCAGACACAGAAGAGGTATTCCCTAACTTCGCTGTTAATTTTACAAAGGCTGAACTTGCTGAAAGCCTCAATGAAATTCTGGAACGTTATCAGCAGATTAGAGCTAAATTCAGAGACCTGAAAAGGAATCTTGAATCTGACTCTAATAAGTCTGAGAGTCTCAAATTGGAAAACTCTGAGCTGAGAGATAAAATTTCAAAATTAGAAAACTCTTTACAAAACTCTCAGAAGGAACCAATTTCTGAAACTCCCAGCAACGCTGATGAGATCATCAAGGAGTATGATCATAGCTTCTAGAAGTTCCTTGCTAAAAGCATAGATAGAAGCAGAATGGCTTCAATGATCTATGGAGTTAGCAGAAACGGCAGGAAAGGAATAGGATACCTAGGTAAGGTTCCTACACCTAAAAATGTCATGGATTTAACCATTAAACACACTCCTTTAAATTCACACTTTGTGTATGGTCACACACATGACATCAAATATACTAGCAGTAAGCACTCTGTGAAACCAAAATTCAACCAGAGTTTTGGTAAAACTAACAAGTCAGGACCCAAGAAAATCTGGGTACTTAAGGATAAAATAATACATGTTGCAGATATCTTTAGCAGCAAGTCAGAAACACCAGTCATGGTACCTGGACTCTGGCTGCTCACGACACATGACGGGAAGAAGGCATATGTTCCAAAGCCTGGAACTTAAGCCTGGAGGCCACGTTGGCTTTGGAGGCAATCAGAGGGGAAAGATAATTGGCTCTGGAACTGTAGGTAACGGAAATCTTCCCTCTATTAATAATGTTCTGCTAGTAGATGGATTGATGCATAATCTGTTATCCATAAGTCAATTAAGTGATAACGGTTATGATATAATCTTTAATCAAAAATCATGTAAAGCTGTTAGTCAGAAAGATGGGACTATCCTGTTTAATGGAAAGAGGAAAAACAACATTTACAAAATCAAACTTTCTGAACTAAAGAGTCAGAACGTAAAATGTCTTCTGTCTGTTAACAACGAGCAGTGGATCTGGCACAGAAGATTGGGGCATGTTAGTATGAGAAGAATATCTCAGATTAACAAACTCAATCTGGTCAGAGGACTTCCTAATTTGAAGTTCAATTCAGATGCTATGTGTGAAGCATGTCAGAAAGGCAAATTTGCAAAACCGTCCTTTAAATCCAAAAATGTTGTTTCCACCTCTAAGCCATTAGAACTTCTGCACATTGACCTATTTGGACCAGTTAAAACTGCTTCAGTCAGTGGTAAGAAGTATGGGTTAGTAATCGTAGATGACTATAGCAGATGGACATGGGTAAAGTTCTTAAGACACAAGGACGAGTCACACTCTGTGTTTGTTACCTTCTGTAACCAAGTTCAGAATGAAAAAGATCTTAGAATCGTTAAAGTCAGAAGTGATCATGGTGGAGAATTTGAAAATAAAGATTTTGAGTCATTCTTTAATGACAAAGGCATTCTGCATGATTTCTCTTGGCCTAGAACTCCCCAACAAAATGGAGTTGTAGAACGAAAGAACAGAACATTGCAAGAAATGGCCAGAACCATGATCAATGAGACAAACGTTGCTAAGACTTTCTGGGCAGAGGCAATAAACACAGCGTGCTACATTCAGAATAGAATCTCAATAAGACCTATTCTGGAAAAGACTCCATATGAATTGTGGAAGAACAGAAAGCCCAACATTTCGTATTTTCATCCATTTGGATGTACTTGCTTTATGTTAAATACAAAGAATTATTTGAACAAGTTTGATTCTAAGGCATAGAAGTGTATTATGTTAGGATACTCTGAACGCTCAAGAGGGTACAGAGTATACAATACAGAAACACAGATTGTGGAAGAATCAATCAGTGTTCGTTTTGATGACAAGCTTGACTCTGAAAAGTCAAAGCAGAATGAAAATCTTGCAGGTATAGAAATTGAATTTGCAGGTTCTGAAGACAAGTCATCAGAAGCTCTCAACACAGACATTCCTTCAACGTCTGAAAGGAGCAATGCTAGAAATCCTACAACTGCTGCTGATCAACCTCAGAAGAGATTACCCAGAAGCAGTTTGGATCACCCAGAAGAGACTATCCTAGGAAGAAAGGAAGATCCAATCAGAACAAGAGCAAGCTTCAGAAACTCTGAAGAAACTCTTATGGGACTTGTGTCTCTGATTGAACCTTCTTCTATTGATGAAGCACTTCTGGATAATGACTGGATTCTGGCAATTCAAGAAGAGCTGAATCAATTCACCAGAAACGACGTATGGGATCTCGTTCCCAGACCAAAAGGATTCAACGTCATTGGAACAAGATGGGTGTTCAGAAACAAGCTAAATGAACAAGGTGAAGTCATCAGAAACAAGGCACGACTGGTTGCACAAGGTTATAGTCAGCAAGAGGGGATAGACTATACAGAAACCTTTGCCCCAGTCGCCAGGTTAGAATCTATCGGACTTTTAATTTCATTTGCTGTTAATAGAGGCATCACTCTGTATCAGATGGATGTCAAAAGTGCATTCTTAAATGGTTATATAGAAGAAGAAGTCTATGTTCACCAACCCCCAGGTTTTGAAAATACAAAACATCCAGAACATGTTTTCAAACTAAAGAAGTCACTGTATGGTCTGAAACAAGCTCCCAGAGCTTGGTATGAAAGGCTAAGTAACTTTCTGCTTGAAAATGAATTCACCAGAGGGAAAGTGGACACTACTCTATTCTGTAAAACAGTTAAGAGTGACATTTTAGTCTGTCAAATTTATGTTGATGATATAATTTTTAGTTCTACTAATCCTTCTCTTGGAAGAAAATTTGCTAAGTGTATGCAGGCAGAATTTGAGATGAGCCTCATGGGGGAACTGAAATTCTTTCTAGGAATTCAGATCAATCAAACTCCAGAAGGAACTTACATTCATCAGAGCAAATACATCATAGATCTTCTGAAGAAATTTGACCTCTCAGAATGTAAGCCATCAAAGATTCCAATGCATCCCACGTGCATTCTGGAAAGAGAAGAGGTAAGCAAAAGTGTAGAACAGAAAGTCTACAGAGGTATGATTGGTTCTCTCCTTTATCTGACAGCTTCAAGACCTGATATCTTATTCAGCGTATGTATTTGTGCTAGATTCCAATCAGATCCTAGAGAATCTCACTTAACAGCTGTTAAGCGAATTTTCAAGTATCTGAAAGGTACTACTAATCTGGGTTTGTTTTATAGAAAATCTAGTGATTACAGCTTAGTAGGCTACTGTGATGCTGATTTTGCTGGAGACAGAGTGGAACGTAAAAGTACTTCTGGAAGCTGCCAGTTTCTGGGAGAAAATCTGATCTCGTGGTCCAGCAAAAGGCAATCAACAATTGCTCTATCAACAGCAGAAGCTGAGTACATAGCAGCAGCAGGATGTAGCACACAAATGCTCTGGATGAAAAGTCAGCTTGAAGACTTCCAGATTTTTGAGAGTAACATTCCTATTCTTTGTGATAATACTTCTGCTATTTGCTTAAGTAAGAATCCTATTTTACATTCTAGAGCTAAGCATATAGAAATTAAGCATCATTTCATTAGGGACTATATTCAGAAAGGTATTTTAAACTTAAAATTTATAGATACAGACCATCAATGGGCTGATATCTTTACTAAACCCCTTTCAGAAGATAGGTTCAATTTCATTCTGAAACATCTCAGCATGAAAGTATGCCCAGAATGAAAATGTGTTAATTCCATATATTTATCTTCAGAATGTAATTATATTACTGTGAACTTCTGATCAATCTTCTTTCAGAAAGATAGAACATGCAGATTGTATCAGATGCAAGTCTAAAGATCTGAGAGTCTAATCTCAAAGACAGACGTGCTGATCACTACATCAAACAAGTGTCATCCAATCATCAGCAAATCTCTGAAGCAGAACGCGTGCACGCTTCTGAGAAGGCAAAGCGCTGATTGGGTGCATTGAGACACATGTCTGGTAACCGTTTTTAAGTATCTTTCTCAAATCCCCCAAAATCAGCAAGCATTTAATGAAAAGTAATCACGCTTGTTAAATGGCAATCATTATTTTTTTTCTCTCTCTTAAAAACGTTTAATTTTTCAAAATAATTTTTGAAAACTCTATTTAAGCACATTAATCCTTCATTTTTATTCTTTACGCTTTCTCATAATCTCTTAAGTATTTTCTGCATATTTCTGAGTTTATCTCCTACAAACCTTTTTCTCTCAAATCATTCTCAAAGCTTTTTTAGTGAGAACAATGGCATCCTCCAGCATTTCTGCAGGCAATCAGAAGAAAGAAACCTCTGAACAATATCAGGTGCCCCTCAGAACTCTTCTCACACCGGTAAAGAATCTTGAAGTTCTCTCTGAATTAATCATCGACTTTGAAAGTTTGAAGGAAAATGGATTTGACCTAACTGAAGAAATTAGGGCTCAAAAGTGGGAGAGGTATTTCGATAGGTTGGTTGGACCAACATTCCCAGCGCTAGTCAAGGAATTTTGGATTCACGCCAAGATTTCTAAACATCTAGTCATCTCTTCTGTCATGGGAAAGAAGATAGTGATTTTTGAAGATCTCATTGCAAAGCTAATCGGTCAAAGTGGTGGTGGAGTCTGTTGTGTGGACATGGCTGATAGATGCCCTGATATAGGCGTGGTAGCTAACAGCATTTTCACTCTTGGATTGCCCAGCAGCAAAATTAAGGATCTGAAGGATCACTGCAGAGTATGGGCCAAGATTGTTCTGGGATGCTTCAACCACAGGAAACCAACAAGTTCTCCTGATTATATAAACGTGGATCAGCAATTTCTGATCTACTTTATTGATCAGAGGGTAAAGATCAATCTGGCACACTTCCTGTTCAACCATCTCAAGACCAGTGTCAAAGAAACAAGAGAAGAAGAAAGGACCAAAAGGGACTGGATACCGTTTGGAAGGCTTATATCAGATATTCTGACAGAGAATAAGCTGATAGAGTATCTGAGCGAAGCTCAAGTGCTGAGCACTATTGAACCAACTGTTGGAAAACCGCTGAACGCTAAGAACCTGAAAAAGATGAAGCTGATAGAAAATATTAAGAAGGAACCCAGAGCTACTTCAACTGCTGACATCTCCAGCAGAAGAGTGCCTCTGAGTGATTTTCCAAAATTTTCTGAAATGGAATCCAAACCAGAGATGTTTCTCAAGTATCCAGATTCATACAAGGAAGAAGATACAGGTTCAAAGCTGAAGATCAAAGATCTGAGTCAAATCCAACCAGAAGTGACTCAGAAGAAGACAAAGAAGAGGAAAGCGCCAACAGAAGGATCATCTCATCATACTCCAAAGAAAAGAGGTATTTCATCTGCTGCCCCTATTTCAAAATCTTTTACTATTCCAACATCTGCTGCTCCTTCTCAAACCTCTCACAGAATATCCATTCCAATCCCTACCATTGATGAAACCATACCAGAAGACCCTTCTGAGGCCTTACTACTCAGAAGAACTAGAACTAAGATTTCCAAATAACCAACTGTTTCAACAACACCAGCACTTGATAGAGTGCTAGCTGATATTGAGCGTGAACATACTTCTGCTCAACCAAATTCTGAACCACTAAATATTCCTCCTCCACAACCAGAACCACAACAACAACAACCACTCACAGAAGAACCTCTGATCCCTGAGCAATCAGAGATTCCACCTCCTCAACCAGAAAATAATCCACCTTCACCACAAACAGAGTTTCACCACTATGAAACCCCTTCTCCTCATCATTCTGACCCTCACTCACCTCAACCTTCACTGTTGGCAATCCAGTTGCCATGTGGAACCACTATTGTCAGGCCCCAGTTGCCATCCTCATTAGAATCAACACCTCCAAAAACTCCAACCACTCCAATAGAAATATCTGACTCTGACTCTGATACCCCTCCTCCAAAACAAACAACCTCTCAGAAAATCGCTGAAAACCCCAGCAGGACTTTCATTGACTTAACAAGTCTTGAACGTCTTGCTGATCTAAGACACAAAATTGCCATACCCAAACCAAAGCAACCAGATGTTGGCTCTGGTATTTTGGATTTTGAAACAGGTATGCTGCAATGGATTGCTTCTTTGAAGCAAGTCTGTCCTGGGATGATTGACCCAGCTGCTTCTGATCAGCTCTGGTCACAGTTCAGACTATGGGTACATGCTGAAGCCCTCAAGCTGCAGGACGTCAACTATGAGCAGGCTCAACAGAACTTCAGCAAGCTGCTGAAGGAAGTTGAAAGTCAGCTGCCTCAAGAAGTTGTGCTCCCTCTGGACAGTGAATCTTGGTCTGAGAAAGAGCAAGCTGCAAAGGTGCAACCATCAGAAGAAGACAAGACCATTCAGGCTGAAGAAAATCCAGCAGAAGATGTCGCTGAAAGTTCTGAGAAGCTTCCTCCTTCTGATACTTCTCAAGCTGCCTTGGACAGGCAGGCTCTGGAAGAATTAAGGCTGAATGACTTGCGTCTCCAGCAGCGGATGGACGACAATGATCAGAAGATGAAAGCAAGAATGGATGTACAGGACAGCAAGATTGACACTGTGGTCAACATGGTTCAGAAGAAGAATGAAACTTCTGAAAAGATTCAAGCAATGCTGGAAAGCCTGTTCTCACGCATGCCCCCTCAACCTTAAATCTTTTTCATGCATAACTTTTTCATGCTTTCTTCATTTTCTGATGTCCTGTTTTGACTATGTTTTGTAATGTTCTTTTGCTCTGATTCTGGACTATTAATATGATTAGTTTTTCTGATCTAAATTGTTTTAGCACATCACCAACACTTTTTGATTGCTGACAAAAAGGGGGAGAACAAGAATGATATTTAAAATCCATAACGGCTAACTAGACAGAAATTCTCAAACATTCTAACTCTATTACTTGAAATGTTTTTCTGTTTTGCTTTAAGTCTACAGGCACAAGGAAGCTCCTGAACACTATGAAGACTAGAAGCTCTGATCAAAATGTAGAAGCTCTGATCAATGTTGCTCTGATCAAATATGAAGTTCTGATCGACCAAATACTCTGATCCAAAGCAAAGCTCTGACAGGAAAAGCTCTGAAGCTCTGCTCTCTGATAAGTTAAAAGACTCTTATAATCTGATGTTCAAAGAAAGAAAAAGATCTGATCCTGAAGAACACGTATCATCAAAGGGAAGTAATCAACTCAGGGGGAGTATCTCTTAACTCTGATTTCTCCTTACTTCTTATCTCTGAAACATTTCCCAGACACCTTTTCACGTTATTTTTCATTTAAAATATCTAGTTTTTGTCATCATCAAAAAGGGGGAGATTGTTAGAACAATGTTTGAATCTACTACCCTATATTTAAGTTTTGATGATAACAAAGTGAAAAGATATAGTATTTATATGTTTCATGTTTGAACTATATGCTGCCTAAAATTACTATGCTCTGACTTGCAGATACGCTGATTAAAATAAGCAAGATCACTTCTTCAGCATCAGAATTTGATTTCATACACCAGCATCAGAAGTTGCTGAATCAGAACGTCAAGATCAGATAATCAACTCACGTACATGCTGAAGCTTGATGAACAGAACTGCGCGTAAACACTCTGATACAAAAACAATAGTTCATCAGCAGCGAAGCAGAATCAGAATGAGCCAAGCCAGAACGTGCATTGAAGAAGCAACGGTACTGTGCATTGAACGCTAATTAATTCCAACGACATCATTCTAGACAAGATCTTCTCAAAAAGGAAAGCTTGTTATTAGCATTGAATCAAGAATATTGCATTCAACGTTCATCTTCTCAAGTGCTATATAAACAAGGCTTCGAAGATTATAATGGCTAATGCTCTCCAAATCTCTACACGCACAAAGCTGAACAATAATCTTCATCTACCAGTTTTGCTAAACCACAAACTCTGATACTCCATTAGTGTTTAGCAATCTAGTTTCTAAGCTTCATTTTGTGTATACATCACAGTTGTGATAAAGTTTTGTAGAAAACATTCACACACATTGTTTTATACCTTTGTAAGAAAGTGTTACCTTGACAAACCGAATTGTGGTTTGAATCAAGAAGGCTTTAGCAGTTGTTAAAGCAGTCTGTAATATTCAGTTGAATATAGTGAATTAAGACCTCGTTGGAGAGAGGCGAAATCACCTTGACGGGTGGACTGGAGTAGTTTGAGATCAAACGAACCAGGATAAAAATATCTTGTCAATTGCTTTAAGATTTCAGTTTTACAATTCAACCCCCCCTTCTTGTGTTTTTCACCCCTTCAATTTACTTTCCGCATTTTATTTATTCAAATCGGGTCTTTGTTTAATTTGGCGATGTATAGACCCGCGCCTTGTAATAGCGTAGGACCTTTATTTTTCTGCACTTTAATTTCCGCACCCCTTAACTGCTAACTATTGCACGAAAGAATGAATGGCCCAAATAAAATCAAAGCGTAGCTCACCCAATGCATGATCAAGATAAAACATAACTGAAAATGACACACAATTCACACACCACTCTTAGGGTACGCCTCACTGTTGCCTTGCTCCTCGAAACGTGGTCGTCGAGTATAGGACGTTTTAGTAAGTCCTCATGTCCATGAACATGGCATGAGGGTAGCTTATAAGGTGTCCTACTATTGCTCTGGTGACCACACTGTCCCTAAACTCGAATTGACCCGAACACCTCCAACGGTGGTGCTACCTACCTCTCAATGGTGGGATGGCACTACCTTAAGGACATTTACACAGCCTAATTCCTTAGGGTAGGTAGATGACTCGTAGATACTTGCTCTAATTCAAAACAAATCAAAAACTTCTTTTCACACCGACACTTTGCAAAAAGCTTTCAAAAACCAACTTTTCAAACACTCTTGAGGACTGATACAAGAGTCGAACTGAAATTTTAAACGAAACTTTTTCAAACCCACTCACTTTGAAAAGCAAACAAACACTTTTGAAAACACAAATGAGCAAGTATCTAAGAGCCCGTGGATAACCACTGATAGAAAGGGTGCTAACACCTTCCCTTTCTATAAATCTACCTCCCGAACCGAGAGCAATCTCAATAAGGAATTTTCTGTGCTTTTGTTCTTTCCATGTTGGAGAAAATAAAAGACGGTGGCGACTCTTGCTTCCACGACATTTCGCGAACCAGCGTTAAACAGTCAGTTCCAGATCCACCGATCACAGAACTGGCGACTCTGCTGGGGACTCTTAAAGTGAGGTGTACCTTAGGATAGTTCATAACTGTGTTTTCAATTGTTTTGACTTGTTTGCTTTAAATTGTGGGTTGCATCGGAGTTACATAGATCCTAACCCAGATCTGGGGGTACCCTGTTTAGGTAGCATAAGCTGTGAGGGACCTGTCCGGCGTAGACCGACATGGGTGAAGCAGTGGCTACGTTGGTGTGGCACCTTTGTCTGTACCGATATCCCTTGTGTCGCAACGAGGAGAATATGGGTCTTCTGAGGAGTCATTAAGCACCAACCGACCTTAGAACCTTAAATGACCCAACTTGGCCAATAGAACAGTAGCAGTATGCTACGCCCATTGAGGCTAAACTCTCGTGATGGTTCTGGCCGCAAGAAAAGATTGCGATGCTGGAGTTATGATCGATTGAGGGTAGTCAGTGATATTGGGATCCTCTAGAACCCGGTTACTTCTGATAGGACAGGTCTTAACTAACAAACCGAAAGAGGGTAATACCTAGCCCCCATGCTGGCCTAAACTCCAAGGGCTCTCTTGTGTGACTTGTGTGCCTTCCAACTTGACTATTTGCATGCTTGTTATCTGACACTTGAGTTTCTTGCAGGTTTTGTTTACAATCCTTAATTGGGACTCATAACAGGGTTTACCTATATTACCCCATGCATAACATACCATCATACCATTGCATACATCCTGCATAAAGACTAATCTATTTCAAGGATCTCAAGGGCTTGTGATGTAGGTCATGATGAACCAACTGTCCAGCAAGGGGCAAAGGGGATTTATTTTCCTCTAGCCAAGGGTGTCAGGGGCTATGACCCACTCGATATGGTGAGCTTTGACCCTTGAAGAAGGACTCTCAACAACATGAAGTTCCTTTAATCAAGCTGCCGGATTTAAATTCTAACAAATTTTTTGTTTACCCCGCGAGATCCTTGAAAACATTGCATACATACACATCCTTGCATAACAGGTATCCTTGTTACAGGTCACTTACCATCTGCGCTGTTTATTTCAGCAATGGCTTCCCAACAATACAACCAGGACCTTCATGCTCAAGAGACTCAGTTCAGGGAGATCTTCTTAAGCCTATCCAAGGGGCAGGAAGAGCTGAGAACACTCCTCACGGGGACTTTGGTCAGGAACAGTGCTGAGGACGACAAGGATGAACGGCTGAAACGTCTACAAGCTGAGGTAGACACATTGAAAACCCAGATGCTGGGGAAAAGGGCTCTCATCCAAAGTTTAGCTCGGGAGCAGGGAGAGTTGAGGGCCATGACCAGTCAGTTTCATCAAGACATGAAGCAACCAGCCCAAGTCAGGGACCAAGTCATTAATCAACCTCCAAGAAGTCAAAGGTTTGGGCCTCTCCAAGCTGCTACTACTTCACAGGTCCAACAACGACCTCGCCAAGAACAACGGACTGATCAGAGCAAGCCAGACAAGCCTAAAAGGCAGTTCACCAAGCTCAACGTGTCACCGTCTCAAGCTTTACAACAATTGTTGAGGATGAATCTGGTGACGTTAAGGGACCCTTCTAAGAATCTCAACACAGCCTCCCCAAAGTACAATCCTGAGGAAAGATGTGCATACCACTCTGACAGTCCAGGACATGACACCGAAGACTACTGGGCTCTGAAGAATAAGATCCAATACTTGATTAATGAAAGAGCTGTGGATTTCACCCAGATGAGCCAGGCTGAATGCTCCTGTCATCCCTACAAGATGCACCAGTTGAAGTAACAAGCCCTGAGACTAGAAGACTTTTGTTCATTATAATTTTTCAAGTTGTGATTTTCTTTTGATTGTTCAAACATTTATTCATGTTAAACATTGTTATTTCATTAATGCACTACACATGTCTGTTTTGAAGCAATTATTTCGTATTCACTATTTAAAATTGCTTTCATTTTTTGTGATGTTCAATGCTCGATCAACAATTCTAAGCCTCTTGAGGGAGGATGACGAAAACGATACCACGATCCTTACAGTATGCTTTTGAACGGATCCCGCTGATGAGGTACAAGCATTGTTTCAATTCCTAAACACTGGAGTAATAAGGAAGATAATCCCTCGTCAACCCCTCTGAGCCAAAGAAGTAGGAGTTTTTCTTTTTGAAATTTAAAACCCTTAATCATAACCTGGGGCAGGGTAGTTCTCTCGGCTGATCCAGGTGCACAACGAATGGCATCAAAAGAAGTCCTTCTGAAACAAAAGACAGTGATGGTTCCAAATAACCATAAAAAGCAGGCAGTCATTACTTCTCAAAATGAAAACCCAATAAGTCAAAACCTACTAAGGAGATTTACAAAAACTGGGGCATCCCGCTGACTGTAATCAAAAAAAGAAACAGTTCAGGCAAAATTTAGGGATAGTGAAATCAAAAAGAAAGAGGTCTTACAAACCCTCAACAAAAACAAAAATGACTGCCTATTCAGAATAAATCATCAATATCTGAACCATCATTGGAATATCAGGACAAAAACTCAAATAAGGTCTAACGCACGGTCAGCTGAGTGTAGGATTGAAGAACATCACGAAGAGCGGGCGGGTACAAATAATTTGAGCCTTTATCCTTTGTTTCTTAAACCATGAACCAGGCCACGTTATAACCCTTAAAAGTCCTAGCTGAAGCATGGGTTAGTTCGAAAGCATACTGTTACGAAAGGTATCCTGACTCCTTAAGGCTTGCAGTAAAATAACGAGTTGACATCACAGTTTACAAAACTTGCTTGTTTTACTAAAAACTCATTTTCAAAAAAAAAAAAGAAATTTTTTTTTCAAGACAGACATAAGAGTTGCATTTTTAACATAACCTTGTTTGCATATGACTTCTTGTTTGAACAGCGGAGAAATTCGTACGACGAATGTCTAATGAACAAAAGCACCTACAATCAAGGGGCATGGCCTGATCATTGTCCATCATCTGGGGCAGTTAAGTCAAGATTCAAGGAATCTCTCAAGATGCCAAATAGCCAGGGGCAAATCTCCGCCTGAGTCACTTGGGGCATTGGACACGAATTCCAGCTACGAATCTTGCATGATCGAACGAAGATCTTATGGTAACATGGCAACACTACCGTCAGTGACAAATCCCTACATTCTGAGAGCGTGGATATAGTCAAAAAAAATACTACGCATAATCAAAGACCCGCCAGGTTGACACACGTAGGCAAAAATAAGGGCTTCCCGCGAACCAAAAGGGTTCGGGAAAAAATAAGGGATGAAAATAAAAAAATCTGTACACCCGACAAGTCGAAAACCTGAAAAGGCGGCTTGGGCAAAAATGGGTATCCCGGTGGACTGAAAACCCGAAAGGGCGGTCCAGGAAAAAGTTAGGGATCAAAGCGTACGACTATGTCCTGTCATCTTGTCACCTTCCTACCAGAAGAAGGTTTGTCCATCAACAACTATCAGCACCTCACAGGTCTTCCTCTCCCACCTCAGAAACAGGGGCAATAATGAATTGTCTAAGCGATCTAATTGCTCTGTCCATAAAATACTAGATAGGTCCAGCTGAAGAACATAACCAAAATCTCTAAACTCCCCAGAGAGTGAGCCAGCAAGTCAATGCACTCTCCCCAAGCGAAGTTATACAATCATCCTTAAGGAAGTTGGGTATCCCCCGCAGATCTCAACATCCCCCAGCACAATATACGAATATTCTTAACAAGCATCCCCGGCAGTCTTGGTCTAAGACTGTTCCCCGGCGGTATACCAGACATTCAGTGGAGACACTTCCCCAGTACATATCAAATTAGTTTTCCCAGGAGAGTCCAATCCAAAGATTTCCCCAGGAAAGTTTGAATCCATCTCCCCAGCAGGAAGCTCATCCCCAGTATATTCTGGAAGCTTTCCCCCTGCAAAACACGAACGCGCCTCCCGGCTTTATTCAAAGGTTATTTCCCTACCAGGATATAACTGGGTTATCCTCAGCCAAAATTCACGGGAAGATCGTCCTCGGTAAAGTCTTCTCATCCCCAGCGAAGTCTATTAAAGCTTCCAACATAACAACGGTATCCCCAGCGAAGTCACCATCAACATCCCAGCAAAGTACCTCTCTCCCCACAGAATATTGTTCCCCAGCAAGATCGCTAGTGTAGTTATTCCCCGCAGAATAATCTATTCGTCAAGTTTATTCCCCAACGGAGTCATCTTCTCCTACCGGTATTCTTGCAACCATCGTCCCCAGTGGAAACAAAAGCTCTACATCAGCCCAGGATTTAACTTCCCGGCACTCGTCAAAGATTCATTTTCCTAAGACGAAAGCATACATTCATAAACATCGCATTTCCATACATTATAGCATGCATATACGCATCATGAACATACAATCTCATTTATGTTAAGAACATCATTGCTTGATCCATATCATGCACTGCATATGACTGACCTTTACCTTTCAGGAAAGATCCAGTTAAGTTCTCAGCCATTCCAAGGCCTTCTCTGGTTCAGTTAAATCGATTCTAATATTTTTCTGATTCTTATCCAGTCAAAGTCAATCCAAGGCCTTCTCTGGTTCGGTCAGATCGACGCTAAGATCTCCCTGATTCTTATTCCAGTTGAAGATTCCAAGACCTTGCCTGGTTCAGTTAAATCGACTCCTAAAGATTTTTCTGATTCTTATCCAGTCAAAGGCCTTCTCTGGTTCAGTCAGATCGACCCTAAGATCTCCCTGATTCTTATCCAGTTGAAGTTATTTCAAGACTTCGCCTGGTTCAGTTAAATCGACTCCTAAAGATTTTTCTGATGCCGATCCAGTCAAAGGCCTTCTCTGGTCCAGTTAAATCGATTCCTAAAGATTTTCCTGATGAAGACTCAGTAGAAGACGCCCCAGATTCTCTCATCGTTACTGTTGAGGTAGTAATCGCCCCAGATTCTCTCATCGTTACTGTTGAGGTAATAATCGCCCCAGATTCTCTCATTGTTACTGTTGAGGTAGTAATCGCCCCAGATTCTCTCATCGTTACTGTTGAGGTAGTAATCGCCCCAGATTCTCTCATCGTTACTGTTGAGGTAGTAATCGCCCCAGATTCTCTCATCGTTACTGTTGAGGTAGTAATCACCCAAGGTTCTCTCATCGTCCCGTTGAGGTAGTAACCATCCCTGATTCATTCATCACCTTTTGAAACTCCAGACTCGATTCCTGTATCTCGCCAGGGCACGTCTGAAGAGGTTTAAGGATTCAATTCCTGTAACCAGTCAGGGCACATCTACACAAGAGTCTGAAGATCAACTCCTGTAACAAGCCAGGTAATTATCTTTCTTTTTCAGGTACGCAAGTTCTCGCTAAGGAAACTCTTACGCGATCGACACCCAGATGGCATCTATAAGCCCATCCATCTATTCATCACCTCTCAACATGGCATCTATAAGCCCATCTTCATATCCATCAATCTCCAAATGGCATCTGTAAGCCCATCCCCATCATCACACTGCTAACATGTGAGCGCAAATTTCTGGGCACTCTAGTATTCAATCATCTTCCACCTTCGGATTACGAAAGGCACGTCAGCCAATCTACATCCTCAGGTCTAAGAATATTGAACAGGGGCAACTGTTGTACCCCAAAATTTTCCCTCCCATATTCTTCAAGATTTGCCAAGATCAAGGTCCAAAATCTCTCAAGGGTTGCACAGTTCAATGGCCTCCTAACAGTCAAAAATTAGGGTTTTGGTTCTAGCAAGGAAGTTGAAGTTTCCAAGGGTCCAAACAAGTCCCACATGCCTATAAACATTGTCAAGCATCCTTATGCCATGTTTCAAGACTCACATCACCAAATTGCACAGTCAAAAACCCTAATTGCTCAATAGTCAATTGTAGGGGTAAAATGGTCATTTGACAGTCAAAAGTCAAAATTTTTGGTCAACATCTTATTTTGAAGCCACAAAATTCATTTGATCAATTCTTGATCATGATTCTCAAAGCATGGCTCAAAAAGTCTCAAGATGCAAAAGTTTCTATTTTTGGACAGTTGGAAAAGTCAACTGCAAATTGACCAGGGCATAACTTCAACATGGGTTATCAGAAAAATTCCATCCAAAGCTCATTTTGAAGAGAATGACATTTACTACAACTCATCTTCACAATTCAAGTCCAATAAATGCTCTCACAAAAAGTTATCAATCTCAACATTATAGGTCATTTTCAAAAGTCAACAAAAAGGGACTTTAAGTCAAAGACCATAACTTGAGATTGGTAAATCCAAATGACATGGGACCAAAGGCATTGGTTAGAGGACTTCAAGACCTTTCCAAAATGTCAAAGAACATGATCAAAGCTTAAAAATTGAGCAAGATATGCCTTGTGGAAGTTGGGAAAGTTTTGGGAATTTTGAAAAGTCAACTTTGCTTCAAATGCCTCAAAATTGCTAATGGGCCTCAATTTCTTCCAAGAATCATCACCCAAAAGCTATGCACGACCCATTGACCCAAAGGGAAGTTATTTTCTTATTTTTAATTAATTAATTGAGTTTATAATCCTATTAATTCCTTTAATTAAAATTAAATATGAGAAAAATACTAAAATAAAGTTTTTGAATCTTTTTATGCAGCATATGCACTCTTTATGTACTCAAGATTTCGTGCACATCCAAAAGGGAAAGAATCTCCCATGGTTGGCAAGTTCCATGGCAAGAAAAGATTGAAAAAGATCATGAAAATCAAAATTTGAAAATCATTGAATACAAGGCTTTGGGCTTGGATTGTTGACCTAATTCATTCCACATATATGCAAGAACACAACCCTAATGAAGAGAAGAAGGAAGCTGCGCTGAAACCTCAAGAACACTTTGCACTTTTTTTCCTAAAAATTTCAAAACTGAAAACCTAGCTAGAGCATAATTCAAGGCTGCAAAACCATTCCACTTGATTCCTGACATCACCAGGAAGCTGTTGCAATTGAAATCAGATCTCCATACGCAAGGAATAGGTATAACAAAGTCTGACTTTCCTTGAAAATTTTCATATTCGTGTTTCATTATTCATGCAGTATTTTTGATTTTTAATCATGGATTTGGACTAACGTGAGTATTCTGAAGCTGATAGCATGCTTTAATTGAATTAATAAGGCCTGTATGAGAATCCACCATGGAAGCTCTTTAGGGTTTCAGAGGTTTGAAATTAGGGTTTCTTTCATGTGGAAAAATTAAGCCACGAGACCTATACCACTGGATTCAGAATGTCCAAACGAACCAATTTCACACCTCGCGCCCTTTTTCTTTCCAACTATATGCTAATCGCTATTTTTGTATGTTATGGTTAGTGGGGGTTTAAAACCCCCGCTATTTGATTTCAGTTACAGGGAAAAGATGAAGAAGAAGGCAGCGTGTCTGATCATGGTTGGCCAGTTTGAATACTGGCGCGTTTTTTTATTATTCCAGAATAATGCTTGTTTTCCATTATATTATTTCTATTCCATATAACTAACAAAGAAACGCACTGGCTCCATTGGCAAACACGCTGGCATGCAGGTATTGGGACCTGGGTTCGATTCCCAGGTCCCCCACTTCCTCAATATTATTTTTCTTAATACATTTCCATGCAGTGCCTCACCTGAAGTCCACCATATACGCATCTGTACTTGCCTACCAAGTGGCCAGGGGTCCCAATCCAAAGGTCGGAGCTTGCAGATCACCATACGCATTGGTCAACAACTCCATACACTAGTCTGAAAAGTCAAAAAAGGCCTGATTGAAGTGGGCCAGATTACTCACAATAAGCCTCAAAATTGGGTCAACCACCCCCCATGTTTGCATTTTCTTTCTCTCTTTTTATTCTTTTCTTTTATTTATTTTAATTGTTTTATTTAATTCATAAAATAAATTTTATAACACAAAAAACCAGAAAATCATAAAACAAAAAAATATGTTTTATTAATATTAATTTCTATTAATTTTGTAAATAAATTCCAATAAAACAATTTAGTTTAAATTTAGGTGTTTAACTTTAATGTCTTTTTCTAAATAATTAAAATTAAAATACATAAAAATTAGGGTTTCTAACATTTTTACTCTTTTCTCAATAATTAAATTTTCCTTCTTATTATTATTAATTATTAATTATATTGTAAATAAATATGCAATTAATTAATTAGAGTAAATTAGGTTAAAACTTAAACATTTTTCTTTAATAATTAAAAACAATTTAGAATTAGGGTTTTATTTAATTTCAAGTTTCAATTAATTATCTTTATTTTCACAAATATCAAAAACCATAAAAAATAACCTTCTTCTTTCTTTAATCATTAATTAATTTATTAATTTCATTTAATTCCTTTAAAGGGTTCAACGCCCTCGCACCTTCGATTATAATTCCTTTTCGCGCATTTATTTTTATTTCTTTTGTGAATATAATGTATTTGCCCCAAAGCTTTGTAATAGTAATTAGGATATTTACTTTCCGCATTTTATTTATTCAAATCGAGTCCTTGTTTAATTTGGCGATGTATAGACCCGCGCCTTGTAATAGCGTAGGACCTTTATTTTTCTGCACTTTAATTTCCGCACCCCTTAACTGCTAACTATTGCATGAAAGAATGAATGGCCCAAATAAAATCAAAGCGTAGCTCACCCAATGCATGATCAAGATAAAACATAACTGAAAATGACACACAATTCACACACCACTCTTAGGGTACGCCTCACTGTTGCCTTGCCCCTCGAAACGTGGTCGTCGAGTATAGGACGTTTTAGTAAGTCCTCATGTCCATAAACATGGCATGAGGGTAGCTTCTAAGGTGTCCTACTATTGCTCTGGTGACCACACTGTCCCTAAACTTGAATTGACCCGAACACCTCCAATGGTGGTGCTACCTACGTCTCAATGGTGGGATGGCACTACCTTAAGAACATTTACACAGCCTAATTCCTTAGGGTAGGTAGATGACTCGTAGATACTTGCTCTAATTCAAAACAAATCAAAAACTTCTTTTCACACCGACACTTTGCAAAAAGCTTTCAAAAAACAACTTTTCAAACACTCTTGAGGACTGATACAAGAGTCGAACTGAAATTTTAAACGAAAATTTTTCAAACCCACTCACTTTGAAAAGCAAACAAACACTTTTGAAAACACAAATGAGCAAGTATCTAAGAGCCCGTGGATAACCACGGATAGAAAGGGTGCGAACACCTTCCCTTTCTATAAATCTACCTCCCGAACCGAGAGCAATCTCAATAAGGAATTTTTCTGTGCTTTTTTCCTTTCCATGTTGGAGAAAATAAAAGACGGTGGCGACTCTTGCTTCCGCGACATTTTGCGAACCAGCGTTAAACAGTCAGTTCCAGATCCACCGATCACAGCTATCTTCCTTTCATAATCCGAAGGTGGAAGATGATTGAACATTAGAGTGCCCAGAAATTTGCACTCGAATGAAATGATACTTGATTTAGTGATATCAGGAATGGGCTTACAGATGCCATTTGGATGTTGTTAGATAATCGTCGGAGATGCGCTTAACGATGCCATCCAGAAAATATACCGGTTGCCTGAAAGATTCTTTTGCGAGAATTCCTGTACCTACTGTTGACGAGGACTTTGCTGGAGGATGTTGATTCCCGTCTTGGAAAATAGAGGCTAGGAGTTGTGGTTGTCCATTACTCTACTGGGGAATTAACTCCTACTTGAGAAGCAGAAGTGAACTGCATATCTGGTCAGGGTCCTGGCTGCACAGCGACTTACTGGGGAAAGGTGAAATCGACCAAAACTAGGGATAAAAGAGAAGGAACCGGGATAGTAGGGTTACATCGGAATGAAAGTCGGGATAGTAGGGCTGTGAGAAGGAACCTGGATAGTAGGGTTACTTCGGTATGAGAGCCTGGATAGTAGGTCTGTGAGAAGGAACCTGGATAGTAGGGTTACTTCGAAATGAAAGCCTGGATAGTAGGGCTGTGAGAAGGAACTTGGGTCGTAGGGTTACTTCAAAATGAAAGCCTGGATAGTAGGGTTGTGAGAAGGAACCTGGGTCATAGGGTTACTTCGAAATGAAATCCTGGATAGTAGGGCTTATGGGGAAGGAACCTGGATAGTAGGGTTACTTCGAGATGAAACCTTGATAGTATGGCTGTGAGAAGGAACCTGGATAGTAGGGTTACTTCGGAATGAGATCCTGGATAGTAGGGCTATGAGAAGGAACCTGGGTCATAGGGCTACTTCGAAATGAAAGCTTGGATAG
Source organism: Vicia faba (assembly GCA_948472305.1). Taxonomy (NCBI): domain Eukaryota; kingdom Viridiplantae; phylum Streptophyta; class Magnoliopsida; order Fabales; family Fabaceae; genus Vicia; species Vicia faba. Next base: position 302,608,769 of record OX451735.1, on the reverse strand, counting down.
TAGGGCTTATGGGGAAGGAACCTGGATAGTAGGGTTACTTCGAGATGAAAGCCTGAATATTTGGGCTGTAAGAAGGAACCTGGATAGTAGGGTTGCTTCGGAATCAGAGCCTGGATAGTAGGGCTGTGAGAAGGAACCTGGGTCGTAGGGTTACTTCGAAATGAAAGCCTGGATAATAGGGATTATGGGAAGGAACCTGGGTCGTAGGGTTACTTCGAAATTAAAGCCTGGATAGTAGGGTTGTAAGAAGAAACCTGGATAGTAGGGTTACTTCGAGATGAAAGCCTGGATGGTACGGCTGTGAGAAGAAACCTGGATAGCAGGGTTACTTCGAGATGAAAGCATTCATGGTAGGGTTGTAAGAAGAAACCTGGATAGTAGGGTTACTTCGAGATGAGAGCCTGGATGGTAGGGTTGTGAGAAGAAACCTGGATAGTAGGGTTACTTCGAGATGAAAGCCTGGATGGTAGGGTTGTGAGAAGAAACCTGGATAGTAGGGTTACTTCAAAGTGATGGTGTAGATTAGTTGACCCGTTTGGTTTTGGGAACTTAGTTTCCATTAGTCGTCTGCAGACGTGACCTGTATAACTGCTGGATTTGTTGAAGCTAATCGTCTTTCCTGAATAGGTAACAAGGTTAATTATGTGCGATGCATGAAATGCATGGTGATATGATGTTCTCAAAATAAATGAGATAATGCCGCATATGATATGTATGTGCTTGTCATGATGTATGTACATGAAATGCTATCGGAGTATGTTCGGGTTTAAGAAAATAAATCCCTGACTGCTGCTGGAGATTTATGAATATTCTGTCAGGAAAATATTCTGCTTGAGAATAAACTTCTCGGGGAACAAGCTTAGAAAGTGAATCTTTATAGCTGAAGTAACGAGCTTTGTTGGGGATTGAGCCTCTACATCCAGAGAAATAAACTCTGCCTGGGGGATGAAATTTACTGACTTGCCCGCGATTATGAAATTCGGATGGGGGATATAGCTGTCAGGTTTCTGAATGACCCTGGCTGGGGAGGTTACGTCCTATTTCGAGAAAGCCGACATCAATGCTTTTGAATACTTTTACTTTGTGGTGAGTGTATGTACTGCTGATTATGTTCCAATGCTATCTCTATTCCGGTACCTGCTGGGCGGAGTAACTGTCGGGTTTGGCACTTCTTGTTTTTGCCCCTGTTTCTGGAATTACGAGTAATTGTCTTTTGATTCTTATGTAAATATTTATGAGAAGCAATCATTTTTAAATGCATATATCAAAAATAAATCATTTGACGTTCTTGCAAAACAAAATAGAAAAAGAAAAATAAACTCGAAGTTTCTTGTGAAAAGAATTTTGCATTGATTTCTAAAGTTGGCCTGTAATAGGCGTTTTTGTACAAGGAGGCTGATGCTCTAGTAAGAGATCGCCACTGAAAAATAGAAACTATACAATTTGTGTAAAAGAAAAAAACATCTATATGAAACAACCCCATTGGGTTCCAACTCTGCTATTGCCCTTATATCGTCAAGTTTCTCATCACTTTGCTACTTGGCCGAAAGTTGATTAGATTGATTAGTGCCGTCTGAGCTTGATAGTCGATACGTAAATCTGGTCGCAAGATGATCCAACGAGACATGGTGATACGCCTTATATCACTAACTTTTACCTGGACTGCCCTTTCAGGTTTTCAGTCCACCGGGATACCCTTTTTTGCCCAAGTCGCCCTTTCAGGTTCTCGACTTTCCGGGTGTACAAATTTTTATCTTTTCATCCCTTACTTTTTCCTAAACCCTTTTGGTTCACTGGGAAGCCCTTATTTTTTCCCAGGCTAGTCAATCTAGCAGGTCTTTTGATTAGGCATAATATCTTTTCACTATGTCTGCATTGACAGGGTGAGGAAGGTCGTCACCGTCCATGGTGGTTAGAATCATAGCTCCACCCGAAAAAATGTTCTTAACCATAAATGGCCCTTCTTACGTGGGGGACCATTTGCCCCTGGGATCACCTTGCGGCAGTATGATGCGCTTGATTACTAGATCCCCAACTTGATATTCTTGACGCATGACTTTCTTGTTAAAAGTCTTGATCATTCGCTTTTGATATGTCTGACCATGGAAGATAGCAGTAAGTATCTTTTCATGGATTAGATTTAACTGATCAAATCGGGTTCAGATCCAGTCACTTTCGTTCAAAACCGCATCCTTCATAATCCTGAGAGAAGGTATCTGGACTTTGATGGGTAGGACTGCCTCCATGCCATATACCAGAGAGTAGGGTGTTTCCCCTCTCGACGTCCGTGCTGAGGTACAGTACCCATGAAGAGCAAATGGTAACATCTCATGCCAGTCTTTGCATGTCACCGTCATCTTCTGCACAATCTTCTTGATGTTCTTGTTAGATTCTTCAACAGCGCCATTCATCTTTGGCCGGTAGGGAGAAGAATTATGATGTTGTATCTTGAACTGTTTACAGAGCTCGGTGATCATTGTGTTGTTGATATTCGTACCATTGTCAGTAATAATTCTCTCTGGCACACCATATCAACAAATCAGATTATGTTGGATAAACCGCGCCACAATGTTCTTAGTTATTGTAGCAAAGGAAGCTGCCTCAACCCACTTCGTGAAATAATCAATGGCTACTAGGATAAAGAGATGCCCATTGGAAGCAGTGGGCCTGATTTCTCCGATCATGTCAATGCCCCACATTGCAAAGGGCCACAGAGCTGTCAAGACGTTTAAGGGGACCGGAGGAACATGCACCTTATCCGCATAGATTTGGATCTTATGACAAGTTCGAGAGTGCTGATAACAATCGACTTCCATAGTGGACAAGTAATATCCTACCCGTAGGATCTTCTTAGCCATGGTGTGTCCACTGGAATAGGTTCCGACGGTGCCTTCATGTAGATCTGTCATGATTCTCTCTGCTTCGCTCTTGTCTACACACCGTAGTAGTGTGGAGTCATGGTTGCATTTATAGAGGATTCCATTACTGAGGAAGAACTTTACAGCGAACCTTCTCAGAAACTTCTTATCATTAACAGATGCCCCTTCGGGATACTCTTGATCCTCGAGATACCTTTTGAATTCGTGAAACCAGGGTTTGTCTGCCACTTCTTCGGTATCAATTTCACAGCAGTGTGCTGGTTCATCCAACCTCTCAATGGTGATTTGGGGAGCTTCATTGTCCCACCTAACTTTGAACATAGAAGACAAGGTATCTAGTGCATCCGCTAACTGGTTCTCCTCTCGTGGGAAATGTTCAAAAGTTACCTCCTAAAAGTGTGGGAGCAATGTCAACACGTACTCTTTGTATGAGATGAGATTCGGATGCTTCGTATCCCATTCGCCTTTGATCTGACTTATTACCAAGGCTGAATCCCCGAAAACATCCAAGAATTTAATCCTGAGGTCAATAATGGCCTTGAGTCCCATGATACAAGCTTCATACTCCGCCATGTTGTTAGTGCAGTTGAAACATAGCCGGGCAGTGAAAGGAGTAAGACAACACTTAGGAGATATGATTACAGCGCTGATTCCATTACCTAGTGCATTCGAAGCTCCGTCAAAAAACATAGTCCATCGAGATCCCTCCTCGGGTCCTTCATCCGGTCCAGGTTCTTCGTAGTCAGTCACCAGCATAATATTCTCATCCAGGAACTCATTATTCATGGACTGGTAGTCATCCACAGCCTGATGAGCCAAATGATCAGCCAAAACACTCCCCTTGATTGCTTTTTGGGTTGTATATTGTATGTCGTACTCAGTTAAGATCATTTAACATCTTGCTATTCTTCCGGAAAGGGCGGGTTTCTCGAAGATGTATTTGATCGGATCCATCTTAGATATCAACAAAGTAGTGTGGGTCAGCATGTATTGTCTTAGTCGGCGAGCATCCCATGCCAAAGCGCAACAAGTTTTCTCGAGCAGTGATTATCTTATCTCACAGTCGTTAAACTTTTTGCTAAGGTAGTATATTGTGTACTCTTTTCTACCAGACTCGTCATGATGCCCCAGTACACACCTCATTAAATTGTCTAGCACTGTCAAGTACAATATCAAAGGTCTTCCTTCAACCGGAGGCATCATAATTGGTGGTTCTTGAAGGTATTCTTTGATTCTTTCGAAAGCGGTCTGGCATTCATCATTCCACTTTACCACCTAGTTGTACCCCAAAATTTTCCCTCCCATATTTCTCAACACATGGCAAGTGAGGTCCTCAAATTGCTCAAGGAAGTCAAGAGTTGACCAAACAAACTCTCTCCTAAGGCAGTCTACCTCAAATTAGGGTTTCATTTTTCATCAAGATGCTTGAGTCCAAAGGATCCCAAATTCTCACCATTGTCCTAATATGTTCTCAAGATCATCCATGTCCAGTTTCAAGCCTTGCAGAAGAAGTTTGCCCAGTCAATTGCTCAAATGCCTGAAAATCAACTACACTAGGTCAAAAGTCAACTGTGGCCCACATAAAGTCAAACTTCAATATTTTTGGTCAACATCCTCATTTTTAAGTATCATTCATCATTTGATCAAGGGTTGATCATGATTCATCAAGGATTGCTCACAATTCATCAAAACCCAAAAGTTGCAAAATTAGGGTTTTGTAGGAAAAGTCAACTCAACTTTGACCAAGCATAACTTTCTCATACTTTATCATAAATGACCCATCCAAAGCTCATTTTGAATAGGATGCAATTACCTACAATTCATCTTCATCTCCCAAGTTCAGAATATGCACTCAAAAAAAGCTATGAATTTTGACATTATAGGTCATTTTGAAAAGTCAACAAAAAGACCTTTTGGGTCAAAGCTTCATACATTAACATGGAAGACTCAATTGAGATGAGACCAAAAGGGTTGCTTATGGGATATACTAAGATTTCTACAAAGTCCAAGAACACCTCTCTAGGGTCAAAATTGAGAGAGTTATGCATTGGCCAAGTTGACCTTTTTTGCAAAATTGCCAAAAGTCAAATGTGCTCAAATTTGCATTTTTTGCTAAATAGGCCCAACCTTTTATGCTTGCACCTCAATTATAATGTTTCCCACGACACATATGCTTATCCACCAATTGTTTGCTTCATTTTTCAATTTACTTTGATTTTTCATTAATTAAAAAGTGAATTAAATCAAATAAATGATGAAAATTATCAAAGATTTGATTTGATTGGTTTTTTTGACAGGTTAGCAACCAAGATTTGATGAGCTTGCAAGATCAATTCGAATCAATGGTAATTGGAACAAAAAGAGTATGATTAGGCCAAATTTGGAAGGCTATCATATGCCATGAAAGACTAAATCAAATCTTCATAATGGGCAAGATTCAGTTCGTTCTTGTTGACCTAATGTGTTGCATTACATATAGAGAACATATCCAAGGCAAGAACATGGGTTGACAGTCGTGGAAAAGCTAGAACCAAACTTCAAAAAGTCAAAGAAAAGTGGTGATTCAATTTCCATCCTAGAGGCCAATCCAAGCCATTCTAACCTTGCCAACAGATTGCTGGACATCCCAGGAACGTATCTCAATCATTTGCAAGCATTTCCACGTTCGGAATCGTGATCTACAGACCCACGGTTTACACTTCCAAGCTTGAATCTTATTTCTTAATTTACACATGATTAATCATTCCAAAACATTGCATTGTGTTTATATTGTCATTTGGAAGGTTTTTGTTTATTTGATTTTGCTTTTTGATGCCTATATCCAAGATTGCCATTACTAGGTTTTGAGGAGCCATTTTAGGGCTTCTCTGTACGAATAAAATTAGGCCAGAAAAGGGGGACTATGGTGTTCAGGAGATCAAGGAGAAACGATCCATGTGCTCACCTTAAATTTATCATGCGTTTTCTTGATTTTGGAAGTTTTCAGGGTTTTAGCCATGGAACCATGTCCGCAGGTAAAGGTTTGCAGTCTAATACGACAGCCAAGGAAGAAGAAGGCAACGTGTCTGGGCACCATTGGTTATTTTGAAATTCTGCGCGTTTTTCCAATGAACCATCATGTTTTATATATTATGCATTATTATTATTATTATATGTACAAATAAACAAAGCAGCGCAGATGACAAGCAGGTACTGGGAATTAGCATGAGGACTTGGGTTCGATCCCCAGGTCTTAACCTTTGTTCATATTATTTTTCAATAGGTGATCAGGCATGCTGCTTATCAGGATGTCCACCATATGCCATCATCTGGCCATCAAACAAGTCTCTAGCACAGATCCAAGGCCTCTCCATTGAAGGTCCACCGTGTACCCCAAGTCAACGTGCGCATCAGATTTGGCAAAGTCAAGCAGGCCTTAGCTATCTGGGCCTAGAAAATTCAGATTCCAACCCCCATGATTGCTAATACACATGCCCATCTCATCTTCCTTTATTTATTTTTTTAATTCTTTTAATACTTTCTTTAATTATTTTTAATTCACTAATTAACTATTTCCCATAAAATCATAAAATCAAGACTTCACAAAAAAATTAGGATTAGTTTTTTTTTTAAAATTATTATCAAAATTAATTTAATTTAGTTTAATTTAGGGTAATTGTAATTTACTTTCATAAATAAAATAAAAAAGAAATTAGGTTAAAACTCTTGATTTAATTTTATTTTCCCTTTTTTTTCTCAAACAAATAAAAAGCCAAAAATAAGTTTTTTTAGATTGAATTAATTTTTTTCCTCAATTTAAAATTAATTAGAATTAGGATTTTCTTTAGTTCATTATCTTCTAAAATAACAAAGCAAGAAGAAAAAATCTTTTTTTAATCAATCGTCAATAGGTTTAAGTCAAGGGTCAAAACCCTAGTTGTCTCGTATTTAGTTCATCGCGCGTGTGTTAATTATTTTCGCCAATATTTTTGTAACTGTTCATGGTTTGTAATAGTTTAATTTAGGGATTTTACTTATCGCTTTTTCCTGGGTTTTTGGCTATGTAATTAATCCCCCTCCCCGAAGCCTTGTAATAGCATAGATTTACTTTCTCGCATTTTCAATTCTCGCAAATATTTAAATGTTAGATGTATGCTAATAAGATTATATGACAAGAATGCATGACAAATTAATACGGTTAGAAAACCCTAATGTGCAAAGATAAATAATTGAAAACCAATCACTTGCACATATCACTCTTAGGTTATACTCTCACTTCGGTTTCCTTCGGTAAACAATCATTATGTATAAGGTGTCTTAGTTGTTGCCCTCCTGTTCAAAAGATCAAATGTCCCGTTTGAATGTTGCCTCAGAAATGTTTCCTCGGATATGATCTTAAGACTCTAGGGTTATTACTAAGATATCCTAATATTTCTTTAGTGATCGTATGTCCCTTTCGAATTGACCCTTACAAACTCCAATGACGGTGCTACCTATTTCTCAATAGTAGGATAGCGCTGTCTAAAGGAAACAAGAATATAAACGATCTTTTTTCGAGTAGGTAGATGCTAGTAGGTACTTCCTCAAATCAAAGCTTTTCACACTTACACATTTCAAAACAATTTTCAAAACAACTTCGTCACACCTTTGAGGACTGCTACAAGGGTTATCACGAAGTCAAACTTTTCAAAATAAAGCACATACACAAGCAATTTTAAAAAGATGAGCAAGTACCTAAGAGCCCATGGAAAACCATGGATAGAAAGGGTGATAACACCTTCCCTTTCTATAACCTACCCCCCGTACTCAGAATATCTCGGAAAAGGATTTTTTCTGTACTTTTTTCCTTTCCGGTTGGATGAAATAAAAGTCGGTGGCGACTCTTGCTTACCGTGACATTTTGCAAACACAAAATGCAAAACACAAACCAGTAAAAACAATCAGTTCTGCCACCGTATCACAGAACTGGAGACTCTGCTGCGGATAAATAAGTGGGGTATACCTTAGGATCTAGTCATCATAATTTCTTTTCTTGATTGTTTTGTTTGCTTTACTTTTAAGGGTTTTGTTTAGGGTTACTATAGATCCTAACCTGGATCTGGGGAATACATTTTAGGTAAGTAGCAATAGACTGTGAGGGAACTGTACGGCATAGACCGATACGTTTGAAGCAGTAGCTACGTTGGTGTGGCACTTTAGTTGGTACTGGTATTCCTTGTGGAGAAACGAGGAGAATACGAGGCCGCCGTGTGGTGTCCTTAAGCATCAAATGACCTTAGAACTTTTAATCGCCCAACTTGGCAATTAGAAACTAGTGAGATAGCCGGCCTGGGTATAAATCTGAGAACTGGTTGATACTCGATGCTACACTCATTGAGACCATACTCTCGGAATAATTTCGGCCGCAAGAAAAGATTGCGTGAGCTGAAACCATGACCGATGGAGGATGGTCATTGATATTGAGATCCTCTAGAACCCGGTTACTTTTCTAGGACAGGTTGAAACCAACTTAACTTCAAGAGGGTATTACCTCTGACCTCATGTAAGCCTTAAACCTAAGGGCTTTGTGTGATTTGACTGTATTTGCAATACCTGTTATTGCTATACCTGTGTTTTATCATGACATCATGCATCATAACATGGCATACATGCTTCATTACACTAACCATTTCAAAGACCAAGGGAATTTATCTTTGTTCCGTTTTGCAGATCATGGCTTCCGTGCGTAGAAAAACTATCCGAATCAATATTGTGGAGATACCATCCTGTGATACGGTGGGAGAAATGACTTGAGGTTTTGCGTTTATGTTCGCAAATGTTTCGGTTTAGCAAGAGTCGCCACCGACTTTTTATTTTATCCTAAGGAAAGGTCAAAAAGCACAGGAAAGACCTTTGAGATGTTTTATTGGGTTCGGGAGTAGATTATGAAAAGGGAAGGTGCAAGCACCCTTTTCATCCATGGTTATCCATGGTCTCTTAGTTACTTATTTAGATCACTTGCTTTTCTTTTCAATTGTTTGAAATGGTGCTCTTCAATTGTTTGAAATGGTGCTTTGTGTGTGATTTTGAAAGATGTTTTGGAAAGAGGCCATCGTTGTGGCAACCTTTGTAATGATTCTTGTTTGAATGTATACAAAGATGTTTTTGTCTTTTGAAAAGTTTCCAATGTTTGAAAGTAGGGTTTTGAAATTGTGTTGTGAAGTGTGTTTAGAAAATAGCAAGGATGTTTTTGCAAGTTTTTGATCAAGTAACTAAGAGTTATCTACCCTATTTTACTCAAATATCTTTCTTATGTTTTTAACCCTTTTAACAGTGTTGTTTCACCATTGTATTTGGTGAACAACCTTGTGTTAGGATGTTAAACGGGACAGGCGCGGGTCATCGTATAGACCATGATAGCAATTGTGTCAAGTATTTTTGGCAATTTTCTTGAGGGACTTAATCATTTTTGTTTAGGCAACCCATATAGCGTCATCGAGGGACTATGATCTTTTGTTTTGTTTTTGTTTTGCCAAAGTGCTTGACATGCATACCATGGCCCATTTTTGAAGGCAACAAGTGGATTGAAACCCTAGGAATGCAAGTGTGCATTGTGTTTGTTTTTTCACGCATTTTTGTCTTTAATTAGGTCAAACTATTTGTTGGTTTTGATTTTGCATACAAACCCTAATTCTCTAATCATGGCATAATTGAAAGCATTAAGTGCGTAAAAATAAATCTAAGCTATTACAACTTTGATATAGGGAGGGGGGTACAATTTTGAATAGGGGATTATTTTGCAAGAAATATAAAACCCTAATTACTATTACATCCAAATTGAATTCTTTGTGCAAATAAAATAAATGGGCAATATTTAATTAAACAAGATAAATAAATATTAAACAAGATGTATTATGCAAAAAAGTTTTTATTTGTTCATGTATGCAAAAGTATTTTTTAATGTAAAAAAGATATAAAGAAATAAATAAAAGATTAATTTTATTTGTTTTTAGGGTAAAAACCCTAATTCCTTAAGAAAATAACTATAATGTATTATTTATGTGCAAAAAATATTAATATGTATAAAAATGAAATATATCTAAAAAAAAGGTATTTTTTTTAGTATAAATATTAATAATAATAAAAATATAATATTTTTTCATTTTATTTCTAAGTATTTAATAACATAAAAGTATATATGTATATACATATATATTAAATGTGTTAAGTATGTAAAAATAAAATATTTATAAAAATACAATATATTCAAGAAAATATTTTCAATGTGAATAAAAGTAAAAAAAAAGAAAATATAAGTATTATTTTTGGATTTAAACAAAATAATAAAAAGTATTAAAAGTGTTTTTAATATTAGAAGGAAAAGAATAAAATGCCAAATAAATGTAAAAAAAATGTGAAAATATTTTTAAGCATTTTTTATATTTGGGGATAAAATAATAAAATCAGAAATGAAATAAAAATGCAAAAATAACAAAGTATAAATAAATTGGGTCAGGGGGTGCAAAAAGAAAAGAGGGAGGTGTAAAAAGAAGAACAAAACAGACTCAGCCCATTTCCACTTCATCTTCTTCCTTCTGACAAACACGCGCTTGCTCTGTACAAACTGCCAACTCCTGGAAACGTAATCTTTTGACAAAACTCAAAACATGAAACTTGTAGAGCATCAAACAACGATTTCAACCATATAAAACATTAAATCTAACTCTCAAAGACCAGAGAGAATTTCTCTGGCCCTAAAATCTAACCTAACTTTTTCAACATATTCATGGATGAAATTCTCCTAGCACGATTAATATAAATCAAAACTAAGCATATGTATGGTTTCAGGGCAATGAGTACAACATCTTTTATTCACAAACCTAAGGCTAAATGTTCCGAAATAAAGAGATAGTAGTTCATGAAAAACCTATTTCAGCTGAGTTCGAGTTGGACAATGCAGCAACTTTCAGTGAGGCCTAAGGTTCTTTTGAGCTTCCTTGATGTTCCCTGAACCTTTCCCAATGCTTAGTTTGTTTTGGAATGGCCTGAATCCTTCTACAGAAGTCAACCTGCACAAGCTTGAAATGAAAATGGTGAATACTGTAAATGGAGTTACAGTTGGCAATGGAGGTTTGGGATAGCTTGAGGGAGTTGAATGGAAGGTGTTTGAAGTGGAAAGGAGCAAAACGCACGAGGCAATATGAAGATGGAAGTGATTCTGCAGGGCTTGCCCTGTTTTGCAAGAAAATGTGGTTTTTGAGTATAAGGGTGTTTTAGAGGTAAAAGGCTCATGTTTCTGGCTTACAAGGTTGTGAGAAACTTGTTTGAAAACTTGGCTTGAGTTCAATATATCAGATATGTGAGTTCTTGACTTTTGGCACAATGACTTGTTTTGAAAGAAAAGTTTGAAGTGAAATGAGATAGGCCTGTACATGCTATCTCCAAGCATGCACCAACTTCTTGTACCTTTGTCTAAGTTTGTGGAACTTGTTTACTGCAAAGAAAGAAGTTCAAGGCTCAAGAAAAACAACTTTGCAAAAGTTATGCTTTATGAAAATGGAAGTGTGATCTTTATGCCCAAAATGGAATTATTCAATGTATAATGCTCCCTTGATCAGGACAATGCCTCTAACAAATGTATTTGCATTCAATTTTTGAGTGTAAATTGGTTTAGAGACCTGTAATTATGTACTAAGCTAGTTTGTTCAGATTTTACAAGTGGTATGAACATGTATTGGCCATGGTTACAAAGTGAGTTTTTGCCAACTTCAAGCATTCAATTCTCCCTAACCACAAAGGTGTTTGAGGAGTTCTTGGACAATTTGGAAAGCTTGCAACATGTACTATAATCCATCTTTGAAATTAAACTTTAGAATTCAAGTGGAACTATGTGAAAATTGGCCAAGAAGATGGGTCAAAATCCTGCCTAAACTAGGGCAAAATTTCTCTAAGTTAAAAGTTTTAGGGACCCTTGTTCCAAAAATCATAACTTAATATCCGAGCCTCTTTTGAGAAAACTTTGTGAATCAAAGTTGTAGACTTTTTGATGGAGTACAACTTTCATGTAGTAAGTTTTGTTTGAATCCATTTGCATCTTGGTGAAAATATGGGACAAAGTTAGGAAAAATTAAGAAAATTTCATAACTTAGAAAATTTCTAAGTTATGAAATTTTTCAATTTCAAACCCTAATTTGTAATTTTGGGTTTCTTGATGAACAGGTTTCATGATTTGACACATCTTGATGGAAAATGACTCTTGGCACTTGATTTTGCTCCAAAAAGTCAAAGTTTGACTTTTCAGTGTACAGTCAAATTTTGATCAGTTGACTGAAAAATTCATCTGTCAATCCTATGCATTTGAGATCTTTTGAACTTGTTGAATAGGTCAAGATGATGCCATTGAGTCATTGAGTCCATGGTTGAGCTTGAATTTCCATTTTCTAGGTCAAACAGTCAAAAATTGTCTTAGTACAGTCAAAACTCTAAAAATGACCATTTTGCCCTTTTGGTGATCTGATCAAATTTCTTATGGAATTGTGGTCCAAACTTGATGAAATGGTTCATATGAGTTCATAATGTTGATGTGGGTCAAAATTTATGAGGTTTGACTATCAATTTGCCACAATTGACTTTTTCCTCAATACAGTTGATTTCTAGGTCAACTGTCCAATTGACTGGGCAAAAATTTGATTCAAGGCTTGAAACTTGGTATGGACAAACTTATGAGTCCAACATGAAGTATGAAAGTCAATTTGGGCATTGTAGGTCAAAATACCCCTGTGCAAACTCAAACCCTAATTTAGGTCAACAGTGTTAGGAGGTGTCTTGAGCAGAGCAAACCCTAGCTTGGTCTTGAGTTCCAAGAGCCTTGTGATGAGAAATGTTGATAAAATGAGAGGGAAAATTTTGGGGTACAACAGTTGCCCCTGTTCAATCTTCTTGAACCTGAAGAGTTAGATTGGCAAGTTTTGCCTTTCGTGACTCGAAGGTAAAAGATGATTGGACACTAGAGTGCCCGTAAATTTGCACTCGTCAAAATATTGTTGAGGGAATGGGCTTAAAGATGCCATTTGGAGATGGTAGAATCTTGCTGGAGATGGGCTTAAATATGCCATCCAAGAGTGTTTGTTGAACTGCAATGTTGTAGGTAAGAAGAATGAGCATCAAAATGGTATCCGTGTCTGGAATGCATTTGAACTGTATCTGGAGACTGAGTTTGTATGTGCAAAAGAATGACGTCCGTGTCTGGAGTGTATCCGAGCTGTAACTAAAGTTGAGATCTGTATGAGTAGCAGAATGACTTCCGTGTCTAGAGTGTATCTGAAACTGTAACTGGGATCTGAATAAGTGACAAAATGACTTTCGTGGCGACTGCATTGGGGAGAATCAAACTTCTGGTGTAAGGGACAGAATGGCATCCGTGTCTGGAGCGTATCTGAACTTTGAAGTTGATAGTTGAATCTGAATGAGAGATAGAATGGTCACCGTGTCTGGAGCGTACCTAGTCTATATCGGATTGCTGAAGTCTGAATGAGTAGTAGAATGACCGCCGTGTCTGGGGTGTATCCATACTGTATTTTGACTTGAAATTCTGAATGAGTAATAGAATGACCGCCGTTTCTGGGGTGTATCCATACTGTATCTGAATAATTGTTAACGATAGCCTTTTAATCTTATCCTGAAAAAGGGTAAAATGTTAGCTAAAACACAAAGTCATGTTGCATGATATGTATGATGCAATGAACTGTGTTTCATCAATGTTTATGATATATGAATGTAATGGATGTGCATGTAAGCTGAGTAGCTGCCTTGCCGAGGACAATAAATCCTTGATAACTAGAGATAATGAAATCTTTGACTACTGCCGGGGAAAATAAATCCTTGACCGATGCTGGGGATTCCAAAACAAATCTTTGATTGTTGAAGATGAGAAGTCCTTGCTGACTGCTTGGGGATTAAAGATCTCTGATCGTTTGAGAATGAGAAATCCTGGGACCACTGTTGGGGATTGAAAATCCCCGGTGACTGGTGGGGATTAACAAGAGCTTTGACAACCTCTGCAGGGAATGAGGATCCTTCATGACTTTCCTGGGAAATAAGGAAAACTCTGAAAATCTCTACTGGGGAGTTGAAACCTGGGAGGCTTCTGCTGGAGAAATGAGACCGAGAATCTTCAATCTGCTGGGAAATAACTCTGTGGGGAGAATGTTTACTCGGCCAGTGAAATCGGGAGCTTGGGTTGTACGCCAATCTACTGGGGAAGCATCCTAGTCGGGGGTAAGACAAGAAGTTAACAGTTAGCAGCTTGGTTCTCAGACTTTTAAGATAGCCTGCTGGGGAAATTGGGGGAAGTTGAACAGTTCCCACCGGGGTTGATAGTTGGAATTTTGACTTCGCTGGGGAAGAAGGTTTAAAATATTCTGGCTCCGCTGGGGATATGTATTTCAGGGTTTTCGGGCTCCACTGGGGGTCTTTGAATTTAACTCCGCTAGGGACATATACTCTAAGGTTTTAGCTTTGTTGAGGATCTGAACGATGTACTGTAGGGGATTTCTTCTGGAATAGCACAAAGATATCTTCCCACACCTTCAACCTATCAGTAATTATCCTTTCTCAATTTCGTTTTATTTGTAAGCAGTGATTATATTCAAATGCATATGCCTATTCAACAAATCTTTGGACGTTTTCAAATAAAACATAAGTGTAAAAAGAAAGAAAGGCAAGCAAATTTCTGCACTTTGAACTATATTTGTATTAACTTTTGTAAGTATCTTTGTACAAAGGAGACAGACATCCTAGTAAGATAATGTTGTCGTAAAAATTGAAAAAATTTATACAAAAAGAAAGATGGTTATGTGTAACAATTCCATGGGATTCCCATTCTGCTATAGCCTTCACAACTCTGAGTATCTTGTTCATTCGCTGCTTCGTCTGCCGATGATTGGATTGATTAGAAGCTTGGAGCTTGTTGGTGAAGAGATTGTTCTTGAAGTGATCTGACGAGACATAGTCATACGCTTTAATTCCCTAACTTTTGCCTGGACCGCCCTCTCGGGTTTTCGATCCACCGGGAAACCCTTTTTTGCCCAAGTCGCCATTTCGGGTTTTCAACTTGCCGGGCGTACATATTTTTTTGTTTTATCCCTAATTTTTGCCTAAACCTCCCTTTCTGGTTTTCGATTCACCGGGATGCCCATTTTTGCCCAAGTCACCCTTTCGGGTTTTCAACTTATCGGGTCGTTTTATGCGTAGTATCTTTTGACTATGTCTGCGTTCGCAGGGAGCGGCAAGTCGTCGCCGTCCATAGTGGTCAGAATAATTGCCCCACCAGAAAAGATGCTCTTGATCACAAATGGTCCTTCGTAAGTAGGAGTCCACTTGCCCCTGGGATCACTTTGCGGCAAAATGATCCGCTTGATTACAAGATATTCGACTTGATATACCTAACGCCTGACTTTCTTGTTGAAAGCCTTGATCATCCGTTTTTGATACGTCTGACCATGACAAACAGCAGTAAGTCACTTCTCGTCGATCAAGTTAAGTTGATCAAGCCGGGTCTGAATCCAATCGTCTTCACTCAAACCAGCATCCTTCATAATCCTTAAGGAAGGAATCTGAACTTCCATAGGTAAAACAACTTCCATGCCATATACCAAAGAGAAGGGGGGTTGCCCCTGTTGAAGTACATGCCGTGGTACGATATCCATGCAGAGCAAACGATAACATCTCATGCCAGTCCTTGTAGGTGACTGTCATCTTTTGAATGATATTCTTAATATTTTTGTTCGCAGCTTCAACAACACCGTTCAACTTCGGCCGATAAGGAGATGAATTATGGTGATAAATCTTGAACTGCTCGCACAGAGCGATGATCATAGTGTTGTTCAAATTCGTACCGTTATCCGTGATAATCTTGTCGGGGATACCATACCGGCATATGAGGTTCTGCTTGATGAAGCGAGTAACCACATTCTTTGTAACAGAGGCATAGGAAGCTGCTTTGACCCATTTGGTGAAGTAATCAATAGCCACCAAGATGAAGCGATGTCCATTGGATTCCGTAGGCTTGATCTCTCCAATCATGTCAATGCCCCACATTGCGAATGGCCAAGGAGCTGTCAGAACGTTGAGAGGAACAGGAGGAATATGTACTTTGTCAGCATAGACTTGGCATTTGTGGCAAGTACGAGAATGTTGATGACAATCAGCTTCCATGGTAGACCAGTAGTAGCCCGCCCTTAGAATCTTCTTAGCCATCGTATGTCTGCTTAAGTGGGTGCCAAATGTGCTACTATGTATATCAGTCATGATTAACTCTACTTCAACCTTGTCCACACAGCGAAGTAGAACACAATCATGGTTGCGCTTATAAAGGATGCCATTGCTTAGGAAGAACTTGGCAGCAAACCTCCTTAAGAACTTTTTGTCATTGACGGAAGCTCCTTCAGGGTATTCTCGAGTCTGGAGATACCTTTTGATTTCATGAAACCAGGGTTGCTCCACTACTTCTTTGGTATTAATCTCATGACAGTGCACAGGTTCATCCATTCGCTCGATGGTGATTTGGGGAGCCTCGTTATCCCACTTGAGTTTAAACATGGAAGACATTGTAGCCAGAGCATCTGCTAGCTGATTTTCTTCTCGGGGGAAATGCTCGAAAGTAATCTGCTCGAAATGAGGTAATAATTTCAAGACATGTTCTTTGTATGGGATAAGATTAGGATGTTTAGTATCCCACTCTCCTTTGACTTGACTGATAACCAAAGCCGAGTCCCCAAATACGATCAAAGATTTGATTCCCAAGTCTATAGCAGCCTTGAGACCAAAGATGCAAGCTTCATATTTAACCATGTTGTTGGTACAGCTAAAGCAAAGTCGGGCAGTGAAGGGTGTATGGCAACCTTCCGGAGAAATGAGTACCACACCGATACCGTTTCCTATTACATTTGAAGCACCATCGAAGTACAGGGTCCATCGGGATCCTTGTTCAGGTCCGTCATACAGTCCGTTACCTTCAATGTTGTCCAATGTCATGATGTCCTCGTCAGGGAAGTCGAATCTCATAGATTGGTAATCTTCGACGACTTGATGAGCTAGATGGTCAGCTAGTACACTCCCCTTTATAGCTTTTTGGGTAGTATACTGGATATCATACTCAGTCATGATCATTTTCCATCTAGCGATTCTTCCAGATAAAGCAGGCTTCTCGAAGATATACTTGATTGGATCCATTTTGGAAATCAGCAAGGTGGTATGAGTCAACATATACTGCCTCAGCCGGCGAGCAGCCCATACCAAACCGCAACATGTTTTCTCGAGTAGTGAGTAGCGAGTCTCACAGTCGGTAAACTTTTTGCTAACGTAATAAATGGCATGCTCTTTTCGGCCAGACTCGTCATGTTGGCCCAATACGCACCCCATTGAGTTATCCAAAACAATCAGATACATGATTAACGGTCTTCCTTCGACGGGTGGCATCAAAATAGGAGGTTCCACTAAATACTCCTTGATCTTATCAACAGAAACTTGACAATCATTGTTCCATTCAACTACCTGATCTTTCTTCAACAGTTTGAAGATTGGCTCACAGGTAGATGTTAGGTGAGATATGAACCTTGCAATATAGTTTAAGCGTCCCAAGAAACCTCTAACCTCCTTTCCAGTGCGGGGGGAAGGCATTTCTTGTATAGCCTTTACTTTAGCTGGATCAACCACAATACCTTTGTTGCTGACAATAAATCCCAAAAGTTTACCAGACCTGACTCCAAAAGTGCACTTGCTTGGGTTCAGTCTGAGCTTAAACACCTTCAACCTGACAAACAGCTTTTGGAGATGATCAAGGTGTTCTTCTTCTGTCTATGATCGGGATATCATATCGTCTACAGAGACTTTAATCTCATGATGTATCATATCATGAAATAAAGCTACCATGGCGCGTTGATAGGTTGCCCCGACATTCTTCAGTGTGAATGGCATCACTTTGTAGCAGAAGGTACCCCATTGCGTGACAAAAGTAGTTTTCTCCATGTCCTCGGGGGCCATTTTTATCTGGTTGTATCCCGAGAGTTCATCCATGAAGGAAAATACCTTGTGCTGAGCTTTGTTGTCAACCAAGATGTCGATGTGTGGTAGTGGAAAGTCGTCTTTAGGGCTAGCCCTGTTTAAATCCCGATAGTCCACACACATTCTGACTTTGCCGTACTTCTTAGGTATGGGCACAATGTTAGCAACCCATTGGGGATAGGAAGTAACAGCCAGAAAGCCAGCATTGAATTGCTTCATTACCTCAGCCTTGATCTTTTCAGACATGTCGGGCCTCATTCAGCGGACCTTTTGTTTGATCGGTGGACAGTCTTCTCTTGTAGGGAGACGGTGAACCACGATGTCTGTGTCTAGTCCCGGCATGTCTTCATAGGACCAAGAAAAAATCTCAACATATTCGTTCAACAACTGCACTAAGCGCTCCTTGGTTCCAGGTTGGCACCCACCTTAACCTCTTTCTTGTCTTCCTATGTTCCCAAGTTGATGGTTTCTAGCAACTCTTCATGAGGCAGAATAGCGCTCTCTTCTTGTTGCAAAAGTCTGGCTAACTCTCTCGGCACTTCACAGTCTTCGTCAACTTCGTACTCAGTATGATTGACTAAATCTTCAGAGTCACCGAAGGCTAAAGCAGAATAGTCACCCATGGAATCCGCAGTGGATGGGTACCTGCATTTGTGAGTGTGGGTGTGTGTAAGGGATAGCCATCCTTAAACAAAACAAAATGCAAAAGGATAGAAAATGAACACAACAGTTTATAGATGAAAACGTCCAATGATTCATTAAAACCTGGCATATGATAATGAAGAAAATCAAGCCCTTACAAATGGACCTATATGCCCCGGGCAAGGCATAAGGTGAAAATAGCGTACGAATTATTTAGTTATTACAGACCAAAATAGGAAATTATTCAAAGATAAATTACTGGTTGATGAAGGTGATGGGAATAAAATCCTTTCCTTCCTAGTTGCTTAATCCCCCTTCGACGGTTGGAAAGATCCAATCTTCAAAGTTGTCTTCTTCATCATCATCTTCTAAGGCATTAATTACATGGTGAGTGTTTTTGACGGGTGGTCCTCCAGCCTTGGAGCGACGCATAGATTTCTGGCCTGCAGTAGTAAAACCTAGTCCGAACTTGTCCGTCTTATGGGGAAAATCAGGCAGTTGCCCCCACATTATACTCCTTACTTCTTTGATTACAGCCTCTGCGTCCTTGAGAGATGCCATCCTAGACACAAGCTTGGAAACGATAGGCACATCTGTCATTGTCTTCGCAACTGCGACCTCAGGAGAAACTTCCTCAAAATGTTGGAACGACGTTTCTATGAATTCTCCATCCAACTCCACATAGCGGAAGGAGTTGAGGTGACTTATCATGTACTCTTCCTCGCCGTGCACCGTTATAATCTTACCCTGAACAGGATATTTTAGCATTTGGTGTAAAGAGGAGGTAACTGCCCCAGCATAGTGGATCCACGGCATTCCCAATAAGCATGAATATGAAGGACGGATGTCCATCACATAAAAGGTAGAGTTGAAGGTCTCGGTACCCACTTTGATAGGAATGTCAACCTCTCCGTGAACCATTCTTTTGGACCCATCAAAGGCCCTAACAACGACGTTACTGGGTTTGAGGGTCAGCCCTTCGCAGTCAAATCGGTCTAACGCTTTCTTCGGCAACACATTCAAGGATGAACCGGTATCAAATAAGACATGGGTAAGGGTGGTTCCCCTGCATTCAACTGAGACATGCAGCGCGTCGTTGTGCTTCCTTCCCTTGGGAGTCAAATCAACATCGGAAAAACCAAGACCATTATCAGCAGTTAGGCTAGCCACGCACTCTTGAAACTGGTCAGCCGAAGTTTCTTGAGGCACGTGTGTCGTCTTTAAAAATTTGATTAAGGCCTTAGCGTGGGCCTCAGAGCAGAGTAGAAGAGCTAACATGGATATTTTTGAAGGGGTATGCCCTAGCTGTTCCACGATGTCGTAGTCGCTCTTTTTGATTATCTTTAAGATTTCTTCCATTTCTTTCTGGGTGGTTTCGGGGATTACCACAGTCTGAGCCTTCATCCTGACAGGCGCTTCTAGTATCCCCTTACCCTTATCGATAGTAGCATTAGAGGGTCTAACTTCAGATACATCAATTTCTTCAATTATCGGGCCTTGCACAGATGGCTTAACAGGCACAGAAGCTTTCGAGGGTCCGAAGACTGCTCGAGGGGGAGCAATCTCCGGAGAAAAAATTCGTCCACTTGAGTTATCTTGCTTGTTTCCTCAATGTTCCCTATATCAGGGGTTTCATCATCAGAGTTCTCTTGGACTGATTCAATCTGTTTGATACCATGATAGAAGATTTCTCCTCCGTAGTTCCATGGTATCGTCTTGTTAGATTGATACGGGACAGGCCCCGGCATGGTGATTTTTAACGGCACAAACTTAGGATCAGGCGTAATCTTGACAGGCCTTTTGCAAGCCTTGGGAAGATTGTCTGAGATGGTTATTATTGCAATGTCATTGGTTGAAGTAGCAACAGTAGTAGGAGTAACGAGAGTGAAGGTATCAACAAGAGTCTTTTGGAAGAGTATCTCTTGGGTATCCATCGGGCGTTGGATACCTGATTTCAACATTGGGCAGTCAGCTCGTATGTTTAAACAAAAGTAATAGTCTTTTCCACAACCTCGGAATATCCCGGCTCTCATCAAATTCACTTTAATTACTGGTAACCGAGTCAAAAAGTCAGCAACATTGGTAACATGAAGGACTTCCATAACGGCATGAACATTATGACCGTGCTTGGGCATCGAGGCAGAAATCACATTTGGCTTTTTGGGCGCATCGAATTCTACCTCCTTGGCGTCAATCAGGTCTTGGATTTTGTTCTTAAGAGCCCAACAGTTATTGGTATCATGCCCTACACTGTCAGAGTGGTAAGCACATTTTGCATTGGAGTGGTAATATGGCAAAGAAGTATTAGGGTTCTTTGGCGCTTCCTTCAAATTGGTAAGATTCAGCTTTAGCAAATGAGGGAGTACTTGAGCTGGTGTGATGTTGATTCGGGTGAACTGCCGTTGTGGCCTTTCTACCCGTTGTTGATTAGATCTTGGCTGATTGTTGCAAGGTTGATCATTTGAAGAGTTTTGAATCATCACAGCCCCTACTGTTGGTCGGCGCTCGGTTCTTCCTTGACTTTTCTGAGAATAGACGGCAGAAGCTTCCTTCTTAGCTGGGAAGGTCTTCTTAATAGCAGCAGACGTGAAGGTATCTTTCTGAATCTTGCCACTTTTAATGTTGGCCTCGACCCTTTCGCCGGTCAGAATTAATTCGGTAAATCCCGCAGAGGAACTTCCGATTAGATGATTGAAGAAAGGGCCAGACAGGGTCCCTAAAACCATGTCAACCAGCTCTCTATCCGACAATGGTGGCTGCACTCTTCCATCCAGATCGCGCCACTTCTGGGCATACTCTTTAAATCCCTCATTAGAATCCATTCCCATACTTTGTAGCTGAGTACGAGTGGGTGCCAAATCAGCATTGTATTGGTATTGACGGTAGAAAGCAGCAACTAAGTCTTTCCAGTTATGAACCTCGGATCTCTCAAGTTGATAGAACCAGTCCAATTGTGTGCCTGACAAACTATCTTGGAAAAAATGGACCCAAAGATCTTTATCAGATGAGTGGGGTTGGATCTTCCTGACGTAGGATCTCAGGTGCATCTTTGGGCAGGACATACCGTCATACTTAGCAAATGTAGGAACTTTGAATTTGGGAGGAATGACGATCCCAGCGACCAACCCTAGTTCTTCGAAATCTAAACCAGGTACCCTTTGCAACTCCATGGCTGCCAATCGATCCCCAAAATATTTATATTTATCATCCACTGGGGGATATTGCTGTTCAGAGTAGTCTTCCTCCTCTTCCTCTTCTTCTCCTTCAACCTCAGATTCAGAAGGTACCACAGCTCCTTTTCCTTTACCAGCCCCTTCATCAGACGTTGAGGGAAACTCGAGAGCTTTTCTAGCATTGCTTTCAAACCTTCTTCCAAAAGTGGCTACTCCGAGCCTTTTCTTCTTTTTCTCTTTATCTTTCTCCATCAGTGCTTTAAGGTCCTCTTGACCCTTTGCTAAGGTCATGAGGAGTTTCTGGAATTGAGAATTTTGTGCTTGCAGATCCTTAACCGTTTGCTCCAAATCCATCTTGCTGAAATAAACAACAGAAAGATAAGGAAACCTGGTGTGATGACCTATTTATGCATATGATGAATGGTATGTTATTCATGTAATGCATTCAAGGATTCATAAATTCAAATTTGTTGCAAACAAAAAGAACACACGTCATATTAAGAAAAAATTGGTTAGTACATAAGTGCCCCATGGGCAAAATATTACGAAATTCTTAATGTAAAAAGACATTGCGCATCCTCTTTGGTGCGATGTAAGTGTTGAGAGTTTCCTCCTCATGAAGTCGGCGGGTAAGCTCCAAAACCTTCTTCTCACTGGCATAGAAGCTGGCTTCAAAAGTATTCCGTTCTTCTTTGAGTTGGATCCAACTCTTTTGTAATTCTTCCAATGATGTTGGCATGTCAGGATGTAGGAGGGTGTATGGAACCTCTCCTTGCATAACAGGCTCTTTGATCACGGGGAGAATGTGAGGGTATGGCATCATAAGATTCTGGGTGCGGGTTCGTACTCACTTGAGATAAGGCTCAAGGGGGGTGGAATTCTTGTGCCCCAGTGTCTTACTATCCACCTTGTTGGGCATCCTCCAAGCTATGATGAATCTTTGTCGAAGTCCTTGTGCATCATTGTCGAAGTCAAAAACTAGGTCAGGAATCAGCATGTCATGAGGGCCATCCCTTCGAGCATATCCAAATTGTCTTAGAGCTAAACAAGGGTTGTAGGTGATACCTCCCCTAATGCCAAGTAGTGGGACATTAGGGAATTCCCCATAACGGTCAATGATGATGACATTTTCTCTGGACCGAGAATACCAATGTACATCAGAATGTGTGAGGGTCATCAACCGTTGTGACCACCTTAAACCCTGCTCATTCTTCAAAACTGATTGTGGAAGGTGAGAAATAAACCACCTTGCTAGGAGAGAAGTACAGCACATGAGAACACCTCTTTTCCTCATTGTTCGTGTGTGAAATGAGTGTAGGATGTCCCCAAGCAATGTAGGCACAGGATTCCGAGATATGAAAATCTTGACAGCATTCACATCTATAAGATGATCAGGGTTTGGGAACAAGACCAACCCATAGATGAAAAGTGCTACTATCTCCTCAAAAGCATGTAGATCTAGAGAGTTCCAGCAGTCTTGTGCCTTCTCAAACATAAACTTTTCCAAGAAACCCTTGACACCACTTCTGGTTTCCCAATGTCCTTTGATATCAGATGGTTACAAGTGTAATACTTGAGCAACATCTCCAGGCTTTGGTTCTTTTTTCGTACCGTTGTAGGGTAGTTGATGAAGAATAGGAATTCTCAGAAGTTGAGAAAATTCCTCCAAAGTAGGTACTAGTTGGTAATCAGGGAATGTGAAACAGTGGTGTAGGGGGTCGAAGAACTGGAAGAGAACTTTAACCATGTCTTCTTCTATGCTGGAGTTGACCAAGTTGAGAAGTCTACCATGTCTTTCACTGAAGAGAGAATTCTCTGGAATCCTGGAAGTAAGCTCCTTGAGTTGAGGAGGGATTCTCACAAGGTTGACTTGAATTGTTTTCCTACGAGGAGATTCCATGACCTACAAAACAAGAACAAAGATGAAGCTCCAAACCCTTGAAATGGTTAGTGGATGCATATGATGCTTTATGATGTTCATGATGTATGCACAAGTACATGTACAAACAAGTCACACAAAACCCTAGTTTTAGTCTTGCATGAGGTTTCATAGGTAAGTACCCTCTTGAGTTTAGTTGGCTCAAACCTGTCCTATAAATAGTAACCGGGTTCTAAGGAGCTCAATATCACTGGATTATTTTCTATGTTCATTGTTTTGGTTTAGCCACTTATCTAGCGACCAAAATATTACAAGAAAACAACCCTCAATGAGTGTAGTATCGAGTATCTACCAACTTCGGACTGCACCAAAGCCGGTCATCTCACTACCCCTAATAAAAGGCCAAGATGGTCAAGTAAGGTTCTAAGAGTTCATTAGTGCTTCATGACATCACTCAGCGGCCCTGTATTCTCTTTGATTGACTTAAAGGCTACCGGTACTCACAAATATGTCACACTAATATAGCTATTGCATCAACCATGTCGGTATACCCCGCACAGTTTCCACAACGTATTGCTATTTACCTATGAATGTTTCCCAAATCCGGGTGGAGGATTTCAAGCCCAAACAAGAGAACCAAATGTAAAGCAATCAAAGCAATCAAGATAAGCATGCAAAGGTGATCTAAACCCTAAGGTTACTCCACTTTTAGAATTATCCCCAGCAGAGTCGCCAATTCTGTGATACGGTGGGAGAATTGACTTGAGGTTTTGCGTTTGTGTTCGCAAATGTTTCAGTTTAGCAAGAGTCACCACCGACTTTTTATTTTATCCTTAGGAAAGGTCTAAAAGCACAGGAAAGACCTTTGAGATGTTTTCTTGGGTTCGGGGAGTAGATTATGAAA
Source organism: Vicia faba (assembly GCA_948472305.1). Taxonomy (NCBI): domain Eukaryota; kingdom Viridiplantae; phylum Streptophyta; class Magnoliopsida; order Fabales; family Fabaceae; genus Vicia; species Vicia faba. The sequence continues at coordinate 302,584,271 of OX451735.1, read as the reverse complement.
AGGGAAGGTGCAAGCACCCTTTTCATCCATGGTTATCCATGGGCTCTTAGTTACTTGTTTAGATCACTTGCTTTGCTTTTCAATTGTTTGAAATGGTGCTCTTCAATTGTTTGAAATGATGCTTTTTGTGTGATTTTGAAAGATGTTTTGGAAAGAGGCCATCGTTGTGGCAACCTTTGTAATGATTCTTGTTTGAATGTATACAAAGATGTTTTTGTCTTTTGAAAAGTTTCCAATGTTTGAAAGTAGGGTTTTGAAATTGTGTTATGAAGTGTGTTTAGAAAATAGCAAGGATGTTTTTGATCAAGTAACTAAGAGTTATCTACCATATTTTACTCAAATATCTTTCTTATGTTTTTAACCCTTTTAACAGTGTTGTTTCACCATTGTATTTGGTGAACAACCTTGTGTTAGAATGTTAAACGGGACAGGCGCGGGTCATCGTATAGACCATGATAGCAATTGTGTCAAGTATTTTTGGCAATTTTCTTGATGGACTTGATCATTTTTGTTTAGGCAACCCATATAGCGTCATCGAGGGACTATGATCTTTTGTTTTGTTTTTGTTTTGCCAAAGTGCTTGACATGCATACCATGGCCCATTTTTGAAGGCAACAAGTGGATTGAAACCCTAGGGATGCAAGTGTGCATTGTGTTTGTTTTTTCATGCATTTTTGTCTTTGATTAGGTCAAACTATTTGTTGGTTTTGATTTTGCATACAAACCCTAATTCTCTAATCATGGCATAATTGACAGCATTAAGTGCGTAAAAATAAATCTAAGCTATTACAACTTTGATATAGGGAGGGGGTACAATTTTGAATAGGGGATTATTTTGCAAGAAATATAAAACCCTAATTACTATTACATCCAAATTGAATTCTTTGTGCAAATAAAATAAATGGGCAATATTTAATTAAACAAGATAAATAAATATTAAACAAGATGTATTATGAAAAAAAGTTTTTATTTGTTCATGTATGCAAAAGTATTTTTTAATGTAAAAAAGATATAAAGAAATAAATAAAAGATTAATTTTATTTTTGTTTTTAGGGTAAAAACCCTAATTCCTTAAGAAAATAACTATAATGTATTATTTATGTGCAAAAAATATTAATATGTATAAAAATGAAATATATCTAAAAAAAGGTATTTTTTTAGTATAAATATTAAAAATAATAAAAATATAATATTTTTGCATTTTATTTCTAAGTATTTAATAACATAAAAGTATATATGTATATACATATATATTAAATGTGTTAAGTATGTAAAAATAAAATATTTATAAAAATACAATATATTCAAGAAAATATTTTCAATGTGAATAAAAGTAAAAAAAAAAAAAGAAAATATAAGTATTATTTTTGGATTTAAAAAAATAATAAAAAGTATTAAAAGTGTTTTTAATATTAGAAGGAAAAGAATAAAATGCCAAATAAATGTAAAAAAAATGTGAAAATATTTTTAAGCATTTTTTATATTTGGGGATAAAATAATAAAATCAGAAATGAAATAAAAATGCAAAAATAACAAAGTATAAATAAATTGGGTCAGGGGGTGCAAAAAGAAAAGAGGGAGGTGCAAAAAGAAGAACAAAACAGACTCAGCCCATTTCCACTTCATCTTCTTCCTTCTGACAAACACGCGCTTGCTCTGTACAAACTGCCAACTCCTGGAAACGTAATCTTTTGACAAAAATAAAAACATGAAACTTGTAGAGCATCAAACAACGATTTCAACCATATAAAACATTAAATCTAACTCTCAAAGACCAGAGAGAATTTCTCTGGCCCTAAAATCTAACCTAACTTTTTCAACATGTTCATGGATGAAATTCTCCTAGCACGATTAATATAAATCAAAACTGAGCATATGTATGGTTTCAGGGCAATGAGTACAACATCTTTTATTCACAAACCTAAGGCTAAATGTTCCGAAATAGAGAGACAGTAGTTCATGAAAAACCTGTTTCAGCTGAGTTCGAGTTGGACAATGCAGCAACTTTCAGTGAGGCCTAAGGTTCTTTGGAGCTTCCTTGATGTTCCCTGAACCTTTCCCAATGCTTAGTTTGTTTTGGAATGGCCTGAATCCTTCTACGGAAGTCAACCTGCACAAGCTTGAAATGAAAATGGTGAATACTGTAAATGGAGTTACAGTTGGCAATGGAGGTTTGGGATAGCTTGAGGGAGTTGAATGGAAGGTGTTTGAAGTGGAAAGGAGCAAAACGCACGAGGCAATATGAAGATGGAAGTGATTCTGCAGGGCTTGCCCTGTTTTGCAAGAAAATGTGGTTTTTGAGTATAAGGGTGTTTTAGAGGTGAAAGGCTTGTGTTTCTGGCTTACAAGGATGTGAGAAACTTGTTTGAAAACTTGGCTTGAGTTCAATATATCAGATATGTGAGTTCTTGACTTTTGGCACAATGACTTGTTTTGAAAGAAAAGTTTGAAGTGAAATGAGATAGGCCTGTACAGGCTATCTCCAAGCATGCACCAACTTCTGGTACCTTTGCCTAAGTTTGTGGAACTTGTTTGCTGCAAAGAAAGAAGTTCAAGGCTCAAGAAAAACAACTTTGCAAAAGTTATGCTTTATGAAAATGGAAGTGTGATCTTTATGCCCAAAATGGAATTATTCAATGTATAATGCTCCCTTGATCAGGACAATGCCTCTAACAAATGTATTTGCATTCAATTTTTAAGTGTAAATTGGTTTAGAGACCTGTAATTATGTACTAAGCTAGCTTGTTCATATTTTACAAGTGGTATGAACATGTATTGGCCATGGTTACAAAGTGAGTTTTTGCCAACTTCAAGCATTCAATTCTCCCTAACCACAAAGGTGTTTGAGGAGTTCTTGGACAATTTGGAAAGCTTGCAACATGTTCTATAATCCATATTTGAAATGAAACTTGATAATCCAAGTGGAACTATGTGAAAATTGGCCAAGAAGATGGGTCAAAATCCTGCCTAAACTAGGGCAAAATTTCTCTAAGTTAAAAGTTTTAGGGACCCTTGTTCCAAAAATCATAACTTGATATCCGAGCCTCTTTTGAGAAAACTTTGTGAATCAAAGTTGTAGACTTTATGATGGACTACAACTTTCATGTCGTAAGTTTTGTTTGAATCCATTTGCATCTTGGTGAAAATATGGGACAAAGTTAGGAAAAATTAAGAAAATTTCATAACTTAGAAAATTTCTAAGTTATGAAAATTTTCAATTTCAAACCCTAATTTGTAATTTTGGGTTTCTTGATGAACAGGTTTCATGATTTGACACATCTTGATGGAAAATGACTCTTGGCACTTGATTTTGACCAAAAAGTCAAAGTTTGACTTTTCAGTGTACAGTCAAATTTTAATCAGTTGACTGAAAAATTCATCTGTCAATCCTATGCATTTGAGATCTTTTGAACTTGTTGAATAGGTCAAGATGATTCCATTGAGTCATTGAGTCCATGGTTGAGCTTGACTTGCCATTGGCTAGGTCAAACAGTCAAAAATTGTCTTAGTACAGTCAAAACCCTAAAAATGACCATTTTGCCCTTTTGGTGATCTAATCAAATTTCTTATGGAATTATGGTCCAAACTTGATCAAATGGTTCATATGAGTTCATAATGTTGATGTGGGTCAAAATTTATGAGGTTTGACTGTCAATTGGCCAAAATTGACTTTTTCCTAAATACAACTGATTTTTAGGTCAACTGTCCAATTGACTGGGCAAAAATTTGATTCAAGGCTTGAAACTTGGTATGGACAAACTTATGAGTCCAACATGAAGTATGAAAGTCAATTTGGGCATTGTAGGTCAAAATACCCCTGTGCAAACTCAAACCCTAATTTAGGTCAACAATGCTAGGAGGTGTCTTGAGCAGAGAAAACCCTAGCTTGGTCTTGAGTTCCAAGAGCCTTGTGATGAGAAATGTTGATAAAATGAGAGGGAAAATTTTGGGTTACAACACATCCCATCTCAAAAAGCTAGTGTCAAGAATTTCTGAAACTTCTATGTTCATTAAGAGACATGGCCAACTTCTCATCCTGGTTACTTCAAACCCTGATGAATAGATGATGAGCGTACTTTTTCAATTCTTCGTTCCCGAGCATCACTGTTTCACCTTTCCAAATTATCAGTTGGTACCCACCTTGGAGGAATTCTCTCATCTATTGGGAATATCCATTCTTGAACATGTACCCTTCACAGGTCTAGAATAAGTTCCTAAGCCAGAAGTCATTGCCTCAGCTTTGCACCTAAAACGGGCCGACGTGGTATCCAATTGGGAAACTAGAAGCGGAGTCGAGGGTTTTCTAGCCAAATTTCTGATAGACCAGGCTCAACTATTTTGGGATGATATGGATTTTCAGGCTTTCGAGGATGTCTTGGCTCTTCTTATCTACAGTTTGGTTCGCTTCCCTAATCCGGATTCCTTTGTAGATGTGAATGCTATCAAGATTTTCCTTTCTCGCAACCCTGTACCTACCTTGCTTGGAGATATCTTGCACGTTCTCTATACTCGTACCACGAGGAGAAGAGGGACTCTCATGTGCTGCATTCCGTTGTTGTCGAGTTGGTTTATTTCTCACCTCCCTAAGTCTGTGCTGAAGAACGAAGAAGGTTTGGGTTGGTCGCACAAAATAATATCACTTGCTCATACGGATATTCTTTGGTGTTCCCGGGCTATGGAAGACGTTGCTGTTATTGACCGTTGTGGGGGGTATCCTAATGTCCCATTACTTGGTACCAGAGGAGGTATAACTTACAATCCTTGTCTAGCTTTGCGACAATTTGGTCGTGCTCGAAGAGATGGTCCCCATAGGTTACTTCTCGAGGATATTGCATTCGAATATGAGGATGATGTTAAGGGGCATCGCCGGAGGTTCATACGAGCTTGGGGCATGGTAAATAGATCTGACCCCCATGATTTGGGACCAAAGACTTCCCTTCCTATGCAGCCTTACCTCCAATGGGTCCGAGCTCGTGCCCAGAAGCTTATGATGCCTTATGCGGCAGTGTTACCAGTGATTGTGGAACCCACTACTGAAGACGACATTCCTTACACGGTTCTCTATTCTTACATGCCCACTGATCTTGGAGAGTTATAGAGGTCTTGGATTCAGCTGAAGAATGAGCAAGATACTTACCGGGAGCAGTTCCACGAGCAAGAGAAGAAGGTTTTGAAGCTCACCAGGAAGCTCGAGGAGGAAAGAGTGCTCAATGACTACATCAACACAAAGAGAAAGCATCCATGGGACTTTTGATTTTTCTTTTCTAGTTTTATATTTGTTTTATTTATTTCTTTGTAACGCGTTAAGGGAATTGTTGAACCATTCAAAGTTAAGCTAATAAAGTTTTGTTTATTTTTGGTTTGCAAATTTAAATCTCCCAAAGTCTTTGAAATTATTACTTGCGCATCCCATTATCATACACATCATTACAGGTACCACTACAGGTTTCTCATCTTCTTCGCTGTTTATTTCAACAGAAATGTCTTCTGATCAAGTCATCAAAGATCTTCAGGCCCAAAACGCCCAGTTCCAACAGATGTTCATCAGTATGGCAAAGGGGCAAGAGGATCTGAAAACCCTCATTCTGAAAAAGAAGAAGAAGAAGAAGAAGGTCGGTATTCTGAATATGGGCAAAAGGTTTGGAGAAAGGTTGAAGCATCAAACTGATCTGACCTCTTCATCCAAGGAAGGGGAGAACCAATAAGGGGAAAAGGACCTTAGTCCTGCAGTCTCCGACAATGATACTGATTATGATGATGAGCAATATCCTCTTGCTGAGGATAGATACAAGCAATTAGAAAACCGTCTGAGTGCTATGGAAGTTCAGAAGATACCTGGTTTGGATTTCGGAGAACTGGGACTGGTATCGGGAGTGGTCATCCCTCAGAAGTTCAAGGCTCCAGTTTTTCCTAAGTATGATGGAGTGTCCTGCCCAAAACACCATCTCCACTCATATGTCAGGAAGATTCAACCCCACACAGCTGATAGAAATTTGTGGGTGCATTTCTTTCAAGATAGGATGTCAGGGACTCAGCTTGAATGGTTCTACCAGTTAGAAGGGGTCAATGTTCGAAACTGGGAAGATCTTGCTGCTGCTTTCTACAAGCAGTATCAGTATAATGCCGCCCATGCTCCCACTCGTACTCAACTCCAGAGTATGTCCATGGGTGCAGGTGAAGGTTTCAAAGATTATGCTAAAAAATGGAGTGATTTGGCTGGCAGAGTTCAACCCCCTTTGTCTGATAGGGAGTTGGTTGATATGTTTCTGGGGACGCTATCTGGTCCATTTTTCAATCACTTAATCGGCAGCTCATCGTCTGGTTTCACCGAGTTGATTTTAACTGGAGAAAGAGTGGAGGCTGGAATTCGAAGTGGTAAAATACAGAAGGAAGCCTCTTCGAGTTCAGTAAAAAAACCTTTTACTGGTAAGAAGGAAGCCAGTGCAGTTTATAGCCCGAGGGGCCAAAACAGATATGAACACCGTCCAACGGTAAATGTTGTAGTGATACCAAGACCCGTAGTTGCTCCACAATGCAACAATCAACAGAGGGTGGAAAGACCACAACGGCATTTTACCCGCATTATCATGCCATTGGCTGAAGTGTTACCTCACCTGCTGAGATCCAACTTGACCATATTGAGGGAGGCTCCCAAAAATCCAAACATTACCTCTCCTAAATACAATCCCAATGCGCGGTGCGCCTACCATTCTGAGAGTCCTGGCCACGATACCAATGACTGCTGGGCTTTGAGAAACAAAGTACAAGATTTGCTGGAAGCTAAGGAGATAGAGTTCGATGCTCCAGAAAAGCCGAATGTAATAACTGCTCCTATGCCCAAACATGGTCGTGGGGTTAATGTTGTTGACACTGATTTGTTTGTGACCTCTATTGAAGAAATTTCTACTCCTCTTATGATTGTTAAGAGGAATTTGCTGTTGGCCGGTTTATTTCTAGGTTATGATGAAGGTTGTCACATGTGCTCGATTCTACCTTCTGGTTGCTGCTTGTTGAAGTCAGGTGTTCAGCGCCTGATAGATAATAAAGAGATTTTGTTCGAAAAGACTATGATTCCTGCTATTCCAAATGAAGATGTTGCCATCATAACCATTTCCGCCAATGCTTCCAAGGTTTCCTCGAGAAAACCTGTTAGGATTACACATGTTCAAAGAATTGCTCCACTAATAATCACCGTTCCTGGTCCCATCCCGTACACTTCAGACAAGGCTGTCCCATGGCACTATGGTGCTGATGTGTATTATCATCGCATTAAACAAGATTTAAAGAATGAAGAAGTTGATGCTGATGTCAGTAATATTGTCGGGGCTAGTAAGTTTACCAGAAGTGGAAGGCTCTTATCTCTCGAGATTTCCCCTCCGACTGTCCACAAACCTATTGTCATTCCATCTACTAGTACATCAACTACTGTTCCAGTTCACACTCCAGTTATCACCCCTGTCGCCGAGCCATCTGGGACTCGGGGCAAAGAAATCAAAGGTGAGCCTGCCAGGACGGAGGCGCCTAGAAAAATTGTTGTGGAAGCCTCTAAATAAGAAATAGAGGAAATACTGAAAATTATCAAGAAAAGCGACTACAATATGGTCGAACAGCTGGGGCAGACCCCGTCAAAGATCTCTATGTTGTCTCTGCTGTTGTGTTCTGAAGCCCATGCGAAGGCTTTGATTGCATTTCTCAAGAATGCGCATGTGCCGCAGGAAACTTCTGCAGAGCAGTTAAAAGATTGTGTGGCTAGCCTGACTGCTGACAATGGGCTAGGATTTTCAGATGCAGATCTGACCGCTAAGGGGAGAAATCATAATGATGCTCTACATGACTCGATTGAGTGCAGGGGCACCACTATGGCTCATATACTGGTAGACATCGGGTTTTAGCTGAATGTTCTGCCGAAGAAAGCGTTGGACCGTTTGGATTGTGAGGGTTTGAATTTAAAGCCGAGCAATATTATGGTAAGGTCTTTTGACAGATCAAAGAGAATGGTGCACGGGAGGTGGACATCCCTGTCAAAGTGGGTTCTCAGACCTTTGGGTCCACCTTCTACGTAATGGATATCAGGCTGTCGTATTCTTGCTTGCTGGGTCGTCCGTGGATCCATAGGGTTGGGGCAGTTACTTCCACACTCCATCAAATGCTGAAGTATCCAGTGAAGGGGAAAATTGTCACGGTGCGAGGTGAAAAAGAGTACATGGTGAGTTATCTCAATTCATTCCGTTATGTGGAGATGGATGGGGAGTTCATAGAAACTCCTTGTCAGAACATCGAAGAGGTCCCTCAGACTTTGGCGTCAACTGAAGTTACTACCAATAAACCTCCGCTAAAGATGGCTTCTCTCAAGGATGCCAGGGATGTAGTTGAAGAAGGTGGGTGTACCAATTGGGGTCGGCTCCCTGATTTCACTCACAAAACTGAAAAATTTGGTTTAGGATTTACTACAGGGGCTCAAAGGGCTGTTAGGTGCACGCGGATCGGAAGACTTCCTCTACACATCAGCAATCGGGGAGTTAATGCAATTGAGGACAGTGAAGAAGATTCAGACATCGACAGCTGGATCTACCCAACAACCAATGGTGGACCGAGTAACTGGACGGCGAGGGACTTCATACATGTTTCTTTTATTCCGCAGTAATTGACTCATTTGTTTTAATATTTGTAATAAACAATTTGAAACTTTACGGCCCGGTGCCTTTCCCAAGGCACCTTGGCTTTGCTTGTGAGGGCTTATTATTTGTCATTTCATTTATCATTAATAAAGCATTGGATGATTCTTGCATTACAAATTTTACGCTCCTTGTTTTTCTTTTCTGTCTCTCACTTTATCGAAAACAGCCATGCTCTTACACACACTCACGTATCAAACTACAGATCCATATCCACTCTAGATCCCATAGATAACAACTCTGCTACTGCAGTTATGACTTCAAAAATCTGATCAACCAAGTCGAGGACGATGGTGAGGATGATTGTGAGGTACCTGGAGAACTTGCTAGACTATTATAGCAGGAAGAAAGGGCCATACAGCATCATGAAGAGCCAGTTGAGTTAGTGAATTTGGGTACAGAGGAAGACAGGAAAGAGGTTAAAATAGGTGCGAATCTGGAGCCTAGTCTCAAATAACAGTTAATACAGATGCTACACGACTATGTTGAGATCTTCGCCTGGTCCTATGAAGACATGCCTGGTCTGGACACTGATATTGTGGTTCATCGCCTGCCGACTAAAGAAGACTGCCCTCCGATAAAGTAGAAGGTCTGCCGTATGCGCCCTGAAATGTCAGAGAAAATCAAGGCAGAGGTCATGAAATAGTTTGACGCATGATTCTTAGCTGTCACTTCTTATCTGCAGTGGGTTGCCAATGTTGTTCCGGTACCTAAGAAGGACGGTAAGGTACGGATGTGTGTGGACTACAGGGATCTGAACAGGGCAAGCCCCAAGGATGGCTTCCCACTTCCTCACATTGATGTTCTAGTCGACAACACCGCGCAACACAAAATCTTCTCCTTCATGGATGGTTTTTTTGGCTACAACCAGATCAAGATGTCTCCTGAGGACATGCAGAAGACAACCTTCGTTACACAATGGGGAACCTTCTGTTACAAGGTAATGCCTTTTGGGTTGAAGAATGCTGCGGCAAATTATCAGCGTGCCATGGTCGCTTTGTTCCATGATATGATCCACCACAAGATTTAGGATTATGTTGATGACATGATAGCCAGGTCCCAAACTGAGGAAGAGCATCTTGATCATCTCCAGAAACTGTTTGACAGGTTGAAGACGTACAAACTGAGGTTGAATTCGAACAAGTGTACCTTCGGGGTAAGATCTGGTAAGCTTCTGGGTTTTATTGTCAGTGACAAAGGTATTAAGGTGGACCCTACAAAGGTAAAATCCATAGAGGAGATGCCAGCTCCCCGCACAAAAAAGGAATTTAGAGGTTTCTTGGGACGTCTGAATAACATCGCTCGATTCATTTCACATCTGACTGCTACTTGTGAGCCAATCTTCAAGCTGTTGAAGAAAGATCAAGACGTAAAGTGGAATGATGAATGCCAGAATGCTTTCGAGAGAATCCAGGAATACCTTCATGAACCACTAATTCGGATGCCTCCAGTTGAAGGAAGACCTTTGATATTATACTTGACTGTGCTAGATAACTCAATGGGGGTGTGTGCTGGGGCAGCATGACGAGTCTGGTCGAAAAGAGCATGCCATTTATTACCTTAGAAAAAAGTTTACCGACTGTGAGACCCGATACTCATTGCTCGAGAAAACTTGATGCGCTTTGGCATGGGTCGCTCGCTGACTGAGATAGTATATGCTGACTCACACTACTTTGTTGATATCAAAGATGGATCCAATCAAGTATATTTTTGAGAAGCCCGCCTTATCCGGAAGAATAGCAAGATGGCAGATGATCTTAACCGAGTATGACATCCAATACACAACCCAAAAAGCAATAAAGGGGAGTGTATTGGCGGATCATTTGGCGCATCAGGCCGTGGATGACTACCAGTCCATGAAATTCGAGTTCCCGGATGAGAATATCATGTTGGTAATCGACTGCGAAGAACCTGGACTGGATGAAGGACCTGAGGAAGGATCCTGATGGTCTATGTATTTTGATGGAGCCTCAAACGCTTTGGGTAACGACATTGGAGCTGTAATTATATCTCCTGAGGGATGTCATACTCCATTCACCGCCCAATTATGTTTTAACTGCACCAAAAATATGGCAGAGTATGAAGCGTGTATCATGGGTCTTCGAGCTACTATTGACCCGCGGGTTAAGTTCTTGAGTGTATTCGGAGATTCCGTTCTGGTAATAAGTCATATCAAAGGCGAGTGGGATACGAAGCACCTGAATCTTATTCCTTACAAAGAACATGTACTTACATTGCTCCCACACTTTGAGGAGATAACCTTTGAACATTTCCCACGAGAAGAGAACCAGTTGGCGGACGCGCTAGCCACCATGTCTTCTATGTTCAAAGTTAGGTGGGACTATGAAGCTCCCCAGATTACCATTGAGATGTTGGATAAACCCGCACATTGCTGTGACCTTGAGACTGGAGAGGTGGCAGATAAACCCTGCTTCCATGAGGTAAAGAGGTATCTTGAGGCTCAAGAATACCCCGAGGGGGCATCTGTTAATGATAAGAAGTTTCTGAGAAGGTTCGCTGCGAAGTTCTTCATCAGTAATGGTATCCTCTATAAGCGTAACCATGATTCAACCTTACTGCGGTGCATAGACAAGAGCGGGGCAGAAAGGATCATGAAAGAACTACATGAAGGCACTTTAGGAACTCATTCCAGTGGACATACCATGGCGAAGAAAATACCACGAGCAGGATATTACTGGTCTACTATGGAAGCCGATTGTTATCAACACTCTCAGACTTGTCATAAGTGGCAAGTCTATGCCGATAAGGTGCATGTACCTCCGGTTCCCCTGAATATTTTGACAGCTCCTTAGCCATTTGCAATGTGGGGCATCGACATGATCGGCGAGATCAGACCTACTGCATCTAACGAGCATCGCTTCATTCTTGTAGCAATTGATTACATCACCAAGTGGGTTGAGGCAGCTTCCTTCGCTACAGTAACCAAGAACGTCGTGGCGCGGTTTATTCGACATAATCTGATCTGTCGATATGGTGTACCCGAGAGAATTATTACTGACAATGGTACAAATCTCAATAACACAATGATCACCGAGATCTGCAAACAGTTCAAGATTCAGCATCATAACTCTTCTCCCTACCGGCCGAAGATGAATGGCGCTGTTAAGGCGGCTAACAAGAACATTAAAAAGATTGTGCAGAAGATGACAGTGATATACAAAGACTGGAACGAGATGTTACCATTCGCTCTTCATGGGTACCGTACCTCAGCATGGACGTCGACAGGGACAACACCCTACTCTTTGGTGTATGACATGGAGGCAGTCCTACCTATCGAAATCTAGATACCCTCTCTCAGGATTATGACGGATGCGGGTTTGAACAAAGACGACTGGATCCAAACCCGACATGATCAGCTGAATCTAATCGATGAGAAGAGACTTACAGCTATCTGTCATGGTCAGACGTATCAAAAACGAATGATCAAGTCTTTTAATAAGAAAGTCAGGCGTTAAGAATGTCAAGTCGGGGATCTGGTGATCAAACGCATCATACTACCGCAAGGTGATCCCAGGGGAAAATGGACCCCCACATACAAAGGGCCATTTGTGGTTAAGAACATTTTCTTGGGAGGAGCTATGATTCTAACCACCATGGATGGTGACGACCTTTCTCACCCCGTCAATGTGGACATAGTGAAAAGATACTATGCATAATCAAAGACCCGCTAGGTTGACTGGCCTAGGAAGAAATAAGGGCTTCCCGGCGAACTAAAAGGGTTCGGGAAAAAGTAAGGGATGAAAATGAAAAAAATTGTACACCCGGCAAGTCGAAAACCTGAAAAGGAGACTTAGGAAAAAAAGGGTATCCTGGTGGACTGAAAACCCGAAAGGGCGGTCCAGGAAAAAATTAGGGATCGAAGCATAACATTATGTCTCTTTGGATCATCTTGAAACCAGACTTTGGTATCGACTATCAAGCTCAGACGATGCCAATCAATCTAATCCACCTTCGACCAAGAAGCAAAGTGATGAGACGCCTGAAGATATAAAGGCAATAGCAGAGTTGAAACCCGATGGGGTCGTTCCACATAGTTGTTTTTCTTTCTTTAACACAAATTGTAATTTCTATCTTTCGGAGGCGTTCTCTTACTGGGACGTCAGCCTCCTTGTACAAAATGCCTATTATGGACTAACTTCAAAAATCAATACAATTTATTTTCACAAGAAATTTCAATTAGTTTTTTCTGTTTCTGTTTTGTTTTGCAAGAACGTCCAATGATTTATTTTTGATATATGCATTTGAAAATGATTGCTGCTCATAAATATTTACATAAGAAACAAAAGACAATTACTCGTAATTACAGGAACAGGGAAAATAAGAAGTGCCCAAACCTTACAGTTACTCTGCCCATCAGGTACCGGGATAGAGCAGCTTGAGAACGTGAGCAGTGGTACATACACTCCCCACAGGGTAAAAAGTATCCAAAAACAGTAATGGTAGCTTTCCCGAGCAGGACATGACTCTCCCAAGCTAAGGTTCACAATCACGAGTGAGTTGGTAAATTTTTCCCCAAGCAGAGTTTATTTCTCTCACAGGCAGAAATTCAATCTCCAACAAGATTCATTATCACCAGCAACAGAAATTCATCCCCAGTTGAGTTATTTCTCCAAGTCAGCAGATCTATCAACAAAGTATCTCCTCTCCAACAGAGTTATTCCCCGCAGAGTTATCCTCAGATAGAGTCTCATCTGGCATAATATTTACCAGCCAATGGGAAAATCCCCAACATAGTCATTGTTGTTCACCATCCCCAACAGAAGCAGAGGAACTATGGTTTTTTACAACAATCAGGTATTTATTTTCTAGCGCTCAGATTATTACGTCAGCATTTAATGTTCATACATCATGACATGTGCAACATCACATATAACATAGTTTATTTATTTTGAGAATGTCATCATACAATGCATCTCATGCATCGCACAAAACTAACCCTGTATTTATTTCAGGAAAAGAAAGTTACTATCAACAGTTTCCAGTAGGTACATAATCAACACTCGAATCTAAACAGAGTATTCATTGGCAACAGATGCAACCTATCCAGGTTCCTTCTCACAACCCTACTATCCAGGCTTTCATCTCGAAGTAACCCTACTATCCAGGTTCCTTCTCACAGCCCTACTATCCAGGCTTTCATCTCGAAGTAACCCTACTATCCAGGTTCCTTCTCACAACCCTACTATCCAGGATTTCATATCGAAGTAACCCTACTATCTAGGTTCCTTCTCACAGTCCTATTATCCAGGCTTTCATATCGAAGTAACCCTACCATCCAGGTTCCTTCTCGCAACTCTACTATCTAGGCTTTCATATCGAAGTAACCCTACTATCCAGGTTCCTTCTCGCAGCCCTACTATCCAGGCTTTCATCTCGAAGTAACCCTACTATCTAGGTTCCTTCTTATAGCCCTACTATCCGGGCTTTCATATCGAAGTAACCCTTCCATCCAGGTTCCTTCTTATAGCTCTACTATCCAGGCTTTCATATTGAAGTAACCCTACTATCCAGGTTCCTTCTCAAGCCCTACTATCCCGACTTTTATATCGAAGTAACCCTACTATCCAGGTTCCTTCTCACAGCCTTACTATCCAGGCTTTCATATCGAAGTAACCCTACTATCCAGGTTCCTTCTCACAAACCTACTATCTCGGCTTTCATACCGAAGTAACCCTACTATCCTGGTTCCTTCTCATAACCTTACTATTCGGGTTCTGCCTCTTTGATCCCCAGACAATAGTCCACAACACTGTAAGACCGGGACCCAATCAAACACAATTGGTTTCACATTTCCACAGAAAGTCACGGTGCAACATATACCCCCACCAGACACGCAGTTCACTTCCGCTCCCTAAACCAGAGTTATTCCCCAGTAGAGTAACGGACAACTGAAGCTCCTAAAACTCTATTTCTCTCAAGACAGAGACCAGGATTCCCCAGCGATGTCCTCCTCAACAACAGGTATATGGGTTCTCGCAAAGAAATCTCTTGTGCAATAGGCACTTCTTTGGATGGCATCTTTAAGCCCATCTCCGACAATTCTCTAGAAACTTCCAAATGACATTTATAAGCCCATTCCCGATATCGCAAACCAGGTATCACTTCATGCGAGTGCAAATTTATGGGCACTCTAGTGTTCAATCATCTTCCACCTTCAGATCACGAAAGGCAGACAAGCCAATCTACATCCTCGGGTTTAAGAAGATTGAACAGGGGCAGCTGTTGTACCCAAAATTTTTCCCTCCCATATTTCTAAACACATGGCAAGTGAGGTCCTCAAATTGCTCAAGGAAGTCAAGAGTTGACCAGACAAACTCTCTCCTAAGGTAATCTACCTCAAATTAGGGTTTAATTTTTCATCAAGATGCTTGAGTACAAAGGATCCCAAATGCCCACCATTGTCCTAATATGTTCTCAAGATCATCCATGTCAAGTTTCAAGCCTTCCAGAAGAAGTTTTCCCAGTCAATTGCTCAAATGCCTGAAAATCAACTACATTAGGTCAAAAGTCAATTGTGGCCCACATACAGTCAAACTTCAAGATTTTTGATCAACATCCTCAGTTTGAAGTATCATTCATCATTTGGTAAAGGGTTGATCATAATTCATCAAGGATTGCTCACAATTCATCAAAACCCAAAAGTTGCTAAATTAGGGTTTTGCAGGAAAAGTCAACTCAACTTTGACCAAGCATAACTTTATCATACATTATCATAAATGACCCATCAAAAGCTAATTTTGAATAAGATTCAATTCCCTACAATTCATCTTCAGCTCCCAAGTTCAGAATATGCACTCACAAAAAGATATGAATTTTGACATTATAGGTCATTTTGAAAAGTCAACAAAAACACCTTTTGGGTCAAAGCTTCATACACGAACATGGAAGACTCAATTGAGATGAGACCAAATGGGTTACTTAGGGGACATCCTAAGCTTTCTAAAAATTTCAAGAACACCTCTCTAGGGTCTAAATTGAGAGAGTTATGCATTGGCCAAGTTGACATTTTTTGCAAAATTGCCAAAAGTCAAATGTGCTCAAATTTGCATTTTTTGCTAAATAGGCCCACCTTTTTATTCTTGCACCTCAATTATAATGTGGTCCACGACTCAAATTCTTATCCACCAATTGTTTGCTTCACTTTTAAATTTACTTTGATTTTTCATTAATTAAAAAGTGAATAAAATCAAATAAATGATGAAAATCATCAAAGATTTGATTTGATTGGTTTTTTGACAGGTTAGCAACCAAGATTTGATGAGCTTGCAAGATAAATTCGAATCAATGGTAATTGGAACAAAAAGAGCATGATTAGGCCAAATTTGGAAGGATATCATATGCCATGAAAGACCAAATCAAATCTTCATAATGGTCAAGATTCAATTCGTTTTTGTTGACCTAATATGTTCCATTACATATAGAGAACATATAGAAGGAAAGAACAGGGGTTGACAGTCGTGGAAAAGCTAGAACCAAACTTCAAAAATTCAAAGAAAAGTGGTGATTCAATTTCCATCCCAGAAGCCAATCCAAGCCATTCTAACCTTGCCAACAGATTGCTAGACATCCCAGGAACGTATCTCAATCATTTGCAAGAATTTCCACATCTGGAATCATGATCTACAGACCCACGGTTTTCACCTCCAAGCTTGAATCTGATTTCTTAATTTACACACGATTAATCATTCTAAAACATTGCATTGTGTTTATATTGTCATTTGGAAGGTTTTTGTTTATTTGATTTTGCATTTTAATGCCTATAGCCAAGATTGCCATTACTAGGGTTTGAGGAGCCGTTTTAGGGCTTCTCTGAACGAATAAAATTAGGCCAGAAAAGGGGGACTATGGGGTTCAGGGGATCAAGGCGAAACGATACATGTGCTCACCTTAAATTTATCATGTGTTTTATTGATTTTGGAATTTTGTAGGGTTTTATCCATGGAACCATGTCCATAGGTAAAGGTTTGCAGTCTAATACGACGGCCAAGGAAGAAGAAGGCAACGTGTCTGGGCACCATTGGCTGTTTTGAAATTCCAAACTTTTTTCAAATGAACCATCGTGTTTTATATATTATGCATTATTATTATTATATGTACAAATAAACAAAGCAGCGCAGATGGCAAGCAGGTACTGGGAATTAGCATGAGGACCTGGGTTCGATGCCCAGGTCCTAACCTTTGTTCATATTATTTTTCAATAGGTTATCAGGAACGCTGCTTATCAGGATGTCCACCATATGCCATCAACATCTTGCCATCAAACATGTCTCTAGCCCAGATCCAAGGCCTCTCCATTGAAGGTCCACCGTGTACCCCAAGTCAACGTGCGCATCGGATCTTGCAAAGTCAAGCAGGCCTTAGCTATCAGGGCCCAAAAAATTCAGATTCCAACCCCATGATTGCTAATACACAGGCCCATCTCATCTTCCTTTATTTATTTTTTTAATTATTTTAATACTTTCTTTAATTATTTTTAATTCACTAATTAACTATTTTCCATAAAATCATAAAATCAAGACTTCATAAAAAAATTAGGATTAGTTTTTTTTATTATTATCAAAATTAATTTAATTTAGTTTAATTTAGGGAAATTGTAATTTACTTTCATAAATAAAATCAAATATAAATTAGGTTAAAACTCTTGATTTAATTTTATTTTCCCTTTTTTTAAAAATAAATAAAAAACCAAAAATATGTGTTTTTAGATTGAATTAATTTTTTCCCTCAATTTAAAATTAATTAGAATTAGTATTTTCTTTAGTTCATTATCTTCTTAAATAACAAAGCATGACGAAAATATCTTTTTTTAATCAATCGTCAATAGGTTTAAGTCAAGGGTCAAAACCCTAGTTTTCTGGTATTTAATTCATCACGCGTGTGTTAGTTGTTTTTGCCAATATTTTTGTAACTGTTCATGGTTTGTAATAGTTTAATTTAGGGCTTTTACTTATCGCTTTTTCCCGGGTTTTTGGCTATGTAATTAATCCCCCTCCCCGAAGCCTTGTAATAGCGTAGATTTACTTTCTCGCATTTTTAATTCCCGCAAATATTTAATTGTTAGATGTATGCTAATAAGATTGTATGACAAGAATGCATGACAAATTAATACGGTTAGAAAACCCTAATATGCAAAGATAAATAATTGAAAACCAATCACTCGCAAATATCACTCTTAGGGTATACTCTCACTTCGGTTGCCTTCGATAAACGATCATTATGTATAGGGTGTCTTAGTGGTTGCTCTCCTATCCAAAAGATCAAATGTCCCGTTCGAATGTTTCCTCGGAAATGTTGCCTCGGAAATGTTGCCTCGAATGTGATCTGAAGACTCTAGGGTTATTACTAAGATATCCTAATATTGCTTTAGTGATCGTATGTCCCTTTCGAATTGACCCTTACAAACTCCAACGATGGTGCTACCTATTTCTCAATAGTAGGATAGCGCTGTCTAAAGGAAACAAGAATAGAAATGATCTTTTTTCGAGAAGGTATATGCTAGTAGGTACTTGCTCAAATCAAAGCTTTTCACACTTACACATTTCAAAACAATTTTCAAAACAACTTCGTCACACCTTTGAGGACTGATACAAGGGTTATCACGAAGTCAAACTTTTCAAAACAAAGCACATACACAAGCAATTTTAAAAAGATGAGCAAGTACCTAAGAGCCCATGGAAAACCATGGATAGAAAGGGTGCTAACACCTTCCCTTTCTATAACCTACCCCCCGTACTCAGAATATCTCCGAAAAGGATTTTTTCTGTACTTTTTTCCTTTCCGGTTGGATGAAATAAAAGTCGATGATGACTCTTGCTTACCACGACATTTTGCAAACACAAAATGAAAAATGCAAACCAGTAAAAACAATCGTTTCTGCCACCGTATCACACACCTGATCTTTCTTCAGAAGCGTGAAGATGGGCTCAGAAGTAGCAGTCAGATGCGAAATGAACCTGGCGATATAATTCAAGCGTCCCAAGAAACCTATAACTTCCTTCTCTGTACGGGGAGCTGGAATTTCTTGTATAGCCTTTACCTTTGCAGGATCTACTTGGATGCCTTTGTCGCTGACAATGAAACCCAAAAGTTTACCAGATCTTACCCCGAAGGTGTTCTTGTTTTGATTGAACCTCAATTTGTATACCTTCAACCTGCCGAACAACTTTTGTAGATGATCAAGGTGCTCCTCCTTAGTTTGGGAGCTGGCTATCATGTCATCAACATAAACTTTGATCTCATGGTGAATCATATCATGGAACAAAGCGACCATGGCGCGCTGATAAGTTGCCCCAACATTATTCAACCCAAAAGGCATCACCTTGTAGTAGAAGGTGTCCCACTGCGTGACGAAGGTTGTCTTCTCCATGTCTTCCGGAGCCATCTTGATCTGGTTGTAGCTAGAGAAACCATCCATGAAGGAGAAGATTTTGTGTTGCACGGTGTTGTCAAGCAGAACATCAATGTGAGGAAGGGGGGAGTCATCCATGGGGATCGCCCTGTTCAGATCTCTATAATCCACACACATCCGCACCTTATAGTCCTTCTTAGGTACCAAAACGACATTAGCAACCCACTGTGGATAATAAGTGACAGCTAAGAATCCTTCGTCGAACTGCTTCATGACCTCTGTCTTGATCTTCTCTGACATTTCAGGGCGCATACGACGAACCTTTTGTTTAACCGGAGGACAGTCTTCTTTGGTCGGCAGACGATGAACCACAATATTAGTGTCTAAACCTGGCATGTCTTCATATGACCAGGCAAAGATCTCAACATAATCGTGCAACATTTGTATCAACTGCTGTTTGACCTTAACTTCCAAATTTGCACCAATCTTGACCTCCTTTCTGTCTATCTCGGTGCCTAGGTTTATTGTCTCAACCGGCTCTTCATGATGCTGTATAGCCCTTTCTTCCGGTTGTAATAGTCTAGCATGTTCTCCAGGTACCTCACAATTATCTTCACTTTTGTCTTTGGCTTGGTTGATCGGATTTTCGAAGTCATAATGGACAGTAGCAGAGCTGTTATCAATGGGATCTAGAGTGGATATGGATCTGCAGTATGATACGTGAGTGTGTGTAAGAGAATAGTTGTTTTGATAAAGTTAAAACAGAAAAGAAAAACAGAGAGTGTAAAATTTGTATGCAAGAAACATCCAATGCTTTATTAATGATATATGAAATGAAAAATAATATCCCTCACAAGGAAAGCCAATGTGCCTCGGGCAAGGCACAAGGCCGTAGAGTTTCAAATTTTTCATTACAAATCTTAAAAATAAGTAAGACAATTAATGCGGAATAAAAGAAACTGGTATAAAGTCCCTAGCCGTACAGTTACTCGGTCCACCGTTGGTAGTTGGGTAGATCCAGCTGTCAATGTCTGAGTCTTCCTCGCTGTCTTCAATGGCATTAATTCCCCGATTGTTGATGCGTAGGGGAGCTCCTCCAGCCCAAGCGCGTCGAACAACCATTTGAGCTCCTAAAGTAAAACCCAAACCAAACTTATCAGTTTTGTGAGTAAAATCAGGGAGTTGTCCCCAATTGGTACACCCACCTTCTTCAATCACGACTCTCGCGTCTTTGAGAGAAGCCATCTTTAGAGGAGGTTTGTTGTTGGTAGTATCTTCAGCCGATGCCAAGATCTGGGGAACCTCTTCAAAATTCTGGCAAGGAGTCTCTATGAATTCCCCGTCCATCTCTACGTACTTGAAGGAATTGAGGTGGCTCACCATATACTTCTCCTCACCTCGCACAATGACAATCTTTCCTCTTACCGGATATCTTAGCATCTGTTGCAGTGTAGAAGTGACTGCCCCAACTTCATGGATCCAAGGACGACCCAACAAACAAGAATATGATGGTCGGATGTCCATTACATAGAAGGTGGACTCAAAGGTTTAAGAGCCTACTTTGATAAGGATGTCTACCTCCCCATGCACCGTTCTCTTCGACCCATCAAAAGCCCTCACCATGATGTTACTAGGCTTTTAGGTCAAGCCCTCACAGCCCAACCGATCCAACGCCTTCTTAGGAAAGACATTCAGCAAAAACCCAGTATCTACCAGCACATGAGCAATAGTGGTGCCCCTGTACTCAATCGAGACATGTAGAGCATCATTATGCTTACTCCCTTTCGGTGTTAGGTCCGCATCTGAAAAAACCAGCCCATTGTCAGCACTCAGGCTAGCCACACAATCTTTGAATTGATCAGCTGAGGTCTCCTGCAGCATATGTGCAGTCTTGAGGAATGCAATCAAAGCCTTCGCATGGGCTTCAGAACACAACAGCAGAGACAACATGGATATCTTTGAGGGGGTCTGCCCCAGCTGCTCGACCATGTTGTAGTCGCTCTTTTTGATTATTTTCAGTATTTCCTCTATCTCTTACTTAGAAGCTTCCACGACAATTTTTCTAGGTGGCTCCGTCCAGGCAGGCTCAACTATAACTTCTTTGTCGCGGATACTAGATGATTCATCGGCGGGGGTAATAGTTGGAGTAAGAACAGGGGTCGTAGTTGATGTACCAGCAGGAACAACAGACGGAATGACAATAGGCATGTTGACAGTCCTCAGGGAAATCTCGGGAGAGAAAACCTTTCCACTTCGGGTAACCTTGCTGGTCCTGACAATGTTACTAATATCAGGATCAGCCTCTTCATTTTTTAGATCTTGTTTGATGCCATGATAGTACACATCGGCACCATAATACCAGGGGACAGCTTTGTCTGAGGTATACGGGACAGGACTAGGAACAATGATTATTAGCAGAGCGATTCTTGGAGAAGATGTAATCCTAACAGGTCTTCTCGAGGAGACCTTGGAAGGATTGGCGGAAATGGTTATAATGGAAATGTCTTCAGATGGAACAACAGGAACCAAAGTTTTCTCGAACAAAATTTCTTTGCTGCCCATCAGGCGTTGAACACCTGACTTTAGCAAATGGAAACCAGAAGGCAGAAATGCACACATGTGGAAACCTTCACGACAACCCAGAAATAAACCGGACAACAATAAATTCTTCTTCACATTCATGAGAGGAGTAGAAACTTCATCAACCAAGGTCACGAACAAGTCGGTATCAACAACATTAACTCCACGACCGTGCTTAGGCATGGGAGCAATTATGACATTGGGCTTTTCTGGAGCATCGAACTCAATTTCCTTGGCTTCGATCAAATCTTGTACCTTATTTCTTAGAGCCCACCAGTCATTGGTATCGTTGCCAGGACTCTCAGAATAATAGGCACACCGAACATTTGGATTATATCGAGGAG
Organism: Vicia faba; assembly: GCA_948472305.1. Taxonomy (NCBI): domain Eukaryota; kingdom Viridiplantae; phylum Streptophyta; class Magnoliopsida; order Fabales; family Fabaceae; genus Vicia; species Vicia faba. The sequence goes on along the minus strand of OX451735.1, from coordinate 302,562,303 downwards.
ATGTGGTATTCGGATTCTTGGGATCCTCTTTCAAGGTTGCCAAGTTGGATCTCAGTAGATGAGGTAGAACTTCATCCAACGTCATATTGATTCGGGTAAACTTCCATTGTGGCCTTTCTACCCTTGGTTGATTGTTGCATTGTGGAGCAGCGGTAGGCCTAGGTATCATTACGACACTTACTGTCTGACGATGTTCAACTCAGTTTTGGCCCCTCAGGCTGTAGATGGCACTAGCTTCTTTCTTACCAGCAAAAGGATTCTTTACCGAACTCAAAGAGGCATCCTTCTGTATCTCGCTGCTCCGAATCCCAGCTTTTACTCTATCTCCAGTCAGAATCAGCTCGGTGAAACCAGTTGACGAGCTGCCGATCAAATGATTAAAGAATGGACCAGATAGCGTCCCCAGAAACATATCAACCAACTCCCTATCAGACAACAGGGGTTGGACTCTTCCAGCCAAGTCTCTCCACTTCTATGCATAGTCCTTAAAGCCTTCACTCGCCCCCATGGACATACTCTGGAGTCGAGTACGAGTAGAATCAAGGTCGTCATTGTATTGGTACTTCTTATAGAAATCAGCAGCCAGATCTTCCCAATTTCAGACATTGGCTCTCTCCAGTTGGTAGAACCATTCAAGTTGAGTCCTTGACAGACTATCTTGAAAGAAATGAACCCACAAATTTCTATTAGCGGTGTGGGGATGAATCTTTCAGACATAAGAGCGGAGATGGATTTTTAGGCAAGACACCCCATCACACTTTGCAAAAATTGGAGCTTTGAACTTCTGCGTGATGACCACTCCTGACACCAATCCCAATTCTTTGAAATCTAGCCCAGGTATCCTCTGGACTTCCATAGCACTCAAGCAATCTTCCAACTGCTTGTATCTATCCTCAGTGGGAGGATATTACTCATCATTGTAGTCGCTATCATTGTCAGAAACTTCAGGACTGGGGTCTTTCTCCCTTGTCTCTTCTTCTTGATTTCCCCTTCCTTGGGTGAAAAGGTCAGATCGACTTGTTGCTTCAATGGACCTCTAAACCTTCTGCCCATATTCAGAATACTGGCAACCTTCTTCTTTTTATTTTTCTCTTTCAGGATGAGGGCTTTCAGATCCTCCTTCCCTTTTTCCAGATTTATGAACATTTACTGGAACTGGGCGTTTTGTGCCTGAAGATCCTTAAAGCTTTGTTCGGAAGACATTTCTGCTGAAATAAACAGCGAAGAAGATGAGAAACCTGTAATGGTACCTGTACATGCAATGCTATGAATGGGATGCATATGCAATGATTTCAAAGACTTTGGGGAAATTTAAATTTGTGAACCAAAATGAAACAAAGATTTTATTAGTTGACTTCAAGGTTCAAATGCCTTTAGGCGTTACAATTAAAAACAAATCTAAAACTAGAAAAATCAAAATTCCCATGGATGCTTCCTCTTCATGCCGAGATAGACGTTGAGTCTTCTTTCCTCATGGAGCTGCTTTGTGAGCTCTAAAACCTTCCTCTCCTAGGCATAGAACTGATCCCTGTAGGTATCCCTCTCTTTCTTCAATTGAATCCAAGACCTCTATAGTTCTCCAAAATCAGTGGGCATATCACGATGGAGAATCGTGTAAGGAATATCCCCTTCAGTAGTAGGTTCCACAATCACTGGTAGAACGGCCATATAGGGCATCATAAGTTTCTGGGCACGAGCTCGTACCCACTGGAGGTAAGGTTCCATAGGAATGGAAGCCTTTGGCCCCAAAGCCTTGGCGCCAGATCTGTTTACCATGCCCCAAGCTCATATGAACCTCCGATGATACTCTTGAACATCATCCTCATAGTTGAATACAATGCCTTCTATAAGTAACTCATGGGGACCATCCCTTCAAGCGTAACCAAATTTTCGCAGAGCTAAACAAGGATTGTAGGTTATACCCCCTCTGATGCCAAGTAACGGGACATTAGGGTACTCCCCGCAGCGGTCAATAACAGAAGTGTTTTCCATAGCTCGGGAACACTAGAGAATATCCATGTGAGCGAGTAAAATTATCCTTTGTGACCAACCCACACCTTCTTCATTCTTCAGTATAGACTTATGGAGGTGAGAAATAAACCACCTCGACAGCAATGGTATGTAACACATAAGAACCCCTATTTTCTTCATGGTACGAGTATGGAGAGCGTGATAAATGTCTCCGAGCAAGGTAGGCACGGGGTTGCGAGAGAGGAAGATCTTGATAGCATTCACATCTATGAATGAGTATGGATTAGGTAATAGTACTAAACCATAGTTTATAAGGGCCAATACCTCCTCAAAAGCTTGAAAATCCATATCATTCCAAAACAGCTGGGCCTTGTCTATCAGGAACTTGGCTAGAAAACCCTTGAATCTGCTTCTTGTTTCCCAATTGGATACCACGTCGGCCCATTTTAGATGCAAACCTGAGGCAATGACTTCTGGCTTAGGAACTTCTTCCAGACCCGTGAAAGGCAACTATTCAAGAATGGGTATATCCAATAGCAGAGAGAATTCTTCCATGGTAGGCACAAACTAATAATCTTGAAAGGTGAAGCAGTGGTGTTTGGGATCAAAGAACTGAAAGAGTACACTCATCATATTTTCATCAAAGTTTGAAGTAACCAGGTTGAGAAGTCGACCATGTCTCTTAGTGAATGCAGAAGTTTCAGAAACCTTTGATACTAGCTCCTTGAGTTGGGAAGGTACTTTCACAAAGCTGATTCAGATAGTGTTTCTACGGGCGGAAGCCATGATCTGCAAAACAAAACAAAGATAAATTCCCTTGGTCCTTGAAATGGTTAGTGTAATAAGAATGAATGCTATGTTATGATGCATGATGTCATGATAAGTCACAGGTATAGAAAACATAGACAAATCACACCAAGTACCTAGGTTTAAAGGCTTGCATGAGGTTAAAGGTAAGTACCCTCTTGAAGTTTAGTTGGTTTCAACCTGTCTTAGAAAAGTAATCGGGTTCTAAAGATTCTCAATATCACTGATCATCCTTTATCGTGCATTATTTCAGCTCGAGCAATCTTTTCTTGTGGCCGAAATATCCCGAAAGTATGATCTCAATGAGTATAGCATCGAGTATCAACCAATCCTCAGCTCTATACCGAGGCCGGCTAACTCACTACTCTCTAATGGTCAAGTTTGTTCAACTAAGGTTCTAAGGTCCGTTAGTGCTTCACGACACCACGCGGTGGCCCCGTATTCTCCTCGTTTCCACATGAAGGATACTGGTACCAACAAAAGTGCCACACCAACAGACATCACTTAAACCATATCGGTCTACGTCGTACAGTCTCCACGATCTATTGCTGTTTACCTAAAAAGTGCCCCCAGATCCGGGTGTAGGATCTATAGTAACCCAAGCAAAACCCTTTAAGAATAAAGAAAACAAACAAGAAAGCAATTTTAAAATGACCTAGATCCTAAGGTAAACCCCACTTTATATTAAATCCCCAGCAGAGTCACCAGTTCTGTGATACGGTGGAAGAACCGACTGTTAATACTAGTTTTACGTTTGTGTTCACAAAATGTCACGGTAAGAAAGAGTCGCCACCGAATTTTATTTCATCCAACAAAGGAAAAGGAAAAAGAACAGAAAAAACCTTTTTTGAGAATATTTATGAGTACGGGGGGGGGGGGGGGGGGGGGGGGGGGGGGGAGTGGTCATCTCCGCTTTTTGAAAAGTTTTGTTTTACTTCGTTTTAACCCTTGTTTCTGTCCTCAAAGAGTGTTACGAAGTTGTTTTTTAAAAACTTTGTTTGAAAAGTGTTTGTGTAAAAAAAGATTTGTTTGTTTGTTTGAGCAAGTACCGAGGAACTAATCTACCTACTCTAAAAAAGTATGTTCGTTTTCCTTTTAGACAATGCTATCCCATTATTGAGAAATAGGTAGCATCGTCGTTGGAGTTTAAAAGGGACGTTTGAAGGGACGAAATGGTCACTGAAGGCAACAAGTAAGGATACCTTAGCATTTCGCCGGGACTATCGTCATAAGATCAATTCGTAGGCAAATCGAGGGACAAGAAGGGACTGTGATCTTTATGACAATTTTAAATTGCGGGTCATTGCTAAGGTATCCCTACGTTCGAGGGACACGACCATTATTTCTGAGGCAACCAAGTGAGGAAATCCCTAAGAGTGCAAGTGTGCAAAAGTGTTTGATTTCAGTTATTTATCTTGTAATTTAGTGATCTAGGATTGATTCATTAGTCATACACGCCTAAGTTGCTAACAGTTATATACAAGCATGCAGAATATAAAAGCGAGAAGGTAAATGTCCTACGCTATTACAGGGATTTTGCAGATACATGATTATCTTGGACTGAAAATAAAAATACGGAAGTTTAAACCCTAATTAGTATTACAACCTCGAAACAGTTACAATAATAATAAAAGGAATTAAAAATGCGCGCGAAAAATTTAAATGCAAGAATTAAAGGATCCTAACAATCTAATTGAAAAAATAATTAGGTTATTATTATTATTTTTTGAGAAAATTAATTAAGTTATGTACAAATTAAAAACCCTAATTTCTAATTAATTTGAATTATGGAAAAACAATTAAATTTCCCTAAACAATTAAACTTATTAATTAATTAAAGAAACAAAATATTTTTTATGAAAAAATTTTTTTTTGGTTTTTTGTGATTTTTGATTTAATAAAATAAAATGATTTTTGTTATTTAGTAAAAAAATAAAATTATTAATAAAATAATAAAATAAGAAAAATTAAGATAGAAAAGAAAGAATTGGCCTGTTTGTGAAGCTGAAAAGGGGGTGTAGATCTGAACTTTTGGGCCCATTAGTGGCTATGCCCAGTCAACGCATTGGATTCCATGTTGCCTCCTCCTGTTGGTGCACCGTGGTCCTCTCTTGCATGGGCGTTGGATTGGATTGATAAGGAATCCATTGGCTAGATGATGAAAGTGCATGGTATGCTCCTAGGACGCGTATGCATAGGATCTGCAGTTATAAAGTTAGAAAATAAGAAAATATTGGGACCTGGGATCGAACCCAGGTCCTCTACCTTTCCAAACACACGCTTCACCACTGGGCCTACCCGTTCTTGTTTGTTATAATATTAAAACGAAAACAACATAATGAAAATTAGTCACAAGCTTCAGAAAACACGCGAATATTTAAATTGCCCAATGGTGGTTAGCAACATTGTTATCTCTTTCCCCAGAACTGTCATTTTTGACAACAACCCTTTACCTACGGTCAAATGCGTCGTTGTATGCTATAAAGATGACATTGTTCTGTAGCTACAAACCTGCAAAATCTCAAAATGCACAGCAAGCAATATTAATTAGAACTAAGGACATAGACCCACTAAGAATCTTGCCCTGAGTCCATTGGTATCATTAATCAGCCCTAATTTGTCCTCTACAGAGAAACCCTAATTTGAAGCTTTCAAACCCTAATAATGGTGTAAGCTTGTTCCTACACTAGAAATCAAATCCAGGCTATCCAAAATATCACAAGCATGATTATGAATACATTTATGCAAGCAAATTGGATTAAAAGTACGCAGAACCCTGAAAATGAATTTGAGTTCAGAGGGTGCAAACCGTGAGGATTATGTGATGATTCCTGGAGCTTTGAGGCATGCAAATGATTGTGCTAGCTTCTGGGAAGGTCCTGGAAACGATTGGTAGCTTCGAAAGTCTTCGAATCGGCCTCTAAATTGGAAATCGATCTACCACTTTTTTAACAATTTTTTAGTTTTTGTTTGCAGCTTTTTCGACCTCCAATCCTCTTCCTTATGCACTGGTTGTGTTCTATATATGTAATAGAACGAATTATGTCAACAAAAACAGTTGGTATCTTTTTCATTCATGGAGATTTGATTTGGTTTTTATATTGTATGATATGTTTCTATATCAAGCCAAATCATACTCTTTTCATCCCAATCATCCTTGGAACGTTTTTATTTGGTTTGACAGCATATTTGCATTATGATTCCATTCAAAATCAGATCAAAAACAAATCTTTCATATTTTATATCATTTATTTTATTTAATTTGGCTTTTAAATGATAAAAAATCAAAATAAATTAAATAAATAAAGTTAATAATATATGGTAGAGTGTTTGGGTCATGGATCATGTTGGAAGCATAATGCAAGCTTAAAAAGTTAGGCCCATTTGGCAAAAAATGCATTTGTGAGCTCATTTGACTTTTGGCAATTTTCCAAAAAAGGTCAACTTTGACAATGCATAACTCTTCCAATTTTGGCCCAAAAGAGATGTTCTTTGACTTTTTAGAAATTTTAGGATGTCCCCTAAACAAACCTTTTGGTCTCATCTCAATTGGGTCTTCCATGTTCATGTAAGAAGCTTTGACCTAAAAGGTGTTTTTGTTGACTTTTCAAAAGGAGCTATAATGTCTGAATTTATTATTTTCATGAGTGCCTTTCTTGAACTTGAGGAATGAAGATGAGTTGTAGGGAATTGGATTCTCTTCAAAATGAGCCTTGGATGAGAAATTTCTGATAAAGTATGAGAAAGTTATGTCTGGTCAAAGTTTGGTTGACTTTTCCTGAGAAACCCTAATTTAGCAACTTTTAAGTTTTGATGAATTAGGAGCATTACTTGAGGAATCATGATCAACCCTTGATCAAATTATGAATATCACTTCAAAATGTTGATTTTGACCAAAAATCTTGAAGTTTGACTGTATGTGGGCCTCAGTTGACTTTTGACCTAATATAGTCGATTCTCAAGCATCTAAGCAATTGACTGAGCAAACTTCTTGTGCCAGGCATGAAACTTGACATGGATGATCTTGAGAACATATTGGGACCATGTAAGGAATTTGGGACCTTTGGAGTTCACACATCTTGATAAAAATGGAAACCCTAGTTTGAGGTACATTGTCTTAGGAGAGAGTTTGTCTGGTCAAATCTTGGGCATCCTTAAGCAAGTTGAGGACCTCAATGGGCATGTATTGAGTAAAATGAGAGGGAAAATTTTGGGGTACAATAGCTCCCAAGAATCCCAACACCATATCTCCTCGTTACAATCCAAACGCTCGGTGTGCTTACCATTCTGAGAGTCTAGGCCACGATATAAACGATTGTTGGGCTTTGAGGAGTAAGATACCGGATCTGATCGAAGCAAAGGAGATTGAGTTTGATGCTCCTGAGAAGCCCAATGTCATAACTGCTCCCATGCCCAAGCACAGCCGTGGTGTTAATGTCGTTGATACTGATCTATTTGTCACTTATGTTGATGAAGTTTCCACTCTTCTCATGACTGTCAAGAAGAATTTGTTGATAGCCGGTTTATTTCCGGGTTGTGGTGAAGGTTGCCACACGTGTTTATCTATGCCTTCTGGTTGTTATTTGCTGAAAGCAGGAGTTCAACGCCTGATGGATAACAACTAGATTTTGTTTGAAAAGACGCCGGTTCCTATTGTTCTACATGAAGATGTTGTTATCATAACCATTTCCGCCAATCCTTCCAAGGTCTCCTCCAAAAGACCTGTTAGGATTACACCTTCTCCAAGAATTTATCCATTAATAATCACTTTTCCTGGCCATGTACCATACTCCTCGGACAAAGCTGTTCATTGGAATCACGGTGCTGATGTTTACTACCATGGCATCATACAAGATTTGTCAACCACTAAAGACGAAGAAGCTGAAAAGGCTGATCCCAATATCAGTAACATTATTGGGACCAACAAAATTACTCGAAGTGGAAGGGTTTTCTCTCCCGAGATCTCCCCGAAGACTGTTGTTATTCCATCTGTTGTTTCGGCTAGTACTTCTGCTACTACTCATATCCTTACTCCAGTTGTTATCCCTGCCGACGAGTCATCTGGGACTCGAGGAAAAGAAGCTATAGGTGAGTCTGACTGGACTGAGGCATCTAGAAAAGTTGTTTTGGAATCCTCTAAATAAGAAATGGAGGAAATTTTAAAAATAATCAAGAAGAGTGACTACAATATGGTCGAACAACTGGGGAAGACCCCTTCAAAGATATCAATGTTGTCTCTGCTATTGTGTTCTGAGGACCATGCAAAGGCTTTGATTACATTTCTCAATACTGCGCATGTGCCGCAAGAAACCTCCGCTGACCAATTCAAGGACTACGTGGCTAGTCTGACTGCTGATAATGGGTTGGGTTTTTTAGATACTGATTTGACACCCAATGGGAGAAAGCATAATGATGCTCTGGATGTCTCAATCGAATGCAGGGGCAATACTATGTCCCATGTGCTAGTGGACACTGAATCGTCACTGAATGTTCTGCCCAAGAAGGCTCTTGATAGGCTAGATTATGAAGGTTTGACCTTAAAGCCCAGTAACATTGTGGTGAGGGCTTTCGATGGTTCAAAGAGAATGGTGCACGGGAAGGTGGACATCCCTGTCAAAGTGGGTTCCTAAGCCTTTGAATCCACCTTCTACGTGATGGACATCAGGCTATCTTATTCTTGTTTGTTGGGTCGTCCTTGGATCCATGAAGCTGGAGTCGTTACTTTGACCCTGCACCAAATGTTGAAGTATCTAGTGAAAGGGAAGATTGTCACCGTGCATGTTGAAGAGGAGTACATGGTAAGCCACCTGAACTCTTTCAAGTATGTGGAGATGGATAGTGAGTTCATAGAGACCCCTTGTCAAAATTTTAAAGAGGTTCCCCAGATTATGGCATCGACTGAGACTACCACCAGCGTGTCGAAGATCACCAAACCTCCTTTGAAGATGGCTTCTCTCAAGGACGCCACAGTAGTAGTTGAAGAAGGTGGGTGTACCATTTGGGGAAAGCTCCCTGATTTTCCTCATAAAACTAACAAATTTGGTTTGGGCTTTACTTTAGGAGCTCAAAAGGATGTTCGACGTGCTCGGGCTGGAGGACCTCCCCTACGCATCCGCAATCGTGGGGTCAATGCTATAGAAGATGATGATGAGGATTATGATATTGAAAATTGGATCTACCCTACTACCAATGGTGGACCTAGTAACTGGACGGCCAAAGATTTTGTGCCAATTTCTTTTGTTCAACAGTAATTGTCTTACTTGTTTTTCGGATTTGTAATAAACAATATAAACTCTATTGCCTTGTGTCTTACCCGAGGCACAATGGTTTATTTGTGAGGGTTATTATATGTCATTTTCATATGTCATCAATAAAACATTGGACGTTCTTGCATACAAATTTTGCGCTCTCTGTTTTTCTTTTCTACTTTTCACTTTATCAATACAGCTATGCTCTTACACACACTCACATATCAAACTGCAGATCCATATCCACTTTGGATCCCATTGATAACATTTCTACTATTGCCAGTTATAACTTCGAAAATCCAATCAACCAAGCCGAGGACGAAGGTGAGGAAGATTGTGAAGTACCTGGAGAACTTGCTAGACTGTTACAGTAGAAAGAGAGGGCTATATAGCCTCATGAAGATCCAGTTGAGACAATAAACTTGGGCACATAGGTAGACAAAAAGAAGTCAAGATCGACACAAATCTGGAGATGAATGTCAAACAGCGGTTGATACAGATGTTGCACAACTATGTTGAAATCTTCTCTTGGTCATATGAAGACATGCCAGGACTAGACACATATATAGTGGTTCATCGTCTGCCGACTAAAGAAGATTGTCCTCCGGTTAAACAGAAGGTCTTCCATATGCGGCTTGAAATGTCAGAGAAGATTAAAGCAGAGGTTATGAAATAGTTCAACACTGGGTTCTTTGTTGTCACCTCCTATCCGCAGTGGGTTCCTAATGTCGTTCCGGTACCTAAGAAAGATGGCAACGTACGAATGTGTGTGGACTACAGAGACCTGAACCCGGCAAGCCCCAAAGATGACTTCCCGCTTCCCCATATCGATGTTCTGGTTGACAACATCGCACAACACAAAATCTTTTCCTTCATGTATGGTTTCTCTGGCTACAATCAAATCAAGATGGCACCCGAAGACATGGATAAGACAACCTTCGTCACACAGTGGGGCACCTTCTGTTACAAGGTGATGTCTTTTGGGTTGAAGAATGCTGGGGCAACTTATTAGCGAGCCATGATAGCTTTGTTCCACGACATGATTCACCATGAGATAGAGGTTTATGTGGATGACATGATAGCCAAGTCTCAAACTGAGGAAGAACACCTTGATCATCTACAAAAGCTGTTTGACAGATTGAAGACATACAAGTTGAGACTGAATCCGAACAAGTGCACCTTCGGGGTAAGGTCTGGTAAACTTCTGGGGTTCATCGTCAGTGACAAGGGTATTCAGGTAGATCCTACAAAGGTGAAGGCCATACAAGAGATGCCGGATCCCCATACTAAGAAGGAGGTTAGAGGTTACTTGGGACGCCTAAACTATATCGTCAAGTTCATTTCACATCTGACTGCTACTTATGAGCCAATCTTCAAACTCCTGAAGAAAGGTCAAGTAGTAAAATGGAATGATGAATGCCAGAACGCTTTCGAAAGAATCAAGGAATACCTTCAAGAACCACCAATTCTGATGCCTTTGAATGAAGGAAGACCTTTAATAATGTACTTAACAGTGTTAGACAATTCAATGGGGTGTGTGTTGGGACAGCATGACGAGTCTGGTCGAAAAGAGCACGCGATATACTACCTTGGCAAAAAGTGTACCGACTGTGAGACAAGATACTTAGTTCTCGAGAAAACTTGTTGCGCTTTGGCATGGGCTGCTCGCTGACTAAGACAGTATATGTTGACCCACACTACTTTGTTCATATCTAAGATGGATCCAATCAAGTACATCTTCGAGAAGCCCGCTCTCTCTGAAAGAATAGCAAGATGTCAAATGATCTTAACCGAATACGATATCCAATATACAACCCATAAAGCAATCAAGGGAAGTATATTAGCTGATCATTTGGCTCATCATACCGTGGATGACTACCAATCCATGAATTTTGAGTTCCTGGACGAGAATATTATGCTAGTGACTGACTATGAAGAACCTGGACCGGATGAAGGACTTGAAGAAGGATCCCGATGGACTATGGTTTTTGATGGAGCTTCGAGCGCACTCGATAATGGCATTGGTGCTGTAATCATATCTCCTGAAGGCTGTCATACTCCCTTCACTTCCCGACTATGTTTCAACTGTACCAAACATGGCGGAATATGAAGTCTGCATCATGGGTCTCAAAGCCGCTATTGACCTGAGGATCAAGTTCTTAAACATTTTCGGGGATTCGGCCTTGGTGATAAGTCATCTCAAAGGAGAGTGGGATATGAAGCATCTGAATCTCATCCCGTACAAAGAGCACATGTTGAAGTTGCTTCCACACTTTGTAGAGGTAACCTTTGAACATTTCCCATGATAGGAGAATCAGTTAGCGGACGCGCTAGCTACTATGTCATTTATGTTCAAGGTCAGGTGGGACAACGAAGCTCCCCGGATAACCATCGAGACGTTGGATGAACCAGTGCACTACTATGACATTGATACTGAAGAGGTAACAAACAAACCTTGGTTTCACGAAGTAAAAAGGTATCTCGAGGCTCAAGAGTATCCAGAGGGGGCATCTGTCAACGATAAAAAGTTTCTAAGAAGGTTCGCAACGAAATTATTCCTCAGTAATGGAATCCTCTACGAGCGCAACCATGAGTCTACTTTACTCCGGTGCGTAGACAAGAGCGAAGCAGAGAGGATTATGACAGATCTACATGAAGGTACCTTCGGAACCCATTCAAGTGGACATACCATGGCTAAGAAGATCCTACGGGCAGGATACTATTGGTCCACTATGGAGACAAATTGTTATCATCACTCCCGAACTTGCCACAAGTGCCAAATCTATGTTGATAAGGTGCATGTGCCTCCGGTTCCTTTGAATGTCTTGACGGCTCCTTGGCCCTTTGCAATGTGGGGCATTGACATGATCGGAGAGATTAGACCTACCGCGTCCAATGGACATCGCTTCATCCTGGTGGCCATTGATTACTTCACGAAGTGAGTTGAAGCTGCCTCTTTTGCTATGGTTACCAAGAACGTCGTGGCGCGATTTATCAAGCATAATTTGATATGTCGGTACGGTGTCCCAGAGAGAATCATCACTGACAATGGTACGAATCTCAATAACATGATGATCACCAAACTCTGTAAGCAATTCAAGATACAATATCATAATTCTTCTGCTTACCGACCGAAGATGAATGGCGTTGTCGAAGCTGCTAACAAGAACATCAAAAAGATCATACAGAAGATGACAGTGACGTAAAAAGACTGGCACGAGATGTTACCATTTTCTCTTCATGGGTATCACACCTCAGCACGTACGTCAACAGGGGCGACAACCTACTCTCTGGTATATGGCATGGAGGTTGTCCTGCCTATTGAGGTCCAGGTCCCTTCTCTGAGGATTATGAAGGATGCGGGTTTGAATGAAGACGAATGGATCCAGACTCGACTTGATCAACTGAATCTGATTGATGAGAAGAGACTTACTGTTGTCTATCATGGTCAAATGTATCAAAAACGGATGATCAAGGATTTCAACAAAAAAGTCAGACGCTAAGAATATCAAGTCGGGGATTTAGTGATCAAGCGCATCATACTTCCGCAAGGTGATCCCAGGGGCAAATGGACTCCCACATACGAAGGGCCATTTGTGATCAAAAATATTTTTTTCGGGCGGAGCCATGATTCTGACCACCATGGACAGTGATGACCTCCCTCACCCTGTCAATGCGGACATAGTGAAAAGATACTATGCATGATTAAAGACCATCTAGGTTGACTAGCATAGGCAAAAATAAGGGCTTCTCGGCGAACCAAAAGGGTTCGGGAAAAAATTAGGGATGAAAACAAAAAATCTGTATACCCGGTAAGTCGAAAACCTGAAAAGGTGGCTTGGGAAAAAAAGGGTATCCCGATGGACTGAAAACCCGAAAGGGTGGTCCAGGAAAAAGTTAGGGATTTAAAGCGTATCACTATGTCCCATTGGATCACTATGCGACCAGACCTTAGTATCAACTATCGAGCTCGAACGGTACCGATCAATCCAGTCAGCTTCGGACAAGCAGCAAAGTGATGAGACGCTCGAAGACATAGCGACAATAGCAGAGTTGAAACTCAATGGGATTATTACACATAGATGTTTTCTTATTTATGTACACAATATTGTATAACTTTCATTTTCACGGCGGGGTTCTCTTACTATAGTGTCAACGTCCTTGTACAAAAGCGACTGTTATAGGCCAACTTTAGAAATTAATACAAAGTCATTTTTACAAAACCATTTGTTTTTCCTTTTTTCTATTTTGTTCTGCAAAAACATCCAATGATTTATTCTTGACATGTACATTTGAATATGATTGATATTCACAAATATTTTCATATGAAACAGAAAGACAGTTGCTAATGACTTAAGAAACCGAGGAAACAACTAAAAAAAAAATTCAATCTCGATGGTTACTCTGTTCAGCAGGTACAAGGGCAGAGACAATTTTGAAACAAGGTCACCATCACATGCGACCCCATGATGTTTACACTCCCCACAGAGTAGAGGCAACCAAAGCTTTGACATCAGCTTCCCCAAACAAGAGTTACTTTCCCCAGCAAAGTTCCTTCGGAGAGCCGACATCTATATTCTCCAACCGAATTTTATAATCGCAAGCGGTTCATAAAGTTGTCTCCTAAGCAGAGTTTATTTCTCTAAATACAGAAGCTCAATCCCCAACAGAGCTTATCCCTCCAGCTATGGAAGTTCATCCCCCCATCAGATTTTATTTCTCTGAATTGGTAAAATCTTCCAGCAAAGCATCTCCTCTCTCGAACGGAGTTATTCCCCCGCAGAGTTATTCTCAAGCAGAGTCTCTCCCCGACAGAATATTCACAAACATAAAGGAGTAAATCCACGGCATGGTTATCTCCGTTCACCATCCCCTGCGGAAGTAGAAGAAACACTTTTCTACAACAGTCAGGAATTTAATTTCCAATACTCTCCAGCGACAGTCAGGGATTTATTTTCCCAGAATTGGATATGTCATAATAATATTTCATGTGCATACATCATGACGTGCACATACATATTACATACAACATAATATCATTTATTTTGAGAACATCATTGCACAATGAATTCATGCATCATATAATTTATCCTGTACCTTTTCAGGAAAGATGGTTATCATCAATAATTCCAATAGTTCAAAATTAAGTCCATGAAGCTATACATGTCATATCTGCAGACAACTAATGGAAAATCAGTTCCCAAAACCAAACGGGTCAACTAATCTACGTGATCAAAAGAAGCAACCCTACTATCCAGGTTCCTTCTCGCAGACCTACTATGCAGGCTTTCATTTCGGAGTAACCTTACTATCCAGGTTCCTTCTTGCAGCCCTACTATCCAGGCTTTTATTTCAAAGTAACCCTACTATCCAGGTTCCTTCTCGTAGCCTTACTATCCATGCTTTCATTTCGAAGTAACCCTACTGTCCAGGATTCTTCTCGTAGCCCCACTATCCAGGCTTTCATTTCAAAGTAACCCTACTATCCAGGTTCCTTTACATAGCCCTACTATCCAGGCTTTTATTTCGAAGTAACCCTACTATCCAGGTTCCTTCTCATAGTCGTACTATCTAGGATTTCATTTTGAAGTAACCTACTATCCAGGTTCCTTCTCAGCAGCCCTACTATCCAGGCTTTCATTTCTAAGTAACCCTACTATCCAGGTTCATTCTCTTTTATCTCCGGACAACAGTTTACGAAACTGTAAAACCTGGGCCCAACTAGATATGGTCGATTTCACATTTCCCCAGTAAGTCACTAAAGCCTGGACTCAACCAGATAACAACTCACTGTTGTCTCATCAATCAAGAGTTAATTCCCCTGTAGAGTAATGGACAACCGAAGCTCCTAAACTCTATTTCCCAGGACATAAATTAGCATTTCCCGACAAAGTCCTCCCCAACAGCAGGTACAATAGTTCTTACAAAGGAATCTCTTATGTGACTGGTATCTTTTCTAGACAACATCTTTAAGCCCATCTCAGAAGGCTCTTCGTCGCCTTCCAAATGGCATCTGTAAGCCTATTCCCGATATTATCGATCAGTATCACTTCATGCGAGTGCAAATTTCTGGGCACTCTAGTGTTCAATCATCTTCAACCTTCAGATCACGAAAGGCCAACCAGCAAATCTACATACTCAAGTTTAAGAAGATTGAACAGGGGCAGCTGTTGTACCCCAAAATATACCATCTCATTTTACTCAAAAACATACTCCTAGAGGTCCTCAATTGCTCAAGTTGACTAAGGATTGACTACACAAATCCTCCTCCTAAGACAATGAGCCTCAAACTAGGGTTTCAATTTCAAGCAAGATGTTGAGTTCCAAGGGTCCCATATGGTCTCCATTGCCATAATATGTCCTCAAGACCATCCATGCCATGTTTCATGCCTTCCTCAAGAAGTTTGTGCAGTCAACTGCTCAAATGCTTGAAAATCAACTATACTAAGTCAAAAGTCAACTGTGACCCACATACAGTCAAACTTCAAGATTTTTGGTCAAAATAAACATTTTGAAGTGATATCCATCATTTGATCAAGGGTTGATCATGATTCCTCAAGGAATTCCCCTAATTCATCAGAACTCAAAGTTGCTAAATTAGAGTTTCTATGGGAAAAGTCAACCAAACATTGACCAGGCATAACTTTCTCATACTTTATCAGAAATTTCTCATCCAAGGCTCATTTGAATAGAACCCAATTCCCTACAATTCATCTTCGGCCCTAAAGTTCAAGAAATGCACTCATGAAAAGATATAAATTTAGACATTATAGGCCCTTTTCAAAAGTCAACAAAAACACCTTTTGGGTCAAAGATTCTTACATTAACATGGAAGATCCAATGGAGATGAAACCAAAAGGGTTGTTTAGAGGATATCCTAAGCTTTCTAAAAAGTCAAAGAACACCATCTTAGGGTCAAAATTGAAAGAGATATGCATTGTCAAAGTTGGCCATTTTTGGAAATTTGCCCAAAGTCAACAATGCACAAAATTGCATTTTCCCACATGGGCCCATCTTTTTAAGATTGAATCTCAGTCCTAGCATGGTCCACGACCTATGGGACCCTCCATGCCTTATTCACTCATTTATTTAATTTATTTTGATTTTTATTCATTTAAGAATCAAATAAAATTTAAATAAATCCAAATAAATCATATAATTTGTTTTAGGAATGATTTTTGCATTGAAGGGAGATCTTATATGCTGTCAACTAGCCAGGAAATCGTGCAAAGTAAAATAGGACACAAAATCTTCACATATGGAAATTTTTCAAGATTTGGTTTTCTTCTAAAACCCTACAATTATATCTTTGATTGTTTCCAATTCTATTACCCTAATTCAATCCATTACTTAAACACAAGATTCACAAGTCATAAGAAAAAAATATGAGGGTTTTGCAGCCAAGAGAACTCATATCAATCTCCCAAAAATTCATGAAAAAACTCAAATCGGATTCCACATTGCAGCCCTCCTCAAGGGGATTTGAAGATTGCAATACATTCCTTGGTACTCCCAGAGGCTTTTCCAATCGTTTCCCAGCATCAAAGCTTCCAGAATCACATCATCCACGCCCACTGTTTGCTTTCTTTTTCTCAAACTCGAATTCATTGATTCATGTACCATAAACTTATTTTTATCACACATTCTTGTTCACATGAATGAGTGCAAGCTTTCTGTATAGTTAAATTCGTGTTTAGATGCAGGATGTGTGATACGCCATTGCTAGGGTTTTGAGGTCCCAAATTGGGAACTCTATACACAGGCGAAATTGGTCCAAATTAATGGTGCCATCACGTTCATGGATTGGTTTTGAATAGAACCATGCCCTTGGTTGGGATTTATGTTGCTTGTATTGCATTTTTGATGTTTACAGGTTTGTAGCCACACACAAGAACTGTCACTATAGCCTATAGTGACGAATCCGTCCGTAGGTAGAAGCCCAGTACCAAAAACCACAGTCCTAGGAAGAAGACAGTTAGGTGGCAGACTCCCATTGGGAGATTTGAATCACGCGTGTTTTTTGGGACATACCGCTTTGTTTAACTTATGTTTTATTTGTTTTGTTATATTAACGAATGAGCTCTCCAGTGTAGACGGTCAAGGAATGAACGCGTAAGGAAAACGTCTTGGGTTCGATCTCAAGTGTGTGCTTTTGTATTTTTCTTGATATTTCCTTACAGATCCAGCGCATCTCACAACCAAGCGTCCACCATGCACCCTCAGATCCCACCCTTTTGATCATCTCAAAGAAGATCCAATGCTTCAGAATTGAAGATCCATGGTGCACTCCCTAAAGGTGAACCACACTGGATCCAGCGCAAATGGGCCAACTATTCTGAGCTTGGGAAATTCCAATTCACACCCCTCAGAATTACTTCTCATATCAGGCCCATTTAATTTTTGTTTAATTTCTTTAACTTTTTATTGTTTTATTTTTTAATTGTTTTAAAAATATTTTTTTATTAAATCTTAAAATCATAAAAACACAAAAAATTAGAATTAGTTTTTTTTCTTCATAAAATATTTAATTCCATTAATTAATTAGGTTAATTAGGATAACTTAAAATTCCTTTTTTTCATAATTAAAATTAATTAGAAATTAGGTTAATTTACAAAATTAATTATTTTTTCTCAAAAATCCAAACAAAATATTTTTCTTTATTTACTAAACTAAATGTCTTTGAATTTAATTGTCAATTCCCCATATTTAATTTTGTCGCGTGCATTTATTTATTCATTTTTCCAATTAATGTAATTGCTCCGAGTTTGTAATAGTTAATTAGGTTTATTACTATTGTCATTTGTTGTTTTCCCCAAGTTTTTGTTTATGTAATCCCCCTCCCCAAAGCCTTGTAATATCTAGGTTTAAATTTCTTGCATTTTACTTTTCGTCATTATAAACTGTTAGAAGATTGATAATAGGATTGTATGCAAAAGATCAATGTTTAAAACGGTAGAAAACCCTAAATATGAAAAGATAATTGACTGGAAAAAAAACACTTGCACATGCTCACTCCTAGGGTTTGCCCCACTTTGATTGCCTTCGGTAAACGGTCATGAAGTATAGGGAGTTTTAGTGGTTGCCCTCTAGTCCCAAAAGATCAAAAATGACCCATTTGAATGTTGCCTCAGAAAGATCTTTAGGACTCTAGGGTAACTACTAAGGTTTCCAAACTATTGCTTTAGTGATCGTAATTTTCCCTTTTGATTGTCCCTTTCGATTGTCCCTCAAACTCCAACGCTGGAGCTACCTACTCCTTAATAGTAAGATAGCACTGTCCAAAGGAAATAACAAAACGAACAGTCTTTTTTCGAGTAGGTAGAAACTCGTAAGTACTTGCTCAAAACAACAAATTTTTACACTTACACTTTCAAACAAACTTTTCAAACTAAAGTTTTCAAAACACTTTATCACACCCTTGAGGACTGATACAAGGGTTACCATAAAGTGAAACACCGCACTAAGGCAAATTTCAAAACTTTTTCAAACACACAAACACACAAAAGCAATTTAAGAATGAGCAAGTACCTAAGAGCCCGTGGAAAACCACGGATAGAAAGGGTGCTAACACCTTCCCTTTCTATAGTCTACCCCCCGTACTCAGAAACATCTCGAAAAAGGTTTTTTCTATTCTTTTTCCCTTTTCCCTTGTTGGATGAAATAAAAGATGGTGGTTGCTTACCATACATTTGCAAACAAAAAATGCAAAACCAGTAGTAACAAAAAACAATCGGTTCTGCCAGCGTATCACAATAACAAACATAAGTGATGGCAAAACATCGACACAAAGATTGAAAAATATCATGGCAAAGATGGAAAAACATTACAATTTAGATGATAAAACATCACACCTAACAATAATATTAAAAAACAAAGTAGGATAACAAACATATGTGATGGTTAAACATCGACACAAGGATGACAAAATATCATGGTAAGGATGGAAAAACATCAATTTAGATGATAAGACATCACACCTAACAATGATATTGAAAATCAAAGTAGGATAACAAACATATGCAATGGAGAAACATCGACCCAAAGATAGCAAAATATCATGGTAAAAATGGCAAAACATTATAATTTAGATGATAAAACATCACACCTAGCAATGATATTAAAAATCAAAGTAGGATAACAAACATATGCGATGGCGAAATATCAACACAATGATAGAAAAATATCATGGTAAAGGTGGTAAGATGGAAATCACACGGAGGAATGTGTAGCGGACACATCTGTGTGATGCCAAGGTACCTGAATGAAATAGGATTTATGCAAGAATGATATCATTTGCGCATCATACGCAACTTTTCACTGACAAGTGATCGCCTAAAGTGCTTTTTAACCAATAATCATGTGCTAATTAAAGGTTGAAGGCTTAATAATGTACCTTGCAAAGTATTCACAAAAGGAGTTAGAATAAACAAGGCAATATGTTCAAACATGCATTAAAAGAAAGCGAAAATTGATATTTCTGTCTGGGTAACTGGTTACCATTAGAGGTGTTTGCGGTGCGGTTTGGGCGGTTTTGAAGAAAAAAATCACCCGAACCGCAAGAGAAAAAGACAAGCAGTTCGGTTTGGTTCGATTGACTTCTAAAAATAAACCCGAACCAAATCAAACCAAACTAATGCGGTTTGGATTGGTTCGGTTGGTTTGGTTTTTTACAAAAAAAAATTATTAAACCATACATACACATATAGAGGAAAATATAATTTGTGTTTAATTGTTCATACATTACAATAAAAAAATTTATAATTGTCAAAATAAGTGTGTAATTTGATACATAAAATTGCGTATTATAATTTTATCTAAATTTAAAGAATGATATAGACAAGATTTCATTCTTAAATAAATATTATACAAAGAATACGATAAAATATATTTTGTAAAAATAGTATTTAAAAATCAATGATATTTTATTTTTTTATGATTTGTACATTAAAATAAATATCATACAAAGTATGATAAAATATACACATAATACATGTTAATTTCTCTAAAGAATTAAACAAATATATATTGGTTAGTAAGATTTTATAACCTAATGCAGTTTTGTTTGGTTTGGTTCGGTTTGTAAAATACAAACCGCAAACCAAACCGAACCGTGTGGTTCTGTTAGAAAATGACTCAAATACATCCGAACCATATGCATTTTTTTGCGGTTTCAGTTTGGTTTAGTTCGGTTTTGCAGTTTTCTATTGGACCGCTTTGGTTTTGAACACCCCTAGTTACCATTACTCAAAAAGTTGAGGAAAATGCTATTGTCTTGAGGTAGCCGATTACTATAACTGGGTAACCGGTTACCATAACTCAAAAAATTGAGGAAAACACTACTTTCTTGAGGTAACCGGTTACCGTGTGCAAATATTTTTAATTTCAGTTATGTGGAAAGGGTGGTAACCGGTCACCATAACCGGGTAACCAGTTACCCGCAAGCAGAAAGTAGTTTTTTCCAACTTTTTGAGGTATTGGCTCATGGCTTAAGGAATTGATCAAACACCAAATCTCCATACATTTAACACATGATTTTTCATAATTCAAGGTCTAGATTCAAACTACACATGATTAATTAAGATCAATAATTAAACGTCATGCAACATCATCAATTATTTCATCAATTACACACTTTCATGAGAAACAACTTAATTCAATAAACACTTAATTCAACTATCCAATTCTGAATCTACACATGATAATCAAATCAAATCATAATTCTAGGTTTATATATATATATATATATATATATATATATATATATATATATATATATATATATATATATATATATATATATATATATATATTCTCAATTCAAAATTCAACCTAGATTCATTTCACGCTTGATTAAAAAGTGCTTCTCAAATAATCACTTATTTCAAAAGTGCTTAATTCAAGAATACTCAGCGATATAAGTGAAGAGGAGGCTTAGGTATAGAGATATCAATGAACGAATCAATGATCGGAGGAAAATTGCTCTTGATCTTGACTTTCAAATCTTGATGAAATAGTTGTTGTGTTGTTGATGAAAAAGTAGAGAAAAACCTTGGTTTGATCTTTGAGAGAATTAAGAGAAAAGATTTTTGTGTTTATGAGAATTTATGAATTATGAGAGCCCCTTTTAACAAAAATCATATTTTAGATTATATGGTGTGAGCAAATTAGGCCTTGGATGTGCAATTGGATTGGGCCTTGACTTGAAAGCGTAAGCTCGACATGACCAAAAGTGCCACATCATCATCTGTACGAAATCTTCAAAAAGTTCCAACACAACAGATGAAGATAATCAAATTTGTAATGCATTGCCGAAAGAACAGACTCAATCAGATAAACAAAGAGGAAGTTATCAATTTTTGAAGTTTCATTGACGTTGTGTTAGACAAAAATAATTTCCTATGCAGAATTTTATTGCGTCACCCGCGAAGAAGATAATAAACGATAAACTTTGGATCACCGTTTGCTTTTAGCTATGAAGATAAGTTGTAGTAGACGAAATTCGTTAACCAACTCCACCGGAACCAGCTCAATATGATAACCATCGAATGATATATGAATTTTACCGTATCAAATGTTAATACAAATAAATTCCAGTTTAGCACCAATATGTCTTTAGAAACTCAAAATTCACGGGTCCTTCCTTTGGGAATCCTTTCTTAGCCTCCAAAGACGTCATCAAGATGACATCGAAACAAAATTTTGGAAATCAAAGCCGCGTGCCTACGATGACCCATTTAAAAGTTATAACTTTTTTAGCGCACATGAAATAACAGTTCAACCTACTTTTCCTTTTGTATTTTTTCACTGTATAACTTCCAAAAGAATGGCGTGTTCGAAGACCTTCCTTCGAGATTTAGCTTTTGGCCCAAACATGAAAGTTGAAGAGAATGTCGAGACGGTATCATAACCTCAAGAATCAATCCAAAACACCATTCCAAATTGGAGATATGAATTTCCAAACTCAAATCAGCTGAAAAACTGTTTCCTATTCGCACTACTTACAATTCATCGAAAACACCTAAATTATCCGAAAATCGACATGCTTTGAACAAATACGGGAGCTTCGTTGTGTTGACAAAAATAACTTGATCCCGTGAGCACGAATATAATGATATGCATATATGAAAATGTTAACAAAGTATAAGCCAATTAGAGATAAAAAATGAAGAGGGCTAAATTTGGGGTACAACAATAACAACTGATGTAACAAAAAGAAAGACAATAAAAAAAACCTTATACGAAATCATATAAAAATACATTATTTAGTTTTGATAATACAAAATCCCAATCACAAAGATAATATTACTTTAATGGGATGTTGTAAGAACTTCACCTTTACAAGTATTTTGCTTGGAGAACTATGTACCGAGATGTCTATTTTCAAATAAGGTCACTTGGCCTTAATAAGACCAATCATTCTAGAAGTAGTCTCACCTACACTCTGCAGAGTACCCACAAAGGGTATGTGAATTTAACCCTTCATTAAGCAATGTCATATAATTTCACCATAAAAAGAAAATGGTGAGTTCCCACTCAAGATGGTCACAACCCACGACTAGGAGATTTGTCCCTGTCGACTCAATGTAGACAAGGACAAAAATAGGTCATTATGGGTATTTTAAGTACTTAGACAAACATAATTATAACTAGTTAATGACAATAATGTTTGGTCAATGACATAGATACATGGTCATTAATTGGTGATAAAACATCATGCTCAAGGAGATATAGAGAGGTATATTTATAACACACACAAGAAAGAGATTAGGAATAAATTAGGGATAATAGTTTCATTACTTCTAATGTAATTAAGTAAAATATACATTGATATTACATATATTAAGAAGATAAATATGTATGTGCATTACGTAATTTAATAAAAAACGGCCCATGAAGGTCTCAAACTTGCAACCTTCGTGTTATTAGCACGACGCTCTAACCAATTAAGCTAATGGACCACATGTATTTTTATTTATTTGTTATTCTATACATAACAAACAGAGCATATAAGCACCCAACTCATGGTTAGCACAAACTATCTCAATGTCTTTATACTTACAATTACTTTTAATATGTTATAAGTACAACACTTTTGCTAATATCCAAAATTTCATTATTCATTTCTTATTTGAGGTTGAAAAATCTCCAATTCTCCTCAATCATGGAAAAAGATCTATTTATGATCTTTTTCCGTTTTAGATATATTAATTCCCAATAGATACTTTGAGCAATTTCTTATCATACGTAATCGATTATACCTCAATCTAACTGTAACACTCAATAACCTTTAATTTTCCTTAAAAAAGAAATCAAAGAGTTAGCAATGAGATGAATAAGGATACATTGTATTTGGATATTACATGAACAAGCGTTATACATCTCAGTCCAAAATTAATAAAAGCTTATGTTTGATTAAAATTGGATTTATAAACAATATATTTATTGACAAATATGTAAATAATTGATATTAACATTACTTCAATTTGATTAATTTTGAAATGCATCAAACATCTTATTTGAATATTTGACTTTCTTCAATGTATTGTTTATATTTCCATTCCACGTATTTTGTGTTTCTTTGATACGACATTTTTCTTACAACAAATTTAAACCATTTCAAAATAAGTTTTCACCATATTCGTTTATGCTTGCATAATTTATGTTTTTTTTAATAAAAAGGATGGCAATTTTTAAAACTGTCTATTAAACCACTCTTCTAGACATATTACTCCATATTAAAACCAACATTAACTTAGTGAGGTTCTTAGATCTAAGCTATAGAGAATTTGATTTATTTAAGTGAAGGAGAAAGTAATGCTGCTGGTCATTTTTCGTTGTGTTGTTATGTTGTGTTTCAACTATAAATATGAATATGAAAACTAAATATGAATGGCACCATCGTTGTAACCCAATCGGGAAAATGAGAACAATACCACTACGGGTGCAAAGCACACCATTGTTGAGTATGTGAGGTCTCTGATTGTGAAAAAGACAAATAATACTCCGTCAAATAAAATTAATATAATATAGTATAATATTATATGTGTGAAATTCATTATAGACTTCCAGAGTTGAGAATAGAAAAATTGGGAATGCAATGTTTTATATAATTAGAGTGGTGTTATTTAAACATTCAAATATTTAAACTGTACTTCAACATCATATATAGATACATACGACTGATGTAAGAAAAAGAAAAAGAATAAAAAAGACCCCTTTCACGAAAACCGTATCAAAATACATTACTGAGTTTTGATCAAACAAAAACTCAATCACATAGTAATATTACTTTCATGAGATGTTCGAAGAACTTCACCCTTACATGCATTTTGCTTGGAGAACTATGTACCAAGATGATAATTTTCAAATAAGGTCACTTAGCCTTAATAAGACCAATCATTCGAGAAGTAGTCTCGACTGCACCCTGGAGAGTACCCACAAAGGGTAGGTTAACTTAACCCTTCATTAAGAAATGTCATATAATCTCACCATAAATAGAAAAAGGTGAGTTCCCACTCAACGTGGTCACGACCCACGCTAAGAGACTTGTCCCTACTGACTCAACGTAGACAAGAATGCAAATTGGTCATTATGAGGATTTTAAGTACTTAGACAAACATAATTAAAACTAGTTAATAACAATAATGGTTGGTCATTGACATAGATACATGGTCATAAAGCATCATGATCAAGGAGATACATAGAGGCATATTTATAACACACACAAGAAAGAGATTAGGAATAAATTAGGGATAATAGTTTCGTTACTTATAATGTAAATACGTAAAATATACATTGATATTACATATATTAAGTAGATAAATATTTATGTGCATTACATAGAGTTAATAAAAAGGGGCCCATACAAATCTCGAACCTGCGACCTTCGCGTTATTAGCACGACGCTCTAACCAAATGAGCTAATAGGCCACATGATTCTTTATTTATTTGTTATTCTGTGCATAACAAACAGAGCATATAGGTATACAACCCGTGGTTAGCACGGTATATCTCAATGTCTTTATACTTGCAATTACTTTTAATATGTTATAAGTAGAACACTTTTTCTAATATCCAAAATTTCATTATTCATTTCTTATTTGAGGTTGAAAAATCTCCAATTCTCCTCAATCATGGAAAAAAAATCTATTTAGGATCTTTAACCGCTTTAGAAATAATTAGGTCCCAGTAGATGCTTTGAGCAATTTCTTATCATATGTAATAGATTATACCTCAATCTAACTGTAACCCTCAATAACTTTAAGTTTGCCTTCAAAAAAGAATCAGATAGTTAGAAATGAGATGGATAAGTGTACATTGTATTTGGATATTACATGAACAAGAGATAATATCTCAGTCCCAAATTCATAAAATCTTATGTTAGATTAGAATTAGATTTATAAACAATCAATTTATTGACTAATACGTAAATAATTGATATTTCGATTACTTCAATTTGATTGATTTTGAAATGCATCAAACAACTTGTTTTAAGCTTTGAATTTATTCAATGCTATATTTCCATTCCACGTGTTTTGTGTTTGTGTAATACGACATTTTTCTTCCAACAGATTAAAACCATTTCAAAATAAGTTTTCACCATATTCGTTTTTGCTTGCGTAATTTGTTTTTTAAATCAAAAGGAAGGAAATTTAAAAAATTGTCTTTTCAACCACTCTTCTAGAAATATTACTCCATATTCAAACCAATATTAACTTAGTGAGGTTCTTGGATCTGAGCTATAGGGAGTTTGATTTCTTTAAGTGAAGCAGAAAGTAATGCGGCTGGTCATTTTTGTTGTTTTGTCATGTTGTGTTTCAACTATAAATATGGATATGAAAACTTGATATGAATGGAACCATTGTTGTCAACCCAATAGGGAAAACGAGAACGATACCACTAAGGGTTAAAAGCACACCAATGTTGAATATGTGAAGTTTCTGATAAGGAAAAAGAAAAATAAAACTCCTTCAAAGAAAAGTAATACAATATAGTATAATAATATAGGACTAAAATTCATTCTAGACCCCTAGAGTTGTGGATAGAAAATTTGGGAATGCAATATTTTATATAATTAGAGTTGTGTTATTTAAACATTCAAATATTTAAATTGTATTTCAACATCGTATACAAATACATAACAAATGATGTAACAAAAAGAATGAAATTAAAAAAGACACATTATACGAAACCGTATAAAACTACATTATTGAGTTTTGATCAGACAAAAAATAAATCATATGGATAATATTACTTTCATGGGATGTTCCAAGAACTTCACTCTTACATGCATTTTGCTTGGGGAACTATGTACCAAGATGATAATTTTCAAATAAGGTCACTTATCCTTAATAAGACCAATCATTCGAGAAGTAGTCTCGACTACACCCTGGAGAGTACCCACAAAGAGTAGGTGAACTTAACCCTTCATTAAGAAATGTCATATAATCTCACCATAAAATGAATATGGTGAGTTCCCAATCAAGGTGGTCACGACCCTCGACTAGGAGACTTGTCCTTACCGACTCAACATAGACAAGAATAAAATTTGGTCATTATGGGGATTTTAAGTACTTAGACAAACATAATTAATACTAGTTAATGACAATAATAGTAGGTCATTGACATAGATACATTGTCATAAAGCATCATGATCAAGGAGATACATAGAGGCATTATGTACAGTTAATAAAAAGTGGGCCATTCAGGACCCGAACCTACAACCTGTGGGTTATTAGAAAGACGCTCTAACCAACTGAGCTAATTGGCCAGATGATTCTTTAATTATTTGTTATTCTATGCATAACAAACAAAACATATAGGTACGCAACTCGTGGTTAGCACGAACTATCTCAATGTCTTTAAAATTACAATTACTTTTAATATGATATAAGTGGAACACTTTTTATAATATCCAAAATTTCATTATTCATTTCTTATTTTAGGTTGAAAATTCTCCAATTCTCCTCAATCATGGAAAAAAAATCTATTTAGGATATTTAACCGTTTTAGTCATAATTAGGTCCCAGTAGATGCTTTGAGAAATTTCTTATCATATGTAATCGATTATTCCTCAATCTAAATGTAACCCTCAATAACTTTCAGTTTGACTTCAAGAAAGAATCAAAGAGTTAGCAATGGGATGGATAAGTGTACATTGTATTTGGATATTACATGACCAAAAGATAATATCTCAATCCCAAATTCATAAAAGCTTATGTTAGATTAGAATTGGATTTATAAACAATAAATTTATTGACTAATATTTAAATAATTGATATTAAGATTACTTCAATTTGATTAATTTTGAAATTCATCAAACAACTTGTTTGAATCTTTGACTTTAATCAATGCTATATTTCCATTTCACGTGTTTTGTGTTTGTGTAATACGACATTTTTCTTCCAACAGATTAAAACCATTTCAAAATAAGTTCTCACCATATTCGTTTCTGCTTGCGTAATTTGTTTTTTAAGTCAAAAGGAAGGAAACTTTTAAAACTATCTATTCAACCGCTCTTCTAGACATATTACTCCATATTCAAACCAACATTAACTTAGTAAGGTTCTTGGATCTGAGCTATAGGGAGTTTGATTTCTTTAAGTGAAGGAGAAAGTAATGTGGATGATCATTTTTGTTGTTTCGTTATGTTGTGTTTCAACTATAAATATGGATATGAAAACTTGATATGAATGGCACCATCGTTGTCAACCCAATCGGGAAAATGAGAACATCACCACTACGGGTGAAAAGCACACCAATGTTGAGTATGTGAAGTCTTTGATTGGGGAAAAGAAAAATAAAACTCCTTCAAAGAATAGTAATACAATATTGTATAATAATATATGACTAAAATACATTCTAGACCCCCAGAGTTACGGACAGAAAATTTGGGAATGCAATATTTTATATAATTAGAGTCCTGTTATTTAAACATTCAAATATTTAAATTGTATTTCAACATCGTATACAAATAAATAACGAATGATGTAACAAAAAGAATGAGAATAAATAAGACACATTATACGAAACCATATAAAAATACATTATTGAGTTTTGATCAGACAAAAAATCAATCACATGGATAATATTACTTTCATGGGATGTTCCAAGAACTTCACCCTTACATGCATTATGCTTGGGGAACTATGTACCAAGATGATAATTTTCAAATAAGGTCACTTAGCCTTAATAAGACCAATCATTCGAGAAGTAGTCTCGACTACACCCTGGAGAGTACCCACAAAGAGTAGGTGAACTTAACCCTTCATTAAGAAATGTCATATATTCTCACCATAAAAAGAAGATGGTGTGTTACCAGTCAAGGTGGTCACGACCCACGTCTAGGAGACTTTTCCCTACCGACTCAACATAGACCAGAATACAAATTGGTCATTATGGGGATTTTAAGTACTTAGAGAAACATAATTAAAACTAGTTAATGACAATAATAGTAGGTCATTGACATAGATACATGGTCTTAAAGCATCATGATGAAGGAGATACATTGAGGCATATTTATAACACACACAAGAAAGAGATTAGGAATAAATTAGGAGTAATAGTTTCTTTACTGATAATGTACTTAAGTAAAATATACATTGATATTACATATATTAAGTAGATAAATATTTATGTGCATTACGTACAGTTAATAAAAAGTGGCAATTCAGGTCTTGAACCTACGACCTTTGGGTTATTAGCACGACACTCTAACAAACTGAGCTAATGGGCCAGATATTTTTTTATTTATTTGTTATTCTATGCATAAAAAACATAGCATATAGGTACGCAACTCGTGGTTTGCACGAACTATCTCAATGTCTTTATATATACAATGACTTTTAATATGTTATAAGTAGAACACTTTTTATAATATCCAAAATTTCATTATTCATTTCTTATTTGAGGTTGAAAAATCTCTAATTCTCCTCAATCATGGAAAAAATCTATTTAGGATCTTTAACCGTTTTAGACATAATTAGGTCCCAGTAGATGCTTTGGGAAATTTCTTATCATATGTAATCGATTATTCCTCAATCTAAATGTAACCCTCAATAACTTTTAGTTTGCATTCAAAAAAGAATCAAAGAGTTAGCAATGAGATGGATAATTGTACATTGTATTTTGATATTACATGAACAAAAGATAATATCTCAGTCCCAAATTCATAAAAGTTTATGTTAGATTAGAATTGGATTTATAAACAATCAATTTATTGACTAATATTTAAATAATTTATATTAAGATTACTTCAATTTAATTAATTTTGAAATGCATCAAACATCTTGTTTGAATCTTTGACTTTATTCAATGCTATATTTCCATTTCACGTGTTTTGTGTTTGTGTAATACGACATTTTACTTCCAACTGATTAAAACCATTTCAAAATAAGTTTTCACCATATTCGTTTCTGCTTGCGTAATTTGTTTTTGAAGTCAAAAGGAAAACAACTTTTAAAACTATCTATTCAACCACTCTTCTAGGCATGTTACTCCATATTCAAACCAACATTAACTTAGTGAGGTTCTTGGATATGAGCAATAGGAAGTTTTATTTCTTTAAGTGAAGGAGAAAGTAATGCGGATGATCATTTTTGTTGTTTTGTTATGTTGTGTTTCAACTATAAATATGGATATGAAAACTTGATATGAATGGCACCATTGTTGTCAACCCAATCGGGAAAATGAGGAAATCACCACCACGGGTGAAAAGCACACCAATGTTGAGTATGTGAAGTCTCTGATTGGGGAAAAGAAAAATAAAACACCTTTAAAGAAAAGTAATACAATATAGTATAATAATATATGACTGAAATTCATTCTAGACCCCCAGAGTTGCGGACAGAAAATTTGGGAATGCAATATTTTATATAATTAGAGTCTTGTTATTTAAACATTCAAATATTTAAATTGTATTTCAACATCGTATACAAATACATAACGAATGATTTAACAAAAATAATGAGAATAAAAAAGACACATTATATGAAACCGTATAAAAATACATTATTGAGTTTTGATCAGACAAAAAATCAATCACATAGATAATATTACTTTCATGGGATATTCCAAGAACTTCACCCTTACATGCATTTTGCTTGGGGAATTATGTACCAAGATGATAATTTTCAAATAAGGTCACTTAGCCTTAATAAGACCAATCATTGGAGAAGTAGTCTCGACTACACCCTGGAGAGTACCCACAAAGAGTAGGTGAAATTAACCCTTCATTAAGAAATGTCATATAATCTCACCTTAAAAATAAGATGGTGAGTTCCCACTCAAGGTGGTCACGACCCACGACTAGGAGACTTGTCCCTACCGACTCAATATAGACAAGAATACAAATTGGTCATTATGGGGATTTTAAGTACTTAGACAAACATAATTAAAACTAGTTAATGAAAATAATAGTAGGTCATTGACATAAATACATGGGCATAAAGCATCATGATGAAGGAGATGCATAGAGGCATATTTATAACATACACAAGAAAGATATTAGGAATAAATTAGGGATACTACTTTATTTACTTATAATGTACTTAAATAAAATATACATTGATATTACATATATATACATTGATATTACATACATTAAGTAGATAAATATTTATGTGAATTACGTACAGTTAATAAAAATTGGGCCATTCAGGACCCGAACCTATGACCTTTGGGTTATTGGCACGACGCTCTAACCAACTGAGCTAATGGGCAAGATGTTTCTTTATTTACTTTATATTCTATGCATAAGAAACATAACATATAGGTACACAACTCGTGGTTAGCACAAACTATCTCAATGTCTTTAAAATTACAATTACTTTTAATATGTTATAAGTAGAACACTTTTTCTAATATCAAAAATTTCAGTATTCATTTATTATTTGAGGTTGAAAAATATCTAATTCTCCTCAATCATGGAAAAAATCTATTTAGGATCTTTAACCGTTTTAGACATAATTAGGTCCCAGTAGATGCTTTGAGCAATTTCTTATCATATTATTCCTCAATCTAAATGTAACCCTCAATAACTTTTAGTTTGCCTTCAAAAAAGAATCAAAGAGTTAGAAATAAGATGGATAAGTGTACATTGTATTTTGATATTACATGAACAAGAGATAATATCTCAGTCCCAAATTCATAAAGTTTATGTTAGATTAGAATTGGATTTATAAACAATCAATTTTTTGACTAATATTTAAATAATTTATATTAAGATTACTTCAATTTAATTAATTTTGAAATGCATAAAACAACTTTTTTGAATCTTTAACTTTATTCAATGCTATATTTCCATTTCACATGTTTTGTGTTTATGTAATACGACATTTTTCTTCCAACTAATTAAAACCATTTCAAAATAAGTTTTCACCATATTCGTTTCTGCTTGCGTAATTTGTTTTTTATGCCAAAAGGACGACAACTTTTAAAACTATTTATTCAACCACTCTTCTAGACATATTACTCCATATTCAAACCAAAATTAACTTAGTGAGGTTCTTGGATCTGAGCTATAGGGAGTTTGATTTCTTTAAGTGAAGGAGAAAAAAATGCGGATGATCATTTTTGTTGTTTTGTTATGTGGTGTTTCAACTATAAATATGGATACGAAAACATGATATGAATGGCACCATTGTTGTCAACCCAATCGGGAAAATGAGAACATCACCAATACGGGTGGAAAGCACACCAATGTTGAGTATGTGAAGTCTCTCATTGGGAAAAATAAAAATAAAACTCCTTCAAAGAAAAGTAATACAATATAGTATAATAATATATGACTGAAATTCATTCTAGACCCCCAGAGTTGCGGATAGAAAATTTGGGAATGCAATATTTTATATAATTAGAGTCCTGTTATTTAAACATTCAAATATTTAAATTGTATTTCAACATTGTATACAAATACATAACGAATGATGTAAAAAAAAGAATGAGAATAAAAAAGACACATTATACGAAACCATATAAAACTACATTATTTAGTTTTGATCAGGCAAAAAATCAATCACATATATAGTATTACTTTCATGGGATATTCCAAGAACTTCACCCTTACAAGCATTTTGCTTGGGGAATTATGTACCAAGATGATAATTTTCAAATAAGGTCACTTAACCTTAATAAGACCAATCATTCGAGAAGTAGTCTCGACTGTACCCTGGAGAGTACCCATAAAGAGTAGGTGAACTTAACCCTTCATTAAGAAATGTCATATAATCTCACTATAAAATAAAGATGGTGAGTTCCCACTCAAGGTGGTCACGGCCCACGACAAGGAGACTTGTCCCTACCTACTCAACATAGACAAGAATACAGATTGGTCATTATGGGGATTTTAAGTACTTAGACAAACATAATTAAAACTAGTTAATGACAAAACTAGTTGGTCATTGACATAGATACATGGTCTTAAAGCATCATGATCAAGGAGATAGATAGAGGAATTATTATAACACATACAAGAAAGAGATTAGGAATAAATTAGAGGTAATAGTTTCTTTACTTATAATGTATTTAAGTAAAATATACATTGATATTACATACATTAAGTAGATAAATATTTATGTGCATTACATACAGTGAATAAAAAGTGGGCCATTCAGGACCCGAACCTACGACCTTTAAGTTATTAGCACGATGCTCTAACCAAATGAACTAATGGGCCAGATTTTTCTTTAATTATTTGTTATTCTATGCATAACAAACAGAACATATAGGTACACAACTCGTGGTTAGCACGAACTATCTCAATGTCTTTAAACTTACTATTACTTTTAATATGTTATAAGTAGAACACTTTTTCTAATATCCAAAATTTCATTATTCATTTCTTATTTGAGGTTGAAAAATCTCCAATTCTCCTGAATCATGGAAAAAAATATATTTAGGATCTTTAACCGTTTTAGACATAATTAGGTCCCAGTAGATGCTTTGAGCAATTTCTTATCATATGTAATCGATTATTCCTCAATATAAATGTAACCCTCAATAACTTTCAGTTTGCCTTCAAGAAAGAATCAAAGAGTTAGCAATGAGATGGATAAGTGTACATTGTATTTTGATATTACATGAACAAGAGATAATATCTCAGTCCCAAATTCATAAAAGCTTATGTTAGATTAGAATTGGATTTATAAACAATCAATTTATTGACTAATATTTAAATAATTTATATTAGAATTACTTCAATTTAATTAATTTTGAAATGCATCAAACAACTTGTTTGAATCTTTGACTTTATTCAATGCTATATTTCCATTTCACGTGTTTTGTGTTTGTGAAATACGACATTTTTTTCCAACAGATTAAAACCATTTCAAAATAAGTTTTCACCATATTCGTTTCTGCTTACGTAATTTGTTTTTTAAGTCAAAAGGAAGGCAACTTTTAAAACTATCTATTCAACCACTCTTCTAGACATGTTTCTCCATATTCAAACCAACATTAACTTAGTGAGGTTCTTGGATCTGAGAAATAGGGAGTTTGATTTCTTTAAGTGAAGGAGAAAGTAATGCGGATGATCATTTTTGTTGTTTTGTTATGTTGTGTTTCAACTATAAATATGGATATGAAAACTTGATATGAATGGCACCATTGTTGTCAACCCAATCGAGAAAATGAGGAAATCACCACTACGCGTGAAAAGCACACCAATGTTGAGTATGTGAAGTCTCTGATTGGGGAAAAGAAAAATAAAACTCCTTCAAAGAAAAGTAATACAATATAGTATAATAATATATGACTGAAATTCATTTTAGACCCCCAGAGTTGCGGAAGAAAATTTGGGAATGCAATATTTTATATAATTAGAGTCCTGTTATTTAAACATTCAAATATTTAAATTTTATTTCAACATTGTATACAAATACATAACGAATGATGTAACAAAAAGAATGAGAATAAATAAGACACATTATACGAAACCATATAAAAATACATTATTGAGTTTTGATCAGACAAAAAATCAATCACATGGATAATATTACTTTCATGGGATGTTCCAAGAACTTCACCCTTACATGCATTTTGCTTAGGGAACTATGTACCAAGATGATAATTTTCAAATAAGGTCACTTAGCCTTAATAAGACCAATCATTCGAGAAGTAATCTCGACTACACCCTGGAGAGTACCCACAAAGAGTAGGTGAACTTAACCCTTCATTAAGAAATGTCATATAATATCACCTTAAAAAGAAGATGGTGTGTTACCACTCAAGGTGGTCACGACCCACGACTAGGAGACTTGTCCCTACCGACTCAACATAGACAAGAATACAAATTGGTCATTATGGGGATTTTAAGTACTTAGAGAAACATAATTAAAACTAGTTAATGACAATAATAGTAGGTCATTGACATAGATACATGGTCTTAGAGCATCATGATGAAGGAGATACATTGAGGCATATTTATAACACACACAAGAAAGAGATTAGGAATAAATTAGGAGTAATAGTTTCTTTACTGATAATGTACTTAAGTAAAATATACATTGATATTACATATATTAAGTAGATAAATATTTATGTGCATTATGTACAGTTAATAAAAAGTGGCAATTCAGGTCTTGAACCTATGACCTTTGGGTTATTAGCACGACGCTCTAACAAACTGAGCTAATGGACCAGATATTTTTTTATTTATTTGTTATTCTATGCATAAAAAACATTGCGTATAGGTACGCAACTCGTGGTTAGCACGAACTATCTCAATGTCTTTATATATACAATGATTTTTAATATGTTATAAGTAGAACACTTTTTATAATATCCAAAATTTCATTATTCATTTCTTATTTGAGGTTGATAAATATCTAATTCTCCTCAATCATGGAAAAAATCTATTTAGGATCTTTAACCGTTTTAGACATAATTAGGTCCTAGTAGATGCTTTGAGAAATTTCTTATCATATGTAATCGATTATTCCTCAATCTAAATGTAACCCTCAATAACTTTTAGTTTGCCTTCAAAAAAGAATCAAAGAGTTAGCAATGAGATGGATAATTGTACATAGTATTTTGATATTACATGA
This sequence comes from Vicia faba, assembly GCA_948472305.1. NCBI lineage: Eukaryota > Viridiplantae > Streptophyta > Magnoliopsida > Fabales > Fabaceae > Vicia > Vicia faba. Next base: position 302,527,234 of record OX451735.1, on the reverse strand, counting down.
ACAAAAGATAATATCTCAGTCCCAAATTCATAAAAGCTTATGTTCGATTAGAATTGGATTTATAAACAATCAATTTATAGACTAATATTTAAATAATTTATATTAAGATTACTTCAATTTAATTAATTTTGAAATGCATCAAACATCTTGTTTGAATCTTTAACTTTATTCAATGCTATATTTCCATTTCACGTGTTTTGTGTTTGTGTAATACGACATTTTACTTCCAACTGATTAAAACCATTTCAAAATAAGTTTTCACCATATTCGTTTCTGCTTGCGTAATTTGTTTTTTAAGTCAAAAGGAAGACAACTTTTAAAACTATCTATTCAACCACTCTTCTAGACATGTTACTCCATATTCAAACCAACATTAACTTAGTGAGGTTCTTGGATCTGAGCAATAGGAAGTTTTATTTCTTTAAGTGAAGGAGAAAGTAATGCGGATGATCATTTTTGTTGTTTTGTTATGTTGTGTTTCAACTATATATATGGATATGAAAACTTGATATGAATGGCGCCATTGTTGTCAACCCAATCGGGAAAATGAGGAAATCACCACCACGGGTGAAAAGAACACCAATGTTGAGTATGTGAAGTCTCTGATTGGGGAAAAGAAAAATAAAACACCTTCAAAGAAAAGTAATACAATATAGTATATTAATATATGACTGAAATTCATTCTAGACCCCCAGAGTTGCGGACAGAAAATTTGGGAATGCAATATTTTATATAATTAGAGTCTTGTTATTTAAACATTCAAATATTTAAATTGTATTTCAACATTGTATACAAATACATAACGAATGATGTAACAAAAATAATGAGAATAAAAAAGACACATTATATGAAACCGTATAAAAATACATTATTGAGTTTTGATCAGACAAAAAATTAATCACATAGATAATATTACTTTCATGGTATATTCCAAGAACTTCACCCTTACATGCATTTTTCTTTGGGAATTATTTACCAAGATGATAATTTTCAAATAAGGTCACTTAGCCTTAATAAGACCAATCATTCGAGAAGTAGTCTCGACTACACCCTGGAGAGTACCCACAAAGAGTAGGTGAACTTAACCCTTCATTAAGAAATGTCATATAATCTCACCTTAAAAATAAGATGGTGAGTTCCCACTCAAGGTGGTCAAGACCCACGACTAGGAGACTTGTCCCTACCGACTCAATATAGACAAGAATACAAATTGGTCATTATGGGGATTTTAAGTACTTAGACAAACATAATTAAAACTAGTTAATTAAAATAATAGTAGGTCATTGACATAAATACATGGTCATAAAGCATCATGATGAAGGAGATGAATAGAGGCATATTTATAACACACACAAGAAAGAGATTAGGAATAAATTAGGGATACTACTTTCTTTACTTATAATGTACTTAAGTAAAATATACATTGATATTACATATATTAAGTAGATAAATATTTATGTGAATTACGTACAGTTAATAAAAATTGGGTCATTCAGGACCCGAAGCAAATTGGGCCATTCAGGACCCGAACCTATGACCTTTTGGTTATTGGCACGACGCTCTAACCAACTGAGCTAATGGGCAAGATGTTTCTTTATTTATTTGCTATTCTATGCATAACAAACATAACATATAGGTACACAACTCGTGGTTAGCACGAACTATCTCAATGTCTTTAAAATTACAATTACTTTTAATATGTTATAAGTAGAACACTTTTTCTAATATCCAAAATTTCATTATTCATTTCTTATTTGAGGTTGAAAAATATCTAATTCTCCTCAATCATGGAAAAAAATCTATTTAGGATCTTTAACCGTTTTAGACATAATTAGGTCCCAGTAGATGCTTTGAGCAATTTCTTATCATATGTAATCAATTATTCCTCAATCTAAATGTAACCCTCAATAACTTTTAGTTTGCCTTCAAAAAAGAATCAAAGAGTTAGAAATGAGATGGATAAGTGTACATTGTATTTTGATATTACATGAACAAGAGATAATATCTCAGTCCCAAATTCATAAAGTTTATGTTAGATTAGAATTGGATTTATAAATAATCAATTTATTGACTAATATTTAAATAATTTATATTAGAATTACTTCAATTTAATTAATTTTGAAATGCATCAAACAGCTTGTTTGAATTATTGACTTTATTCAATGATATATTTCCATTTCACGTGTTTTGTGTTAGTGTAATACGACATTTTTCTTCCAACTGATTAAAACCATTTCAAAATAAGTTTTCACCATATTCGTTTCTGCTTACGTAATTTGTTTTTTAAGTCAAAAGGAAGGCAACTTTTAAAACAATCTATTCAACCACTCTTCTAGACATGTTACTCCATATTCAAACCAACATTAACTTAGTGAGGTTCTTGGATCTGAGAAATAGGGAGTTTGATTTCTTTAAGTGAAGGAGAAAGTAATGCGGATGATCATTTTTGTTGTTTTGTTATGTTGTGTTTCAACTATAAATATGGATATGAAAACTTGATATGAATGGCACCATTGTTGTCAACCCAATCGGGAAAATGAGGAAATCACCACTACGCGTGAAAAGCACACCAATGTTGAGTATGTGAAGTATCTGATTGGGGAAAAGAAAAATAAAACTCCTTCAAAGAAAAGTAATACAATATAGTATAATAATATATGACTGAAATTCATTCTAGACGACTAGAGTTGCGGAAGAAAATTTGGGAATGCAATATTTTATATAATTAGAGTCCTGTTATTTAAACATTCAAATATTTAAATTTTATTTCAACATTGTATACAAATACATAACGAATGATGTAACAAAAAGAATGATAATAAAAAAGACACATTATACGAAACCATATAAAACTACATTTTTGAGTTTTGATCAGACAAAAAATCAATCACATAGATAATATTACTTTCATGGGACATTCCAAGAACTTCACCCTTACATGTATTTTACTTGGGGAATTATGTACCAAGATGATAATTCTCAAATAAGGTCACTTAGCCTTAATAAGACAAATCATTCGAGAAGTAGTCTCGACTATACCCTGGAGAGTACCCACAAAGAGTAGGTGAACTTAACCCTTCATTAAGAAATGTCATATAATCTCAACATTAAAAGAAGATGGTGAGTTCCCACTCAAGGTGGTCACATTCCACGACAAGGATACTTGTCCCTACCGACTCAACATAGACAAGAATACAGATTGGTCATTATGGGGATTTTAAGTACTTAGACAAACATAATTAAAACTAGTTAATGACAAAACTAGTTGGTCATTGACATAGATACATGGTCTTAAAGTATCATGATCAAGGAGATACATAGAGGCATATTTATAACACACACAAGAAAGAGATTAGGAATAAATGAGGGGTAATAGTTTCTTTACTTATAATGTACTTAAGTAAAATATACATTGATATTACATATATTAAGTAGATAAATATTTATGTGCATTACGTACAGTTAATAAAAAGTGGCAATTCAGGTCCCGAACCTACGACCTTTGGGTTATTTGCACGACGCTCTAACAAACTGAGCTAATGGGCCAAATGTTTCTTTATTTATTTGGTTTTTTATGCATAACAAACATAGCATATAGGTACACAACTCGTGGTTAGCACGAACTATCTCAATGTCTTTATATATACAATTACTTTTAATATGTTATAAGTAGAACACTTTTTCTAATATCTAAAATTTCATTATTCATTTCTTATTTGAGGTTGAAAAATCTGTAATTCTCCTCAATCATGGAAAAAAATCTACTTAGGATCTTTAACCGTTTTGGACATAATTAGGTCCCAGTAGATGCTTTGAGCAACTTCTTATCATATGTAATCGATTATTCCTCAATCTAAATGTAACCCATAATAACTTTTACTTTGCCTTCAAAAAATAATCAACGAGTTAGCAATGAGATGGATAAGTGTACATTGTATTTTGATATTACATGAACAAGTGATAATATCTCAGTCCCAAATACATAAAATCTTATGTTAGATTAGGATTGGATTTATAAACAATCAATTTATTGACTAATATTTAAATAATTGATATTAAGATTACTTCAATTTAATTAATTTCGAAATGCATCAAACAACTTGTTTGAATCTTTGAGTTTATCCAATGCTATATTTCCGTTTCACGTGTTTTGTGTTTGTGTAATACGACATTTTTCTTCCAACAGATTAAAACTATTTCAAAATAAGTTTTCACCATATTCGTTTCTGCTTGCGTAATTTGTTTTTTAAGTCAAAAGTAAGGCAACATTTAAACTATCTATTCAACCACTCTTCTAGACACATTACTCCATATTCAAACCAACATTAACTTAGTGAGATTCTAGGATCTGAGTTATAGGGAATTTTATTTCTTTAAGTGAAGGAGAAATTAATGTGGATGATCATTTTTGTTGTTTTGTTATGTTGTGTATCAACTATAAATATGGATACGAAAACTTGATATGAATGGAACCATTGTTGTCAACCCAATCGGGAAAATGAGAACATCACCACTACGGGTGAATAGCATACCAATATTAAGTATGTGAAGTCTCTGATTGGGAAAAATAAAAATAAAACTCCTTCAAAGAAAAGTAATACAATATAGTATAATAATATATGACTGAAATTCATTCTAGACCCCCAGAGTTGCAGATAGAAAATTTGGGAGTGCAATATTTTATATAATTAGAGTCCTGTTATTTAAATATTAAAATATTTAAATTGTATTTCAACATCGTATACAAATACATAACGAATGATGTAACAAAAAGAATGAGAATAAAGAAGACACATTATACGAAACCGTATAAAAATACATTATTGAGTTTTGATCCGACAAAAAATCAATCACATAGATATTATTACTTTCATGGGATATTCTAAGAACTTCAGCCTTACATGCATTTTGCTTGGGGAATTATGTACCAAGATGATAATTTTCAAATAAGGTCACTTAGCCTTAATAAGACCAACCATTCGAGAAGTAGTCTCGACTATACCCTGGAGAGTACCCATAAAGAGTTGGTGAACTTAACCCTTCATTAAGAAATGTCATATAATCTCAACATTAAATGAAGATGGTGTGTTCCCACTCAAGGTGGTCACGACCCACGACTAGGAGACTTGTCCCTACCGACTCAACATAGACAAGAATACAAATTGGTCATTATGGGGATTTTAAGGACTTGGACAAACATAATTAAAATTAGTTAATGACAAAAATAGTTGGTCATTGACATAGATACATGGTCTTAAAGCATCATGATGAAGGAGATACATAGAGGCATATTTATAACACACACATGAAAGAGATTGGGAATAAATTAGGGGTAATAGTTTCTTTACTTATAATGTTCTTAAGTAAAATATACATTGATATTACATATATTAAGTAGATTAATATTTATGTGCATTACGTACAGTTAATAAAACGTGGCAATTCAAGTCCCGAACCTACGACCTTTGGGTTATTAGCACGACATTCTAACAAACTGAGCTAATGGGCCAGATGTTTCTTTATTTATTTGTTATTCTATGCATAACAAACATAGCATATAGGTACACAACTCGTGGTTAGCATGAACTATCCCAATGTCTTTATATATACAATTACTTTTAATATGTTATAAGTAGAACACTTTTTATAATATCTAAAATTTCATTATTCATTTCTTATTTGAGGTTGAAAAATCTATAATTCTCCTCAATCATGGAAAAAAATCTATTTAGGATCTTTAACCGTTTTAGACATAATTAGGTCCTAGTAGATGCTTTGAGCAATTTCTTATTATATGTAATCGATTATTCCTCAATCTAAATGTAACCCTCAATAACTTTTAGTTTGCCTTCAAAAAATAATCAAAGAGTTAGAAATGAGATGGATAAGTGTACATTGTATTTTGATATTACATGAACAAGAGATAATATCTCAGTCCCAAATACATAAAATCTTATGTTAGATTAGGATTGGATTTATAAACAATCAATTTATTAAATAATATTTAAATAATTGATATTAAGATTACTTCAATTTAATTAATTTTGAAAAGCATCAAACAACTTGTTTGAATCTTTGACTTTATTCAATGCTATATTTCCATTACACGTGTTTTGTGTTTGTGTAATACGACATTTTTCTTCCAACAAATTAAAACCATTTTAAAATAAGTTTTCACCATATTCGTTTCTCCCTGCGTAATTTGTTATTTAAGTCAAAAGGAAGGCAACTTTTAAAACTATCTATTCAACCACTCTTCTAGACACATTACTCCATATTCAAACCAACATTAACTTAGTGAGGTTCTAGGATCTGAGCTATAGGGAGTTTTATTTCTTTAAGTGAAGGAGAAAGTAACGCGGATGATCATTTTTGTTGTTTTGTTATGTTGTGTTTCAAGTATAAATATGGATATGAAAACTTGATATGAATGGAACCATTGTTGTCAACCCAATCGGGAAAATGAGAACATCACCACTACGGGTGAATAGCACACCAATGTTGAGTATGTGAAGTCTCTGATTGGGAAAAAGAAAAATAAAACTCCTTCAAAGAAAAGTAATACAATATAGTATAATAATATATGACTAAAATTCATTCTAGACTCCCAGAGTTGCGCATAGAAAATTTGGGAGTGCTATATTTTATATAATTAGAGTCATGTTATTTAAATATTCAAATATTTAAATTGTATTTCAACATAATATACAAATACATAACGAATGATGTAACACAAAGAATGAGAATAAAAAAGACACATTATACGAAACCGTATAAAAATACATTATTGAGTTTTGATTAGACAAAAAATCAATCACATAGATAATATTACTTTCATGGGATGTTCCAAGAACTTCACCCTTACATGCATTTTGCTTGGGGAACTATGTACCAAGATGATAATTTTCAAATAAGGTCACTTAGCCTTAATAAGTCCAATCATTCGAGAAGTAGTCTCGACTACACCCTGGAGAGTACCCACAAAGAGTAGGTGAACTCAACCCTTCATTAAGAAATGTCATATAATCTCACCGTTAAAAGAAGATGGTGTGTTCCCACTCAAGGTGGTCACGACCCACGACTAGGAGACTTGTCCCTACCGACTCAACATAGATAAGAATACAAATTGGTCATTATGGGGATTTTAAGTATTTAGACAAACATAATTAAAACTAGTTAATGATAATAATAGTAGGTCATTGACATAGATACAAGGTCATAAAGCATCATGATGAAGGAGATACATAGAGGCATATTTATAACACACACAAGAAAGAGATTATGAATAAATTAGGGATAATAGTTTCTTTACTTATAATGTACTTAAGTAAAATATACATTGATATTACATATATTAAGTAGATAAATATTTATGTGCATTACGTACAGTTAATAAAAAGTGGGCCATTCAGGACCCGAACCTATGACCTTTAGGTTATTAGAACGACACTTTAACAAACTGAGCTAATGAGCCAGATGTTTCTTTATTTATTTGTTATTCTATGCATAACAAACATAGCATATAGGTACTCAACTCGTGGTTACCATGAACTATCTCAATGTCTTTATATATACAATTACTTTTAATATGTTATAAGTATAACACTTTTTCTAATATCTAAAATTTCATTATTCATTTCTTATTTGAGGTTGAAAAATCTCTAATTCTCCTCAATCATGGAAAAAAATCTACTTAGGATCTTTAACCGTTTTAGACATAATTAGGTCCCAGTAGATGCTTTGAGCAATTTCTTATCATATGTAATCGATTATTCCTCAATCTAAATGTAACCCTCAATAACTTTTAGTTTGCCTTCAAAAAATAATCAAAGAGTTAGAAATGAGATGGATAAGTGTACATTGTATTTTGATATTACATGAACAAGATATAATATCTCAGTCCCAAATACATAAAATCTTATGTTAGATTAGGATTGGATTTATAAAAAATCAATTTATTGACTAATATTTAAATAATTGATATTAAGATTACTTCAATTTAATTAATTTTTAAATGCATCAAACAACTTGTTTGAATCTTTGACTTTATTCAATAATATATTTTCATTTCACGTGTTTTGTGTTTGTGTAATACAACATTTTTCTTCCAACAAATTAAAACCATTTCAAAATAAGTTTTCACCATATTCGTTTTTGCCTGCGTAATTTGTTTTTTAAGTCAAAAGGAAGGAAACTTTTAAAACTATCTATTCAACCACTCTTCTAGACACATTACTCCATATTCAAACCAACATTAACTTAGTGAGGTTCTAGGATCTGAGCTATAGGGAATTTTATTTCATTAAGTGAAGGAGAAAGTAACACGGATGATCATTTTTGTTGTTTTGTTATGTTGTGTTTCAACTATAAATATGGATATGCAAACTTGATATGAATGGAACCATTGTTGTCAACCCAATCGGGAAAATGAGAACATCACCACTACGGGTGAATAGCACCCCAATGTTGAGTATGTGAAGTCTCTGATTCGGAAAAAGAAAAATAAAACTCCTTCAAAGAAAAGTAATACAATATAGTATAATAATATATGACTGAAATTCATTCTAAACCCCCAGAGTTGCGGATAGAAAATTTGGGAGTGCTATATTTTATATAATTAGAGTCCTGTTATTTAAATATTCAAATATTTAAATTGCATTTCAACATCATATACAAATACATAACGAATGATGTAACAAAAAGAATGAGAATAAAAAAGACACATTATACGAAATCGTATAAAAATATATTATTGAGTTTTGATTAGACAAAAAATCAATCACATAGATAATATTACTTTCATGGGATGTTCCAAGAACTTCACCCTTACATGCATTTTGCTTGGGGAACTATGTACCAAGATGATAATTTTCAAATAAGGTCACTTAGCCTTAATAAGACCAATCATTCGAGAAGTAGTCTCGACTACACCCTGGAGAGTACCCACAAAGAGTAGTTGAACTTAACCCTTCATTAAGAAATGTCATATAATCTCACCATAAAAAGAAGATGGTGTGTTACCACTCAAGGTGGTCACGACCCACGACTAGGAGACTTGTCCCTACCGACTCAACATAGACAAGAATACAAATTGGTCATTATGGGGATTTTAAGTACTTAGACAAACATAATTAAAAGTAGTTAATGACAATAATAGCTGGTCATTGACATAGATACATGGTCTTAAAGCATCATGATGAAGGAGATACATAGAGGCATATTTATAACACACACAAGAAAGAGATTAGGAATAAATTAGGAGTAATAGTTTCTTTACTGATAATGTACTTAAGTAAAATATACATTGATATTACATATATTAAGTAGATAAATATTTATGTGTATTACGTACAGTAGGCATTATTTATAACACACACAAGAAAGAGACGTACAGTTAATAAAAAGTGGCAATTCAAGTCTCGAACCTACGACCTTTGGGTTATTAGCACGACGCTCTAACAAACTGAGTTAATGGGCCAGATATTTCTTTATTTATTTGTTATTCTATGCATAAAAAACATAGCATATAGGTACGCAACTCGTGGTTAGCACGAACTATCTCAATGTCTTTATATATACAATGAATTTTAATATGTTATAAGTAGAACACTTTTTATAATATCCAAAATTTCATTATTCATTTCTTATTTGAGGTTGAAAAATCTCTAATTCTCCTCAATCATGGAAAAAAATCTATTTAGGATCTTTAACTGTTTTGGACATAATTAGGTCCCAATAGATGCTTTGAGTAATTTCTTATCATATGTAATTGATTATTCCTCAATCTAAATTTAACCCTCAATAACTTTTAGTTTGCCTTCAAAAAAGAATCAAAGAGTTAGCAATGAGATGGATAAGTGTACATTGTATTTTGATATTACATGACCAAGAGATAATATCTCAGTGCCAAATACATAAAATCTTATGTTAGATTAGGATTCAATTTATAAACAATCAATTTATTGACTAATATTTAAATAATTGATATTAAGATTACTTCAATTTAATTAATTTTGAAATGCATCAAAAAACTTGTTTGAATCTTTGATTTTTTTTCAATGCTATATTTCCATTTCACGTGTTTTGTGTTTATGTAATACGACATTTTTCTTCCAACAGATTAAAACCAATTCAAAATAAGTTTTCACCATATTCGTTTCCGCTTGCGTAATTTGTTTTTTAAGTCAAAAGGAAGGAAACTTTTAAAACTATCTAATCAACCACTCTTCTAGACACATTACTCCATATTCAAACCAACATTAACTTAGTGAGGTTCTAGGATTTGAGCTATAGGGAATTTTATTTCTTTAAGTGAAGGAGTAAGTAATGCGGATGATCATTTTTGTTGTTTTGTTATGCTGTGTTTCAACTATAAATATGGATATGAAAACTTGATATGAATGGAACCATCGTTGTCAACCCAATCCGGAAAATGAGAACATCACCACTACGGGTGAAAAGCACACCAATGTTGAGTATGTGAAGTCTCTGATTTGGAAAAGGAAAAATAAAACTCATTCAAAGAAAAGTAATACAATATATTATAATAATATATGACTGAAATTCATTCTAGATCCCCAGAGTTGCCCATAGAAAATTTGGGAATGCAATATTTTATATAATTAGAGTCCTTTTATTTAAACATTCCAATATTTAAATTGTATTTCAACATCGTATACAAATACATAACGAATGATGTAACAAAAAGAATGAAAATAAAAAAGACACATTATACAAAACCGTATAAAAATACATTATTATTTTTTATCAGACAAAAAATGAATCACATAGATAATATTACTTTTAAGGGATATTCTAAGAAGTTGACCCTTACATGCATTTTTCTTGGGGAATTATGTACCAAGATGATAATTTTCAAATAAGGTCACTTATCCTTAATAAGACCAATCATTCGAGAAGTAGTCTCGACTGTACCCTGGAGAGTACCCACAAAGAGTCGGTGAACTTAACCCTTCATTAAGATATGTCATATAATCTCAACAAAAAAAAGAAGATGGTGATTTCCCACTCAAGGTGGTCACGGCCCACGACAAGGAGACTTGTCCCATCCGACTCAACATAGACAAGAATACAAATTGGTCATTATGGGGATTTTAAGTACTTAATTAAAACATAATTAAAACTAGTTAATGACAAAAATAGTTGGTCATTGACATAGATACATGGTCATAAAGCATCATGATGAAGGAGATACATAGAGGCATATTTATAACTTCTTTACTTATAATGTACTTAAGTAAAATATACATTGATATTACATATATTAAGTAGATAAATATTTATGTGCATTACGTACAGTTAATAAAAAGTGGGCCATTCAGGACCCGAACCTATGACCTTTAGGTTATTAGAACGACACTTTAACAAACTGAGCTAATGAGCCAGATGTTTCTTTATTTATTTGTTATTCTATATATAACAAACATAGAATATAGGTACACAACTCGTGGTTAGCAAGAATTATCTCAAAGTCTTTATATATACAATTACTTTTAATATGTTATAAGTAGAACACTTTTTCTAATCTCCAAAATTTCATTATTCATTTCTTATTTGAGATTGAAAAATCTCTAATTCTCCTCAATCATGGAAAAAAAATCTATTTAGGATCTTTAATCGTTTAAGCCATACTTAGGTCCCAGTAGATGCTTTGAGCAATTTCTTATCATATGTAATCGATTATTCCTCAATCTAAATGTAACCTCAATAACTTTTAGTTTGCCTTCAAAAAAGAATCAAAGAATTAGCAATGAGATGGATAAGTGTACATTGTATTTCGATATTACATGAACAAGAGATAATATCTCAGTCCCAAATACATAAAATCTTATGTTAGATTAGAATTGGATTTATAAACAATCAATTTATTTACTAATATTTAAATAATTGATATTAAAATTACTTCAATTTAATTAATTTTGAAATGCATCAAACAACTTGTTTGAATCTTTGACTTTATTCAATGCTATATTTCCATTTCACGTGTTTTGTGTTTGTGTAATACGGCATTTTTCTTCCAATTGATTAAAACCATTTCGAAATAAGTTTTCACCATATTCGTTTCTGCTTACTTAATTTGTTTTTTAAGTCAAAAGGAAGGAAAATTTTAAAACTATCTATTCAACCACTCTTCTAGACATATTAATCCATATTCAAACCAACATTAACTTAGTGAGGTTCTTGGATCTGAGCTATAGGGAGTTTGATTTCTTTAAGTGAAGGAGAAAGTAATGCGGATGATCATTTATGTTGTTTTGTTATGTTATGTTTCAACTATAAATATGGATATGAAAACTTGATATGAATGGCACCATTGTTGTCAACCCAATCGGGAAAATGAGAACATCACCACTACGGGTGAAAAACACACCATTGTTGAGCATGTGAACTCTCTGATTGGGAAAAAGAAAAACAAAACTCCTTCAAAGAAAAGTAATACAATGTAGTATAATAATATATGACTGAAATTCATTCTAGACCCCCAGAGTTGCGGATAGAAAATTTGGGAGTGCTATATTTTATATAATTAGAGTCCTGTTATTTAAATATTCAAATATTTAAATTGTATTTCAACATCATATACAAATACATAACGAATGATGTAACAAAAAGAATGAGAATAAAAAAGACACATTATACGAAACCGTATAAAAATATATTATTGAGTTTTGATTAGACAAAAAATCAATCACATAGATAATATTACTTTCATCAGAAGTTCCAAGAACTTCACCCTTACATGCATTTTTTCTTGGGGAACTATGTACCAAGATGATAATTTTCAAATAAGGTCACTTAGCCTTAATAAGACAAATCATTCGAGAAGTAGTCTCGACTACACCCTGGAGAGTACCCACAAAGAGTAGGTGAACTTAACCCTTCATTAAGAAATGTCATATAATCTCACCATAAAAAGAAGATGGTGTGTTACCACTCAAGGTGGTCACGACCCATGACTAGGAGACTTGTCCCTACCGACTCAACATAGACAAGAATACAAATTGGTCATTATGGGGATTTTAAGTACTTAGACAAACATAATTAAAATTAGTTAATGACAATAATAGTAGGTCATTGACATAGATACATGGTCTTAAAGCATCATGATGAAGGAGATACATAGAGGCATATTTATAACACACACAAGAAAGAGATCAAGAATAAATTAGGAGTAATAGTTTCTTTATTGATAATGTACTTAAGTAAAATATACATTGATATTACATATATTAAGTATATAAATATTTATGTGCATTACGTACAGTTAATAAAAAGTGGAAATTTAGGTCTCGAACCTACGACCTTTGGGTTATTAGCACGACGCTCTAACAAACTGAGCAAATGGGCCAAATATTTCTTTATTTATTTGTTATTCTATGCATAAAAAGCATAGCATATTGGTACGCAACTCGTGGTTAGCAAGAACAATCTCAATGTCTTTATATATACATTGACTTTTAATATGTTATAAGTAGAACACTTTTTATAATATCCAAAATTTCATTATTCATTTCTTATTTGAGGTTGAAAAATCTCTAATCCTCCTCAATCATGGAAAAAAATCTATTTAGGATATTTAACCGTTTTAGACATAATTAGGTCCCAATAGATGCTTTGAGTAATTTCTTATCATATGTAATTGATTATTCCCCAATCTAAATTTAACCGTCAATAAGTTTTAGTTTGTTTTCAAAAAAGAATAAAAGAGTTAGCAATGAGATGGATAAGTGTACATTGTATTTTGATATTACATGAACAAGAGATAATATCTGAGTCCCAAATACATCAAAATCTTATGTTAGATTAGGATTGGATTTATAAACAATCAATTTATTGACTAATATTTAAATAATTGATATTAAGATTACTTCAATTTAATTAATTTGGAAATGCATCAAAAAACTTGTTTGAATCTTTGACTTTATTCAACGCTATATTTCCATTTCACGTGTTTTGTGATTATGTAATACGACATTTTTCTTCCAACAGTTTAAAACCATTTCAAAATAAGTTTTCACCATATTCGTTTCTGCTTGCGTAATTTGTTTTTTAAGACAAAAGGAAGGCAACTTTTAAAACTATCTAATAAACCACTCTTCTAGACACATTACTCCATATTCAAACCAACTTTAACTTAGTGAGGTTCTAGGATTTGAGCTATAGGGAATTTTATTTCTTTAAGTGAAGGAGAAAGTAATGCAGATGATCATTTTTGTTGTTTTGTTATGCTGTGTTTCAACTATAAATATGGATGTGAAAACTTGATATGAATAGAACCATTGTTGTCAACCCAATCCGGAAAATGAGAACGTCACCACTACGGGTGAAAAGCAAACCAATGTTGAGTATGTGAAGTCTCTGATTTGGAAAAAGAAAAATAAAACTCATTCAAAGAAAAGTAATACAATATAGTATAATAATATATGACTGAAATTCATTCTAGATCCCTAGAGTTGCCGATAGAAAATTTGGGAATGCAATATTTTATATAATTAGAGTCCTTTTATTTAAACATTCCAATATTTAAATTGTATTTCAACATCGTATACAAATACATAACGAATGATGTAACAAAAAGAATGAAAATAAAAAAGACACATTATACAAATCCGTATAAAAATACATTATTATTTTTTATCAGACAAAAAATGAATCACATAGATAATATTACTTTTAAGGGATATTCTAAGAATTTGACCCTTACATGCATTTTGCTTGGGGAATTATGTATCAAGATGATAATTTTCAAATAAGGTCACTTAGCCTTAATAAGACCAATCATTCGAGAAGTAGTCTCGACTATACCCTGGAGAGTACCCACAAAGAGTAGGTGAACTTAACCCTTCATTAAGAAATGTCATATAATCTCAACAAAAAAAGAAGATGGTGAGTTCCCACTCAAGGTGGTCACGGCCCACGGCAAGGAGACTTGTCCCTACCGACTCAACATAGACAAGAATACAAATTTGTAATTATGGGGATTTTAAGTACTTAGACAAACATAATTAAAACTAGTTAATGACAAAAATAGTTGGTCATTGACATAGATACATGGTCATAAAGCATCATCATGAAAGAGATACATAGAGGCATATTTATAACACGTACAAGAAAGAGATTAGGAATAAATTAGGGGTAATAGTTTCTTTACTTATAATGTACTTAAGTAAAATATACATTGATATTACATATATTAAGTAGATAAATATTTATGTGCATTGCGTATAATTAATATAATAAAAAGTGGCAATTCAGGTCCCGAACCTACGACCTTTGGGTTATTAGCACGACGCTCTAACAAACTTAGCTAATGGGACAAATGTTTCTTTATTTAATTGTTATTCTATGTATAACAAACATAGAATATAGGTACACAACTCGTGGTTAGGAAGAACTATCTCAATGTCTTTATATATACAATTACTTTTAATATGTTATAAGTAGAACACTTTTTCTAATCTCCAAAATTTCATTATTCATTTCTTATTTGAGATTGAAAAATCTCTAATTCTCCTCAATCATGGAAAAAAAATCTACTTAGGACCTTTAATCGTTTTAGCCATAATTAGGTCCCAGTAGATGCTTTGAGCAATTTCTTATCATATGTAATCGATTATTCTTCAATCTAAATGTAACCCTTAATAACTTTTAGTTTGCCTTCAAAAAAGAATCAAAGAATTAGCAATGAGATGAATAAGTGTACATTATATTTCGATATTACATGAACAAGAGATAATATCTCAGTCCCAAATACATAAAATCTTATGTTAGATTAGAATTGGATTTATAAACAATCAATTTATTTACTAATATTTAAATAATTGTGTTGTACCCAAAAATTTGCCCTCCCATATTCTTCAAAGTTTTGACAAGCATCATCTCAATTTGCTCAAGTCTACTCAAGGGTTGCACAGTTCAAACCATCCTCCTAAGCCAGTCAAAATTAGGGTTTTGGTTCTTGCAAGGAAGTTGAGGTTTTCAAGGGCCCAATCAAGTCCCACATGCCTATAAACATTGTCAGGCATCTACATGCCAAGTTTCAAGGCTCACAAGGTCAAGTTGCACAGTAAAAAAACCCTAATTGCTTCACAATCAACTGTAGGGGCAAAATGGTCATTTGGCAGTCAAAAGTCAAAATTTTTGGTCAACATCTTATTTTGAAGCCACAATCATCATTTGGTCAAGTCTTGACCATGATTCCACAAGAATGGCTAAAAAATCATCAAGATGCAAAAGTTTCCATTTTTGGACAGCTGATAAGTCAACTGTAACCTGACCAAGGCATAACTTTTTCATGGTTCATCAGAAAAATCCCATTCGATGCTCGCTTTTAAGGGGATAACATTTCCTACAACTCATCTTCACATTCCAAATCCAAGAAATGCTCTCACAAAAAGTTATCAATTTCAACATTATAGGTTATTTTCAAAAGTCAACAAAAAGGCATTTTAAGTCAAAGACCATAACTTGAGATTGGTAAGTCAAAATGACATGGGACTAAGGGCATTGGTTAGAGGACTTCAAGACCTTTCCAAAATGTCCAAGAACATGTTCATATGATCAAAATTGAGCAAGATATGCATTGGAGAAGTTGGGAAATTTTTGTGAAATGGCAAAAGTCAACTATCCTTGAAACTTCAATTTTTGACAAAAGGGCCCACTTTTTTCCACTTGATTCATTCTTGTCATGCCACCCACGTGTCCCATGATCAATTTCAAGACCAAATAATTATTTTTCCATTTTTATTTAATTTTTATGGATTTAATTCATTTTAATCCATAATAATTCAAATAAAATTAAAAAAATTAATTAAATGGTATCTTGTGGTTTGATTAGCCTTCATGTGTCATATTCCACATACCAAAACCGTGCCAAGCTCATTTATGCACGAAATTTTGAATTTGGACAAAGCTTTGAAAGGCCTTTAATGGTGGTTAAGACAAAATCCAAAAACATAATGGCACAAGTTTAAGGCTCCTAAAGGTGAATTATTCTCATTCATGACTACATATGCAAACCTTGCAAGCCTCATTCAGGACCTAGTGCATGCAGAAACGGCCAAGAGCAAAACCAAAAATTGTCCAAAAAGTGAGACTTCTAAAACACAGTTACGAGCATTTTCAGATCAAAAGGAGGACGTGACTCTCTGCTTTGCCATACCCTGAAGCTAAAGCAATCATTGCCACGTCCTAAGGTCCATCATACCGCGCTGTAAGTTCTTCCAAAGTCACCCCTGTACATGAAACATGAACTCTTTATTCTTGCATTTTTCTTCAAAAATATTAGCATAGTTATGTTTCTTGTTTGATTTCTGATCTAATGACAATAGCCAATTTCATTATTAGGCCTTATACTGTGCTACACGATTCTAGGTTTTGCTTGCTTGTTTTTTAGGCGTTTTCAGTGCAGGAAAAATTGGTCACCATGATGGGTATAGAAGTGACCAGGACATGGAGACGAAACCAACCATGGTTTTGGAATTAATTTTCGAAGCCTAGGGATGATTTTCAGAAGAGCCTACGAAACTACCTGCGGATAAAAATCTGCAGGTAAATAACCAGGAATTTTCATTGAAGAAGATGATGATGTGTTGCAGCTTGATTCGCCCATTTCAAAAATTGGGCGTTTTTTTTTTTTTTTTAGGCATATGCTGTGGTTTTCCCATTTAATAATTACGTGTTATTTTAATAACGAATGAAGCATGCAGCACAGTTGGCTAAGGTGTTGGTGTAGTGAGCGTTGGGACCTGGGTTCGAATCCCAGGTCCCCCATAATTTCCATGTTATTTTGCTTTACATGTTCACGTGCAGGCCCTCAAGGACGTCCCACCATACACCTCACACCCAAGCGCGCCAGATGTCTACAATAATAGATCCAAAGGCCAGGGATGGTTGACCACCATGTGCTCAAGTCAAAGCCATCGTGGATAGTCAAAAAAAAGTCAAACAAGCTTGCTTCTATTGGGCCAGAAATTCAACAAAAAACCTCCCATTGGTCCATTAACCTCCTGGTCTATTTGCCTTTTTATATTTTTCTCTTTTCAATTCTTTTAATTATTAATATTATTTTCATTAACTAACAAATTAATTTTTTTTATAAATTCAGAAAAAAACCAAAAAAATGGTAATAATATTTTCATTAATTAAATTTAATTAGTTTTTACTTTGTAAATAAACACTAACATAAATTAATTTAGTTTAATTAGATTTTATTTTAATTTTCTTGTACAATAAATAAAAACAATTTAGAATTAGGTTTTTACTAACTTTTAATTTCTATTTATTTTCTCTTTATTTTCATTAAAAACACAAAAACACAAAAAACATTTTTTTCTTTAATTAAATAATTAATTAGTTAATTAGCTTTAACATTTAATTTAATTACAAGAAAAAGACAAAATTCAATCCTTTCTTAAAAAAAAGGGTCAAAACCCTCATGACTTCCCGATTCAATCTTTCGCGCGTATTTATTTTTTAACTCATTATTTTGTAACTGCTTCTGGAAGTGTAATAGTTAATTAGGACCTCCTTTATTGCTTTATTTATTTTCCTGCACTTTATTTTCAAAACGGGTTTTTGTTTTTTGGCGATGTATAGACCTGCGCCTTGTAATATCTAGATTTACATTTCTGCAATTTATTTTCCGCACTCCTAATTGTTAAAAATGCATGAAAGAATGTATGAAAAATAAAATTAATCCGTAGCTCACAAATAACATGTACAAAGACAATTAACTGAAAAAAAACAACACACAAGCACATGCCACTTCTAGGGTACGCCTCACTGGTTGCCTCGATCGTGGTCATCAAGTATAGGGTGTTTAGAGGTCGCCCTTTGTCCAAAAGATCCAGTTGCCTCGAAACAGTTGCCTCGGATACAAAGGATCTAGGACATTAGGGTTACTTCTAAGATGTCCTACCATTGCTTCGGTGACCACATTGTCCCGATAATCGAATTGACCCGAATAACTCCAACGACGGTGCTACCTACCTCTCAATGGTGGGATAGCACTATCTAAAGGACTCTTACACAACTTAATTCCTTAGGGTAGGTAGATCTCATGGGTACTTGCTCTTTTCAAACAAACAAAACAACTTTTCGCACTCGCACTTTCTAAAAGTTTTCAAACAAATTTTTCATACACTCTTGAGGACAGATACAAGAGTTACTTAGAAATTTTTCAAACGAAACTTTTTCAAAACCCACTCACACTTGAAAAGCAAACAATTTTGAAAACATAAGAGCAAGTACCTAAGAGCCCATGGATAACCATGGATAGAAAGGGTGCTAACACCTTCCCTTTCTATAAATCTACCTCCCGAATCGAGAAACATTCTCAAAGAAGGAATTTTGCTGTGCTTTTTTCCTTTCCATGTTGGAGAACATAAAAGACGGTGGCGACTCTTGCTTACCGCGACATTTCGCGAAACCAGCTAAAAACAGTCAGTTATATTTCCACCGATCACAGAATTGGCGACTCTGCTGGGTAAACTTAATAAGTGGGGTGTACCTTAGGAATAGTTCATCATCATGTTTTCAATTGCTTGCTTTGCTTGATTTAATATTGTGGGTTTGCCTTGGAGTTTCATAGATCCTAACCCAGATCTGGGGGACACCTTCTTAGAAAGTAGCAACAAACTGTGAGGGAACTGTGCGGGGTATACCGACACGGTTGAAGTAGTTTGCTACGTTGATGTGGCACTTTGGTGAGTACCGGTAACCCTTGAGTCAAGTCAAGGAGAGTACGGGGCCGCCGCGTGGTGTCGTGAAGCATCAACTGACCTTAGGAACCTTACTTGACCATCCTGGCCTCTTTAGGGGTAGTGAGATGACCGACTTTGGTGCAGTCCGAAGTTGGTTGATACTCGATACTATACTCATTGAGGGTTGTTTTCTTGGAATATTTTGATCGCCAGTTCAGTGGCTAAATCGAAACAATGAACACATAAAACAACCCTATGATATTGAGCTCCTTAGAACCCGGTTACTTTTGATAGGACAGGTTTTTGAGCCTACCAACTTCAAGAGGGTAGTACCCAAACTTCATGCTGGCCTGAACTCTAAGGGCTGTCTTGTGTGACTTGTGTGCTTTCAAACTTGACTACTTGCATGCTTGTTATCTAACAACACGAGTTCCTTGCAGGTTTTGTTTACAGTCCTTAATGGGGACTCATTACAGGGCCTACTTACATCACTCCATGCATAGCATAACATCATACCATTGCATACATCCTACATAAGGACTAATCCATTTCAAGGATCTCAAGGGTTTGTGATGCAGGTCATGATGAATCAAATGTCTAGCAAGGGGAAAAGGGGATTTATTTTCCTCTAGCCAAGGTTAATGACCTGAGTCAGGGGCTATGACCCACTGGATATGGTGAGCCTTGACTCTTGAAGAAGGACTCTCAACAACATGAAGTTCCTTCAATCAAACTACCCAAATTCAAATTCTAACAAGTTTCTCTGTTTACCCCACGAGATCCTTGAAAACATCGCATGCATACATACATATCATTGCATTACAGGTACTCTGTTCTACATGTTTCTTAATCTTCTTCGCTGTTTATTTCAGCCATCATCATGAATCCTGAATCATCCAATGAACAAGCTATCAAGGCCCTCCAGGCCCAGAACGCCCAGTTCCAGGAGCTGGTCATGAGCTTAGCCCAGGGACAACAGAAGTTGAAGGCTTTGCTCCTGAAGAAGAAGAAGAAGAGGACTATGCTGTTCAACACTGGACGCAGACTCGGGAATACACTGCAGAATGAAGCTGAGCTGACTACTCCATCTGTTGGGGAAGGCAGTCACCAAGAGGGAAGGGTTCCTAGTCCCGTAGTCTCTGACATCGAGACAGATTACAATGATGAACAGTACCCCCTGCTGAGGATAGGTACAAACAGCTAGAGAACCGGTTAAATGCTATGGAGATTCAACGTGTGCCTGGGTTGGACTTTGGGGACCTAGGTTTATCCTCTGGGGTGGTGATCCCACACAAGTTCAAGGCGCCTGTTTTTGTGAAGTACGACGGGGCTTCCTGTCCTAAGTTGCACCTCCGTTCATACGCAAGGAAGATCCAGCCCTACACGGCAGACAAGAATCTATGGATCCATTTCTTCCATGAAAGTCTCTCAGGGACTCAACTCGAATGGTTCTATCAGCCGGATGGAACCAGTATTCGTAACTGGGAGGACATGGCAACTGCTTTTTATAAACAGTATCAGTATAATGCCGACCTCGCTCCTACGCGTACCCAACTCCAGGGTATGTCACTAGGAACAGGTGAAGGATTCAAGGAATATGCGCAAAAGTGGAGAGACCTTGCTGGAAGGGTGCAACCAACTCTGACTGACCGAGAGCTCGTTGATATGTTCCTGGGGACCCTGTCTGGTCCTTTCTTCAACCATCTGATTGGGAATTATTCTGCTGGGTTCACAGATCTGATCTTAACTGGCGAGAGGATAGAAGCTGGTATCAAGTCCGGGAAGATACAAAAGGGTGACTCCTCAAACACTGAGAAGAAACCATTCAAGAAAGAGTCCAATGCTGCATACAGTCAGAAGGATCGTCGTGACCAACACGTAGGGGCATTCATGATCTCAGGTTCTGCGTCACACCGACAACCGCCAAAGGGAAATCAGCAAAGGCCAGACGAGCCCAAAAGACAATTCACCAACATCAACATGCCATTGTCACAAGCATTGCAACACATGTTGAAAATGAATCTGATTGCGGTGATCAACCCTCCTGCAAATCCCAAGACCTCTTCTCCAAACTACAACCCAGATGCGAGGTGTGCTTATCATTTCGGAAGCCCGGGGCACGATACTGAGGATTGTTGGGCGCTGAAATACAAGATTCAGAACATGATTGACGCCAAGGAGATCGAATTCGAGCCTGCTGAGACTCCCGATGTGATCACTGCTCCCTTTC
This sequence comes from Vicia faba, assembly GCA_948472305.1. Taxonomy (NCBI): domain Eukaryota; kingdom Viridiplantae; phylum Streptophyta; class Magnoliopsida; order Fabales; family Fabaceae; genus Vicia; species Vicia faba. The sequence continues at coordinate 302,505,280 of OX451735.1, read as the reverse complement.
CAAAACATGGCTAGGATTGAGAGACTCTTGTTCATTTAAATTCTGATATTGTATTTTTCTGTGCTTATTCAAACAATTATCATGTCAAACTCTATTATTTCATTAATGCATTACACGTGTCTGTTTTGAAGTAATTGTGCTCTCTATATTCAAAATTGCTTTTATTTTTTTCTTGATGTTCAACTCTCGATTGAAAATTCTAAGCCTCTTGAGGGAGGATGATGAAAACGATACCACAATCTACAGTATGCTTTTGAACAAACCCCGCTGATGAGGTACAGACATTGTTTCAATTCCTAAACACTGGAGTTATAAGGAAGATAATCCCTCGTCAACCCCTCTGAGCCAAAGAAGTAGGAGTTTTTCTTTTCGAAAATTAAAACCCTTAATTATAACCTGGGGCAGGGTAGTCTTCTCAGTTGATCCAAGTGCACAACGAATGGCACCAAAGAAGTCCTTACAAAACAAAAGACAATGATGGTTCCGAATGATCATAAAGACAGGCAGTCATCATTTCTCAAAATAAAAGCCCATTAAGTCAAAACCTATGAAAGAGACTTACAAAACTGGGGTATCCCGCTGACTGTAATCATAAAAGAAACTGTTCAGGCAAAAAATAGGGATAACGAAATCAAAAAAGAAAGAGGTCTTACAAACTCTCAACAAAAAAAAAAGAAAAATGACTGCCTATTCAAAATAAACTGTCAATGTTTGAACCATCTCTGGAATATCAGAGCAAAGACTCAAGCAAGGTCTAATGCACGATTAGCTGAGTTTAGGATTGAAGAACATCACAAAGAGCGGGTGGGTACAAATACAATTTGAGCCTTTATCCTTTGCTTCTTGAACCGTGAACCAGGCCACGTTATAACCCTCAAAAGTCCTAGCTGAAGCATGGGTTAATTCGAAAGCATACTGTTACAAAGGTATCCTGACTCCTTAAGGCCCGCTGTAAAATCTTGAGTTGACATCACATGTTACATAATTTGCTTGTTTTACTGAAAAAATGCATTTTCAAAAACTTCAAGACGGACATAAGCTTTGCATTTTTAATATAACATTGATTGCATATGACTATTTCTTTGAACAACATAGAAGTTCGCACGAAGAATATCTGATGAACAGAAGCACTCCCAACTAAGGGGCATGGCATGATCATTGTCCGTCATCTGGGGCAGTTAAGTCAAGATTAGGAGAATCTCTCAAAAGGCCAACCAGCTTGGGGCAAATCTCCGTCTGAGTCACTTGGGGCATTGGACGATCAAACGAAGATCTTCTGGTGGCATGGTAACACTGCACTACTGACAGTGACAACTCCCTGCATCCTGAGAGCACGAACATAGTCGAAAAAACACTACGCATAAGCAAAGACCCGCTAGGTTGACACACCTAGGCAAAAATAAAGGCTTCCCGGCGAACCAAAAAGGTTCGGGCAAAAATAAGGGATGAAATGAAAAAAAATCTGTACACCCGGCAAGTCGAAAACCTGAAAAGGCGGCTGGGGCAAAAATGGGTATCCCGGTGGACTGAAAACCCGAAAGGGCGGTCCAGGCAAAAGTTAGGGATCAAAAGCGTACGACTATGTTCCGTCATCTCGTCACTTGCCTACCAGAAGAAGATTTGTCAACCGGTAGTCATCAAGCGCCTCCACAGGTATCTTCTCCCACAGAAACAGGGGCAATATGAGTTGTCTAAGCGATTTAGTTGCTCTGTCCACCAAGGTACTAAGGTAGGTTCAGCTGAAGAACGTGACCAAGATACCTTCACTCCCCACAAAGATAAGATTCAGCAATACTCTCCCCCGAGCAGAGTTGGTCTCCCGTCAGCCCTGACAAGGTACAATATCTCCAGCAAGTCAACAACGCTCTCCCCAAGTAGAGTTAGTCTACTGTCAGCCTTAAGGAAGTTGGGTATCCCCAGAAAATCTCAATATTCTCCAGCAGCATGCAGATGTTCCTAAGCAAGCATCCCCGACCGTCTAAATATAAGATTATTCCCCGGCAGAATACCAGACACCCCAGTGGAGCCATTCCCCAGTACATTTCAAAAGTCTCCCCAGGAGAGTTGAATCAATCTCCCCAGTAGATTCTGGGAGCCCATCCCCAGTAGATTCTGGAAGCTTATCACCGGCAGAGTACGAACGCTTCTCCCCGGCTTTATTGAAAGTTATCCCCCACCAGAACTTATAACTGGGTTATCCTCAGCTAATTACCACAGAAAGATCGTCCTCAGCGAAGCTCTTCCTACCCCCAGCGGAGTTCATCAGAATCCTCAACAAAACATATCAACAGAATCCCCAGTGGAGTTATCATCAAAACCTCAGCGAAGTATCTCTTCCCACAGAGTATATTCCCCTCAGAGTAATATCTTCACCAGGATTATTCCCCAACGGAGTCATCTTCTCCTACCGGTTTGTTCTTGCAATCATCATCCCCAGCAGAAACGAAGAACTCTACTCTTCAACAGCAGCCCAGGATTTAAACAAGCTCCTGGCATTCATCAAGGATTTATTTTCCCAGACGAAGATACATTCATAAACATCACATCTTCATACATTATAGCATGCATACGCATCATACAACACAAATCTCATTTATTTTTGAGAACATCTTAAAATCATGCAGTTCATGCATCATGACATTGCATACGACTAATACTTCGCCTTTTCAGGAAAAAGTCAATCAAAAGATGATTACCATCTACCTTTACAGTTCCAGATCAACACCGGTATCAAGCCAGGAAAATTCTGTAGACGACTGATCGTGGGTTAATATCCGAAACCAAACAGGACAATTATCTAATTTGGGAGTGCTATATTTTATATAATTAGAGTCCTGTTATTTAAATATTCAAATATTTAAATTGTATTTCAACATCATATACAAATACATAACGAATGATGTAACAAAAAGAATGAGAATAAAAAAGACACATTATACGAAACCGTATAAAAATATATTATTGTGTTTTGATTAGACAAAAAATCAATCACATAGATAATATTACTTTCATGGGAAGTTCCAAGAACTTCACCCTTACATGCATTTTACTTGTGGAACTATGTACAAAGATGATAATTTTCAATTAAGGTCACTTAGCCTTAATAAGACCAATCATTCGAGAAGTAGTCTCGACTACACCCTGGAGAGTACCCACAAAGAGTAGGTGAACTTAACCCTTCATTAAGAAATGTCATATAATCTCACCATAAAAAGAAGATGGTGTGTTACCACTCAAGGTGGTCACGACCCATGACTAGGAGACTTGTCCCTACCGACTCAACATAGACAAGAATACAAATTGGTCATTATGGGGATTTTAAGTACTTAGAAAAACATAATTAAAACTAGTTAATGACAATAATAGTAGGTCATTGACATAGATACATGGTCTTAAAGCATCATGATGAAGGAGATACATAGAGGCATATTTATAAGACACACAAGAAAGAGATTAGGAATAAATTAGGAGTAATAGTTTCTTTACTGATAATGTACTTAAGTAAAATATACATTGATATTACATATATTAAGTATATAAATATTTATGTGCATTACGTACAGTTAATAAAAAGTGGAAATTTAGGTCTCGAACCTACGACCTTTGGGTTATTAGCACGACGCTCTAACAAACTGAGCTAATGGGCCAGATATTTCTTTATTTATTTGTTATTCTATGCATAAAAAACATAGCATATAGGTACGCAACTCGTGGTTAGCACGAACTATCTCAATGTCTTTATATATACAATTACTTTTAATATGATATAAGTAGAACACTTTTTATAATATCCAAAATTTCATTATTCATTTCTTATTTGAGGTTGAAAAATCTCTAATTCTCCTCAATCATGGAAAAAATCTATTTAGGATCTTTAACCGTTTTAGCCATAATTAGGTCCCAGTAGATTCTTTGAGCTTTTTCTTATCATATGTAATCGATTACTCCTCAATCTCAATGTAACCCTCAATAACTTTTAGTTTGCCTTCAAAAAAGAATCAAAGAGTTTGCAATGAGATGGATAAGTGTACATTGTATTTTGATATTACATGAACAAGAGATAATATTTCAGTCCCAAATACATAAAATCTTATGTTAGATTAGGATTGGATTTATAAACAATGAATTTATTGACTAATATTTAAATAATTGATATTAATATTACTTCAATTTAATTAATTTTGAAATGCATCAAACAACTTTTGAATCTTTTACTTTATTCAATGCTATATTTCCATTTCACGTGTTTTGTGTTTGTGTAAGACGACATTTTTCTTCCAACAGATTAAAACCATTTAAAAATAAGTTTTCACCATATTCGTTTCTGCTTGCGTAATTTGTTTTTTAAGTCAAAAGGAAGGAAACTCTTAAAACTATCTATTCAACCACTCTTCTAGACATATTACTCCATAATCAAACCAACATTAACTTAGTGAGGTTCTTGGATCTGAGCTATAGGGAGTTTGATTTCTTTAAGTGAAGGAGAAAGTAATGCGGATGATCATTTTTGTTGTTTTGTTTTGTTGTGTTTCAACTATAAATATGGATATGATAAATTGATATGAATGGCACCATTGTTTTCAACCCTATCGGGAAAATGTGAACATCACCACTACGGGTGAAAAGCACACCAATGTTGAGTATATGAAGTCTCTGACTGGGAAAAAGAAAAATAAAACTCCTTCAAAGAAAAGTAATACAATATAGTATAATAATATATGAATGAAATTCATTCTAGACCCCTAAAGTTGCAGATAGAAAATTTGGGAATGCAATATTATATATAATTAGAGTCCTGTTATTTAAACATTCAAATTGTTAAATTGTATTTCAACATCGTATACAAATACATAACGAATGATGTAACAAAAAGAGTGAGAATAAAAAATACACATTATACGAAACCATATAAAAATACATTATTGAGTTTTGATCAGACAAAAAATAAATCACATAGATTATATTACTTTGGGATATTTTAAGAACTTCACCCTTACATGCATTTTGCTTGGGGAATTATGTACCAAGATGATAATTTTCAAATAAGGTCACTTAGCCTTAATAAGACCAATCATTCGAGAAGTAGTCTCGACTACACCCGGGAGAGTACCCACAAAGAGTAGGTGAACTTAACCCTTCATTAAGAAATGTCATATAATCTTACCATAAAAAGAAGATGGTGAGTTCCCACTCATGGTGGTCACGACCCACGACTAGGAGACTTGTCCCTACCGACTCAACATAGACAAGAATACAAATTGGTCATTATAGGGATTTTAAATACTTAGACAAACATAATTAAAACTAGTTAATGACAAAAATGGTTGGTCATTGACATAGATACATGGTCATAAAGCATCATGATGAAGGAGATACATAGAGGCATATTTATAACACACATAAGAAAGAGATTAGGAATAAATTAGGGGTAATAGTTTCTTTACTTATAATGTACTTAAGTAAAATATACATTCATATTACATATATTAAGTAGATAAATATTTATGTGCATTACGTACAGTTAATAAAAAGTGGCAATTCAGGTCTCGAACCTTCGACCTTTGGGTTATGATCATGACGTTCTAAGAAACTGAGCTAATAGGCCAGATGTTTCTTTATTTATTTGTTATTCTATGCATAACAAACATAGCATATAGGTACACAACTCGTGGTTAGCACGAACTATCTCAATGTCTTTATATATACAATTACTTTTAATATGTTATAAGTAGAACACTTTTTCTAATACCCAAAATTTTATTATTCATTTCTTATTTGAGGTTGAAAAATCGCTAATTCTCCTCAATCATGGAAAAAAAACTATTTAGGATCTTTAACCATTTTAGACATAATTAGGTCCCAGTAGATGCTTTAAGCAATTTCTTATCATATGTAATCGATTATTCCTCAATCTATATGTAACCCTCAATAACTTTTAGTTTGCCTTCAAAAAAGAATCAAAGAGTTAGCAATGAGATGGATAAGTGTACATTGTATTTTGATATTACATGAACAAGAGATAATATCTCAGTCTCAAATACATAAAATCTTATGTTAGATTAGAATTGGATTTATAAACAATCAATTTATTGACTAATATTTAAATAATTGATATTAAGATTACTTCAATTTGATTAATTTTGAAATGCATAAAACAACTTGTTTGAATCTTTGACTTTATTCAATGCTATATTTCCATTTCACGTGTTTTCTGTTTGTGTAATACGACATTTTTCTTCCAACAGTTTAAAACCATTTCAAAATAAATTTTCACCATATTCGTTTCCGCTTGTGTAATTTGTTTTTTAAGTCAAAAGGAAGGCAATTTTTAAAACTATCTATTCAACCACTCTTCTAGACATATTACTCCATATTCAAACCAACATTAAATTAGTGAGGTTTTTGGATCTGAGCTATAGGGAGTTTGATTTCTTTAAGTGAAGGAGAAAGTAATGCGGATGATCATTTTTGTTTTTTGTTATGTTGTGTTTCAAATATAAATATGAATATGAAAACTTGATATGAATGGCACCATTGTTGTCAACCCAATCGGGAAAATGAGAACAATATCACTACGGGTGAAAAGCACACCAATGTTGAGTATGTGAAGTCTCTGATTGAGAAAAATAAAAATAATAGTCCTTCAAAGAAAAGTAATACAAAAGAGTATAATAATATATGACTGAAATTCATTCTAGACCCCCAGAGTTGCGGATTAAAAATTTGGGAATGAAATATTTTATATAATTAGACTCATGTTATTTAAACATTCAAAAATTTAAATTGCATTTCAACATCATATACAAATACATAACGAATGATGTAATAATAAGAATGAGAATAAAAAAGACACATTATACGAAACCGTATAAAAATAGATTATTGAGTTTTGATCAGATAAAAAATCAATAACATAGATAATATTACTTTCATGGGATATTCCAAGAACTTCACCCTTACATGCATTTTGCTTAGGGAATTATGTACCAAGAAGATAATTTTCAAATGAGGTCACTTAGCCTTAATAAGACCAATCATTTGAGAAGTAGTCTCGACTACACCCTGAAGATTACCCATAAAGAGTAGGTGAACTTAACCCTTAATTAAGAAATGTCATATAATCTCACCATAAAAAGAAGATGGTGAGTTCCCACTCAAGGTGGTCACGACCCACGACTAAGAGACTTGTCCATATCGACTCAACATAGACAAGAATACAAATTGGTCATTATGGGGATTTTAAGTACTTAGACAAACATAATTAAAACTAGTTAATGACAAAAATGGTTAGTCATTGACGTAGATACATGGTCATAAAGCATCATGATGAAGGAGATACATAGAGGCATATTTATAGCACATACAAGAAAGAGATTAGGAATAAATTAGGGCTAATAATTTCTTTACTTATAATGTACTAAAGTAAAATATACATTGATATTACATATATTAGGTAGATAAATATTTATGTGCATTACGTACAGTTAATAAAAAGTGCCCCATTCAGGTCTCAAACCTGCGACCTTTGCGTTATTAGCACGATGCTCTAACCAACTGAGATAATGGGCCACATGTTTCATTATTTATTTGTTATTCTATGCATAACAAACATAGCATATAGGTACACAACTCGTGGTTAGCACGAACTATCTCAATGTCTTTATATATACAATTACTTTTAATATGTTATAAATAGAACACTTTTTCTAATATCCAAAATTTCATTATTCATTTCTTATTTGAGGTTGAAAAATCTCCAACTCTCCTCAATCATGGAAAAAAAGTCTATTTAGGATCTTTAGTTGTTTTAGATATAATTAGGTCCCAGTAGATGCTTTGAGCAATTTCTTACCATATATAATCGATTATATCTCAATCTAAATGTAACCCTCAATAACTTTCAGTTTTCCTTCAAAAATGAATCAAAGAGTTAGCAATGAGATGGATAAGTGTACATTGTATTTGGATATTACATGAACAAGAGATAATATTTAAGTTCCAAATTCATAAAAGCTTATGTTAGATTAGAATTGGATTTATAAACAATCAATTTATTGACTAATATTTAAATAGTTGATATTAGGATTACTTCAATTTGATTAATTTTGAAATGCATCAAACAACTTGTTTGAAGCTTTGACTTTATTCAATGCTATATTTCCATTTCACGTGTTTTCTGGGTGTGTAATACGACATTTTTCTTCCTACAATTTAAAACCATTTCAAAATAAGTTTTCACCAGATTTGTTTCCGCTTATGTAATTCGTTTTTTAAGTCAAAAGGAAGGAAATTTTTAAAACTATCTATTCAACCACTCTTCTAGACATATTACTCCATATTCAACCCAACATTAACTTAGTGAGGTTCTTGGATCTGAGCTATAGGGAGTTTGATTTCTTTAAGTGAAGGAGAAAGTAATGCGGATGATCATTTTTGTTGTTTTGTTATGTTGTGTTTCAAATATAAATATGAATATGAAAATTTGATATGAATGGAACCATTGTTGTCAACCCAGTCGGGAAAATGAGAACAATATCACTACGGGTGAAAAGCACACCAATGTTGAGTATGTGAAGTCTCTGATTGGGAAAAAGAAAAATAAAAGTCCTTCAAAGAAACATAATACAATAGAGTATGATAATATATGACTGAAATTCATTCTAGACCCCCAGAGTTGCGGATCGAAAATTTGGGAATGCAATATTTTATGTAATTAGAGTCATGTTATTTAAACATTCAAAAATTTAAATTGCATTTCTACATCGTATACAAATACATAACGAATGATGTAATAAAAATAATGAGAATAAAAAAGACATATTATACGAAACCGTATAAAAATACATTATTGAGTTTTGATCAGACAAAAAATCAATCACATAGATAATATTACTTTCATGGGATATTCCAAGAACTTCACCCTTACATGCATTTTGCTTGGGGAACTATGTACCAAGATGATAATTTTCAAATAAGGTCACTTAGCATTAATAAGACCAATCATTCGAGAAGTAGTCTCCACTACACCCTGGAGAGTACCCACAAATGGTAGGTGAACTTAACCCTTCATTAAGAAATGTCATTTAATCTCAACATAAAAAGAAAATGGTGAGTTCCTACTCAAGGTGGTCACGGCCCACAACTAGGAGACTTGTCCCTACTGACTCGACGTAGACAAGAACACAAATTAGTCATTATGAGGATGTTAAGTACTTGGACAAAAAAAATTAAAACTAGTTAATGACAATAATGGCAGGTCATTGACATAAATACATGGTCATAAAGCATCATGATCAAGGAGATACATAGAGGCATATTTATAACACACACAAGAAAGAGATTTGGAATAAATTAGAGATAATAGTTTCTTTACTTATAATTTACTTAAGTAAAATATACATTGACATTACATATATTAAGTAGATAAATATTTATGTGTGCAGTTAATAAAAAATGGCCCATGCAGGTCTCAAACTTACAACCTTCGCGTTATTATCAAGACAATCTAACCAACTGAGCTAATAGGCCACATGTTTCTTTATTTATTTGTTATTCTATGTATAAAAAACATAGCATATAGGTACACAACTCGTGGTTAGCACGAACTATCTCAATGTCTTTATATATACAATTACTTTTAATATGTTATAAATAGAACACTTTTTCTAATATCCAAAATTTCATTATTCATTTCTTATTTGAGGTTGAAAAATCTCCAATTCTCCTCAATCATGGAAAAAAATCTATTTAGGATCTTTAATTGTTTTAGATATAATTAGGTCCCAGTAGATGCTTTGAGCAATTTCTTACCATATGTAATCGATTATATCTCAATCTAAATGTAACCCTCAATAACTTTCAGTTTTCCTTCAAAAAAGAATCAAAGAGTTAGTAATGAGATGGATAAGTGTACATTGTACTTGGATATTACATGAACAAGAGATAATATATCAGTCCCAAATTCATAAAAGCTTATGTTAGATTAGAATTGGATTTATAAACAATCAACTTATTGACTAATATTTAAATAATTGATATTAAGATTACTAAAATTTGATTAATTTTGAAATGCATCAAAGAGCTTGTTTGAAGCTTTGACTTTATTCAATGATATATTTCCATTTCACGTGTTTTGTGTTTGTGTAATACGACATTTATCTTCCAACAGATTAAAACCATTTCGTAATAAGTTTTCACCATATTCGTTTCAGCTTGCGTATTTTTTTTTAAGTTAAAAGGAAGGCAATTTTTACAACCATCTATTCAACCACTCTTCTAGACATATTACTCCATATTCAACAAAACATTAACTTAGTGAGGTTCTTGGATCTGAGCTATAGGGAGTTTGATTTCATTAAGTGAAGGAGAAAGTAATGCGGATGATCATTTTTGTTGTTTTGTTATGTTGTGTTTAAACTATAAATATGAATATGAAAAACTTGATATGAATGACACCATTGTTGTCAACCCAATCGGGAAAATGAGAACAATATCACTACGGTGAAAAGCACACCAATGTTGAGTATGTGAAGTCTTTGATTGGGAAAAAGAAAAATAAAACTCCTTCAAAGAAAATGAATACAATAGAGTATAATAATATATGACTGAAATTCATTCTAGACCCCTAGAGTTGCGGATAGAAAATTTGGGAATGCAATATTTTATATAATTAGAGTCCTGCTATTTAAACATTCAAATATTTAAATTGCATTTCAACATCGTATACAAATACATAACGAATGATGTAACAAAAAGAATGAGAATAAAAAAGACACATTATACGAAACCGTATAAATATACATTTTTGAGTTTTGATCAGATAAAATATCAATCACATAGATAATAATACTTTCATGGGATATTCCAAGAACTTCACCCTTACATGCATTTTGCTTGGGGAATATGTACCAAGATAATAATTTTCAAATAAGGTCACTTACCCTTAATAAGACCAATCATTCGAGAAGTAGTCTCAACTACACCATGGAGAGTACCCACAAAGGGTAGGTGAACTTAACCCTTCATTAAGAAATGTCATTTAATCTCACCATAAAAAGAAAATGGTGAGTTCCCACTCATGGTGGTCACAACCCACGACTAGGAGACTTGACCCTACTGAGTCAATGTAGACAAGAATACAAATTAGTCATTATGAGGATGTTAAGTACTTAGACAAACAAAATTAAAACTAGTTAATGACAATAATGGTCGGTCATTGACATAAATACATAGTCATAAAGCATCATGATCAAGGAGATACATAGAGGAATATTTATAACACAGATTTGGAATAAATTAGAGATAATAGTTTCTTTACCTATAATGTACTTAAGTAAAATATACATTGACATTAGATATATTAAGTAGATAAATATTTATGTGTGCAGTTAATAAAAAGTGGCCCATGCAGGTGTCGAACCTGCGACCTTCGCGTTATTAGCACGACGCTCTAACAAACCTAGCTAATGGGCCACATGTTTATTTATTTAATTGTTATTCTATGCATAACAAACATAGCATATAGGTACACAACTCGTGGTTATCACGAACTATCTCAATGTCTTTATATATACAATTACTTTTAATATGTTATCAGTAGAACACTTTTTCTAATATCCAAAATTTCATTATTCATTTCTTATTTGAGGATTAAAAATCTCCAATTCTCCTCAATCATGGAAAAAAATCTATTTAGGATCTTTTACTGTTTTAGATGTAATTAGGTCCCAGTAGATGCATTGAGCAATTTCTTACCATATGTAATGGATTATATCTCAATCTAAATGTAACCCTCAATAACTTTCAGTTTTCCTTAAAAAAATAATCAAAGAGTTAGCAATGAGATGGATAAGTGTACATTGTATTTGGATATTACATGAACAAGAGATAATATCTCAGTCCCAAATTCATAAAAGCTTATGTTAGATTAGAATTGGATTTATAAACAATCACTTTATTGAATAATATTTAAATAATTTATATTAAGATTACTTCAATTTGATTAATTTTGAAATGCATCAAACAGCTTGTTTGAAGCTTTGACTTTATTCAATGCTATATTTCCATTTCACATGTTTTGTGTTTGTGTAATACGATATTTTTCTTCCCACAGTTTAAAACCATTTCAAAATAAGTTTCCCAATATTCGTTTCCGCTTGTGTAATTTGTTTTTTAAGTCAAAAGGAAGGCAATTTTTAAAACTATCTATTCAACCACTCTTCTAGACATATTACTCCATATTCAAACAAGCATTAACTTAGTGAGGTTCTTGGACTGAGCTATAGGGAGTTTGATTTCTTTAAGTGAAGGAGAAAGTAATGCGGATGATCATTTTTGTTGTTTCGTTATGTTGTGTTTCAAATATAAATATGAATATGAAAACTTGATATGAATGGAACCTTTGTTGTCAACCCAATAGAGAAAATGAGAATAATATCACTACGGGTGAAAAGCACACCAATGTTGAATATGTGAAGTCTCTGATTGGGAAAAAGAAAAATAAAAGTCCTTCAAAGAAAAGTAATACAATAGAGTATAATAATATATGACTGAAATTCATTCTAGACCCCCAGAGTTGCGGATAGAAAATTTGGGAATGCAATATTTTATGTAATTAGAGTCATGTTATTTAAACATTCAAATATTTAAATTGCATTTCAACATCGTATAGAAATACATAACGAATGATGTAACAAAAAGAATGAGAATAAAAAAGACACATTATACGAAACCGTATAAAAATACATTATTCAATTTTGATCAGACAAAAAATCAATCACATAGATAATATTACTTTCATGGGATATTCCAAGAACTTCACCCTTACATGCATTTTTCTTGGGGAACTATCTACCAATATGATAATTTTCAAATAAGGTCACTTAGGAGTAATAAGACCAATCATTCGAGAAGTAGTCTCGAATTCACCCTGGAGAGTACCCACAAAGGGTAGGTGAACTTAACCCTTCATTAAGAAATGCAATTTAATCTCACCATAAAAAGAATATGGTGAGTTCCCACTCAAGGTGGTCACGACCCACGACTAGGAGACTTGTCCCTACTGACTCAACGTAGACAAGGATACAAATTAGTCATTATGAGGATGTTAAGTACTTAGACAAACAAAATTAAAACTAATTAATGACAATAATGGCCGGTCATTGACATAAATACATGGTCATAAAACATCATGATCAAGGAGATACATAGAGGCATATCTATAACACGCACAAGAAAGAGATTTGGAATAAATTAGAGATAATAGTTTCTTTACCTATAATGTACTTAAGTAAAATAAACATTGATATTACATATATTAAGTAGATAAACATTTATGTGTGCAGTTAATAAAAAGTGGCCCATGTAGGTCTCAAACCTGCAACCTTCGCGTTATTAGCACGACGCACATACCAACTGAGCTAATGGGCCACATGTTTCTTTATTTATTTGTTATTCTATGCATAACAAACATAGCATATAGGTACACAAGTTCTGGGTAGCACGAACCATCTCAATGTCTTTACATATACAATTACTTTTAATATGTTATCAGTAGAACACTTTTTCTAATATCCAAAATTTCATTATTCATTTCTTATTTGAGGTTGAAAAATCTCCAATTCTCCTCAATCATGGATAAAAATCTACTAAGGATCTTTAACTGTTTTAGATATAATTAGGTCCCAGTAGATGCTTTCAGCAATTTCTTACCATATGTAATCGATTATATCTCAATCTAAATGTAACCCTCAATAACTTTCAGTTTTCCTTCAAAAAAGAATCAAAGAGTTAGCAATGAGATGGATAAGTGTACATTGTATTTGGATATTACATAAACAAGAGATAATATCTCAGTCCCAAATTCATAAAAGCTTATGTTAGATTAGAATTGGATTTATAAACAATCAATTTGTTGAATAATATTTAAATAATTGATATTAAGATTACTTCAATTTGATTAATTTTGTAATGCATCAAACAACTTGTTTGAAGCTTAGACTTTATTCAATGCTATATTTCCATTTCACGTGTTTTGTGTTTGTGTAATACGACATTTTTTTCCAATAGATTAAAACCATTTCAAAATAAGTTTTCACCATATTCGTTTCTGCTTATGTAATTTGTTTTTTAAGTCAAAAGGAAGGCAATTTTTAAAACTATATATTCAACCACTCTTCTAGACATATTACTCCATATTCAAACCAACATTAACTTAGTGAGGTTCTTAGATCTGAGCTAATAGGGAGTTTGATTTCTTTAAGTGAAGGAGAAAGTAATGCGGATGATCATTTTTGTTGTTTCTTTATGTTGTGTTTCAACTATAAATATAAATATGAAAACTTGATATGAATGGAACCATTGTTGTCAACCCAATCGAGAAAGTGAGAACAATATCACTACGGGTGAAAAGCACACCAATGTTGAATATGTGAAGTCTCTGATTGGGAAAAATAAAAATAAAATCCTTCAAAGAAAAGTAAGACAATAGAGTATAATAATATATGACTGAAGTTCATTCTAGACCCCCAGAGTTGCGGATAGAAAATTTGGGAATACAATATTTTATATAATTAGAGTCCTGTTTTTTAAACATTCAAATATTTAAATTGCATTTCAACATTGTATACAAATACATAACGAATGATGTAACAAAAAGAATGAGAATAAAAAATACACATTATACGAAACCGTATAAAAATACATTATTGAGTTTTGATCAGACAAAAAATCAATCACATAGATAATATTACTTTCATGGGATATTCCAAGAACTTCACCCTTACATGCATTTTTCTTGGGGAACTATCTACCAAGATGATAATTTTCAAATAAGGTCACTTAGCAGTAATAAGACCAATCATTCGAGAAGTAGTCTCGACTACACCCTGGAGAGTACCCACAAAGGGTAGGTGAACTTAACCCTTCATTAAGAAATGCCATTTAATCTCACCATAAAAAGAAAATGGTGAGTTCCCACTCAAGGTGGTCACGACCCACGACTAGGAGACTTGTCCCTACTGACTCAACGTAGACAAGAATACAAATAAGTCATTATGAGGATGTTAAGTACTTAGTAAAACAAAATTAAAACTAATTAATGACAATAATGGTCGGTCATTGACATAAATACATGGTCATAAAACATCATGATCAAGGAGATACATAGAGGCATATCTATAACACGCACAAGAAAGAGATTTGGAATAAATTAGAGATAATAGTTTCTTTACCTATAATGTACTTAAGTAATATATACATTGATATTACATATATTAAGTAGATAAATATTTATGTGTGCAGTTAATAAAAATAGTCCCATGCAGGTCTCGAACCTGCGACCTTCGCGTTATTAGAATGACGCTCTAATGAACTGAGATAATGGGCCACATGTTTATTTATTTATTTTCTATTCTATGCAAAATAAACATAGCATATAGGTACAAAACTCATGGGTAGCACGAACTATCTCAATGTCTTTATATATATACAATTACTTTTAATATGTTATCAGTAGAACACTTTTTCTAATATCCAATATTTCATTATTCATTTCTTATTTGAGGTTGAAAAATTACCAACTCTCCTCAATCATTGAAAAAAATCTATTTAGGATCTTTAACTGTTTTAGATATAATTAGGTCCCAGTAGATGCTTTGAGCAATTTCTTACCATATGTAATCGATTATATCTCAATCTAAATGTAACACTCAATAACTTTCAGTTTTCCTTCAAAAAAGAATCAAAGAGTTAGCAATGAGATGGATAAGTGTACATTGTATTTGGATATTACATGAACAAGAGATAATATCTAAGTCCCAAATTCATAAAAGCTTATGTTAGATTAGAATTGGATTTATAAACAATCAATTTATTAAATAATATCTAAATAGTTGATATTAAGATTACTTTAATTTGATTAATTTTGAAATGCATCAAACATCTTGTTTGAAGCTTTGACTTTATTCAATGCTATATTTCCATTTCACGTGTTTTGTGTTTGTGTAATACGACATTTTTCTTCCAACAGTTTAAAACCATTTCAAAATAAGTTTTCACCATATTTGTTTCCGCTTGTGTAATTTTTTTTTTAAGTCAAAAGGAAGGCAATTTTTAAAACTATCTATTCAACCAATCTTCTAGACATATTACTCCATATTCAAACAAACATTAACTTAGTGAGGTTTTTGGATCTGAGCTATAGGGAGTTTGATTTCTTTAAGTGAAGGAGAAAGTAATGCGGATGATCATTTTGGTTGTTTTGTTATGTTGTGTTTCAACTATGAATATGAAAACATGATATGAATGGCACCATTGTTGCCAACCCAACCGGGAAAATGAGAACAACATCACTACCGGTGAAAAGCACACCAATGTTGAGTATGTGAAGTCTCTGATTGGGAAAAATAAAAATAAAAGTCTTTCAAAGAAAATTAATACAATATAGTATAATAATATATGGTTGGAATTCATTCTAGACCCCCAGAGTTGCAGATATAAAATTTTGGAATGCAATATTTTATATAATTAGAGTCATGTTATTTAAACATTCTAATATTTAAATTGCATTTCAACATCGTATACAAATACATAACGAATGATGTAACCAAAAGAATGAGAATAAAAAAGACACATTATACGAAACCGTATAAAAATACATTATTGAGTTTTGATCAGACAAAAAATCAATCACATAGATAATATTACTTTCATGGGATATTCCAATAACTTCACCCTTACATGCATTTTGCTTGGGGAACTATGTACCAAGCTGATAATTTTCAAATAAAGTCACTGTGATACGGTGGGATAAACTGACTGTTTTTTGGAATGCTGGTTTGTGTTTTGCATTTGTGTTTGCAAAATGTCGCGGTAAGCAAGAGTCGCCACCGAATTTTATTTTATCCAACAAGGAAAGGAAAAAAGCATAGAAAAATTCGTTTTTCAAGATATTTGAGTACGGGGGGTAGATTTATAGAAAGGGAAGGTATTAGCACCCTTTCTATCCGTAGTTATCTACGGGCTCTTAGGTACTTGCTCATCATTTTCAAAATTGTTTTCTTTGTGCTTGTGGGTTTTGAAAAGTTTTTGTTTTGAGTTCGATTTAACTCTTGCTTCTGTCTTCAAGAGTGTAATGAAGTGTTTTTTTTAAAAACTTTGTTTATAAAAGAGTGTAAGTGTGAAAAAAAATTTGTTTTGGATGAGCAAGTATCTAAGAACTAATCTACCTACTCGAAAAAGGAATCGTTCTATGCTAATTTCCTTTAGACAATGATATCCCACTATTAGAAGTAGGTAGCACCGTCGTCGGAGTTTGAGGGTCAATTCGAAAGAGGGACATACAGTCACTAAAGCAATGTTAGGATGTCTTAGCGGTAACCCTAATATCTTAGATCATTTATTCGAGGCAACAATATTCGAGGCAACCATTTTGAGGCAACTATGATATTTTAGACAAGAGGGCGACCTCTAAAACAACCTATACTCAATGACCGTTTACGAAGGCAACCAAATGGGGTGTACCCTAAGAGTGCACATGTGCGAGTGTGTCGATTTCAGTTATTTTTATCTTTGCACATGTTTAGAGTGATCTAACCGTTTTAAGATTAAACATTCATTCTTATCATGCAAACCCTATTACCAAACATCTAGCAGTTGAATAATTTACAGAATTAAAATGCGGAATTTAAACTAAATTATTACAAGGCGTCGGGTATTTACATCGCCAACGACAAACCCTTTGAAATTTAAATGCAGAAAAATAAATAAATGCCCTAATTAATTATGAAAAACCGGGAGCAGATACAATATTTGAATAAAGAAAAATAAAGCGCACGGGAAATTAAGCTGAATGCGAAATTAGGTTTTGACCCTCCTAATTAAAAGAAAATGTTTTTGTTGTTTTTATTTTTTAAAGAAAAGAAATTAAGTCCTAAAATTAAATGCTAAATTAATTATTAAATAAATAAATCAATGAAAAATATTAAATGACATATTTTTGGAGTTTTTGTTATTTTAGGAAAGAAAATAAAATGATTAAATTAGTGTTAAAACCTATTAATTCTAATTAATTTTAAATATTTACAATATTAAATTAAAGTTACCTAATTAATCAACCTAATTAAATTAAATGATTTATTGATGAAAAATAAATTTCTGAAATTTAATTGGGTAAAAATATTTTTTGTGATTTTTTTGATAAAAAAGAAAATTGTTTATTGGTTAGTAATTAAATTAAATAAAATAGAATAATTAAATGAAATAAACAAAATATAAGAAAAAGTGTGAGATGGGCCTGATTCTTTTAAGGGTGTGAATAGCAGTTTTCTGGCCCATTTGATGAAGATCCGTTGGACTTTTATAATCCCATGCGTTTGCGTTGGCTTGGTTTTTTGGTGCACCTTCAATGATGGCCACCAGATCTGGCCATCTGACCATCTGGCGTGTTGATGAGGAAGGTGCATGGTGGATCTCCAGCTTAGGCGTGCATGTGATTACCTGAAAACAAATATCATAGAGAAAATAAGGAGACCTGGGATTCGAACCTAGGTCCTGAGGGGAATTCCATGCCACGCTTGCCACTACACCACTTGCTTCTTGTTGTTAATATAATGTAAACTAAATAAAATATAAGACTACAAGTGTTAATGGAAAATAAAAAGCGCTCGTTCAAACAAGCCAATGGAATCTGGCCACGTCTTCGTCCCTGTCATGGCACCGTCGCTAAAATTCCAAATACCTATATCTACGGACAGAGTCTGTTGCTACAGGTTTGTCGACTCTCAAAATCTCATACAGGCCATGTAAATGAATTCTAACACTATGGTTAGACTCGTCTCCTTCTTCTGATCACAACCATGGCCATTATTAATGCCAAAAGCTTGCAAATGATTTGTAGATCAAGAATATACCATCAATTCATGTCAACAATGCCTAAATTTCAAAATACGAATTCAAGAACAGGGCGAGTTTGTGAGTGACTTACAGCGTATTCTGGGATTGGAATGGATTGGTTCTGAGTTGCTTTAGCTTCTAGAGAATGCCAGGAAGCGATTGAGACAAGTAACAGGCCTTGAGGATGCCTCTAACCTCCGTTTCGATCTCACACTTTCTTTGATATTTTTCAGATTTTGTTTGTTCTGTCACACCTATCTCCAACCTTGTTTTTGATATGCCTCGCCCCCTTATGTATCCAGCAATGTATTAGGGTTGCAAATTGTGTCCAAATCCCTCTCCATCAATGATTTTGATATTGAACTGATTTGCTTCTTTAAAGCATTCCAAAATTGGCTTATTTTGAATCTTTTTGAACACAATTGCCTTGATACGAGTTTGATTGGTCCTAGCTGTGTAACAAGACCTGAAATGATCACCAAATCCTTAGTTTCAATGTTTTTGGATTTTATTTGATTTTATTTGATTTAAATCAAATTAATTCAAATCAAAATCAAAATAATTAATAAAAATATGATATGGACAAGTGGCAAAGGCTTGAGCACGTGGGCTATGATGCCAACTCAAAACAAGTGAAAAAGAATGGGCCCATTTGGCAAAATTTGAAGTTTTGTGCATAGTTATCTTTTGGCAATTTTGCAAAAAGGTCCAACTTCAACAATGCATAACTTCCTCAATTTTTATTCTTTTGAGGTGTTCTTAGACTTTTTAGAAATATTGAGACGTCCTATAATCAATACTTTTGGTCTCATCTCATTTTGATATTTCATTCTCAAGTATGAAGCTTGACAAAAAAGGAGTTTTTGTTGACTTTTCAAAATGACCTATAATGTCCAAATTCATAACTTCTTGTGAGTGCATATTTTGAACTTGTGAGCTGAAGATGGATTGTAGGGAATCGCATCCTATTCAAAATGAGCTTTGGATGGGTCATTTCTCATAAAGTATGAGAAAGTTATGCTTGGTCAAAGTTGGGTTGACTTTCCCTGCAAAACCCTAATTTAGCAACTATTGAATCTTGATGAATTATGAGCAATCCTTGATGAATCATGATCAACCCTTTATCAAATGATGAAATATACTTCAAAATGAGAATGTTGACAAGAAATCTTGAAGTTTGACTGTATGTAGGTCACAGTTGACTTTTGCCCTAGCACAATCGATTCTTGGACCTTTGAGCAATTGACTGAGCAAGATTCCTCTGCAAGGCTTGAAACTTGACATGGATGATCTTGAGAACATATTAGGACATTTGTGATCACTTGGGATCACTTGGACTCAAGTATCTTGATGCAACACAAAACCCTAATTTGGGGTAGACTGCCTTGAGAGAGCTTGTCTGGCCAACCCTTGGACTACCTTGAGCAACTTGAGGATCTTTCTTGACATATTTTGAGAAATATGGGAGGGAAAATTTTGGGGTACAACAGCTGCCCCAATTCAATCTTCTTAAACCTGAGGATGTAGATTGGCTTTCGTGCCTTTCGTGATCCGAAGGTGGAAGAGGATTGAACACTAGAGTGCCCATAAATTTGCACTCGCATGAAGTGGTAGTTGTCTTGTGATGTTGGGAATGGGCTTACAGATGCCATTTGGAAGAGTGTCAATCGCATAAGAGATTACTTAGCGAGAGCTTGTATACCTATTATTGAGGAAGATTCCGCTGAGGAAGTTTGATCTTTGTTGGGGGAAGTAGAATTTTTAGGAGTTTTGTCGTCCCTTATTCTGTTGGTGAGTCGTCTTTGTTGATATTTAGGAACTTCAATCGTCCGTACTCAACTGAGGAATCAACTTTGCTGAGATTTAGGAGCTCGTCCGTAATTCAACAACTTTGCTGAGATTTAGGAGCTCGTCCGTAATTCAACTATTTTGCTGAGATTTAGGAGCTCGTCCGTAATTCAACTGGGGAAATAACTCTGCTGAGATTTAGGAACTCGTCTGTAATTCAACTGAGGTACATATCTGTCGAGACTTAGGAACTCGTCAGTAATTCAACAACTTTGCTGAGATTTAGGAACTTGTCCGTAATTCAACTTGAGAAACAACTTTGTTGAGATTTAGGAGCTTGTCCGTAATTTAACTTGGGGAGTATTTATGCTGAGATTTAGGAACATCGTCCATAATTCAACAACTCTGCTGAGATTTAGGAACATCGTCCGTAATTCAACTGAGGAAATAATTTCGCTGAGATTTAGGAACTTGGCAATAATTCAACAACTTTGCTGAGATTTAGGAGCCTATCCGTAATTCAACTGAGGAAATAATTTCGCTGAGATTTTGGAACATGTCCGTAATTCAACAACTTTGCTGAGATTTAGGAGATCGTCCGTAATTCAACTGATGAAATATCTCTGCTGAGATTTAGGAGCTCGTCCGTAATTCATCTGAGAAAACATCTCCACTGAGATTTAGGAACTTGTCCGTAATTCAACTGAGGAAATATCTTTGTCGAGATTTAGGAACTCATCCATAATTCGACTGAGGAAATATCTTTGTCGAGATTTAGGAACTCGTCCGTAATTCTACTGAGGAAATATCTTTGTCGAGATTTAGGAACTCGCCCGTAATTCGATTGAGGAAATATCTTTGTCGAGATTTAGGAGCTCGTCCGTAATTCGACTGAGGAAATATCTTTGTCGAGATTTAGGAGCTCGTCCGTAATTCGACTGAGGTAGAAGCTTCATAGCTTGAATTTGTGATAATTTCTCCTGAAAGGTAAAGGTTAACTGTATGTAATGCATGATATGTATCAAGCGATGATGTTCTCAAAATAAATGAGATTGTGTTGTATGATGCATATGCATGTCATGATGTATGAAAATGTGATGTTTTTAGCTGGGGAAAATAAATCCCGAATTGCTGCTGGAGAAAAGAAATGAATTCTTCATTTCCGCTGGAGATAGTGGATGAAGATGTTTGTGAGAATAAACCTGCGGGAGAGGATAACTCCACTGGGGAATAAACTGATGAGAGAATGACTCTTGTGGGGAAGAGATGCTTTGTTGAGGATTCCGTTGATAAATTCAGCTGGGGATGAATTACCGCTGCTGGTGATAATGAACCTTGTTGGGGATTGAATTCTTGTTTTGTGAAAGGAAAGAACTCCGCTGGGGACAATTTTCCAATAGCGACCTTACTGGGGATAGCCCTTTTAGACTTTTACTGGGGATGATCTTCCGGAGTCTACTGGGGATAATTTTATACTCCGCTGGAGATGATAAGACTTTTCAGTGTTGATGGTAGATAAACTCTGCTTGTGGAGAATATTACCGATTCATTCACTGTTGCGAGTCTCAGCTGGGGAGAGCTAACACCAGTAACTTTCTCTTACTCCGCGGGGAATGAATGTGACTTCAATCGTTTCCTCCAGCTAGGTTTATCCCTATACCTGGTAGACAGAGCAACTGTACGGTTTGGGCATTTCTCGTTTTCCCCTGTTTCTGATATTACGAGTAATCGTCTTTTGTTTCGCATGTAAATATTCATGAGCAGCAATCAATGTCAAATGCATATATCAAAAATGAACATTGGATGTTCTTTGCAAAAAAAAACATAAAAAGGAAAATTTTATTTGTGAAAATGAATTGTATTGATTTTTGAAGTTTGGCATGTAAATAGGCATTTTTGTACAAGACTCTTACATCCTAGTAAGAGAACGCCGCCGAACAAGCGGAATTTATACAATTTGTGAAAAACAAAGAAAAACAGCGATGTGAACAATCCCACTGGGTTCCAACTCTGCTATTTCCTTTATTTCCTCGAGCATCTCATCACTTTGCTACTTGGTTGAAGGTAGATCAGATTGATTAGTGTCATCCGAGCTTGGTAGTCGATACCGAAGTCTGGTTGCAAGGTGATCCAATGAGACATAGTGTTACGCTTTGATCCCTAATTTTTGCCTGGACCGCCCTTTTGGATTTTCAGTCCACCGGGATACCCTTTTTTGCCCAAGCCGCCCTTTCAGGTTTTCGACTTGCCAGGTGTAGAGTTTTTTTTTATTTTCATCCCTTATTTTTGCCCGAACCCTTTTGGTTCGTCGGGAAGCCCTTATTTTTTCCTAGGCCAGTCAACCTAGCGGGTCTTTGATTATGCGTAGTTTCTTTTCACTATGTCTGCATTGACGGGGTGAGGAAGGTCGTCACCGTCCATGGTAGTTAGAATCATAGCTCCTCCTGAGAAAATGTTCTTAACCAAAAATGGCCCTTCATACGTAGGGGTCCATTTTCCCCTGGGATCACCTTGAGGTAGTATGATGCGCTTGATCACCAGATCCCCAACTTGATACTCTTGTCATTTAAATTTCTTATTAAATGCCTTGATCATTCGTTTTTGATACGTCTGACCATGACAAATAACAGTAAGTCTTTTTTCGTCAATTAAATTCAGCTGATCAAGCCGGGTCTGAATCCAGTCATCTTCGCTCAAACCTGCATCCTTCATAATCCGAAGAGAGGGTATCTGAACTTCAATGGGTAAGACGGCCTCCATGCCATATACCAAAGAATAGGGTGTTGCCCCTGTTGATGTCCACGCTGAGGTACGGTACCCATGAAGAGCAAATGGTAACATCTCATGCCAATCTTTGTATGTCACCGTCATCTTCTGCACAATCTTCTTAATGTTCTTATTAGCCGCTTCTACAGCCCCATTCATCTTCGGCCGGTAAGGAGAAGAGTTATGATGTTGTATCTTGAACTGCTTGCAGAGCTCGGTGATCATCTTGTGGTTGAGATTTGTACCGTTGTCCGTAATGATCCTCTCTGGTACACCGTATCGACAAATCAGATTGTGCCGAATAAATCGTGCCACAACGTTCTTGGTTACGGTAGCAAAGGAAGCTGCTTCAACCCACTTTGTAAAGTAAACAATAGTTACCAAGATGAAATGATGCCCATTGATGCAGTAGGTCTGATCTCACCAATCATGTCGATACCCCACATTGCAAAAGGCCAAAGAGCTGTCAAGATGTTCAAAGGAACTGGAGGTATGTGCACCTTATTAGCATAAACTTGGCACTTATGACAGGTCCGAGAATGCTGATAACAGTCGGCTTCCATTGTAGACCAATAATATCCTGCCCGTAGGATTTTCTTTGCCATGGTGTGTCCACTGGAATGAGTTCCGAAAGTACCTTCATGCAACTCTACCATAGTCCTTTCTGCTTCGTTCTTATCCATACAACGCAATAAAGTTGAATCATGGTTACGCTTGTAAAGGATGCCGTTACTGATGAGTAACTTCGCCGCGAACCTCCTCAGAAACTTCTTACATTAACAGATGCACCCTCGGGGTATTCCTGAGCTTCAAGATACCTCTTTACTTCATGAAACTGGGGTTTATCTGCTACCTCTTCAGTCTCAATGTCACAGCAATGTGCGGGTTCGTCCAACCTCTCAATGGTAATCTGGGGAGCCTCATTGTCCCATCTGACCTTGAACATAGAAGACATCGTAGCTAGCGCGTCCGCTAACTGATTCTCCTCTCCAGGGAAGTGTTCGAAGGTTATCTCCTCGAAGTGCGGAAGAAACATCAAAACATACTCCTTGTATGGGATAAGATTAGGGTGTTTCGTATCCCACTCGCCTTTGATCTGGCTGATCACGAGAGCGGAATCTCTGAATACACTCAGAAACTTAATCCTTAGGTCAATAGCTGCTCGAAGACCCATGATGCACGCTTCATACTCCGCCATGTTGTTGGTGCAGTTGAAACATAGTCAGGCGGTGAACGGAGTATGAGAGCCTTCAAGAGATATGATCACGGCACCAATGCCATTACCCAAAGCGTTTGAAGCTCCATCAAAGTACATAGACCATCGGGATCCATCCTCAGGTCCTTCATCTAGTCCAGGTGTCTCATAGTCAGTCACCAACATGATGTTCTCATTCGGGAATTCAAAGTTCATAGACTGGTAATCATCCACCGCCTGATATGCCAAATGATCTGCCAACACACTTCCCTTGATTGCCTTTTGGGTCATATATTGGATGTCATACTCAGTCAAGATCATCTGCCATCTTGCTATTCTTCTGGACAAGGCAGGATTTTTGAAGATATACTTGATAGGATCCATCTTTGATATCAATAGGGTAGTGTGAGTCAACATATACTGTCTCAGCCGGCGAGCATCGCATGCCAAAGCGCAGCAAGTTTTCTCAAGCAACGAGTATCGGGTCTCGCAGTCGGTAAACTTTTTGCTAAGGTAGTAAATAACATGCTCTTTTCGGGGAGCTGGCATTTCCTGTATAGCCTTTACCTTTGCAAGATCCACTTGAATACCTTTATCACTTACGACGAAACCCAGCAGTTTACCAGATCTCACCCCAAAGGTGCACTTGTTCGGGTTTAACCTCAGCTTGTACAACTTCAAACTGTCAAATAGCTTCTGAAGATGGTCATGGGGATCTTCCTCAGTCTGGGATCTTGCAATCATGTCGTCAACGTATACCTCAATCTCATGATGAATCATGTCGTGGAACAAAGCGACCATGGCGCGCTGATATGTTTCCCCATAATTCTTCAACCCAAAAGGCATGACTTTGTAGCAAAAGGTACCCCATTGAGTAACAAAGGTTGTCTTCTCCATATCTTCGGGAGCCATTTTAATATGATTGTAACCGGAGAAACCATCCATAATGGAGAAGACCTTATGCTGTGCGGTGTTGTCAACCAGAACATCGATATGAGGTATAGGGAAATCTTCCTTGGGGCTTGCCCTGTTCAGATCCCTAAAGTCAATACACATCTGAACCTTACCATCCTTCTTCGGCATCAGAACCACATTGGCAACCCACTGCGGGTAAGAAGTAACTGCTAGAAAACCAGAATCAAACTGTTTCATAACTTTAGCCTTGATTTTCTCAGACATCTCTGGGCGCATTCGAAGAACTTTCTGTTTCACTGGAGGACAGTCTTCCTTGGTAGGAAATCGGTGAACCACGATATCAGTATTCAACCCAGGCATATCTTCATAAGACCAAGCAAAGATCTCCATATAGTCACGCAGCATCTGAATCAACCGTTGCTTAACACTAGACTCCAAATTTGCACCGATCTTGACCTCTTTCTTGTCTACCTCTGTACCCAAATTTATCGTTTCCACTATCTCTTCATGTGGCTGTATGGTCCTCTCTTCCTGGAGTAACAGTCTAGCAAGTTCCCCAGGCACTTCGCAATCATCCTCACCTTCGTCCTCGGCTTCGTTGATCGGACTTTCGAAGTCATAATTGGCGGTAGCAGAGTCGTTATCAGTGGGATCCAAAGTGGATGTAGACATGTATATGTGAGTGTGTGTAAAATAGCTGTTTTGCAAGATAGAAAAGAAAAACAAAGAGTGCAAAATTCGTAGTGCAAGAAAACGTCCAATGCTTTTATTAATGATATATGGAAATGACACACAATAAGCCCTCAAATAAAGCCACGGTGTCTCGGGTAAGGCACCGGGCCGTAAAGTTTAAAAATTGTCTGTTACAAACTCAAAACAAAAGTCTCATTACTGGGTAATAAAAGAAATTGGCACGAAGTCCTTTGCCGTCCAATTGCTTAGTCCGCCATCGGTAGTCGGGTAGATCCAACTGTCAAACTCAGATTCTTCATCATCGTCTTCAATGGAATTCACTCCCGAATTGTTGATAAACAGGGGAGATCCTCCGATTCGCACACGCCGAACAACCCTTTGAGCTTCTGCAGTAAAACCCAAACCAAAATTGTCAGTTTTATGTGCAAAATTAGGGAGTTAGCCCCAATTCGCACACCCACCTTTCTCAATAACAGCCCGGGCATCTTTTAGGGAAGCCATCTTCATTGGAGGATCTTCAGCAACAGTTTCAGTTGAGGCCAGAGTCTGGGGGACTTCTTCAAAATGTTGGCACGGGGTTTCAATGAACTCCCCATCCATCTCCATATACCGGAAAGAGTTAAGGTGGCTCACCATGTACTCCTCTTCTCCTCATACCGTAACAATTTTCCCCTTCAATGGGTATTTCAGCATCTGGTGTAGTGTAGAAGTGACTGCCCCAGCTTTATGGATCCACGGGCGACCCAACAAACAAGAATAAGATGGCCGAATGTCCATCACATAGAATGTAGACGCGAAAATCTGATAACCAACCTTAACCGGAATATCCACCTCTCCATGTACCATCCTCTTGTACCCGTCAAAGGCCCTAACCACAATGTTGCTCGACTTCAGCACCAACCTTTTAAAGTCTAACCGGTCTAACGCTTTCTTGGGTAAAACATTCAGCGAGGACCCAGTATCCACTAACACGTGAGATAATGTAGTGCCCCTACACTCGATTGAAACATGCAGAGCGTCATTGTGATTCTTCCCTTTGGCAGTCAAATCTGCGTCAGAGAAACCCAACCCGTTATCAGCAGTCAAACCAGCCACACAGTCTTTGAACTGGTCAGCAGATGTTTCCTGGGGCACGTGCGCGGTTTTCAAGAAAGCAATCAGAGCCTTAGTATGGGCCTCTGAGCACAGCAATAAAGACAACATAGAGATCTTTGACGGGGTTTTCCCCTGCTGTTCGACTACATTGTAGTCACTTTTCTTGATGATCTTTAAAATTTCCTCCATCTCCTGTCTAGAGGCTTCAACAGTAATCTTCTTCGGTGCCTCCGTCCGGGGAGGCTCACCGGTGATCCCTTTGCCCCGAGTATCAGATGACTCGGCGATAGGGGTATGGATTGGAACTTGAATAGGGACAGTAGCAGATGTACTGGCAGGTGTAATAACAACATGCTTCTGAACAATTGGTAGAGATATCTCAGGGGAGAAAAGTCTTTCGCTTCGGGTGACTTTACTAGACCCAACAATATTGCTGACATCAGTATCAGCCTCTTCATCCTTCAAGTCTTGTTTAATCTTGTGATAATACACATCGTCCCCATAGTGCCACGAGACAACCTTATCCGACGTATAAGGGATAGGTCCAGGAACAGTAATAATCAAAGGAGAAATTCTCGGAACAGATGTAATTCTAACAGGATTTCTCGAGGAAGCCTTGGAAGAATTGGCGGAAATGGTGATTATAGACACATCTTCGAAAGGAATCAATGGAACCAAAGTTTTCTCAAACAGGATTTCTTTGTTATCCATCAGGCATTGGACACCTGACTTCAATAGATGGCAACCAGTAGGTAGGATGGAACACAGATGGAAACCTTCGCCACAGCCCGGAAATAAACCGGCTAACAGAAGGTTCTTCTTCACAATCATCAATGGAGTAGCAATGTCTTCTACAGAAGTCACAAACGAGTCATCGTCTACAGCATTCACCCCATGCTTGGGCATAGGAGAAGTCATAACATTAGGCTTTTCCGGCGCTTCAAACTCAATCTCCTTAGCATCAATCAGATCTTGTACCTTATTCTTCAAGGCCCAACAATTATTGGTATCATGCCCCGGGCTATCAGAGTGATAAGCACAACGGGCGTTTGGATTGTACAGCGGCGATGTTGTGTTGGGATTCTTTGGAGCTTCCGTTGGAATCACCAAGTCGGTCTTCAACAACTGCGGCAGAATTTGAGATAAAGTCATGTTGAGCCGAGTAAACTGTCTTTGAGGCCTCTCTGCTCTTGGCTGATTGTTGCGTTGTGTGGCAACAATTGGTCTTGAAATAACTACCGCATTAACCGCTTGGCGGTGCTCGTGTAGAATTTGGTTCCTTGAGCTGTAAACTGCACTAGACTCCTTCCTGAAGGGCTTCTTCTCGGTACTTGATGAAGCACCTTTCTGTAACTTGCCGCTCTTGATACCGGCTTCAACTCTCTCCGTAGTCATAATTAACTCGGTAAAACCTGACGATGAACTTCCGATCAAATGGTTGAAATACGGACCAGACAAGGTCCCAAGAAACATATCTACTAACTCCCTATCAGCCAGAGGGGGTTGTACTCTTCCATCAAGATCCCTCTATTTCTGAGCGTAGTCCTTAAAACCTTCGCTCGCACCCATAGACATACCCTGAAGTTGGGTACGCGTGGGAGCAAGGTCGGCATTGTATTGGTACTACTTGTAAAAATCAGCAGCAAGGTCCTCCCAGTTATGGATGTTAGCTCCTTCTAGCTGATAGAACCATTCAAGTTGAGTCCCTGAAAGACTATCTTGAAAGAAATGGATCCAGAGGTTACTGTCAGCAGTATACGGTTGAATCTTCCTAACATACGAGCGGAGGTATAGCTTTGGGCAGGAGAACCCGTCGTACTTGTTAGAACAAAGTTTGAATCTACTACCCTAAGTTAAAGTTTTGATGATAACAAAATGCTAGATTAAATAAATTGTATAATTCATATGAGACATATATGCTACCTAAAAATTATATTGTGCATTTACAGAAACTCTGATGGATATCAGCATAAGAATGTCAACATCAGCATCAGAAAATGAAATATCATATGCCAGCATCAGAAGAACAAAGCATGTGCTTACGCTGAAGCTTGATGAACAGATCTGCGCTTAACATACTCTAAACTCTGATCAAGACCAAAACAATATCATCAGCACCTAGAAGCGTCAGAATAAGCCAAAGCCAATAACACGCTGAATTGACAACGGTACTGTGCATTCAAGACACTTTATTACCAACGGCTGTATTCCAAGACAAAGATCTTCTCAATATGGAAAGAACGTTATGGGCATTGAAATGGAATAATTGACTACAACGTATCTTTTCCAAGGCTATATAAACAAGTCAGTGAGAAATGAATTGTCTAATGCTCTACAACTCTTTACACGCCTAAAGCAAATCATCTTCATCCTCACTCATACAGCTTGCTATATCTCTCAAATTGTTTACTCAATAGTAATAGCATCCTAGTTTCACATAAGCTTAAATTGTGTATTATCACAGTTGTGATATAAAGTTTTTGTAGAAAACATTCAACACACATAGTATTCATTTATCTGTAAGAAAGAATTTCCTTGAGAAACCGGTCTGTGGTTTAGACTCAAGAAGGCTTTAGCAGTTGTTAAAGAAGTTGTAATATTCAGTTGAATATAGTGGATTAAGACCTCACTGGAGAGAGGCGAAATCACCTTGACGGGTGGACTGGAGTAGTTTGAGATCAAACGAACCAGGATAAAAATAACATGTTGTCTGCATTTGATTTCAAGTTTTACAATTCAACCCCCTTCTTGTGTTTTTCACTTCTTCAATTGGCATCAGAGCGCCTGGTTCTGAGCTAAACACTTAACCGTGTCAGTACAAGATCCAACGTCAGAAAAACACAATGGCTGGAACATATCAACACACCAGCAATGACAACAATGAAGATAGAGACAGATTCAGCGGCAAACCTCCAGTCTTTGATGGAGAGAATTTTGATTACTGGAAAGACAGAATAGAAAGCTTCTTTCTGGAACATGATGTTGATCTGTGGGACATGGTGACAGATGGATAGACGCACCCAGTGAATGCAAGTGGTCAGAAGATTGACAGGAAGGCAATGTCTGATCAACAAAAGCGTGACTTCAAAAATCACCACAAGGCCAGAACTATTCTTCTCAGCGCCATCTCTTACGCTGAATATGAAAAGGTATCTAACAGAGACACTGCAAAGAGTATGTTTGACTCTCTCAGAATGACGCATGAAGGCAACATTCAGGTCAAAGAAACTAAAGCTCTTGCGCTCATTCAGAAGTATGAGGAATTCAAAATGGAAGAAAGTGAATCAATTGAAACGATGTTCTCAAGATTTCAAATTCTGGTGGCTAGTCTCAAAGTTCTGGACAAAGGGTATTCTACTGCTGATCATGTCAAGAAGATCATCAGAAGCTTGCCAAAACAGTGGAGGCCAATGGTTACAGCGCTGAAGCTAGCTAAAGATCTCAACAAAATCTCTCTGGAGGAACTTATCAGCTCCCTCAAAAGTCATGAGATAGAGCTAGAAGCTGATGAACCTCAGAAGCAAGGTAAGCCTTTAGCCTTAAAATCTAACAGAAAATCTGACTCCAAAGTTTTGCAGGCTGTTGAAGAAACTTCTGATGGGTCCTCATCAGAAGAAGACGAACTTTCCCTCCTCTCCAGAAGAGTGAATCAACTATGGAAGCAGAGGTAAAGAAAGTTCAGGAATACCAGAAGATCCGATCAGAATGAGTCTTCCTCCAGATACAGAAGGTAAGACTCCTCCTCTGGATATAGAAAATCTGAAGGCTCTTCAGGAAGCAGAAAGCCAAACACCAAGGACATCATCTGCTATGAATGCAACGAGCAAGGACACTACAAGAGTGACTGTCCAAAGCTTCAGAGGGAGAAGCCCAAAAAGAAGTTTGGAAGGGAAAAGAAGAAGAGTCTCATGGCTACATGGGATGACTCTGACTCGTATGAAGCTTACTCAGAATCAGATGATGAGAGAGCAAACATAGCTCTCATGGCTAACATATCAGAAGACAGTGAAGCTTCTGAATCAGACTCTGAATCAGACACCGAAGAGGTATTCCTTGACTTTGCAATTAATTTTACTAAGGCTGAACTTGATGAAAGCCTTAACGAAATTCTGGAAAGATATCAGCAGATCAGAGTTAAATTCAGAAACCTGAAAAGGAATCTTGATTCTGACTCTGATAAAACTGAGAGTCTTAAATTGGAAAATTCTGAGTTGAAAAATAAAATTTCAAAATTAGAAAATCTTTTACAAAACTCTCAGAAGGAAACAATTTCTGAAACTCCCAGCAGCGCTGATGAGATCATCAAGGAGTGTGATCACAGCTTTCAGAAGTTCCTTGCTAAAAGCATAGATAGAAGCAAAATGGCTTCAATGATCTATGGAGTTAGCAGAAACGACAGAAAGGGAATAGGATACCAAGGTAAGGTACCTACACCAAAGAATTCCATGGATCTAATTATTAAACGCACTCCTCTGAATTCACACTTTGTGTATGGTCACACACATGACATTAAATATACTAGTAGTAATTATTCTATGAAACCAAAATTCAACCAGAGTTTTGGTAAAGCTAACAAATCAGGACCCAAGAAAATATGGGTACCTAAGGATAAAATAATACATGTTGCAGATATCTTTAGCAGCAAATCAGAAACATTAGTCATGGTACCTAGACTCTGGCTGCTCACGACATATGACGGGAAGAAGGCATATGTTCCAAAGCCTGGAACTTAAGCCTGGAGGCCACGTATACTTTGAAGGCAATCAGAGGGGAAAGATCATTGGCTCTGGAACAGTAGGTAATGGAAATCTTCCCTCTATAAATAATGTTCTATTAGTAGATGGATTAATGCATAATTTTTTATCCATAAGTCAATTAAGTGATAACGGTTATGATATAATCTTTAATAAAAAATCATGTAAAGTTGTTAGTCAGAAAGATGGGACTATCCTATTTAATGGAAAGAGGAAAAACAACATTTATAAAATCAAACTTTCTGAACTGAAAAGTCAGAATGTAAAGTGTCTTCTGTCTGTTAACAACGAGCAATGGATCTGGCACAGAAGATTGGGGCATGTTAGTATGAGAAGAATATCTCAGATTAACAAACTAAATCTGGTCAGAGGACTTCCTAATCTGAAGTTCAATTCAGATGCTCTGTGTGAAGCATGCCAGAAAGGCAAGTTTGCAAAACCTGCTTTCAAATCTAAAAACGTTGTTTCCATCTCTAAGCCATTAGAACTTCTATACATTGACTTATTTGGACCAGTTAAAACTGCTTCAGTCAGTGGCAAGAAGTACGGGTTAGTAATCGTAGATGACTATAGTAGATGGACATGGGTAAAGTTCTTAAGACACAAGGACGAGTCACACTCTGTGTTTGTCACCTTCTGTAACTAAGTTTAGAATGAAAAGGATCTTATAATTGTTAAGGTCAGAAGTGATCATGGTGGAGAATTTGAAAACAAAATTTTGAGTCATTCTTTAATGACAGAGGCATTCTGCATGATTTCTCTTGTCCTAGAACTCCCCAGCAAAATGGAGTTGTAGAACGAAAGAACAGAACATTGCAAGAAATGGCCAGAACCATGATCAATGAGACAAATGTTGCTAAGATCTTCTGGGAAGAGGCAATAAACACATCGTGCTACATTCAGAATAGAATCTCCATAAGACCTATTCTGGAAAAGACTCCATATGAATTGTGGAAGAACAGAAAGCCCAACATTTCATATTTTCATCCATTTGGATGTACTTGCTTTATGTTAAACACAAAAAATTATTTGAACAAGTTTGACTCTAAAGCACAGAAGTGTATTATGTTAGGATACTCTGAACGCTCAAGAGGGTACAGAGTATACAATACAGAAACACAAATTTTGGAAGAATCAATCAGTGTTTGTTTTGATGATAAGCTTGACTCTGAAAAGTCAAAGCAGAATGAAGTCTTTGCAGGTATGGAAGTTGAATTCACAGGTTCTGAAGACAAGTCATCAGAAGCTCTCGACAAAGACACTCCCTCAACATCAGAAAGAGGCACTGCGAGCAATCCAGCAACATCTGTTGATCAACCTCAGAAAAGACTACCCAGAAGCAGCATGGATCACCTAGAAGAAAAAATCTTAGGGAGAAAGGAAGATCCAATCAGAACAAGAGCCAGCTTCAAAAACTCTGAAGAATCCCTCATGGGACTTGTTTCTCTGATTGAACCTTCCTCAATTGATGAAGCACTTCTGGACAATGACTGGATTCTAGCAATGCAGGAAGAGCTGAATCAATTCACCAGAAATGACGTGAGGGATCTAGTTCCCAGACCAAAAGGATTCAACGTCATTGGAACAAAATGGGTGTTCAGAAACAAACTGAACGAATAAGGTGAAGTCATCATAAATAAATCACGACTGGTAGCACAGGTTTATACTCAGCAAGAGGGGATAGACTATACAGAAACCTTTGCTTCAGTCTCCAGGTTAGAATCTATCAGACTTTTAATTTCTTTTGCTGTTAATAAAGGCATCACTCTATATCAGATGGATGTCAATAGTGCATTCTTAAATGGCTATATAGAAGAAGAGGTTTATGTGCACCAACCCCCTGGTTTTGAAAGTGCAAAAAATCCAGAATATGTTTTCAAACTAAAGAAGTCACTATATGGTCTGAAACAAGCTCCCAGAGCTTGTTATGAAAGACTAAGTAACTTTCTGTTAGAAAAAGAATTCACCAGAGGGAAAGTGGACACAACCTTATTCTGTAAGACAGTTAAGAATGACATCTTAGGGTGTCAGATTTATGTTGACGATATTATATTTGGATCTACTAATTCTTCTCTTGGAAGAAAATTTGCTAAGTGCATGCAGGCAGAATTTGAGATGAGCCTCATGGGGGAACTGAAATTCTTTATGGGAATTCAGATCAATCAAACTCCAGAGGGAACTTACATTCATCAGAGCAAATATGTCAGAGAACTTCTGAAGAAATTTGATCTCTCAGAATGTAAGTCATCAAAGATTCTAATGCATCCCACGTGCATTCTAGAAAGATAAGAGGTAAGCAAAAAGGTAGAACAGAAGGTATATAGAGGTATGATTGGTTCTCTTCTTTATCTGACGGCTTCAAGGCCTGATATTTTATTCAGTGTATGCATTTGTGCAAGATTCCAATCAGATCCTAGAGAATCTCACTTAATAGCTGTTAAGCAAATTTTCAAGTATCTGAAAGGTACTACAAATCTGGGTTTATTTTATAGAAAATCTAGTGATTACAGCTTAGTAGGTTACTGTGATGCTGACTTTGCTGGAGACAGAGTAGAACGTAAAAGTACTTCTAGAAGCTGCCAGTTTCTGGGAGAAAATCTGATCTCTTGGTCCAGCAAAAGGCAATCAACAATTGCGCTATCAACAGCAGAAGCTGAATACATAGCAGCAGTAGGATGCAGCACACAAATGCTCTGGATGAAAAGTCAGCTTGAAGACTTCCAGATATTTGAGAGTAACATTCCTATACTCTGTGACAACACTTCTGCCATTTGCTTAAGTAAAAATCCATTTTGCATTCTAGGGCTAAGCATATAGAAATAAAACATCATTTCATTAGGGACTATATTCAGAAAGGCATTTTAAACTTAAAATTTATTGATACAGACCATCAATGGGCTGATATTTTCACAAAACCACTTTCTGAAGATAGGTTCAACTTCATTCTGAAACATCTCAGCATGAAGCTCTGCCCAGAGTGAAAATGTTTTAATTATATATTAACCTTCAGAATTTGTTTTATTTTACTGTGAACTTCTGATCAATCTTCTTTCAGAAATTTAGACATGCTGATTGTATCAGATTCTATCCATAAAGATCTGAGCATTTCATTTCAAGGATAGATGTGTTGTTCACTAAATCAAACAAGTGTCATCCAGTCATCAGCTAATTCCTGAGGCAGAACACGCGTGCACGCTTCTGAGAAGGCAAAGCGCTGATTGGATGCATTGAGACACATGTCATGGGTAACCATTCTAAATATCTTTCTAAATCCCCCAAAATCAGCCAACATTAAATGCGAGTAATCATGATTTAATTCTCTCTCTTAAAACGTTTATGTTTTCAAAACATTTTTTGAAACCTATTTAAATGCCTTAAACATCACTCATTCATTTTCACCGTCACTTACAATCTTCAACATTTTTCTGTGTTCTTATTTGTGTGTTCATCTTTTCTCAAAGAAACCATTTTCAATTTTTTTCTCTCAAACCCTTGTGTGAACATGGCATCCTCTAGCACTCCATCTGCAGGTTCCCAGCAAGATGCTTCTTCTGAACAATATCAGATTCCTTTCAGAACGCTCCTCACTCCGTGCAAGAACTTGGAAGTTCTGTCAGAATTGATAGTAGATTTCAACAGTTTGAAGGAAAATGACTTTGATTTGTCTGAAGAAATTAAGGCACAAGGTTGGGAAAGGTACTTTGATAGGTTGGTGGGTCCAACGTTCCACATTTTGGTTAAAGAATTCTGGATACATGCGTCTTCCTCAACTCATCAGGTTACTTCGTATATCATGGGAAAGAAGATAGTGATTACTGAAGATCACATTGCAAGGCTGATTGGATACACTGGTGGTGGTATCCGCTGTATTGACATGGCAGATAGATGTGCAAACTCTGCCCTAATTGCAAGAGATATTTTCACACATGGGGTTCCCTCTAGCAAAATAAGATATTTGAAAGATCAGCACAGAATTTGGGCAAAGATTATTCTGGGCTGCTTCAACCACAGGAAGCCTACAAGCTCTTCTGACTATATAAACATAGATCAACAATTTCTGATTTATTTTATTGCAAAGAAGTCCAAGATCAACCTAGCTCATCTTCTGTTCAATCATCTGAAGACAAGCGTCAAGGAAACGAGAGAGAAAGAAAGGACTAAAAGGGATTGGATACCCTTCGGCAGATTGATATCAGATATTCTAACGGAGAATAGGCTGATTGAACACTTGACAGAGGCACAGGAAATAAGCTCTCTAGAACCTTCTGTTGGCAAGCAGCTGAATGCCAAGAATCTGAAGAAGATGAAGCTTATAGAGAATATAAGGAAGGAGCCCAACGTTATTCCTCATGCTGAAATCACCAGCAGAAGAGTCCCTCTGGACAACTTTCCTATGTTCTTTGAGATTGACTTTAAACCAGTCATTGTTCTCAGATACTTGGATGCTTGTAAAGCTGATGGCACGGGTCCTGATCTGAACATTAAAGATCTGCACCAGCAAACACCAGAGGTTACACTGAAGAAGACTAAGAAGAGAAAGGCTGCATCAGAAGGACCGTCTCAGCAGACCCCAAAGAAGAGAGGTAATCTGTCTTTTGTTAATGTTTTAAATTCATCTGCTGTTCCAAAATTTATTCCAACCCCAGTTTCAT
Source organism: Vicia faba (assembly GCA_948472305.1). Lineage (NCBI taxonomy): Eukaryota > Viridiplantae > Streptophyta > Magnoliopsida > Fabales > Fabaceae > Vicia > Vicia faba. The sequence continues at coordinate 302,468,531 of OX451735.1, read as the reverse complement.
TTGAAATCCCAATTCCCATTCCAACCTTTGATGATACTGAACTTGAGTTTTACCCTTCTGAGGCATTAACCCTCAGAAGATCCCGCGCCAAACCTCACAATCCAAAACCTACAACCACAACAGAACCAGAACTTGAAAAAGTTCTTTCAGAAATAGATCAACACTCTTCCGCTCCCCATACAGAAAATCCAAATCCTCAAACAGAAAATCCCCATTCACCACAACCAGAAACTCCCCACTCACCTCAACCAGAAACTACACTCTCACCAATACCAGAAGATCCACACTCACCAGAACCAGAAATTCCACAACCTCCATCTCCACAACCAGAACTTAATCCACCTTCACCTCAACACGAATCATCTCCACAACCTGAGTCTCAACACTCTGAGGCTCAATCCCCTGAACCTCAATCATCTGAATCCGCTGAACCACAACCCTTAGCCATTCAATTTCCCGGTGGCACCACTATTAATATCCCTCAACTACCATCCTCACCATAAATTATTGCACCTAATACCCCATCCAGTCCAATAATCATTCCTGATTCTCCTACTCCCTCACCCAAGCAAAATCCAGATGACCACATCAAGACCTTCATTGATCTAACAGTCCTTGAACGCCTTGCTGCCCTTAAAAATAAAACTGCCATTCCCAAACCCAAACAACCAGATGTTGGTTCTAGCATCTTGAATTTTGAAACAGACATGCAGAAATGGATTTCTTCTCTAAAACAGGCTATTCTGGAAGTGATTGATCCTGCTGTTTCAGACCACCTCTGGACACAATTCAGAGGATGGGTATGCGCTGAAACCTTTAAGCTGCAAGACCAAAGCTATGGACAGGCTCAACAGAACTTCAGCAATCTGCTGAAAGAAATTGAAGGTCTGCTGAATGATAAAGTTCTTCTTCTGGACAGTGAGCCTTGGTCTGAAAAGCGTCCAACTTCAACAGTTCAACCAGAAGAATAACAGACGATTCCAACTGAAGATTTAAGTCAAGAAGAAGTTATTGCAGAAAGCTCTCAGAAGCATCCTGATTCTGACATCTCTCAAGCTACATTGGACAGGCAGACTCTTGAAGAGCTGAAGCAAAATGATCTTTGACTGCAGGAGAGAATGGATGAGAATGATCAACGAATGAAGGAAAGGATGGATGTTCAGGATAGTAAGATTGACTCAGTAGTCAGCATGGTGCATCAGTAGAAGGAAACCACTGATCAGATTAAGAACATGCTAGAAGCTCTGTTCACACGCCTTCCTCCCCATTCTTAGATTTTTATTCTTGATGTTTTCACTGTTTTCTTTACATGTTATCTGTAATATTTTCTGAGCTCTGAACTGAATACAATCGTTTTTCTACACTGATCGTTTTTAACTTCAATTATTTTCACTTTTTGGTTACTGACAAAAAGGGGGAGAAAGAATGATATTTTTCAATAACGGATTACTGAGACAAAAGTCTCAAACATTCTAACACTCTGATATACTTGAATGTTTCTTTGTTCTGCATAAGCTTACAGGTAAAAGAATCTGATGAACTCTAATACACTGAAGCTCTGCTCTAGTAAAGGAAAGATCTGATGCTCAAAGAAAGTTCAATAAAGATCTGATGCTAAAGGACTCATGGAATTAAAAGGGAAGTAATAAACTCAGGGGTAGTTTTTCTGATCATAACTCTGATACCTTTCTATTTCCTATCTTCTTATCCTTGATACCTTTTTGTTTATCGCTGATACAAATTTATTATTTGGTTCTCTCTAATATTTTTCTTTAAATTTCAATTGAAAATATCCGGTTTTTGTCATAATCAAAAAGGGGGAGATTGTTAGAACAAAGTTTGAATCTACTACCCTAAGTTAAAGTTTTGATGATAACAAAATGCTAGATTAAATAAATTGTATAATTCATATGAGACATATATGCTACCTAAAAATTATATTGTGCATTTACAGAAACTCTGATGGATATCAGCATAAGAATGTCAACATCAGCATCAGAAGATGAAATATCATATGCCAGCATCAGAAGATCAAAGCATGTGCTTACGCTGAAGCTTGATGAACAGATCTGCACTTAACATACTCTAAACTCTGATCAAGACCAAAACAATATCATCAACACCTAGAAGCGTCAGAATAAGCCAAAGCCAATAACGCGCTGAATTGACAACGGTACTGTGCATTCAAGACACTTTATTACCAACGGCTGTATTCCAAGACAAAGATCTTCTTAATATGGAAAGAACGTAATGGGCATTGAAATGGAATAATTGACTACAACGTATCTTTTCCAAGGCTATATAAACAAGTCAGTGAGAAATGAATTAGCTAATGCTCTACAACTCTTTACACGCCTAAAGCAAATCATCTTCATCCTCACTCATACAGCTTGCTATATCTCTCAAATTGTTTACTCAATAGTAATAGCATCCTAGTTTCACATAAGCTTAAATTGTGTATTATCACAGTTGTGATATAAAGTTTTTGTAGAAAACATTCAACACACATAGTATTCATTTATCTATAAGAAAGAATTTCCTTGAGAAACCGGTCTGTGGTTTAGACTCAATAAGGCTTTAGCAGTTGTTAAAGCAGTTGTAATATTCAGTTGAATATAGTGGATTAAGACCTCGTTGGAGAGAGGCGAAATCAGCTTGACGGGTGGACTGGAGTAGTTTGAGATCAAACGAACCAGAATAAAAATAACGTGTTGTCTGCATTTGATTTCAAGTTTTACAATTCAACCCCCCTTGTTGTGTTTTTCACTTCTTCAGTACTTAGCAAAGATTGGTGCTTTAAACTTGGGGGGAATTACCACCCCAGATGCCAAACCCAACTTTCCAAAATCCAGTCCATGGACCTTCTGGATCTCCATCGCGCTTAACCGGTCTTCAAGCTATTTATACCTATCCTCAGCAGGAGGATACTGGTCTTCGTCAAAGTCAGTCTCATTGTCTGAAACTACAGGGCTAGGAGCCCTCCTCTCTTCTTGGTTCTCTCCCCCTCCAGATGAGTGAGATAAATCAACCTCTTCTCGCAACCTGTTTCCAAATCTATGACCCATATTTAGGATGACCGTCTTCTTCTTCTTCTTTTTATCCTTCAAGATAAGAGTCTTCAAATCTTTCTGCCCATTGGCCAGGTTCATACACATTTCCTGGAACTGAGCGTTCTGAGCTTGTAGAGCCTTAATAACTTGATTAATGGATGTTTCAGAAGACATGATGCTGAAATAAACAGCGAAGAAGATAAGAGACCAGTAAGGGTACCTGTGATGAGTTGCATGGGAATGGAATGCATATGATATGATTTCAAAGACTTTAGGGAGATTCAAATTCGTAAACCAAAATGAAACACACTTTTATTAGATTAAAAACTTGAAACAATGTTTGACAAATGCCTTTAAGGCATTACAAAATGAAAAACTGAACACTAAATCAAAACTAGAAATGACAAAAGTCATCAGCGCTCCCATGGTCTTTTTTCGTTGGTGCTGACATAATCGTTGAGGACCTTCTCGTTCTCCAGCTGCCTTGTAAGCTTCAGGATCTTCCGTTCTCGTTCATGATACTTCTCTCTTTAAGTATCCCGCTCTTCCCTCAACTGGATCCAAGACCTCTTTAATGCCCCAATGTCAGTAGGCATGTATGGATGGAGGATGGTAGGAGGAACCCCTTCTTCATCAGTATTCTTAACAATGACCGATAAGACAGCTTCGTATGGCATCCCTAGTTTTTGAGCACGGGCTCGAACCCACCGGAGATACGGTTCCATCGGAAGAGAAGTCTTCGCTCCCAGCTCATGCAGATCAGATCTGTTAACCCTATTCCAAGCTCGTATGAACCTGCGGCGATGTCCCTCACTATCCCCTTAGAAATCAAAGACAATGCTCGGAATCAGCAACTCATGAGGACCGTCCTTTCGGGCTCGCCCAAACTGTCGCAAGGCCAGACAAGGATTATAAGTGATTCCTCCCCTAATTCCAAGCAAAGGAACATTGGGGTAATCTCCGCACTGGTCAATAACAGCTACTTCTTCCATGTCTTTGGTGCTCCAGATGATGTCCGTATGAGCAAGGGACATAATTCTGTAGGCCCATCCCATACCTTCCTTGTTCTTCAAAACAAATTTGGGGAGGTGAGAAATAAACCACCTCGCCAGCAATGGTGCAGAACACATAAGGGTTCCCCGTTTCCGAGCAGTACGGACATAAAGAGCATGCAGAATGTCACCTAAGAGAGTGGGCACCGGATTACGGGACATGAAGATCTTCATTGCATTCGCGTCGACAAAATAATCTAAATTAGGGAACAATATCAAACCATAAATGAGAAGAGCCAGGATGTCTTTGAATGCTTGGAAATCCAAACTGTCCCAGAACTGATTAGCCTGATCAACCAAGAACTTAGCCAAGAAGCCTTTTGTCCCACTCCAAGTCTCCCAGTTAGACATTACCTCAGCCTTTGCCAGACGTAGGGCTGTAGCAACATCCTCTGGCCTAAGAGCTTTCTCCCAACTTGTAAATGGCGTCTACTCTAGAATAGAAATACCAAGTAGATCAGAGAACTCTTCCAAAGTAGGGACCAACTGATAGTCCGGGATGGTGAAGCAGTGGTGCAATGGGTTAAATAACTGGCACAAGAAACTCATCATTTTCTCATCCATCTTGGAAGTGACCAAACCAAGGAGGTGACCATGTCTTCTGATAAAGGAGGAAGTATCAGGCACTTTTGCAACCAAATCTCTAAGCTGAACAGGGATCTGTACGAAGTTGATCCGAATAGTATTTCTGTGCATAGATGCCATGACCTACAAAACATAACAAAGATGAATCCCCTCGGTCTTTGAAATGGGTTAGTCTAATGAAATATGCATGAAATGTCAAATGCATGATATCATGAGAGAAACACACCACAAGTATTCACAGATAGCAAACATGGTAAGGGCAAACAAGTCACACAGTAGCCC